>CM053593.1:330226840-330249083 GCA_028646575.1 Pseudocheirus occidentalis | reverse complement strand
GTGGTGGTGGTAGTAGTAGTGGTAGTAGTAGTAGTGGTGGTGGTAGTAGTAGTAACAGTAGTAGTAGTAGTAGTAGTAGTAGTAGTAGTAGTAGTAGTAGTGGTGGTGGTGGTGGTGGTGGTGGTGGTAGCAGCAGCAGCAGCAGCAGTAGTCAAATCCAGCCTCAGACACTTACTGTGCAAACCTGGGCAAGTCAGTTAATCTCTGTTGTCTCAGTTTCCTCATCTGAAAAATGGGAGTAACAATGACACAACTTCCAGAGTTGTGAGAATCAAATAAGATAATTGTAAAGCACTTGGTACAGTGTCTGGCACCAATAAGTATAAATACAAAGAGTAATTTGAGAAAAGAGATCATTAGCAACTGTAGGACTAGGGTAAGAGCAGTTAGGGAGGAGGTGGTACCTGCCGTGATCCTTGAAGGAAAAGAAGGATGCACAGAAACAGGAAAGGAGAATCCTATTTAAGGCATGGGGAGATGGCTTGTACAAATGCATTGGTGAAAAAAGGAACGTTGAATTGGGAAAATGATATAGTTAGATGCTAGGTGGCACGGTAGTAGTAGGTCCAGAGTCAGGGAGATCTGAGTTCAAATCCTTATGCATGTGGTTAATGGTGTATGACCCTGGACAAATTATTGAACTTCACTAACTGTTAGTTCCTCATCTGAAAAATAAAGGGGGTTAGACATGATGGATTCAAATATCCCTTTCAATTCTAAATCTATGATCCTATGACTTGAAATAAATTGTAACTATAGGTTAGAATCAGATTGTGGTGCATCTTGGATGCCAGTGTAATCAAGTTAAGGTTGTTGAGTCAGGCTGTTAGGGATAACAAGAGAAATAGCTGTTGAAACAATTTTACTATGACAGAGTTTTGAGACAATAAGTTGCTGAAGCTGTTACATATTGAAGAGACATGGACATTGTAACTTAGATGATCTGGGGACAAATGTAATTTATCTGATTATGGAGAGATAATGAGAATTTGATTACTAATCATATACTAAGATGAGACTATTTACAGAGGGGGATCCATAGTTTGAACCCAGAAAGGAAAAAGGAGAGAGACAGAGACAGAGAAAGACAGAAACAGAGAGAGGCAGAGAGGCAAAGACAGAAAGACAGAGAGAGACAGAGGAGGGAGGGAGAGAGAGACACAGAGAGAGAGACAGAGAAAAAGGAAGAGAAAGAGAGAGAAAGAGAGAGAGAGAGAGAGAGAGAGAGAGAGAGAGAGAGAGTTGGTTTTAGTCTGAAGTGTTGGATACTAAGCTTACTGCTCAGGAGTAAATGTAGCTGAGCAGGAGAATAGCTGAGCATTGGAATCGCTTCCAATAATTTGGAAGCAGAGAATCAGAGAAGTCATTCAAGCAGTTTTGGCTGATATATCACGTCCAGTGAGGAGTTAATCAAATACAACATAGACCATCTCAACCAAGCAATAGAAGCATCTCTTCAACACAGAAGCAACATTCGTGAAGGAACTTTAATGGATAATTCCTGAGACAGACAATTTCAGATTTGTGAGTTACCATAAGCATGAGTTTTCCTCTTACTAATAATTAGCTAGCACTTATATAGTATTTTAAAACTGCAAAGCGCTGTATATAATTCTCATTTGATGCTCACAACTCTGTAACATAAATGCTATTATGTCCCCTGTTTTGCAGATAAGGAAATTGAGACTGAGAGTGGTAGCGTGACTTGCTCAGGGTCACTCAGCCAGTAAGTGTCTGAGGAATCATTTTGACCACAAGTCGAATATTCTATCCACTGTAGCCTCTCTCTTGGGTAGACTTCTGTTAAGTATGTGTCTGCTCTAACTCCCAGATACTGAGTACACTGATGGGAAAGTATGACTCAGGTTTATGTGTCAACTATAATTATTCCTTATCTGTAAAATGTATTTATTATTTATCCATTTATGTAATACATGAGTGCCTGTGACATTATTATTACTTTTGCCATATTGTTAAGTAGGTAGTCATGCTTAAGATCTAAGAATGCCATTATTGTGAGTACTTGGTTATATAAATTAGAAACAAATTGATGGGAACTCAGGGGCTGAAATGGGGAGTAAGGGGATCACATTTCTCCTCTGGAAGGTTAGGAGCCCAAGAAAATTTGTGTGCGGCCATGTGATGGTCCTTATTTAAGAGCCTAGACCTGTTAGTGAGAGAACAAGTTGGAAGTAAGTGAACTTAGAGAGTACATAGGCATCAACATGTTCATTTGGGAAGAGCGGGGCCCTACAGTGTCCATCCCATGGCCATCCCATGTACTCATAACACTAATCTAAAAAAATGAATATTTTCTCATGGAAACAAGGGAGCCAATAAAAATTTTTGAGCAAGGGAGGAGTCCCTCCTCTTCAATGGGTAGAATGGAATCAACAAATGACTCTTTAGCACCTGTCATATGCAAACTTTTGTGATAGACCTAGAAAGAATTTGGGAGAGAATTCCATAATATCATAGATCTAGAACCAGAAGGAGCTTTAGAAAGCATAGGATTATAGATCTTGTGAGAGGTTAAGTAGTTTTCCCAAGGTCACACCTTCCCAAGATAATAATTGATAGGTGTAGGAGTTGAACTCAGTGGCACAGAGGACAGAGCACCAGTCTGGAGTCAGAAAGATTATCTTCATGAGTTCAAATCTAGCCTCAGACACTTACTAGCTATGTGACTATGGGCAAGTGGCATAACCATGTTGGCCTCAGTTTCCTCATTTGTAAAATGAGCTGGAGAAAGAAATGGCAAACCACTCTAGTATCTTTGGCAAGAAAACTCCAAATAGGTTCATGAAGAGTCAGACACAAATGAAAAAAATGACCCAACAAAACCATCTGACACCAAAGCCAACATTCTTTCCACTGTACCACAAAATGTCTGAAATTTATAGTTTGAGAAGTTGTTTGGGACACAGAGAGGTTAAATAATTTGCCAAAGGTCATATAACTATCTAGTCATGTATGTCTAAAGGACAACATGAACTTAGAGCCCCCTTATTCCAAGCTTGGTCCTTTCTCTATCACACCAGGAGGTCTTAACTTGGAGGAAGTGTTTATAAACTTGTTTTTTAAAAAAATATTTTCACTATATTTCAATATATTTTGTTTCAATTGTAATCATAGCCTATGCAATTTACTTTAAGCATTTAAAAACATGATTTTGAGAAGGGGCCCATGACATGAAAAAGTCTAAGAGCCCCTGCAACCACCCTCTATGCAGCCTCTTCCCTGGGAGAATATTGGTGCTTAAATGGTGTGCTGTCAGTCAGGGATTAGCTGGGGATCATTAGCCATGTTTCACAATTCCCCTAATGCAATCCTACATTTTCTCTTTCTCCTGTTCATTTTCAATCATAACTCACTGTCCAGTTACAATGCTTATCCAGCATAGGTACTAATGGACTAACACGGGGTACTACCATTATATTTACCCACTTATTTTTTCTCGTATGGTTTGCTAGGATTATCTTTTTTTAAGTGACTTTATATCTTACTGAGGAGGCCTTGTAGTATTCTCAGATTTTGTGCATTCAACACTCCAAGTATGTAATCACCCTCCAACAGGAGCATCTAGAAGAATTCACTATGTATAGGGAATCCTTCTTGTGTTTTGGATATCATTATACACATCCTCCTGGATGATGGAAAACACCTTTGATGGGATCTGATTTGGTAGGGGGAGAAAAGCTTTATTGCACTGGGTAATTTGACAGTGTTTTGTGAAATTATGCAAATATTTGAAAAAAGACATGTAGAAAAATTGAGGGATTTTATGAGCAATTCTATTTAATTTTAACACAAACTCAAATCAGTGACACTATACTTAAAAGACAGATAGACAAATGGAAGGAATAGGCTGGACACAAATGAGATCATAATCTATACCAGGATAGTAGCTTGTTTTGATAGAAACTGTGATGGGTTATGACAGAGCAGGTAGAATGAATACAATCCCTTTCAGTAAACACCTGACTTGTTCTGTTATCAATGCTGTCAATCACTGCTGAGTTTTAACAGTTGACTAAGACTAGACTAGAGGCTTAGTCTAGGGACTCCATCCAACCCACAAACTGCTGCCAGGGCAGAAACTAAGGGATTTATCATTTCGTGCCAGGATGAATAAAGATATCCCAAGGATATGATTTCATATCGCAAGCCCCCAAACCCTTGCCATGATTCAATGTCATCATGATGAGAATGAGGAAGAAGGACTTCACCTCCTGCTCCAACATTGAATCACTCCATCCTAGTTAAGGGTCATAGTTTTAGAACTGGCAGAGGTGCTTGAGGCCATCCCATCTAAATCCCTCATGTAACATTTAAGACCCAGAGAGAATAAGAAGGTGGAGAATAGAAGAGAGTATTTGACTTTGGTCCTTTGACTCCAAATCCAGGACTCTTTTCCACTACACCAGAAAAGGGAAAAAATAATATGGGCTGGAGGAAATTACTCAGGCTAGCCATATCTTCACACCTCTCTGGGCTCCACTCCTGACACTCAGCACTATCTCACCCACGCACCCTCACAAATTCCTTCTGCCTTCTTTCACCACTTCTTCCTTTTCAGCTTCCTTTCTTAATTTGTCCTTCCTCTTTGGAATGTAAACTCTTTGAGGGCAGGATTGCTCTTTCTTCCTACATGTATTTGTACCCCCAGAACTTAGCCCAATATCCAAAATATTGTAAGGGATTAATAAATGCTTGTCAACCTGAACTGACCTGGAGGAGTTAAAGAAAGCTACTTGGAAGAGGTGAGATTTGAGCTTGGTGTTGAGGAGGAATAGCAGTTAGAAAGCTTTGGTTTCCAGTTCAAACTAGCTGTACATGAATGACAGTACTATATAGTCTAAATGTGCCAGTCATAACAATAACAATAATTCAAATTTCTATCACACTTTACTACAAATTTACAAAGTACTTCTTGTCCAAAATCCCTAGAAGAAAGTTCCCATCTATGTCTCCACGGACAGTCTTTTGTCATTGAATCAAAACCCTTGGCCCAAAGGTTTTACCTTCTCTAGGATTGGTTGATGGAAATGTCAGCAATCAGACGTTTCTTTTTTGCCTTTTTTTTCTGCTGAATTGAAATCAGATTAACCATTCATTCATTTATTTGCATGTAGAGTGCTTGCCGAAGACTCTTTTTACTTAATGGCTTCCTCTCTCCCTGTTTGTTTAAACAGGGAGAACACTGTCTTCTTTTTTTAACCTTTTTCAGAGGCCTTAAGGCTCAATGCCATGATCTTTTATGATTCTCTGGTTTCAGTCTGGATGGTTTAAACTGCTCCACAGTCCCTTCCCTTCTGTTCCTAATCATGATGTTGTTACATCACTTCCTTTTTCCCCTGGAATTTAAAAACTCCTTTTGATCTAAATAGAATCTTAATACACAGGGCAGAACAATTTCCCCACCACCACCATTTTGCCTTACTAATTTCATTGCTTCCAAATTCTTACTTCTTAACTAAATGGACATTTAATTAAATTCTATGAATACAGTGATAATTTAGTTGCAGGTAGGCCCTGATTAGTGTGAATAATGAATCCCCTGAAGTGGTCATCATTATTTGACTTCACATTGCATGTTTCTGTGAGGCTAAAATCAAATATAAGCAAATGTTTCAGAGTATCTGTTATTTACACTAATTGGGATCAAGTTTTATTCTTAAGCTCTTCAAATGTCTCTTACCTAGAGCTAATATATTTATAATAATAGATTTACTCCAGGACAGATCTGTGATCTCAGTAATGGGAATACTCTCTCCAAATTATATCCCATTCAGGCCTTCTTATCCCATATAATACTTGTCCACATTCTCCTTCTAATCCTTGACAAGACATCCACCAAATGTGATGGGGACCTTCCTCTGTCTCTTGACTTTGCATCATACCAAGGGAATATCCACAAAGAGCTCCAGGGAGAAAGGCCACTTATCTTATGTATTATTTTTGTTGCCGCTTTCACATCAACATGAAATACTAGCAAAAAGCCGGATGACCACTGCATAAAAAGGAGATGCGTAAGTTTGATGAAGATGAAAGCAGGCAATGAGTATTAAGGTCATAACGGGCTTTGTATTCTATAGTGAGGCAAGAGGAAGATGAAAGAAGGGACAGAATTGTCCCCAGGAAGGCAGGATGAAGACAATGGGCAAAAAAGAGAAGGCAGAACCCCTCAACTCTTACCCCTATCAAGAACAATAATCTTCAGATTACAACAGACAAAACAGATGTTGAAAAGGAAGTTGAAATCCATGTTAAGTGCATGCAGCGAAGGGCAACCATGAGGGTGAAGGATCTTGAATCCATGTCATATGAGGATCAGTTGAAGGAAAGAGGGAGGGGCAGGGAGGATATGAAACTTATGTTCAAATATTTGAAGGACTATCATGCGGAAATGGCTTTATACTTAATCTGTTTGGATCAAGAGGAAAGAACCAAAAATAATGGGTGATAGTTACAAAGAGACAAAACTAGGCTCGACGTCAGAAAGAACTTAATAACAAGTAGAGCTGTCCAGAAATGGAACAGGTTACCTCCATTGGGTGTCTTTGGAAGTCTTCAAGCCGTGGATGAAGGACCATTAAAGTGTGTTTTAAAGAGGATTCCTTATCAGGTATGGGTGGAACAACAGAGCCACTGAATTCTCTTCCAGCTTTGAAATTCTGTTATTCTGTGATGTTGGGGTAAGAACACATTTGCAGTATATAATGAGTTCAAGTCATTAGATCTAGATGAAATACCTCACAGGGGACTAGAAGAGCTGAGGGTAGTGATAGCAACATGATATAATGGATAAAGGGCTGGACTTATTCTGGAGAAGATGTGGGTTTCAAATCTGTTTGACACTTAGTATGCATGTGAACATGGGTACATCACCTAGCCTTTTTGGATCTTGAGGATCTTCCTCTTTATAAAGTGGATAATGATGCCTGTGGCATCTTATCTCACAAGGCTGTAATGAGGCTTAGATAAGATAATATTTGTAAATTGTTCCATAAGGGTGGTGGTGATTATGATGATGATGTGATTGTTGAACGCCTGTCAGTGATATTAGGAGGATCCGAGATGTTATATAACTAGATATGGACAGATGCTATCTCTAGTTTTAGGATAGGGAATAGTCTGCACTATTATCTGGTTAACTTGACTTCCATTCCCAACAATATTTGTGAGCATAAAATCCAACTCACATGTATCGTCACAGATTGGAAGGAAACTTGGGTTCTTGAAGGGAATGTTAACAAAATGCATGCAAAGACAGGTTGTACCAAGCTTAAAATGTGATCCTGGACTATATCTTCATTCAAGGACAAGTCTCACTAAGTTCTGAGAGTCCTATCATCATGTTGGCCACAAGTTTATAATTTTTTCAGGTATGGAAACTTTGAAGATCGTCACCTAAATTGTAGAGGGATTCTTATCTGCATCAGTGGAGAGATCACTGCTGGCAATTAAATCTTAAGTCCTTAAAATGTGAGAATTTAGAAAGGAAAGCAGCAAGAACTAAGAGCAAGCATGGGCTTATCAAAAACAAGCCTCACATCTGACAGAGAGGGGATAGATTTAAAGTGTAGTAAAAAAAATGTATATATATACATATACATATACATATATATTTGCATGTAAGTCATGAGAAAATTTGTTTTGCTTGACTGTGAATATTTGTTACGAGAAATTTTTTTTCTCTTTTTTTCAGTGGGGTGGGGAAAAAGGGAGAAAAAATGTATTTCTGTTTATCAAAAACAGGGAGATGCTACATAGGTGGAATGCTGCATGCACTTTCAGATGAAGTTATTTTGACTAATCGCTTTCATGGAGTAGAGGTAATGTGGAAATGTTTGCAAAGTTAAAAACAAAATGAAAAATAGGTCATGGAATACTAGTCTCATTTCCTTTTTGGACAAGGTTACTAGATTGGTCAATCAGGAAAAGTATATAGATTATCTCTAGATTTTGGCAAAGAATTTGACAAATCTTTCATTATAGAAAGATATGGACTGGGTGACAGAACAGTTAGGTTGATTCAGGATTGAGTGAATGACCAGTTTCAAGAGTAGACACTAATGGATTGATATCAGCCTGTAGGAAGGTCTCTAATGAAGTACTCCAGGTAGTTCATCAGATCATAGATTTGTTGCTGGAAGGTAACTTAGAGGTCACTGAGTCCAATCCCCTCATTTTACAGATGAGGAAACTGAGGTTCAAAGAAATTAAGTGACTTGTCCAGGATCACACAGCTAGAAACTGTCTTCAGCCCCCAAAGTCCCTTCCTCTTCTACATTTATGATTCCATGACCAAGATAAATGCACAGATGACATGTTTATGGATCAATGACCTTAATCTGGAAAGGATGGTTAATGCATGGGATGGTAGAATCAGAATTCAAAACTGTATTGGTGGACCAGGAAGATGGTCTCAGCCTAGTGTCATAGATCATAAATTTAGAGCTAGAAGATATCTTACACTAGTAGTGATCTTTCAGGAATTAAGAAAACAAAAACAGAGGCTCACAAGGTTGAGTGATATGCCCGAGGTCACACAGTAAATAAGTACCAGAATTGAGAGCTAAACCTTTGGCTCCAAATCCTGTCAAAGACACCAACCACACTGCCTTTCAGTAACATGAAATCTTAATGGGAATAAATGTTAAATACACATGAGTTACTTTTGCTTGTTTATCAGTTGCACATAACAGGATGGGGAGCCACAGCTAGATAAAAAAGGGTTTTAGTGAAGTTCAAACTCAACATGGCTTTGGTTTTCCAAAAAATTTTAATGTGACTCTGGACCACTCTAAGGGCAACAATTCATATTTATATCATACCTTAAGGTTTACAAGAAACAACTCTAAGGCAAAATAAGTGTTAATAGACCCTTAGTTGTTCTTTTGCTGGTCCTGTGATTTGATTAGTGAAGGAAACTCCTGGTGTGGAAACTCCCTCTGCCAATGCAGATGTGCACCTGCTTTGTAACTAACTGGCAGTCCTAGAGAGTTATTAGGGGCATTAAAAGATTCAGTGACTTACCCAGGGTCACGGAGTTGGTATATTCTTAGAGGCAGCACTTGAACTCAAGTCTTACTAACTCCTAAGACCCAGCTCTGTAGTGATATACCACACCTTCTTTCATCTACATTTTATAGAGGTGAGATATATTTGAAGACAGCTATCATGTTCTGCCTGGTCTTCTCTTTTCTAGACTAAATATTTCTAGTTCTATCAATCAATCCACATATAACAAGGATTCAAGGCTTCACCAACCAGTTGCCTTCCTCTTAAAAAAACTCTATAGAATAACAGTGTCCTTCTTAAACTGGGGGGCTCAGAATGATTTTCTGGATGAGGTCTGATGAAGCAAGGCCTAGTGGGGCTCCATGCAAATCAAGTTTGCATGAATTTTCTTGATAGCCACTTCACACTGTGGTCTCAAGCTGGGTTTTCTATCCATGAAAACCCCCAAACCTTTTCACAACTGCTGTCTGTCTATTCCTTGCTCAACTCATATTTATGTGGTTGATTCTTTGTATGTAAGATCGAAAATCTACGTTTTTCCCAATTGAATTTCATCTTATTAGAGTCAACCCAAAGTTCTAGCCTGTTGAGATCCTTTGGGATCCAGACTCTACCATTCAGCATGTTAGCTATTCTTCCCAACTTTGTATTGTCTGCAAATTCAATAAGCAAATATCACCTACGTCTTTACCAAGTCATTGATAAAGATGTTAAATAGCAGAGGGCCAAGCACTGGGACTCCTGGGATACTACGCTGGAGACTTCTTGCCACATTGAGACTGAATGGTCAGCTAGTTGGTGCAACAGATAGAGTACCAGGCCTGGAGTTAGGAAGACTCATCTTCCTGAGTTCAAATCTGACCTCAGACAATTACTAGCTGTGTGATCCTGGGCAAGTCACTATTTGCCTCAGTTTCCCCATATATAAAATGAACTGGAGAAGGAAATGGCAAACTACTCCAGTTTCTTTGCCAAGAAAACCCCAAATGGGATCATGAAGAGTCAGACATGACTGAACAACAATTATATATAGACATAGATATAGATATACAGCTATCTATATATATTATATAGTCATACACACTCATATATGTGTGTATATATAAACACACACACATATGGAAACACACACCTATGTTCCTATATACTTGTTGTTTTCCCTGGTAGAATGGAAACTCCTTGAAGGCAACAACTTTTGCATTTCTCTCTTTGTGTCCCCAGCACTAAATACAGCGCTTGTCCCATAGCCCTAGTAAATTGCTTTTTGGTTGATCATCTAGAGGTGTTGTGAAGGTTCTTTGGGGGAAGATATCTCTCCCCTTGCTACCTTTATCTTACCACTTTTTGCAAGGACCTACAGTAAGTCTTTTCATAAAATTCTGTTCAGCCATTCCTTCCTTATGTCTAAATGGGACCCAGCTCAGGGCCCGCTCCTGCTGACTCAGAGATTCCATTAAGAGCTCCAGTTTTTGCACCTCAGAAAAATCTTTTCTCAAGAAGCAAGCTGCTCTTGCCTCCATGGCCTGCCTGGCCTTCGTGTGTTATTTGGGTTGTTAATGATGAAAAGTGAGCCTGAAAATCACAGAGTGAATGAAAAAGACATGCACAGCAGAGTTTCATCATTTATTGGTTTTCCATTTTACTCTTTAAGGATACAAAGAGCATGATTTGACCAGCAATTTCATTGTCTTCCAAGACGAGTGGGCCATATTTTATTTTTTACATCCCAAGGTTTAGTCTGATGAGGTTAGTTGCAAAAATTGAGTTTCATGAAACTTCTTTTAGTTTTTCTGAGTTAAAAGAAAAAGAAAACACAGAACAAATCCTGAGGGTTTCTGAGCCTTTCCCACTCTTTTAAGAGTTTTCAGACTTGAAATGGGTTGCCTGGATCTCTATTTGCAGAAACCCCTTTTATGGAGGCGGGGGACCCCCAAAACTTGAAGAGATTTCCCATGACTCTCCCCTGGGGACGGGTGGAATACAAACAAAAACAACTTTAAAAGATACCATCAAGTTAGTGGAATATAAACATTATAATACATACATATACGCACACAGCCTTCAGGAGTCTCCTCCCCCTTACCTATAAAACCACTTCCTCTAAAAGGGCTTCCTTCCTTCTTCCCTTCCAGAATTTCTATGATCTCTCCCCTCCCCCATTTTACGTAACCCCTATTCTATCTAAGGCTGGATGTTTTACTCAAAATCCTCTAAACCTTCCATTCCCTCACCCTGGGCAAGAAGGGGAACGAAAAGAAAAATTCAAGGCAAAAAGAGCCTCACTCACTTTTTTGGAATTTACCTTTTAGTTCATCTTCCTTCCCTCCTGGAAGGAACAGGAGCAAGAGTGTAACCTCAAAAATCCCACTTCTGACAACAAAAACAGCAGTGGCAATTTTTTTAGGAACCCAAGAGGGTCATCACTCACTAATTTGGGTTCTTGAGGTCTGGGTGACACTGGAGCAATGTGGAGTCAAAAGTGAAGCTTTTTATTTTGACTGGCAACAAGAGACTTCAACGTGGATGGCAATCTACCCCCAGCATGACATAAGAATCTCCTTACATACAGATTTTTAGGGTAACATTCATAAGGTAAGCATCACTCAGAGTAACATTGTGTGAAAAAAAGAAAAGAAAGATGGTTTTTCCTAAAGAACAGGTGATTACATAAAAAGAATAGTGTACTTGGAGGAGAATGTGTATTCTTAACTATAGGCAATAGTCTCACTTAAATTATCTTTTTTCCTTTTTGGAGGGGGGAAGGCAGGGCAGTTGGGGTTAAGTGACTTGCCCAAAGTCACACGGCCAGTAAGTGTTAACCATCTGAGGCCTGATTTGAACTCAGGTCCTCTTGACTCCAGAGCTGGTGGTCTATTCACTGCACCACCTAGCTGCCCCTTAAATTAATTTTTTTTTAAACAGATTCATTGGATAAGAAGGGAGGAGAACTTTCCTAGGAATCTGGAATCCTCCACCTTTAGTAGTTAAGAGTTGAAAATAAGACACTGAACGACACAGCTGGAACAGCTCTTGATGTAAACTCACTTCCTGTGTGCCTGAGGTTCATATGGGAGGGGAGGGGTCTTTGTCTGCCTCTCCTATAATGTCTCCCTTTGATTTTTTTCCCTTGGAAGCGTCATCACATCAGGACTACTCAATGTATAGCTTCAGGAGACATAGTCCTAAGAGGATATGATGGTGATGAAACAAAAATGTGGGCAAGAAATTCACAAAATCCAGAACATTCTTTTAAATGGTGAATAGCCAACAATTGCACTGTAATAAGTGTGGAAACAAGAGCAATGTGTAACAAACTAGGTCTTAAACCTTTCAAAAAGAGAGAATGGACAATAAAGATATAGTTAGAAGAACGAAAAAGAAACAAGGAATGCATGTTAATATCCATCTAGATGTTAATATCTATTCTCTAGCTGCTAGAGAAATGGTCCCTTGTTTCACCTTGGCTTTAATTGTCTATTTTATGAAGTTGTCTGCTTCTGGGAAACATCTTCCTCTGGAAATTCTAGATCAAAGACATCTATCTTCATCAATGTCCACAAATTGTCCAGCTTGACCTACTTAGATTCAGAGACATGTATCCCTGAATAAAAATCCTGAAATCTTTACCTAGGTTGTTTACTGACAGAATGCAAGATGGGTCTTTTGACCTTGTTACCAGGGCAGGTTTGTAGAGGTATTTCCTTGACCATCTCCAGATTCAAGTCACTTATAGAGATTCTCTAGGCAACGATTTTCAAACCTACTCGTGATAGGACTTAGTATAATTTAGTAACTGGAATCTAATCAGATTGGCCTTCCAGTAAATTAGTTGATGAGGTGAAAACTGATTTAGAGAGAGAACAATTAGCTGTTTGTAGTTCATATGAAAATTCATAGATGCCTTCACGTAACACTTGATCTTTCTACCTTTACCTGAATCCCATACATGATATAGATAATGCTATCTATAAGCTAGAGGAAGAATCTTTTAAAAAATCTTTTTAAAAAAGCCTCTTGAGGCCCTCGATGTCTTTCCTTCTCTTAATATTATCAGAGAGCAAGACTTCAAATGGGGAGATGATTTAAGAGTTTCTTTACAACTTCTAAAACAATTTTATATGTAAAATTCTCAATCCAATTTGAGAATTTATACACAATTACTAAAACATAGTCAAAACCTATGTATCTTAGCAATTTTCCTAAAAAATTAAGAAAATCACATTCTGGAATTCTACGTAAATAATGAATATATGATAGTTCACTCAAAACCCAGAAGAACACTAATCATTTACTTTAAACCTCTAAATTAACATCTCCATCTCTCAGGGCATTGTATATTAATGCCTTAAAGCAAAAGTAAATCTTTTAAGATTGAAGTCAAGCTATCATTTCATTACAAATTATTCCAGGTATAATTTCATAACTTCATAATCATAAGTCTTTATGTAAATCACTTCTACAATATAAACAAACTTAGAACTTTCCCTCCACTTTGGCTATGTTTGCGATGGAGTACTTTCTCAGTAAACCAATCATTTTTTGAGAATTTCACAATATTTAGTGATTTCTTTCACAAAGCTACTAAGATTTTGTGACCTTACTCAACCAGAATGTTCCAAGGAACCTAGCAAGTTTGCAGATAAAATCTTCTTTTTTGTACTTTTTCTACAAAGTAAGTAATTGTTATTTTTGTTTTTAAAGCAAAATATACCTAATTTAAAATGTGATAGGTTTTACCATTATAACAACAGACTCTAATAACTTAATAATTTTTGCTGCATTCAAATCAAAAGAAGAATTAATTTTCTAATGATAAAATTGCTTCATCCTCTTAATAACATTTCTTATACAATGGTTTCCCAAAATTCAGAATACAAGAAAATTTAGAAACCAAATAATAACATAAACAATATTTAGTATTTAAAACATGAAACAAAACTTATTTCCACTCAAATGACATTGATTCGGTTGAATGTATCTATCAATTATCTTAAATTTAAAAAAAATCACTTCATTCACTTTTGCATTTTATACTGATAGCATTCAAGTAATACTGCATAGAGTAATTTTGATCTAATTTAAACTTTTAACAAGACTTATTTTTGTGATTTCCAAACATATCGCCTTAATGCCCAATATTAAACATATTTTCCATTAAGGCCTGATCTACTCATAGAGGGTCAAATATCACAATTATCCTAATTAAAGAACACATTAGAGAACTCACTTTAAATGAGGCTAGAATATGCTCAATCACATGTGGAGCTACAGTATCTCAATTTTCCCAAGGGCCAATTATTACCAGCACTTCGAATTATATTTTTCAGTTAGTCTACTGCCAAAGATTTAATGTGGCAGTCTTGTATTCTCAGCCTCCTCTTTTAGGCTCCATGAGAATCATCTGAAAACACGGAAATTATAAACATAATCTCTGTTACATAGCAATGAAATTATGAACATATATTCCCTATGTGTGGCTTAAAATGTATCCTTTGAATGGTCCCTTAAAGACAGAATTTTGGTATGGTGTACTCAAATAATTCCATGCTGCAAATTTATTTCTACATTTTTTCATTTGGTAAATGTTGTAACTAGATAGAATCCTACAAATTTAAAATTATACCCCATAGTTCCAGCTAGTTTTCCATATAAACAAGATTGTCCCATTCAGTGAAATACAGTTCATAATAATAAAAAAAAAATCTCAGCATGATTCTAGCATCATTTCTCCAAATAATGTTCAGATGTTTACAAATTTACAGGCATAGTTCTAGCTAGTTTTCCATATAAAAAAGATTATCCAATTCAGTGAAATACAGTTCAGACATCATTAAAAAAAATCTCAGAATTGATTCTAATGTCATTTCTCCAAATAATGTTCAGATGTTTACAGATTTACAGGCATAAAAAAATTTCTCATACCCTTATCTTGATGAGATAAAACATGTTCTTCAAACCTCTTTTTCCATCAATTCTAATTTTTACTTTATATTTGATATTCAAACTGTGCTAGTGCAAATGCATTCCAACTTTTTTTTAACTTTCCATCCATTCTCCTCTTAGCTCTACTTGCTTAAATTTCTCCTCACTTTTTAAATTTTCTCGGGATTGTTCCTATTTTTTCATATTCTGATCTGATACTTCACTTAATTTCACTACTTTCTCAGTTCCTCTAGTTTTTATCTCCCAATCATATCTCAACCTACCTACAGAACTAATCTTTATTCTACTCAATTTCTCCTTTGCAAATTAGCTCAAGTAGTGTTTTTTATTAATACAAAACCAATTAATTGCAAGACTTTTGGGGGAGGGTTCTTAAAAGCTTACAAATGAATGGTTCCTTACAATTTCTTTTAGGTGGCTTTGCTTCTACTTTACCTAAAGAATTAAATTCTGTTATATCATTCATAGAAGAAAATAAAGCAGTTAAAATAGGAAGCCACTACATGGCATGGATCCTTTCATCCCACCAGTAGTACCTTGCATGAATTCTATCCTTCACTTGGATGACTGGTAGCTTCAAAAGCAGCCTCAGATTATCTCAGGGTCTCTGGCCACAGGGGTCAACACTCCCCCTGACATTTGAGGGCTTATTTTGTGTACTTGATCCAGACACAAAATCTTCTGGCTACAGTTCTAGAGATTATTCTTCCTCTAAGACTAAAGGAAAGGAGGAAAGAGCTAATAGATTTTACATAGTTGGTGTAGTGTTGATGGAATATGAAGATATTCCCTATTCATTAGTAGGCCTATGTGACCACATGTGTTCAGTCATGGATGTCTTACTGCTTTGAGCTCTGGCCCAGCTGTGATACATCCTGAGTCACATAGAGCCTATTGTGGGAGGAGCTTGCTTAGGAGAGGCTTGCTTATAGGAAGGCTTTCACATATTTTGATACTGAGCTAATTAGGCACTGAGTCAAGAAGTTTTCTGTGCCTTCTGGCTCTGGTCCTATTAGCTAAAAGTGTATATATACTCTGAGGTGAGATTTTGCTTTGGGGGTTTGCTTATGAGAAGGACCTTTTGATTCCCTGGATGGTACTCTGAGTAGTCATTTGTTAAGGCCTCCCGACTACTTAGAGCAGTGGTTCTCAACCTTCCTAATGCTGTGACCTTTTAATACAGTTCCTCATGTTGTGGTGACCCCCAACCATAACATTATTTTCATTGCTACTTCATAACTGTAATTTTGCTACTGTTATGAATCTATCTGATATGCAGGATGTATTTTCATTGTTACAAATTGAACATAACCCACGATTGAAAACCGCTGACTTAGAGGATTGTAATGCTCTCCCAGTATATGTGTAGGTGGTTGTATTACTTTGTTCATACAGTAGGAGCCCTGTCTATTGAATCTCTGTGCTAATTTCTCTGCTTGTATTTTCTGCTTGTCTGTAATTAAAGTAAGATCATTAAAACCTTAAAAGTTATCTTTCCATTAGAAAAGCAGATCTAAGGACCTGTGAAAACAGACCACCCTGGGTGTACTAAGGTGCTTACTATTACAGATGATGTCCATCTTTTGGTCAAGGTCATCTGCTGATAGTGAAGGGAGGCAAAAGGAACTCAACAAGAGAGGAGAGGGTCTGGAACAGCTGTGGGGACGGTAAGAAAAAGTCAATGCCAGATGATTAAAAGGGAATCCATGCAGGGAATCCATCCATCTTTGCTTTCATTCAATCCATGAGGGCCTGGTTGAAGTCAACAGAGTCAACAAAATTTCATCATATTCCTTACTATTTTCAGTAGCTTGAGAATAGAAACAGGGAGATGAATGGCAGGAATTACTTGTGGTGAGGTTTAGACTTTTAGGCCAATACTATGCAGCTTCCTATATTCAGAAACTAAATAACATGTTCATTCCAGGTCCTCAGTAGAACTACAAAGATCCTCACATCAAGAAGAAAGCCTAGAGTTAGCCAAAAGAATGACCAGAAAAGAAATGTAAGACTGACCTTTAATAAATGCGAGCATTTTGAAAGATATTCATCTTCTACATCATCCAAGAACCATAGAGTGGGAAAAATTTCAAAGGGTTATATGGTTCTTCCAGGAAGAGATGGAGCAATAGCATCACCTGAGAGACACTTGCTGACCCTATTTCTCAGAATCACTCAAGACAGGGGTTCTGCTGGCTCAGGCCTGTCTGATGGCTGGACTATCCAGCTTCTGGCATTTGGATGAGTCTGTGCTCACTTTATGCATATGTTCTACTTTGGACGATCCTGTCTGCCTCTGCTTTCCTATTTCCTACTCTCTCTCCTTGCTTTCAGCTTCCTTTTGCTGTGGTTTCATATAAAATTTAAATCATTTAATGCTGCAGGCTTCCAGGTCTTTGAGCATTTGGAAAAGACGGCATCCTCAGATTGCACAGATCTTGAGCTGAAAGGAACCTCGGAGGCCCATTAGTCCAACCCCTTCATTTTACATAGGAGGAATTTGAGGCCAAGAGACACCAAGTGACTTTCCCAAGGTGATGTGGATAGAAAGCAGTAGAGGCATGATTTAATCCCAAGTCCTCCGACTCCAGAGCCAGTGTGCTTTCCATGTCACACTGTGGAAGCAAAGATTCTACGGAAGCATTCTTTTTTTCCTCAGGAGACTTATTCTAGTATCAAACATAAATCTGCATTAAATTTTATCCTACAACTGCTGAGTTTTTCAGTTCTAATTGCATGTTGTTGTTATTCAGCCATTTTTGAGTTGTACCCAACTCTTTGCGACCCCCATTTGAGAATGTCTTGGAATGAATGCTGAAATGGTTTGCCATTTCCTTCTCCAGCTCATTTTACAGGTGAGGAAACAGAGGCAAACAGGGTTAAGTGACTTGCCCAAGGTCACACAGCTATTAAATATCTGAGGACAGATCTGAACTAAGGAAGATGAGTCTTCTTGACTTCAGGCCCCAGTGCTCCATCCACTGCCCTTTAATCCCATGTTTTAAGGTCGCAGTAATAACTGATTTAAGGTTTATAAAGTATTTTATGTATATCCTCTCACATGAGCCTCATAACAATCCTGTGAAGTCAGTAATACAGGCATTATTATTCTCATTTTCAGATGAAGAAACTAAGATTCAGAGTATGAAGTGACTTTCTAGTGCTCTGGAACCAGAGGCAGAAGTGAGATATGAAACCAGGCCTCCTGGCTCAGTCTGGCATTCTGTCTGCTTCACGATGGGTGCGATGTTGGAGCTCCAAATGCTCGGGTCCGAATCCTGCTTCAGGTACTTACCACCTGTGTGGCCTTGGACAGATTGCTTAACCTCTCTGAGCCTCAATTTTCCCATTGGCAAAAGGGAAATAATAATAGCATCTACATCAGATGGTAGTTGTGGGCCTGAAGTGAGATAATGGGTGTAAAGTATTTTGAAAACTTTAAAGTATTGTATAAATGTGAATTAAATTCTTAAAAATTATTGTTTTTTATTCAGATTATAAAGGAATATACTTTAGGGCAGTGGTTCTCAACCTTCCTAATGCTGCGACCCTTTAATACTCTTATGTGGGTGTATCTGTATGTGGGTGGACCTGCCTGGAGACAGATAGAGGAGCGGTGTCTCAGTTCCTAAGACCACCAGAAATATGTGTTTTCTGATGGTTTTAATCAACCCCTGTGACTCCTGTGAAAGAGCTGTTTGACTCCCAAAGGGATCACGATCCATAGGTTGAGAACTGGTGCTTTAGGGGCTCATAAGTGCTTATTTAGGTCAATAATGAATAACTGAATGTATATAATACCTGCTATATGCCCAGCATAATACAGAAAAAGTAAAATATGTAATCTTGGTCTCCAAGAAGTTTAACTTAAATTTTTTAATTCAAAGTAAATTTTAATTTAAATGTTAATTTTTAAAAGTTTTTTTTTTAACTCAAGTCTAACCTCTTCATTTTAAACACAAAGAGGCAAAGGTCCAGAGAGGTTAAGTGATTTATTTAAAGTCACACAGGTAGTAAGAGGCAGAGCCAAGACCAGCACACATTAGAACATAATTCTCCTGGCTCTTAATCCAGTCAGTCACCTTTCCACTCCCTTGTGCCATCTCCATTACTCACTCAGTCTTGCCTTTCCCTCTGAGTTTCTTAAGTCCTGAGGAATAAAGATGACGTTTTGACCAATAGAGTGGATCTGAATATCCAGATATGCCCTGTGGGTTTCATCCCAGGTTTGGACTGACTCCCGTATAAAGACTTTATGCAGGAAATGAAATGTGGTTTTCTGTTAGGGCGACTAAGAGTGTCCATACTAGAATAGGAAATGGAGCCCATGTATCCTAACTTCCAAGCCAGGGTATCATGCCAACATTCAACCTACTATCTATCTACACTAAGAAAGAATGAGAAGGCAAATGGAGGTGCCTAAGAATTGTTAGATTAAGAAAAAGAAAGAAAAGAAAAGGGAGACTTAAATTCTGCAAACTAAGAGAGCAATAACTATCTTTTATTGCCTATATAGAGGGAGCCCTATACAGAGGGAGAGGAGAATGTTAAGCTCCCCCATAGAATAATAATAACATATTTATATATAATACACAATATATTTATATATAATGTATATATGATATAATATTTATATATAATGTATATATAATATAATCTATAAATATTATGCTTACATATGATGTATATTTATAATTTATAATATTATATATAATAACATATTTATAGAGAGATTTTTAAGGTTTACAAAACATTTTGCATACATATCTCATTTGCTCCTTCCAGTAATCCCATCGAGTAGGCACTTTAATTTTCCCTGTTCTACAGATGAGAAAACTGAGACTCAGAGAGACTAAATTACTTGCTTGAGTCGTACAGTTAGTAGGAAATTAAAGTAAAATTTTAATCCAAGTGTGCCTGATTTAAAGGCCAGCACTCTCCCCCCAGTCAGGAGTGTATGGTGGTAAATGTTTAACATCCTGACTCTGGCGGGGGTAGAGGGGGGGGTGGACCCCCCCAGGTGGAAAATGCAAGACAGGCTTTTAAGTTTAATCAACATTATTAACATCTCCTCCATCACCTAATTAACTCTAGACAATTAAAACAAAAAATCAAGCCCTTATTTGTAGCATTTGCTGCTCCCTGAGGTGTGAATAGGAACACACAAAAAAATTCCCAAATAATTAGCTCTCCCAAGGGGGGCCAAGTAATCAATGGTCAATCAACACAGATGTATTCAGGAGCTACTTGGTGCCAGCAGTTATGCTAGGGACTGGTAATAGAATGCCAACAGTAAAACAGCCTTTATTCTGGAAGAGTTTATGTTGTTTCAGGGTGGTCTCTGAAGGCAAAAGACTTTTTCATTTTTTTCCCCTGTATCTTTGGTGCTTTGCACATAGTTGGCACTTAGTAAATATTTTTCTTTAAAAATTGAATACCAGACTTGAGCAGCCGCAGTTTAGGTGTAGTTATCAGTAGTACAAAGCAGGTACTGTAAACATTGATAACTTCCTCATACATTACCGCTGCCACTGGAGATATTATAAACCTCTACACTGATCTGAGACAATTTGAGTCAGAACCAAAGGCAGTAAAAGATTATTAACACACGATAGTAAGACTGAGTCACTTCCCTAATTACATGGAACCTGGCTCCCATTCCTACCGAGCCCAGGAAGGAGAAGGCTGCGGCCTCACTTTTGTTATAATTGACTTCTTGGCACAAATAGCACTCTTATCTTTTCAAAAAAGGGAATTACTTATCTTTCATGCCTTAGAATAGATATGACTGGGATGTTTGCTTCAGAGTTAGTTGATAACAGGATATGGGGCAGTGAGGTCATAGTAGAGGTGAATGAGCCAGCCTGTAAAGAAGGGCAGACTCTTTTTGACCCAGAGGCAGCCCCTACACCACAGGAAAGGCATTTGTGGATCCCCAAAGCATATAGGAAAAAGCGGCCTGGAATCTTAGACAACAGGGAGGGGGGCGGGGTTCATTTCATCCACTTCAGTGATCTAGAAGCAGCGGAATACAGCAGCAAGAACAAAGGACTTAGAGACAGAGGAGACTTGGATTTGGTTCCAATATCTGAAATTTCCCATTTGTGTGACCTCAGGCAAGGCGTGACCTTTGAACCTTCAGTCACCTCATCTAAAATGCACTAATCCCTGTGGCAGCTCCTTTGCAGGGCTGTTTCAAGGTTCAGATGAAATAATTAATTAGTAAGAATGTATTTTGTGCCTGGCATTGTGCTGGGCCCTCAGACACAAAGACAAGGAATTTATACTCTGCAAACTGCTCAGTAAATGTGTCTATTATTTGGTCTACTGAGGACAGTCCCTAGTCACAGAAAACAAACAAATGAACAAACAAAAAACAACTATTCTTCTTCCTCTCTATTTCCTTCTTTCTCCTGCTTCTTCTAGATAGTAGCCATTCATGGCCCAGGCTCAGTATCAATCAGGGCAGAAGCTTTAATCTTCTCTGTTTTTCTAACCTGAGCTGGTTCATCCTTCCTTAGGCAGCCTTTTGGCAGGCCATTTCCAAAATCTGCCATATTGATGACCTTTAGGCTTTCAGCAGCTTAGAACTCTCCAGCTCAAGAAATCCCCCAGCCTTAGCCTCCTTAGCAGAAAGCAGAGACTATGAGCCTAGACCATGGCAGGCTTGCCATATTCTCTTGGCTGGACTCAACAAGGTGGCAAATGCAGAGACAGGGAACTGTGCCCAACTGGATCAATACTATATCTTTGCTGGAAATCTTTTCTATGCTATTGTTAAGTAAACTTATTTTTGTTCAGTGTTAGATGACTTCAGTAATGTTAAAATGGTAAATGTTTAACAACTGACTTTCTAAGGGGGAAATGCTTATAGGACATACTTTTAAGCTAAGTTAATAATTTGCATTATTATTAACATGTACTTGTTCACTTTCTTAAGTTTAGGCAATTAACGAAATAATAAATCAAGCCCTGATTTTTAGCATTTGCCAGTTTCCTATAAGTAAATGCTCACACTGTAAATTTAACAATAGGTTTTCTTGAGTCAGTTTGAACTGGTTCTAACATGCTTTCTTCTAATGGTATTTCACTATGTTCCAATCCCAAACCTGAGCAATCTGATTAGCCTGAGTGTAAAGCCAATCAGCAGTAGATTCCTGAGAGAATGCTACAGTGAAGAGCTTTTAAGATTCGGATTACACAGTATTAGTGAACACTCTGTTTATTCCATTACAAATCTTTATTCAGTACAATGTTCACAGTTTCAACAGTT
>CM053593.1:330192382-330226340 GCA_028646575.1 Pseudocheirus occidentalis | reverse complement strand
ACTAGGTAAATGATATGTTTGTTTGATTAAAGAAAGATTGTTAACCCATTTTGAGTTGCTTTCCTTTAGAAAAGCAGATCTAAGAACCTGTGCTAGCAGCTGCCCTGGGTATGCTAGGGTGCTTGCTGCTACACTAAGATTGCTCTTCCTTCCATTCTTTTCTTCCTTCCTCTCCCTCCTTCCTTCCTTCTTCTCTTTGTCTTCCTTCCTTCCTTCTTCTCTTTGTCTTCCTTCCTGTGCAGTTAATTTGCCTTCAATATTTTCCAAGCCTGAATCTCCACTAACATTCTACTATGGTGATTAGTGTGTCTCTCCTGGGGGATACACGGGCTGGGTAATTTATTATCCTGAAAGCTGCAGAAGCAGGGGTCTTCCTCCTTGACTGAAAAAGCAAGGCCTTTATCTGATCACTGTGCATGACTGGATTCATCCTAGAGAGCAGAGATTTTTTTAAAAGAGCTTATATATTTATTTCCTGGCCTGATATATGGCTAATTTCCCCTTAAAATATATAATCACCAAGCATCTATGTGCCAGGCACTGGGCTAGGTGCTATGGATTCAGAGAGAAAAATGAAACAGTCCCTGGCCTCAAGAAGCTTACATTCTACAGGGGAGACAACATGTACATGTAAAAGTATATGCAAAACACATTCCAAATAGCCTTCCAGCTGGGAGGATCCTTGATACCACAAATCCGAGGTAACTGGGGGAGGGGGGAAGGTGAGGAACTGAAAGTTACAAGGACCAAGAAAGGTTTCCTTTAGAAGGCAACCAGATGGGACCATGAAGAGTTGGACACATCTAAAAATGACTGAATAACAACTTGGAATAAACAACAGCTCGTTTTATGTAGTTTCTTAAAGCTTATGTAGTTTTTTACAGCTTACAAAGTGCATTAATCTCATTTTCTGATCTAAGCCTCACAGAAATCTTGTGAGCTTGGTGTTTCTATTCCTTTTTGTGTTCCAGATTTCAAAAAACCAAACAGGCTCGGCAAGATGGAGTGACTAGTGCATGGTCGCAGAGCTAGTCAGCATCTGAGTCAGAACTTGCACCAATGTCTTCCTGTGCCCAAGTTCAACTCTCTCTATATAGTACTGCACTGCCTCTAAATGCACAGTGATTCTAGGAAAGTCCTGGTATACCGAGTATTACATCAGTGCTCTTAGGAAATCCAGCTTCCTCGACCCCATTCTCTTGGCGTTTCATATCAGGCAGAACAGAGTTGTAGTTCACATTTATGGAGCGCTTTGTTTTTTTCAAAGTCCTCAAAGTACTATTGCTTCAAGGCAGGTAGTAAAAGCATTGTCTATCTTTGTTTTACAGATGAGGAAACTGAGACTCAGATTGTGATTTGCCCAAGGTCACTGAGTTAATATGGGCAGCTAGGTGGCACAAATAATGTGTCAGGTCTGAAGTCTGGAAGATTCATCTTCCTGAATTTAAATCTGACCTCAGATACTTACACAGGTGCCCCTTCAGCCACCACCACACCATCCATACATGGAACCATCAGATACAGCAAATGGAGAAGTTTTTAATGCTGTGAACAAGTTCACTTACCGTGGTAATGTACTTTCCAAGGACGTACAAGTTGATAATGAGGTTGACACTCACATTGCCAGAGTTAGCTCAGTGTTTGCGAGGTTCCACAAGAAAGTATGGGAGAGAAGAGGTATTAGACTGACTACCAAACTGAAGGTCTACAGAACCATTTTGCTGACTTTGTTGTTGTATTCCTGTAAAACCTGGACAGTCTACCAGCATCATGCCAGGAAACTGAATCGCTTCCATTTGAATTGTCTTAGGAAGATTCTGAAGATCACCTGGCAGGATAAGGTACTAGACACTGAGGTCCTTACTTGACCTGAACCGCCAAGCATTCAAACTCTGCTTCAGAGAGCATGACTCTGATGGACTGGCTATGTTGTTTGAATGTAAAATGTCCACTTGCCAACAGGTCAACTCACACATGGTGGTCAGAAGAAGGACATACAAGGACATACTTAAGTTCTGTATTAAGAACTTTGAAGCTGATTGTGTGACATGGGAGACACCGGCACCAGACTGCTCAGCGTGGTGTGCCCACAGCAGAGAAGGTGCAGAAAGGAAACAGCTCAAAGGAAATATAGGATGCACAAATGTAGAGTATCCACACCAAATATTCACACAGACTATTTGTGCCCAACCTGTGGCAGAGCATTCGGAGCTCGTATTGGTCGATTAGCCACAGTCAAACACACTGAAACTTGACTCTAGCACAGCAATATCATTTTGGTGCTCTTTGAGAATAAAGCACAGCAACCAACCAGCTGTGTGACTCTGGGCAAGTCACATAACCCCATTTGCCTCAGTTCCTAATCTATAAAATGAGCTAGAGAAGAAAATTGCAAAGCATTCTAGTATCTTTGCCAAGAAAACATCAAATGGGGGTCACGAAGAGTCAGACATGACTGAACAATGACTGAAGAGCAACAACCAAGCTAATAAATAACAGAACTAAAACCTGACCTCAGAGCTTCCATCTCAAAGTCCCATCCTCTTTCCTTGTCTACAGACCTAGGCCTTTCTCTGATGTTATAAACATCATTGGGTAGAGTATGTGCACCCTGAGCATAAGGACTCTCCATACCCACATCTCCATCTAGCAGAGTGCATGGAATACAGTGGTCTCTTAATGAATGCTTGTTGGACTGAACTGAATTTCAAACATCTGTTACACGGAGGTGATCCAAGGCTTACCTTTAGAGAATAGAGGAGACCCACTGCTCGTATCCTATGTGACTTCAGTTTGGGCTGGAACTTGCCACCAAACTGACACTGCATGACACCTTTTAATGTAAGGCAGACTTTTCTATTTTCTTATCAATCACAGACTCTCAAAATGAGAAAGGAGCATGGAAAGTAAAAAGGTGTATGATGCAGTGGAAAGAATGCTGAGTTTGGAACCAAAGGACTGGGGTTAAATTTTGGCTCTAGCTCTACCACTTTCTACTTCTATCATCTTAGGCAAGTCACTTCCCCTCTTGTGGCCTCAGTCTCCTCATTTGTAAAATGAGAGGGTTAAACTAGATGGGCTCTGAGGTCCTGTCTGTCTCTGAGCTTGTGATCCCATGGTCTAGGAACCTATGGCCCTATGTCATGTTACAGAGTCCAGCCTCTCCCACATCCCCAAGCATGAATACATGAGTCACTAGACACTCTTGAGGCAATAGTGTTTAGTGACAAATTCCACGAAACCACTGGAAATCTTTGTCATGGGTAGGGCTCCTGTCAAGTTCCTGGTACACTGCCTCAATTATCTTCAGACTTTTCATCAGAACAGATTTCATTATTGACTAATGCCTGGAACCCTAAACTTTCCTAGTTGCCTTCTTGCAGGTGTGCCTTCAGAGCTCAGTCCCCTGTGTCTAGAAGGCTTTAGGTGATCATCTCAAACTCTTTGAGCAATTTTCAAAGTATAAGTTGAAAGAGTATCCTTCCCTGCCAAAAAAAAAAACCATTTAGGGGCAGCTAGGCGGTGCAGTGAATAGAGCACTGGCCCTGGAGTCAGGAGGACCTGAGTTCAAATACAGCCTTAGACACGGAACACTTAGTAGTCATGTGACCGTGGGCAAGTCACTTAACCCCAAGTGCCCTGCCTTCCTCCCTGCAAGAAAGAAAACAAGAAAGAAAGAGAGAGAGAGAGAGAAAGAGAGAGAGAAAGAAAAAGAGAGAGAGAAAGAAGAAAGAAAGAAAGAAAGAAAGAAAGAAAGAAAGAAAGAAAGAAAGAAAGAAAGAAAGAAAGAAAGAAAGAAAGAAAGAAAGAAAGAAAGAAAGAAAGACTAGAAATACTATCTAGTGGCAATTTCAAAGTATGGTGGTAAACATAAGACTGTATAAAATGGATTGAACAAGACTTGACCCATCGCATCATTTTCTTATCACAGACTAAGTATTAAATTAAATTAAAGCTAGAAGATCTTTTCTGGTAACAAAGAATTGGAAATTGAGGGGATGTCCATCAGTTGGGAAATGGCTGAACAATTCATGGTGTGTGATTGTGATGGAATACTATTGTGATATAAGGAATGATGATCTAGACACTCTCAGAAACACCTAGAGAGTCCTACATGAATGGATGCCAAATGAAATGAGTAGAACTAGGAGAACCTTGCACACAGTAGCAGCAATATTGTAAGGTGATCAACTGCGAAGGACTTAGCTATTCTAAGCAATGCAATAATCCAAGACAGCTCAGAAGGACTTATGAATAATGTCATCCAACCCCAGAGAAAGAACTAATGGAATCTGAATACAGATTGAAGCATACTTTTTTACTTTATTTTTCTTGTTTATTTTTATTTTGCTCTAGATTTTCTTTTCCGATATGACTAATACAGACACATATAACCTAAAAAAACCCAAAACAAAATAAATTAAAGCTGGAAGAGATCTTAGTGGTCAACTTCTTGTTTTGCAGAGTGAGGAAGCTGAAGTCTAGAATGGTTAAATGGTTTGTCCACGGTCACCTAAGAAATATGGCACAAAGCTAAATTTTGAACCTGGGTGGCTTCAAACCCAGAGCTCCTCTCTACCACAGTACATTTTACTCATGGGTCATGGAAAATGGGCCAGGTTGACCATGTTAGTATGTCTTAAAATCTTGGTGATTGGAGAGGTAGCCTAGTGTAGTAGAAAGTGTGGTATGGTAGCATGGCATAGAGTATTATAATAGAATGCATCTATATATACACACACTACTATTACTAATATAGTAGTAGGTGGAGTAGTATAGTAGAAAGTAGAAGGTGCAGTTGGAATCATGTAACATAAAACTACATATGTTTAGATCAAAGAACATGCCTTAGAATCTTTGATTTTCAGTTTTCTCATCTGTGAAATGGGAATAGTAACAGTAATCACACAGGATTGTTGTGAGGTTTAAGTGAGATTTTGTTTTTAAGGCACTTCACAAGCTCCTTTTCTCATTTTACTGATGTATTTTTTTCACATGACAATCATTTCTGAATATATTCCTCCCTCTTATCCTATCCATTGAGTCATTCTTGGTAACAAAGGTAAAATTAAAAACAGTTTCACAATCAAATACATTTTGTTGGTAACTTTCTAATAGCTTAGTACAGTCAACTACCAATCTAATATTCCTGATTAGGGCATTTTTGTAAGGCTAATGAATAACTGGCATTGTAAATATTGTTCCAGAGCAATGACTACTATGTCTCCTGTATCATTTTGCAATTATATACCTGCACATTGGACAGCAAGCATAACCATAACTGGTCTAGGAGTCTGACTAAAATCCTACCAGACGGATAGCATAGTGGACTGCCACAGTCTTTAATCAGGTTAATTTTGTTCAGCTTTTCTTTTTACATCATCTGCATTTCCAAATATATACTTCCCAGAGAATTATCCCTTATTACAAAGATAAAACAACAATAATAGAAATCAAAGTTTGATAGAAGAGAGAAAGCCCACATTTATAAAATGGTTTCTGTGTGATAAGTGTTAGAGAAACAAATGCAAGAAAACAACATGGTCTATACCCTCAAGGCACTTATGTTCTGATGGGGGAAGATAACAAATACAAGATGACTGAAGAGTCCTAGGGAAGGAGAGAAGATGGCAGAGGAGAGGAAGGAGGAGAGGGAGGGATGAGTGAGGTGAATCCTGGCTGGAATCCTTCCCAAAATGGTATTTCAGGAGAAAGAGGTGCCAACCAGGAGAGCAGGACCTCAGGGCAAAGAATTTTCTAGGATGAGGAGGCAGTAGATGAGGAAGAAAATAAGTACACAACATTCCTTATTCATTTTTTCTGTGGTTCTTTCCATTTACATTGAAGTTGTTGTTGATGCTGCTTTTCCTGGTTTTGCTTCCTTCACTTTGAATCAATTCATATGTCTTTCCAGGCTTTTCTGTAATCTTTATACTCAACATTCCTTGTGTATGGTAACGTTCTATTGTATTCATGTTCCTCACTGGTTAACCATGTCCCAAACAACTGGCGTCTACTTTCTTTCCTGTTCTTTACTAATCCAAAAAGCTAATGCAAAGAACTCCTCTCCTTCCTAATTAGGTCTGAGGGTTTGAGCAAGCACATAGAGAGACTCACCTGGTCTCCAGGACTTGAATTAAATAGACAGTAAGTAAGGCTCCTACAAAAACAGTGAAAGCATCACCTCTGACCTGCCCAAGGAATTCAGTTTTCTGGGGCCACTTTTTTGCAGGATACTCCAGTAGAGGACTGCACAGCCATGAGCTGGAGGGCTATTTTTTTTTCAAATGGTGGTTCATACTCATAAATTTAGAACTGGAAGGAAAATTTCAGGAAATCTAGCCCCCACCACCACAGCGCAAGCGTGCAAATGCACGCACACACACACACACACACACACACACACACACACACACCATTTTACAGATGGGAAACTGACTTCCAGGGGGATGACTCACCCAATGTCACATAGGTAATAAGGAACAGAAGGGCTGTATTGAGCTATTCACATTTCCTCACTTCTCCATGATTAGATGCATCCTTCAGAATCTATACTACAGAACAAACCCAGGAAATCTAACAAGAATATTGTCAACATTTCAGACACTCTCAGCAACCAACCACCTACTCTGCCTTACTCAATATTTAAAACTTAGTTCCAATGCTATGTCTGGGACAGCTAGGAGGTACAGTGGAAAGAGAATTGTTCCTGGAGTCAGGAAGACTTGAGTTCAAATCCAGCTTTTGACACTTACTAGCTATGTGACCTTAGCCAAGTTATTTAGTAACTATCTGCCTCAGTTTCTACATTTGTAAAATGGGGATAATAATAGCACCTGCCTCCCAGAGTTGTGATGAAGATTAAATGAGATAATATTTGTTAAGTGCTTAATACAATGCGGCACTTAAGTGTCATCTAAATCTTAGCTATTATTTCTTACCTCCACTGAGCCTTCTATGGTCACCCCAAATGGAAGTGGTTTCTTGTAATGTTGACAGCAATTTGCTTAGAACACCCCCAGAATTTACCTTCTATTTAGAGCTTCCTACTTATTTCTTCCCTACTCCCCAGCCATCTTCTAGACAGGCTCATAAACATCCTTGTCCCAACAAGCAGCCCCTCCCCAGTCCAGATCTCCAGTGTGGGAATCATTAACAAACCAACAGGCAGGGAGAGGGGAGGAGGGTCCTCCTTGACCAGTGCTCCTCTGTGTGCTTCCTCCTGTTAGAATGTAAACTCCTTGAGGGTGGGGACTCTCTTTGCTGTTATATTAGTATTCTTAGCTCTTTGGGGGATGCTTGCCATATAATAAGTCCTTAGGGAATGAGTTTTCATTCATTCTTTTTTATATATCTACCAAATCTTCTCCCCCTTCCAATCCAACAAACATTTATTAACAGCCTGCTTTGTACCTAGGTTAGGTATTTGTTATTCAGTCATATCCAACTCTTCATAACCCCTTTGTTTTTGTTTTTGTATTTGTTTTGGCAAAGACAGTGGAGGAGTTTGCCATGTCCTTTTCCAGCTCATTTTACAGATGAGGAACCAAGGCAAACAGAGTTAAGTGACTTTCTCAGGGTCATACAGCTAATAAATATCTGAGGCCAGATTTGAACTCAGGAAGATGAGTCTTCCTGACTGTAGGCCTGGGACTCTATCCATTTTACCACCTAGCTATATACAGATTTTAGTTTAGTTTATAGAATCATAGATTTACAAATGAAAGGGGCTATCTAGATCATCTAACCTATTGTCCTCAAGTTAGAAATAATGAAAACAAGGATTAGGAAGAGGATGTGATTGGCTGACGGTCACAGAAACAGTAAGCATCAGAGCTGAGATTTGGCAAGCTTCTGTTTGGAAAAAAATTCACAAGATGCAGAATGAGGCCTATATTTTTGGTTAATGTGGTCATTTGCTTTGCTTGAGCATCACTGTTGGTTACGAGGGTTTTGTTTTTCTTTTTCTTCAATTTGGAGGTGGAAGGGAGAAAAGGAATAAGGACACGGTTCTTCCTTGTCCTACTCCTTAAAAAACAGAGAACAGAAGGAAGGCTAAAAGGAAGCACAGACAAGCAGGACAGCTTTGAAAGTGACATTATAAATTATAAAATACTTTAAAATAGCAAATTCTACATAATAGAGATTTAGTTTCATGCACAATGCCTCTGCTCTATAAAATAACAGAAATCCTCGTTTTTGTTTGGTGTTTGCTAAATTCAGAGTGCAATTTGAATTAACTTTAAAAAAGGAATCCACAGGGGTTGGCCTGGGTCCTAAACACAGAGATGAGCATAATTGTCAGCAGCCATGCAGTGTTTTCATATATTCACAGGTCTTTCCTTACGAATTTGTCCCAGTCTTTCAGATTCTTGTATTAAATTCATTTTTCTCATCAGCTAGCTGAATCTAATGACCGCCAAATGACCATGTGATTTCAGTAGGGTGCCAGGGCTCCAAATGGAATTCAGACTGAAGAGTTGCATTGACTGTGAGGACTTTTAATTCATTTAGGTGTATTTCATCCCCTTTCCATAGAATGGTAAGCAGAGGGCACAGCATAGATAGCAGCAGGTCAGGAAGGGGGAAGACTCCAAGAAGCTAGCAAAAGGGCAAAGAGGGGAGAAAAACATAACTTGATTTCACAAACTACAGTTTGGGGAACTGAAAGGGCCTTCAAGAAGTAATATTTGAAGGGCTGCCACGAGGAAGAGGAAGCAGATTTCTTCTGGGGAGCTCCAGAGGACAGAACTAGGGGAAGAATTACAGAAAAGTATGTTTTGACTCAATGTGTGGCTTGCCTTTTTGTCAGTCACTGAAGTCCAAAAGGGAATCCTGAGAATCAGTTAATTGTCACTAAAGGTATTGAAGTGGAAAGGTCACAGCAGATAGGTTGTTAAAAGGTTCCCCATAATGAGAGGTATTCTCCAAGGTCCCTTCCAATTAAAAGTTTCTACAATTCTGTAACACTGGTCCAATTCCCTAACAGCAGGCAGAGAAACCCAAGAAAGAATCACAGAATATTTCAGTTGATCCAGTAAAAAACAGGTACACCATGTATGCAGCAGGTGCTTAATGGATGAACTTTTTTTGTATTGTTGCTTTTAAGATGGGTTTAGCATTGTAAAACAGAACAGAAAATGCATGTGTCACATAGCAAAATGTGGGTGTGAGTTCTCCAAAAAAGGATGGAAAGGAAGAATTTGGAGAATATTGGAGACTGTGTAGGCACAGAAGCATAGCAATGGAAGGAATCTCTGAGAGTATATAGTTCAACTTGACCTGATCAGGAAGGAAGCTCCTCTAAGAACATTCCTGACCAGTGAGAACCCAGCCTCCAATACTAAGAAATATCCACTTGCCCCTATTACATCTTCATACCTACCTGGTGCAGTGGATAGAGCTCTGGGCTGGACTCAGGAGGATCTGAGTTCAGATCTGCCCTCCGACACTTACTAGCTGTGTGACCCTGGGCAAGTCACTTAACCCTGTTTATCTCCATTTCCTCATCTATAAAATGGGCTAGAAAAGAAAATGGCAAACCACTCCAGTATCTTTGCCAAGAAAAAAACCAAAATTCCAAAACCCAATGAGGACTCAACAACTGATGGGGAGTTTTTCCACACAGAGCTTCCTGAAATCTGTCTTCCTGACATATCCATCCATTCTAACTCTAATTTTACAGGTGGCAGAAAACTTGGAATCAGGAAGACCTCAATTCGAATGCTGCCTGACACTTTCTAGCTGTTTGACCTTGGGAGAGTCACTTGAAGGCTCTCCGTCAGTTTCCTCACCTGTAAAACGGGGATAATAGCATCTATCACACAGGATTGCTTTGAAGACTAAATGAGATAAAATATGTGAAGTACTTTGATAACATATAAATGCACAGCTCTTTGCAAAGTGTTTTTAAATGTCATTTCATTTGCTCCAAACAGCAACCTTCTGCCATAGAAGCTATTATTATCCCCATTTTACAGGTAGGAAACTGGGGGGTGGGGAGAGGTGTAGATTGATTGCTTACTCCAAATCCAACACCCTGACCACTGCGCCACCTAGCGGCGAAATCTGGAATCCACAGCGGTAAAGTGATTTGTCTAAGGACACACAACCTGGACTCCTAAGCTCTTCACACTGAATCTTTTTGATGGAAATTTCCTGAAGAGCCCAGGGACTTTTAGAAAGCAACAGGTGGAAACCAGAGTCTAAATTCAGTAGCATTTAATTCTGATAATTTATCAACTTAAGTTTCGTTTCAGGACACACATGACTCACAGATTTATGTGTCTGAAGAGTTGGACAGAAACTCAAAAGCCGAATAGTCCTACTGAGCTCCAGACAGCTCACTGACCCTGCATCTCACAGATGGCTGCTTCAGCGTGAGAACAAGCCAGTGACTAGTGGTTGTCTCCTAGTCGCTGTCCTCATTAAACAGCCTTCAAACAGCTGGCCTGTTTCAGCTTCTGAGTAAAGCACATCTTTGCTACTGATTCATGATTGTGAACATAGCTCCTGCGTTTTTTCTTGTTCACTGTACATATTCTTGCAATATTATAGGACTTTGGTGGTCAACGGATTTAATGAGCCTGGGAAATCCCTGCCCTGACTCAGAAGAGATCAAGTTCCTTTTATTAAGCAGCTAATAATCCTGTCTGTCGAACTAGTCCCCTCTAACAGGTCAGAAACCAGCCTCCAAATAATCAGGAGAAGGAAAAGGTAAAGCACTCCTATATATTCGCCAAGAAAACCCTGCGGACAGCATTGGTGCGCTACCAATGATGCACGGGGTCACGAAGAGACAGACACGACTGATGGACAACAACAAATCAGTCTCCTCCAACACGCGGAATTCCCCTTCTCTTTTCTCGAGGCCTGGAAAGATGGCCACTACTGCCCACCCCGGGCTTGGCGCCTAGGAATCAGGGGCTCCGACTGTTTCTGTTATCGGCCAGAGCACAGCCCGTAGAGCACGCAGTCCTCTCCTAGAAGTCCCGGAGTAGTAGCTGTGGCTCCGTCTACGTTTTGGCTCACCTCTCCCGCGTTATTGAATCACCGCGGATGAGTCACCAATCCTTTGCCCACTGGGGCCCCTGGCGTAAGAGGCGGGGCAGGGGTGTGGGAGATGAGGAGAGGCCGCCCACCTAAACCATGTGGGGGCCTATTTGAGGGGTGTGGAAGTGGCCCTAACACAGCGTTTCGGGCAAGCCCAGAAAAGGGGCCGGACAACTTCCAAAGAGGCGGGAGAAGGAGTGGGAGAGGGAGTGCTCCCTTCCAAGCCTTTATATTGAGAAGCCAACATGCGACCCCCATACACAAGGCTCCCAGGAGGCAAAGAGCAGCGAGGCCCCCACCCCAGACAAGCACACGTCTTGTAGAACTCTCCTTCTTCACTTTGGTCTACCGGGAATACTCCAAGGGCTACCCCGCAGCACAGACTCACGACAATGGCGCCCCCCAATCCTTGCGTCCTGGTGGCCGCCGCGGCTTCTGTACAGACGGTCCTGCTCTGCTTTCTCCTCCTCGTCCAGGTGTCCTTGGCTTCAGGTGAGTGGCTACGGGCACCTTTTCCGGCCAGAGCTCAATCGCTCCTCAGCGGCGCGAGAAGAGCGCACGGAGGGCCCGGAGCCCGGTGCGCTCTGGTCCCCCAGGCGAGGGGCCGATCAGGCTCGGAAAACGCAGACACCGACACGGTCCAGCCCCGGGAATGTTCGCTGGCTGTTGGAGGCGCCGTCAGGACCTTTACCTGGGCCGCTGAAGGGCCAGCTGCAGTGGTTGGGTTGGAGCTGCCCTTTCTCACTCTCTGGGCTATCCGTAGCCCGTGGTCTGGCTCCGGTAAATGAGATTTGAAACTGGAAGCTTGCTAGTTTCCCAATTCTGTGTTTCTGCTCATTTCCGATCCTGTGCTGTTCCGGTGGCTTGGCTCGCAGGTAGGATTCCAAGCCTGGAGCAACTCTCTTCTGATGCCTTGGAGCGAGACTCCAGTCCTGCACTCAATTGTTAACTCTTTGATCCGGGGTTTTCCCCGAGAACTGGACCTTCCCAATGCCCACTCTCTAGCTCTGCCAGCATTTGCTTTTAAGGTTCTCAGAAATCAATTAAATCTGGGGGTCTAAGACAGCACTGTTTTGCTGATGGGGGGCGTGCTATTACCTTTCAAGAATATCATGTGAACCACTTCACTGTCAAAGTAAAACCTTGGAGAGTACCTTGAATGTGATGAAGAATGAGTAATTTTCTTCATTATTTCCAGTGTGAGAACAGAGAGGAATCAAGTTGCAAAATCTTAGAAGAGAGAAAGAACAGTATTGTGCATACCACATATCCGCACTGGTTTTTGCTGGAATTAAGTAATGACATAACTAGTTTCTGTAGTAAAGGATAGAAATGTGTTAAGTTCTGAATGTCTATGTCAAGCCTGCTGGTGATAGCATCCCGATCAAGGGTCTGGATATCTCACTGCCTTGTTTATCTAATTGAGATAAGAATTGATGAGTTTGGGTTTCTTTCTGATCCTAACTCCTTTCACACACAGTCTTTACAATCTCTTTCATTTCTTTTTTTTTTTTTTTTTTTTACTTCTTCAGCTCTAATAACAGCTCCAGCAGAAAAAGGGTGGTACAGGGCAGCTTAGATTCCAACTCTACCACTTACCATTTGTGTGACCCTGAACAAGTTACCCCATAGATTGGGGACTCGGTTTCCTCATCTGTAAAATGAGGAAGTTCAACTAGAGAACCGCTTATGTTTCTTCCAACTCAAAGTCAATGATCACATGAAGTGGGTTCCAGCCAGGACAGAATTTTTTCTTTGATTACAAACTGAGTTACAGAAGCAAGATCTTGCTTTTGTTTTGTTTTTATTTTGAATTTTTAAGCACCATTTCTCTTTTCCAAGTGTAGATAGGGACTTTTTCTGTAGCACTTACTTTTTCTTACGGATAAGTTTCTTGTATGTTTATTATGGATTATGGCATATATCAATTATTAGATAAAGAACTTATCTTGAGCCAAGCCTGAGGTTAGGACAGGGATATTCTGCATTAATCAATAAGAAAAAAATATATTATCAATTTTTAAAAAATCTGATTCTGTAGGATTTAAAAGGGAAAATCTTAAGGGTGTTTTGTGCTTATCAAACAGAAAACATTTAAGTCTATATTCAGTTAGTAAAACTATACTAATCATTAGAATCACTAAAATAATTACTGTTCTTTTTTGTGTCTGCATAGGTACTTCAGATATAGAGTTAGCACGTAATATAACCTGGAAATCTATTGATTTCAAGACCATATTGGAGTGGGAACCCAAACCAGTCAATTACGTCTACTCTGTTGAGATAAGGTAAGTAGACATTTTGATCAAAACAAAATTTATGGGATGTCACCATTTAATAATAACTAACATTTATATAACTTTTTAAGGTTTACAAAGCAGTTACATATGTTGTCAGTTGATCCTCACTACAACTCCATGAGGTACATGCTGTTTTGCAAATAAAAAAAACAGAGGGCTAGATGGACTAAGTGACTTGCCCAGAGTCATACATGTCTGAGGCAAAATTTGAACTCTGATCTTTCTGATACCAGAATTAACACTCTAGCTACTGACGCACCTAGGTGCCATTTCTCTGTATTCAACAGGGGAGTAGATAAAAATGAAGGCTCTCTGAGAGCCATGAAGTAAATGACAAAGAAGAGAGCATTCATTGTGATTTATGAAGCACCACACAGCTTTATCAAGAATATGAGAATAGACAGTGTAATAAACCATGAAAAGGGAGCTTACTGAAGCTGGCAGATAATTTCAATAATAACTGAATTATTTTGATAACTGAATAATTCTTGTTTTGGGGATGATCACAAATTTCACAGATTGGATTGAGAGTTGTGGAAAGGGAAATCTTGGCCAATAGTGCCAGTGCCAGGCACTGATTCAGTATTAGTCTTACAAGAGCAATGACATTTAGTCTACCTGATATTCATGAATTTCCCTTCTTTGGGTAACAGTCTAGACTTTGGGGCAAGGTATAAGCTATAAGGAAAGGGAGGGGGCCAGTATTTAAAATGTTTAAATCACCTGGGGCAGTGTTTGATTCATAAATGTTTAAACTCTGCAAATCCAGAGCATTCACTGCCAGGCATGTCTTTTGAATGTGCCACATAAATGACTAAATATGCCCAGCAGAAATAGACTAGTAGAAGATCAAATTGGAGAGACTAGTGCAGGGCTATGATTATGACTGATAGCTTGCCTGAGCAGTCATGAAACTTTGTGTACAGAAACATAGAGTGTTCAAAGACATACCTCTCTATTCCATTTAAAATAAACTCAGCCACACTGCTAGCAATATGACGAGTATTTTCTTTTCTTTGTTTCTTTTTCCCCTCTCACTTTCTTTCTAAAATGTTCCAAAAGAATTATGGGAAGATGATACTTTCTTTCCAGTAATTTTACAAAGGCATATAAGTGTCATTGGTTAAAATTAAAGTTACCGTTTTTAGTTTACGCTGAGACTTTTGAAAGAAGTAGGAATACCATTCTCCTTGGCCACACCAGTGCCTGACAGTGGCAACATTTGGTTTTTGTTCTCCAGTATTTCACAGAGGGAACTGTAGGGGAGAAAGGCAGAGTTTTAAGTGGGTTTTTTTTTTTGTCATCTTCTATAGTCTTTTTTTTTTAAAAAAAAAAAAAAAAAAAGGAGGAATAGTAAAAAGAGGCTAAAACTTGCCAGGGTGGCTTTTGCGTTTGGGACAGCAGTTTTGTCAAACAAGAAATACCAGGAGAGAGGAAATCCATTGGCTTGGCTTTCATTAATTCACAATCTGTGAAAATTTCACTAAGCCTGAGCTGAAATCTGCCTTTGTGCTGACACTTCATAAAGAAATGCTTTACTATGAAAATTAATAGCATAAACACTATGATGGAAGAAGTGGTCATTTATCTTCTTCAAAGAATCTATTTTAGAAGTTCCTTAGCAGCATTTATTTGCAGAGAAAAATGTACACAGGTGAATTTTTAACTTATAAAAAGTAGTCCTTTGCCAGCTCCTATAGTATATAACTCAAATAATAAAAATGCCTTTAAAATGTAGATAAATTCCAGTTTATAAATGCCTTGCTTTTACCTATCTTCCTTACATGCTGCTCCTACAGATTTCTCTTCCATTCTTTTATTTTTGCAAGCTGAAGAAGTATTTTTTTAGAAATTTATTTATCTATTTTTAGTTTTCAACATTCATTTCCACAATATTTTGAATTCCAGATTTTCTCCCCATCTCTCCCCTACCCCCCATCCCAAGATGACAAGCATACTGATTACTTCCTTCCCACTCTGCTATCTCATATCCGCCCTCCCCATTCTTCTTCTTACCTCCTTCCCCCTTACTTTCTTGTAGGGGAAGATGGATTTCTATATTCCGTTGCCTGTATATCTTATTTCCTGGTTGCACATAACAATGATATTTTTTTTAACATTCGTTTTTAAAACTTTGCTTCTCTTCCATCCTTCAAACTCTTCCCTTGTCCCCAGTTCCCATTGAAAACCCCATTCTTCTTCTCTGGGACCCTGACTCTCCCCTGCTTTACACCTTGTTCATGTGCCAGAGTCTACTGTGGTAGGATAGAGAATTGGGTGGGGAAAGAAAGGAGGGAGGTCTTACTGCTACCACGGTACCCTCCTCTTTCTTCTGAGTTTCCAGCCTGCCGTAATTCCTCCTGACTGCCTAAACCCTAACTCCCAGATTCCTAGTCTCCATCCCTGTTCCTAGTTCTTCTGCCTTTCTAAAAAAAACTTTGTCCTAATCTCCATCCTGTTCCTGAGACCATTGGAAGCCCTGCCTGTGATCTATAATTAGAGAAGCCCATTTAATACTTTTAAGCAGCAGACAGGCATCATAGAATTGTAGCTTGAGCGCTGGAAGAGGGCTCAGAAGTCATCTTAGTCTGACCACCTTGTTTTTTAGATGCACAAAAGGATTAGTTACCCAGGATCACACAACTAGTGTCAAAGGGGGGATTTGAATGAAGCCAGGTCCTCTGACTCCAGAACTAGTACTCATCCCACTGTACCTCACTGTCCTGGTCTTCTTATTGCATTAGGGGCTAAATGTCTGGCCAGTATGTATAGTGGATTAGATGGTCTCTGAAGTCCCTTCCAACTTTCAAATTCTGTGATTTTGTGTCCAAGTAGCAACTGAGGACAGATTTTCCCCCCCTCAGAAACGTACTTTCCAGAAAGGTATTATTGATGTGCTTCAGGTACTTTATGAGTTAAATAGACTTTAACGAACTAGTCTAGCAAATCAGAACATTGTTTCTAAGGGAAAAGGCATTCTAAGTTCCAGGTGATTTGCAAAACAAAAGTTGGTTGTAAATTCGTGTCCTGTTGAGAAGTTCTACTCATTCAGATGAGTCTTTCTCCTAATTTAAATAATTAGTAAGGTGTTACTAATAAAAAAAAAAACCTAGAAACTCTTGAAAATAATATGGCTAATTATAGAGTTGGAAGGAACTTGAGATAGCTGTCCATCTCCAGATCTGCTAAATGGGTATGGGGCTGTGTGTGTGTGTGTGTGTGTGTGTGTGTGGTATGTATGTGTGTGTCACACACCACAGGATTCAGCCTGCCTTAGCTTCACTGCTGGTTTAGCCTTCTTTTAGATGAGAGTTCTAGCTCCTGTGGTCAGGGTGGGCAGAAGTGGTTACTTTTCTCAGATGCTGTGTTTCCCATCTGTCTTCCCTGTGGTCTCAGGGAGGAGTCTAAGAGGGAAGAAAAGTGTTGCTGGTGATATTTTTCCCTCAAAGATATCAAATATGAAATTGTGTTTTTATCAGGCATACTTCTTATATGCAATAATTTCTCAGCATGAGAAACCACTCAATTTCTTCTCTCATTCTAAAATATCCCTGCGCCTGCCCCTTTCTCCAGAGGGAATTCCGTATTTCCCTTCTCCAAACTGGCATTTATGGATCTGTTAATATATTTTAATCCAAGTTAGCTTGGAATATTAAATGTTTGCTCTAAAGATATATCATATCCCCTTGTCCCACTCATATTTTACGGATTTGCCAAAGTATTATAAAAAGGAATTATCTAATCACAATTTCGTTTTGAGATAACAAAGTATTTTCTAAATGCATTTAGTACATTTTCACCACTCTGGTTTGGTTGTAAACGTCTCATTGGGTTTCAACACAGGCAGTTAAAGGAATGGCAGATTTGGAGTCAGAGGACGTGGGTGTGAATTCTGACTTGGCAATGGTTAGCTTTGTGACTGTGGGTATGTCATTGACATTTTCCTGCCTTAGTTTCCTCCTTTTGTAAAATGAGAGTTTGTACTCAATGATCTCTATAGTCTCCTTTATCTTTAAATCTATGATCACATTAAAAAGATACAAGGAATAAAGAGATTTCTCTAAACCAATCTGAGTAGTTGGGGATGGCTGAAAATGAAACTGACTAAATTAGCTTCCCATCCTCAGCTCTAAGAGAATGTGTTATGTATTGTCTTCATTCTAGGTTTAGAAAACTAAATCTAGCTAGCCGATGTTGTTGTTTTCTGAAAACGTATTAGCATTTTAATAGTTATTCAGCATGTGATTGGACCTCTGAGTAAAAAAAAAAAACAAACTCTGCTCAAGTTCACAGCTGTGAATTACATCCAAATTGTATCTGACCGTGTACAAAGACTAAGATTTTCCATTTTGATAGGAGTTCTACTAATCTCACCCTTCCATTCACACACCTTAAGATAAATTTGTCTAGTAACCTTCTAAGATCTTAGGTTTTGTTAGTAATAAATCACTTACAATTTTATTGGCAAACATTTTTCAACAAGAGAACTCCCTCACCCTGTATATGTAAAGGAAAGAGTAAGTATGAGACATGGGCTGTATTTATTTTTCTAATGAGATATAGTATTAGATGAGACTATCCCATTTCTAAAGACTAGAATTAAATACTTTAAGAACAATGCCACCTAGCTTGGGAGCTTGATGGTCATGAATGAATGCCTGAGAAGTCTTAATTGCCAGCAGAGCCGAGAGAAGGCATTTCACTGGAGTCCAAATATCTAGGTTCAAATTCTGGCCCTACCCTTTATTAGCTGAGTGAGCTAGGTGACCTCTGCTTATCACTTCCCTCTCTTCTCATCAGTTTGCTCTTCTATAAAAATAGGACAGTGCTAGAAAATTTCCAGGATCTCTTCCATTCCCCTTAACATTCTCCATTTGTCGATCATATGCCCCTTGCAGTTGAAGAATTGTGCCCCACCCCCACCCCATGGGTCCAGAATTGGTTTTGTGCTCTGTGTTACCACACATACTTCAAATGAGCAAAAATCAAGATCTGTAAGAGGGCAGAGAGAGAGGAATGTCGTGTAACTAAAACTATCATGTGCATTTGTAAAATGGAACATTTAAAAAGTTTCCTTTGTTGTGCCACAGTTAGTCTGCCCCTACTCCCAATTTTGACTGAATTAGATGGGATTATAGAGGTAACACAGTTGGGTTATTGTAGAAAGCTGATGTTTTTCTTTGTAGTTATTAGCAGCCCAAATGCACCACACACACACACACACACACACACACACACACACACACACACACTTCCTTTTGGAAGCAAACAAGTAATGTTCTCTTTCTTATCACCACTTTTTTTCTTTTTTTCTTTCTCTTTTTAGTACCAGATGGGGAGACTGGAAAAAGAAATGTTTTCAAATTAAAAAAACAGAATGTGATCTCACAGATGAGATGAAAAATGTAAGGGAAACATATGTGGCTCGAATCCTTTCTGAAAAACCTGAAAAGTCAGATGGGGATCCTGAAGAATCCCTGCATGCTAATGCACCTTACTTCACACCTTATTTAGACAGTAAGTAGGGGAGAGTGGGGCTAAATTTGTTATTACTTCAATTCTAGTTTAATACTTTGGAGCTCCAGTAAACGCTACCATAAATAAGGTTTCTCTTGGGTTCATATGATAGAAACTGGTACCCCCACCCTTGATGGAAATTTTGACCCTTCTATGACTGCATGCAGCTGTCATGAGTTACTGTGACAGAAAAAATTCATGCTTTCCAAGGCCAGCCCTGTGATCAGCCTTTCCAAATTTAGCAAGGCTGGTCCTTAGAAGAGAAAGCATGGTCTAGTAGATAGAGCGCTGCCTTTGGAATCAGGAGGACCTCCTAAGTATAGTCCTCATTAAGTCTGGGACCCTGGGCAAGTAGCTTAAGCTCTCGATGCCCCAACCCTAGCAATCCTATAAAGGATTATATAGGCTTCTAAGCCATAAGACTTAGAAGCCTATAAGTTATCAAGTCACAGATCTGCATTGGTGGAAAGAATTCCAAAACTGAGAGGTGCCCTGTAAAATCATAGGTACTATCTCCCTTCTCCCTTCTAAAACCTCTTTCACCCCACTCCCACCCTTTCACTGTCTCCACTGTCCTATTAAGTCCTTGGACAACAGGCATACACAGTCTATCAGGTGATTATTCTTGGGGGATTTCCAGGGCTCCCCTGGCATAGCTGCCTTCAGAAGTGCAGGGTCACCTCTATACCATGATGAAGAGTCATGTGAAGCTTTTGTTGAAAATTTTTTAAAAACTTGGAAAAAAATAAAATTGAATTTTTAAAACTAAGGAAATATTTTAAGGAAAAAATGAAGCTAGGTCTATTATATGAATAGGCTACAGCCTATTCTGGTTTGTTTTAACTTACTTATTACTATTGTGTTAAGTATCTATCAGCTCAGTTAGAAGTTTGGAATTTAAAAACTAGCACAACCATAGCTTTTTCATTCTGAACACGTATTCGGTAAAAGGAAATATAAAGATTAAGACAGTCATAGAATCTTAGATTTGGAAGGGATCTCAGAAACTGTCTAGTCCAAAACACATCTGAAAAACAATTCACTGTACCACACACATAGTAGATGGTCATTTAGCCTTTGCTCAAAGATTTCCAGTGATGGCAGAGCCCACTACCTCCCAAAGGTAGTCATAAGTCTGGTTTTAAGGTTTTTTTTTTCTTTCTTCCATCAAGTCCAAATTTTCAACTCCCACTCATTGTTCCTCTTCTTCCCTCTTAACAATTGAGACCAAGACTTTTCCCTCTTCCATGTGACAGAGTCTGGAATCATTAACAACAGTTCTCATATCTCCACTGAGTCTTCTCATCCACAGACTTGGCATCCTCAGTTCTTTGCACCAATCTTCCTATGGCCGACCTTGATCTCCTTCACATAGTCAGTTTTAACATACACAAAATAGGAATGTGGAAGAGAGATCAGACCCCAAGTGGCAGAAACAAGAATAACAAGTATGATAATGGAAGCAAATTTAGCAAATTTTGATTTAATGTCAAGAAAACTTTGCTAACTTTCCAGTTTATCTCACAGTGGGATGGATTTAGTGGATTCTTCTCCCTAGAATACTTCAAGATAAGGCTAAAGATGGAAAGAAATCACTTGTTGTGAATGTTATTCTAATGAAGATTCTTTTAAAGTGTGGGCTGGACTAGGTAGTCACTGAAATATCTTATGATTCCTAAATTCTGTGACTGTTTTGTATGGTAGGGATGAGAGCCATCTAGAATAATGATAAAGTGTGGTACAGAATCAAATAGAGTAAAAAAAAAGTGGCCAAGATAAAAAGAGATAAAGAAAAAGACTTATGGGAATTTTAGGGAGTGGAAAACCTTTTCCCTTTCCCCTAAAAGTGAATTGTTATATGTTCATACTCAAATCTTATACCTACTGTAGTTTTCTGGATCAGAATACAGCGCAGTGTATGAATAGAACTAATAGTTGTCCAAAACTGAATTGAACTGTCTTGAGGTACAATAGTAAAGAAAATCATTGGTCCCACAAGAGCCTATTGACTCTATTGATATAAAAACACAAAGCGTATGTGTAATTTAGCCATGTCAAATCCATTCCCTATTGATTCCCTTTCCTATTGTTCCTGATCCACCCTATACTGTGGGTGGATTTTGCAGGAAGGAGGGACTATTAAAAGTTGAATTATAACTGATCACTTTGAGTGCAATTTCCTGGTTCCCATAATTCTTGTCTTCTTTGTCTCAGCAAACCTCGGGCAGCCAAGGATTCAAAGTTTTGAACAAAATGGTACAAAGTTGAATGTGACAGTAGTAGATTCCATTACATCATTTAGACCTAATGGAACCTTCCAAACCCTCCGTCAGATTTTTCACCAGGATCTAACTTATACACTTTATTACTGGAAGGCTTCAAGTACTGGAAAGGTGAGTTTCTTCACTTCCCCTGTGAAGTGCCCTTGGTGCCCTGTATGACTTTTTGAATTACGGATTACTAATATATATATATATATATATATATATATATTAGTAACAGCTAGCATGTATATAGTGTTTTAAGGCTTTGAATGCTTTACAAGCATTATATCATTTTGACCTCACAAACATAGGAGGTGGGTGCTAATATTATCTGTACTTTACAGATGAGGAAACAAAGGTTAAGTGACTTTAAATGACAGGATTTAAACTTGGGTCTTCTCAACCCTAGGTCTGGCACTTTAACCACTGTGCCACCTAGCTGCCTAGATTTTCAATTTACCTCCTTTGAGGGGAAGCAACATGGGAATTGGTTGAGAAACAACATGGAATACAGTAGTAGGCAGTGTAATGGATGAAGTTGGGAGACCTGAGTTCTCTTACCAGTTCCACCCCTTATTAGCTAAATGACCATGAGCAAGATACTTTAAACTCTCTTAGCTTTGGTTTCTTTACCTGTAGAATTACAGGGTTGGGCTAGAACTAGATCATGTTGAAAAGTTCCTTTGTCCAAAGGTCTAAAACTTGAATTCCTTCCAACACTGAGGATCCCACAGATTGATCTCTCCTGTTTTACTCAACCTTTGGAAAATTCTTGTTCATATTTAAAAGCCCAGAGTGTTTTTCTATTGGAAAAGCCTTTTGGGGTTGAGAATGGGGTTTCAAGGACCTCAGTTGGATGAAATCCCTTTGGTACCTACCTTTACCTGGAATGGGTAACCTCCACACTTTAATCTTTTGTTAACCATGAGAGTCCAGGGATGCCTAGAGATGAGCCAGCCCCTCCTATCTGGCACACACCTGGTCCAAGAGTATCAGATAAAGTCTAGGTGTTCATCCCACACTAGTCTTAGTAAAGGAAGAACATTAAGACCTGCAGTAAAAGGTCAAATTCTAATCACCTCTTTATGCTAGTCTGTCTGAATTAAAAGCTTCCACAAAATTAACTGAGAACTCTGGCTTATCTACTTGCTCCTTGTGTGACCTTGAGCTCATGACTCCCGATCTCTGAAACCTCAGTTTCCTCCTCAGTAAGATGAAGGCAGTTAGACTAGATGATCTTTCCATTCTAAATTCTTGGTTCTATGATCTCTCTCTTTTAACAGAAATCGGTAAATACAAACACAAATGAATTTTTGGTTGAAGTGGACAAAGGAGAAAGTTATTGCTTCAACGTTCAGGCAGTCATTCCGTCTCGGAGAGCAAAGCAGAAGAGTCCAGAAAGCGCAATCCATTGTACGAGCCAAGACAAGGTTGTGTTTAAAGGTGAGTGTGCTTTGAGGTCAGAGCTAAGTCTGGTGTAGGAGGTGCCTGTGTCAGCTACTTAGGGAGGGGTGATTTCTGTAGTTCAGTTTTACCTCTGTGGCCCCAGGGAAGCTCCTTGTGAGACTGTTAATGCTGGGCTTCTTGACCTTTTATTTTGTCAAGAACCCACTGAAGCAGTCTGCTGAAGCAGGGGAAGGGGATAATTCTATATTAAATACCTACTATGAGCTTCTCACAGTGCTAAGAACTTTACATATATTATCTTATTTGGTCCTCACAAAAACCCTATGAATTGGGTGCTGTTATGATCCCCTACTTTACAGATGAGGAAACTGAGGTAAACAGAGGTTAAGTGACTTGGCCAGGGTCACACAGCTAGTAAGTGTTTGAGGCTGGATTTGTACTCAAGTTGTCCAGGCTTCAGGCCCAGCCCTCCAGCCACTGAACTACCAAGCTGACTTTGTATAAAATAAAATCTGTAAGATTACATAGTTAATCAAATTCATTGAAATAGTTATAAATATATTTTTAAATTCACCAACCCTAATTTATCCATAGACCCCCAGTTTAAGAACTCCTGATTTATTGTATCTATATCCCCAACAACTGACACATATCAATCATTGAATACATGCTTGTTGGTTGATGGACTAACATTGGGCTAGGTTTCTTCTCATATGTGCGCATGTATTTGAGTATTTTCTCCAGTTAAGTGTAGAACTAGGCATAAGAATCTGCAGCTACAGCCTTGTTTAAAAACTGGGTAGTACTGGAAGAGGATGAAGATGTAATAAGGCAGGTCCTGTCCCTGCAATGGAAGGCTTACAGCCCAGCTGAAGAAATGAGACTTAAGGCAAACATTTTAAAAACGCAGAATAAAGAGAGAGTAAATTCAACATATTCAGGAAACTTGGAGGGAGGGTTCAAAAGAGGAGGAGGGTTTCATGGAGGAGATAAGAGTTGGATAGGCCTGCTTTAAGAATTATAAGGGAAACAAAGGGATCTAGTGATTTATTCCTCTTTTTCATTTCAGCAAACCTTTACAAGGACTTCTTAGACCACTCTTTCCATAGTTACTAAGTGCTTATGGGAGAGGAATGAAGTCCAAAGACTTAGGTAGTAGTGTGCTGAATGTAGAGTCCAAGGATCTGGGTTTATCTCCTGACTCAGCCACTCACAAACTTTGTGACCTTGGACAAGTCACTTGACTCCAATTCCTCATCTGTAAAATAAGAGTGTTGGACTCTCTAAGGTACCTTGTAGCACGGGACCTAGGATCCTGAGTAATACAGTTCCTTTTCCTTCCTGCAGTAGTGTTTAAAAAAAAAATCCTTTCTGGATACAAAATGCTTTACAATGAGTCACAAGGTCCCATTCAAGTCTTTTTACCATTGTAACCATTGTAATTTATCCTAGTCTTTTTCCAGTGGGGTTAGACCTCATCATAAATCAAGTATTTTGAAATGAGGGGAACAGAGTTTGGGTTGGGCATGAGGAGAATGGACTAATTTTGAGCTCAGTCCTCAGCTGCAGCCATGAATGGAGACCGTCAGGGAAAGCCTATTCTAACTTTCTTTTTGTTTCTGGTTTGTTTGTTTTTTTCCTCAATTTTGGAAAAAAGGGATGGTAAGTGGGAGGAAGGGAGAGATAGAGATAGGGAAGAAAAAGAAAAGAAGAAGAAAAGGAAAGAAAGAATTTAAAATATCTTTTTTTTTAATGTACAGAAGAGAACATAAGGCAGACTAGAAGGAATCAGGAGAGAACGACTTGAAAGTTATATATTGAATTTATGTGTGTATGTGTATACATCTCTCTATAAAATATATACACATGTTATATATATAATGTGTGTCTATGTGCTTTTAAGTAAGCTGTACATAATAGCGATCCATGGTTTATATACAATCTTTTTCTGAATGTGTGTATATACACACATACATAGTATGTATGTGTATTGTGTATACATATGTATGTGTGTGCATGGAAATATTTTTTCTATTTGGTGTTTAAATTCCAGTGTTGTTTCAAGGTCTTCTCTAAGGTGACTGTCATCCTAAGCAAGTAATACTTGTCTTTTTCTTTCAGAATTGTTTTTCATAGTTGGAGCAGTACTTTTTGTCATCATCACCCTCATCATCATCCTCTCAGTGACTGCGTACAAATGCTCAAAAGCGAGAGCTAAACGGGACACGAAGGAAAACTCGCCACTTAACGTTGCGTGAAGGAGGCGCCCTCACTACCGCTCCTGACTACTGCAGAAGCTGCTTCTTACTGTGATGGGAAAGCTGCTGACACTCTGAAGACAGCACAACTCGGGGAGAAATTGCTACGGTAGAGCTTGGGAAGGTGGCCTTCGAGTTCAAAGGGGGAAAGAATCCTATTTCTCTATTTCTTACTGCACTCATCGTTCCTGTTTAGGTATCTCCCTAACTCGCTTTGGAAATCAGTGAATGGTACAGCCAGTCTCAAATTTTACTTTATTTTATTTTTTAAAACACTATCACTCAGGGCAGCTAGATGGTACAGTGAACAGAGCACTGGCCCTGGAGTCAGGAGGACCTGAGTTCAAATCCGGCCTCAGCCACTTAACACAAAAACTAGCCGTGTGACCTTGGGCAAGTCACTTAATCCCAATTGCCCTCCAAAAAGCAAAAAACAAAAACCCAACAAAACACTATCACTCCTGAACTTGTCAGATTTTTAGACTCTAATCTTCTTGCAAGTTGAAATCTGATCTTCAGGCCTTTTGAAGCACTGGGTGGAATGTGGAAGAGTCAGTGAGAGGCTGACTTGAAAGCACGCAAGAAAGCAGCTGTGCCACGGGCAGATCTGTTTCTACCACATGTCAACCTTGATTTCTGCTTCCTGCAAGTTTGGAAAGGCAGAGGTTTTCAGAGCTGCATCTTTATAGTAAGACTTGGTGGTGTTTGTGCTGGTCACATTCTTCCTTTTCCTAGCTCTGCCACTCTGTAAATACAGGAAAAGTTAAGAGACTAGGGGAAGGAATACACTCCACTCACCTAAAGAAAACATCATCACAACTGTTGACTACTACAAATGCTGCATATGGACCAGACTGACATGAACATGTTAGTTACGGACACTTTAAAACCAGTGGCCTGAGTGTTGAGCACCATTCGAATATTACATAAGGCTTAGCACTTTAACAGACCTAAATAATGTTGCTTAAACACTTGACTGATATTCTATTTTTGTAATAAGACTACTATATAAATGACCTGTCTCAGTTATGATTTGAGGTACTTTAGGCCCTCACGGTCAATGTCTGTTGTATGTGTTGTCTGTGTTACAGGTTTTGTATTTGGGGATTTTCTATTTATGTCTATAATATATATTTGTATATATTGCAGTAATTTATTTAATATGCTTTTATATAAATAAAGGTGAATGGGATGAAAATAAAAGATTATTTTGCTTTTCAATCATTTATGATCAGTCTTGAAAAAGAGGATGCTTATAGGCAGAGGCCACCAGAGGCAGCTGGTGGCTCAGTAGCATAGGGCCTGCAGTCAGGAAGACCCGAGCTCAAATCTGACCTCAGAAACTTAGCTGTGTGATCTTGAGCAAGTCACTTAACCTCTGTTTGAATCCTTTCCTTTATAGCACCTGCCCCCCCTGGGTTTTTACAAGGATAAAAATCAGATATTACTTATAAATTGCCTGCACAGTGTTATATAAATACGTATTCCTTTTCCCACGTCACTTTGAGCCTCAACTTCCCCATTTGTAAGATGAAGATTGTTCTAAATTGCTTTTACCGTCTTTTAGCACTAAATCTATCCCAGGTCCTGCCCTAACTTATTTTCATGGATATTCAATCCAATCTGACAAACATTAGCACCTAGCGCAGGGCCAGGCACCTATTAATAAGCATTCAATAAAAGATTATTGATTAAGTATATCTGGTTTGATCAGTACAGAAAACTCCAAGTAAGGGATCTTCCCTTACCAATGCAGATTGGCAACAGTTCTGCCATTTGTAACCTTAGAGAATTGTCTGTGGGTATTTGAAAGGTTTCAAGGCATTGCCAATGCCACATAACCAACATTTATTGGTGACAGGACTTGAACCTAGCTTTAGCTGATTCCAAATTTAGTCACGTATCCACTACACCAGTGTTTTCAAATTCAGATAGAAACGGGGGCCACTAAACTGTACATAATGATCCCAGTGGGGGATGGGGGAAAGGGTGTCACATTGACTTAGAAAACCACATATTAACATTATCTATGTTTACTGGTGTTTTTATATTTTCTTAAATATTTCCCAATTCCATTTTAATCTGGTTCCCATGTCCAGCATTTGACACCTTTGTAGTACACCATCCTGTCCCTTAGAACCTATCCTGAATGAACTCACTTTGCTTTTGAAGCAGGCTAAAAGGTCACATAAGATATTAAAGCAATATGGTACCCGTAAGATGGGCAGCTAGGTGTTGCAGTGGATAGTGCCTGGGCTGGAATCAGGAAGACCTGAGTTCAAATCTGGCTTCAAACACTTACCAACAATGTGCTTCTGGGCAAGTCACTTAACTCTGTTTGCCTCAGTTTCCTCATCTGTAAAATGAGCTGGAGAAGGACATGGTAAATCCCTACAGTATCTCTGCTAAGAGAACCCCAAATGGGGTCATGAAGAGTTAGATACAACTGAACAACAACAAACAAAAACCCCTAAAATATTCTGATTCACTGCACACACTCATGTTACTTGCCTGTGCTATGCTGGATTTATTATGGCAGATTAGCCCTTTTGGAATTAAAACAAGGCTGGGTCCCATGATAGATAGATAGATAGATAGATAGATAGATAGATAGATAGATAGATAGATAGATAGATTTTGATTTTCTGAGTAACCCACGATCTCATCAGGATGTTCCTTCCACCAGAGAAGATCATGAATTCTGGGTTTCCTCTCCCTTACAGGAAGGACTCTTGTCCATTGTTAGTTTTTTTTTTTCCCTAAATCTTATATGAAGCATGTCCCTATACTTTCTGTATCTTGGGGTATTGGTGCATCATTCTGGTTCTCTGTCTGTTGTCGTTCCTCCTCTCTGTGATGAGTCCTCCTCTCATTCTGGTCCTATGAGCCTCAATGATATCTTTCAGTCCCCCTTCTATTATCATTGACCACAATCTGCTCTTATCCACCTTCTCTCTTTTCCTTTGTCCTTCCACTTTACACCTTAAGAATCTTCTGAAGGATTTCAGGGCAATATAACTATAAAAAATTTTCTCAAACTATTTGACTCAAATAAAGGCAGCTTTATGATCTCATGGACCCTGAAGCCAGGAAGATCTAGGCTCAAGTTCTACCTACATGCTGGCCTTATGAAAGTCATTTAACACCTCAGATCTCGAGGCATCTCTAAGACTTTAAGTTGCATAGAAAGCGCTCACTAACTTGCATTGTCAAGAAAGAATTTCCTCACTAGGGAGTTCCCCATACCAATGAAATCACAGGTTCAGCCTGTCCCTATTGGCTCAAATATATATAATGGATATAAATTTTATTTTGCCTCTTTAAGTTGAATTTTTTTAAAAAACTATTATAATGACTTCTCTACATGACAAATATATTTCCATGTCCCTGAAGATGATTCATAGTAACAGCATTTTGATTAGTCAGGTTACAGTAAATTCTATTAAAGAAAACATCTGGCATAACAGATGGGCATATTATGGGCATATTCTCTCTGTCCATGTAAAAGCCTGCCTAATCATATAAATTTTTATACTATAACTTTATTTGCAACAAAACCAATCTTAAAATGTGACAGGTTTTGTAGACAATTATATTTGTGAAAAGTTGACAAAGGCTTTGTTACCCTTTCTTCCCTCTCTAGCACTGACGGGTAACAAAGCCTTGGTAGAGATAAAAACGGGGCAGAGCCCTTCAGTAGGATTTGTTAGCATTCAGTCTGTCAACAGGAACAAAGGAGGTTTTTTGTTGTTGTTGAGAGTCGTTTCAGTCGTGTCCGACTCTGTGTGACCCCATTTGGGATTTTCTTGGCAAAGATGCTGGAGTAGGTTGCCATTTTCTTTTCCAGTTCATTTTACAGATGAGAAAACGGAGGCAAACATGTTATGTGACTTTCCCAAGGTCACACAGTTAATAAAGGTCTGAACTCAGGTCCTCATGACTCCAGACCCATATCCACTGTACCATCTAGCTGTCCCCAACAAAGGAGTAACTGAACAATAAGTGACAGTCTTGGAAGAAGATATGGAAAGTAATTTTTCTGCACTGTCCAATGCTTTGAAATGGATCTCTATTTGCAGGACCAAATACAATTGTTGGTGTGGTGGAAAGAAAGCTGGATTTAGAGTCAGGAGATGGATTGAAATCTCAACTCTGTTCCACATTAATTATATGAATTTTGGCGTATTACTTCCCTTTGCGTCTGACGCTTCTTGACCCCATGGACTTGTCCATGGGGTTTTCTTGGCAAAGACACTAGAATGAGTTGCCATTTCCTTCTCCAGTAAGTTCCCATTTTACCAGATGAGGAACTGAGGTAAATAGTAATTAAGTGACTTGCTCAAGGTCACACAGTTAATAAGTGTCTGAGGCCACATTTGAACTCAGGTCTTTCTGACTTCACGTCCAGTGCTCTATCCATGGTAATGCCTAGCATCCAGAAACTATTATTAAGCTTCTCAGTGGAGAAAATGACCATCACCAGGAAAATGAGCCATGCCCTAGAAAATATGAGACTTATATGTATTTCTCAGGCAAATGCAGAACTGAGCTGAAACTACAAACTGTTAAGCGTTCCTACAAAGCATTTCTTGTTTAATGTTTTAAGTATCAGCCTCCTAGGAGAGTGTAATAGGAGTTATAAGTTACTTTATCGTGTTTTTAAAAAGTATTTGTCAGAGAACTGTTCTAAGTCTTCAGTTTCTTAAGCACTTCTTTTTAGTGGAAGAAATAAATTGCTCTCCTTTTCTCAATCTACTGTATACCATATCTCTCTAGAGGGACTCTGTTAATCCATTTTATGGAGACCCCATACAAAAATCATTCCTAAATTAAAAAAAAATTCTCTCTGGGGCTTCTGGGTATAACTGGGATGGGGTGTAAATGAACCAGAATGCAAGAAAGAGCCAAACAACACCTCTGTGGGGTTAGATTCTTTTTGCACTGAGCCTATATAGCCTAAATTCTAATCTGGGACACTTTCATGAGAGGGGACCCCTTACCCTTGAGCTTGTAGGTCTTTTCATACAAAAAGCAGGATTTACATTAGATGATATAGATTAGAAGCTTGCCTCTAGGTCCAAATATATGATTACATGAATCTGTGCTCACCTGGCCCACTCATTTATAATCTCCCCAACAGCCACTTAGTGATTTCCTATCCTTCCAATCTTTTGTCATGGGCTACTACAAATAGTCAGGGCAAAGGCTTGTACCCTGGTCCTGGTCTAATCCTTAGGATTATGGATCTAGAATTGAAAAGGAATTTAGAACTGTCATCTTGTCCAACCGTGTTTTTTAGAGATAAGGCAATCAAAGCCCTCTAGAGCTTAAGTGACTTGCCCAAGGTCATATGGGTAATACAATGCAAATCCAGGTTTTAGACTCAGACCCTAAGGCTCCAAACTCAGGACCATTTCTTTTGAGAGAGAAGTGGGAACAGGAGGAGAGGATTATATTTCCAGCTTGGCAGACTCCCTTCTTGACAATGGAGCTTGGTGCCCATAGGCATGTCCTGAAAGGAATGTAATTATGTGCTTATCTAGGATCACTGCTCACATGAGATGAGGCTACTGGAGACAAAGAGCTTATTGAATTACATAAGGGAGTATAAAAAGTTTTGTTAAGAGATTATCTGGTTATGGCATTTCTGTGATGCAGCCTCTGCTGCAAGCTGTCCCAGACCTGGGTCCCTTACAATGACCAACAGGAATACAACACTAAAAACACTTCCCACACTACCCTCCCTTCCTCAATGTTCTCTCTCATTATCTGGGATTCTTCAGCTCTCCTCTCTTCTTTCCTTCTAGTCACAAATTCCCAAGGTTCTCTGGGACCTTTTGATGAACTGACTATTCTCATACAGTAGGGTGGAAATTACGTTATTAAAGCTTGTGTAATATATTGGAATCTGGTAAACCTGTGACAAGGGATTTTAAAGATAATTACACTTGAAACAAGAGGGAGGGGATGAAGCCAGCAACTGAGCCTGAGCAGGGGTGAAATGCAATCAATCCCTGAGGATGTCCATGTTCTCAGCACTTCTACTGGGCCAGGGCTAAGTCCCACAGCGATCTTTCTGGCAGAATTTGAAAGGAAATATCACCCCCCAAAAAAGAAAAAAATCCCCAGTATCCCCAGCTTTGATACCAGCAAAGACAAGCAGTCTGATCAGAGCATTAGAAATAGATGGATTTGTGGACTGATTGTGATTAGCCTTGTGGACTAATTGAGACTTGTATTAGAGGTAAAGAAAGTGAAGTTTCAACTTTCTTTCTCTAGCACCTTGGTATAGACTGTCCCTAATGACTGGAATACACTCGCTTCTAGTGTTTTCCTCTCCAGCTCCCTAGCTTCCTTCAAAACTCAGCTACCTTCCATACCAACTCTTTCCTGAAGCTAAACAGAATCTGTCAACTTCCTTTTCCACAGCATCAACCTTCAGAAACTTGAACACAGTCATCATGTGCCCCCTGAGCCTTTTCTTCTCTGGGATAAACAAGCCCAGTTTCTTTATTCAGTACTTGCTTGACTTTACACATGGCTTGGAAGTGATGGGAATTACCACCTCTATTCCTTCTGATGAGGACCACCATCAGGCCTTACCATGTGCCTAGCCACTGTGTCCTAAGGTCCCCTAGGCTTTATCATCCACTCTGCTTCTATGCCATACAGACCCTTGGCACTGTCAGCTACCCTAATAACACTTGGGCCTTGCCCCACTGTAGCACCCTTAAGACTTCCAGGCTCTCCCATCTACCCTGCAACTGAACTGGTTTTTTTATACCTTGTCTTCTCCAATGAGGGTGAGAGCTCCTTAAGCAGGGGCTGACCATCTAGGTTTTCTTTATCTGTATTCCCTGTACACAGCACCATGCTTGGCACAAAATACATGCAAAGGACTCAGAATTAGAATTACCTCCAGATCATCTAGGCCAATTCTCCTTTTACAGATAAGGAAACCAAAGCCTAGAGAGGTCATATGGTTTGCTCAAGGTCAACCAGTGGAAGTAGCAGAGTCAAGTTTCAAGCCCACATCTGATTCCAAATTCATTTCCTTTTCCACTCGTCCAGTCTTTCTACTTACCTTCTATTTATCATGCAAATATGTGCATATGTTGTTTCCTCTGATAAAATGTAAGCTCCTTGAGGGTAGAAATGACTTTATTTCATACATTTTTATATTATATGTATATATACCTATATAAAATGAAAAATCATATGTGTATATATGGGTATGTGTATGTATATGGATAGATTTCTAACAAAGGGACTAGCCCACTTCTCATCCCAATAAATCTCCATGCCACTTTTTATCATTGGCAGTATGCTATGATTGATTTAGGCCCACCATTTGTCTCTTCATCACACCTTGAATTCTTTTAAGATTGTGTTTGCTATTATTATGTTATTGTTGGATTTTTTTTTAACTAAATCTGTGATGTCCTTGTTACGGAGAACTCTCAGCGAGGCAATTTCCTCTACTAGTAGCACTTGGTCTATAACTTAGAGTTGTCTAGGGGCAATCAAGAGCTCAGTGACCTGCCCAGGACCACATGTCCATTATACATTAATGGTGAAACTTGACCCCAGGTCTTCCTAACTCTGAAGACAGTTCTCTATCCATATTCCATGATGTCTGTCATCATTATTAATAATCCAACTCCTCTCCCAGACTTTCTCATTTTTGTCAACTACTCTTCCACCTTAATGGCATCCTTGACTCCAAACTTCCTCACTCCACATATCCAATAAGTCAATAAATCTTACGATTTTCTATCTTTACGACATATTTCTTCTCCCTACTCACATGACCACCCCCTTTAAATCAGGTCCTTATCACCTTTCACCAAGATTACTATAGCTGCTTTCCCATTGGTGTCTGTCTCAAATTTCTCCCACCTAATCCATGCCAAAGCGATTTTCCCCAAATCCAGATCTGACAATGTCAATGAACTCCAGTGGCTTCCTCTTGCCCCTTGGGCAAATTATAAACTACCCTGCTTGGTTTTTAGAGTAATTTACATTCTGATTGCCCCCTCAGCCTATCTTTCCAGACTCATTATTCATTACACCCCCTTTCCACTCCTTATGATGTAGCAAACCAGCCTTTTTTCTGCTCCACACACATCATTCCATTTCCTGTTTGTCTGCTCCCCATTTCTGTAAAGTATTCCCTCCTCGCCTCCACCTCACAGAATCCCACTCTTCAAGACTCACGCACCATTTTCTACTCAAAGTCTTTCCTGTCATCTGCTAGTGCTCTCCTTCCCTAATTACCTGGTGTTTATTCTGTCTATCCGTGTTCTCTATGTCCATGTTGTCTCCCTCTACTACAATGTAAGATCCTTGAGGATAGAGATGTTTTTATTTTTTTGTCTGTATCTTCAGTGCCTACACATATAGTCATTGGATAAATGCTTGTTGTTATGAGAGACAGATTGATAGATCAACAGATTGGTAGATGGATAGATAGATTGATTGATAGATAGATAAACAGATAGATAGATAAATGGATAGATAGATAGATAGATATGTAGATAGATAGATGGATAGATGGATAGATGGATGGATGGATGGATGGATGGATGGATGGATGGATGGATGGATAGATAGATAGATAGATAGATAGATAGATAGATAGATAGATAGATAGACTGATGAATAGATAGAGCACTTCTTTTTTTAATTTTTTTTAATTTTTAAATTTAGTTTTTTGTTTTCTTGTTTACATTTTTCATTTTCATTACATTTTTGAATTACACATGTTCTCCCCATCTTGCCCCTGCCCCAACCCTAAAACAGCAATCCCACTGTAAAGCCCCACGCCTGCTCTGCTCTCTTATTTTCTGGTAGGGCAGGGAGGGTCTCCCTATCCAAGCCCCTGTATATCTTCATTCCTAGTTGCAGGTACTGCAGAACTTTAAATTCTAGATTCTTTCTACTCTTCCCTTGTCCCCCACCCCCACTGGAAGGACACTCAGCTCAATACAGGCTATGGATGTGTGATTATACCGGACATCTTCATAGTGGACATATTGTGACAGTGATTGTCTGTCTCTCCTTCCTATCCCTCCCACCCCCCCACTTGTTCTGTTCTCTACCCTGTCCCTGTCTGTTTACTGAAGTGTATGCTTCCAGCATCCCTCCCCCAGACCCTGCC
>CM053593.1:330171992-330191882 GCA_028646575.1 Pseudocheirus occidentalis | reverse complement strand
ATATATATATATATATATATACAGAAAAGAGACTTCACTTCTAAATCCAAGTACATATAAAATGGTCAAGGAAGGCATAAAGACATATTGAATAATGTGGTGGAGTAAGAATCAGGAAAACACCGGTTCAAATCTCATTTCTGACACTTACTGTTTGTGTCATCATGGGCAAGTCATTTAACTCCTCTGGGCTTCAGGAAACCGTCTGAGACTAGTAGTTATAAATGGTTTGTGATACATTAGTCGGGGAGTCTTCACACTGAGAAAAATCACAGCTGAAATCCTTTGGTCATGTATCCAGGAACTGTATTCACCAAGCCATATTAAATAAATCCTTACCAAATAAAATCATTCTGGCCCAGAGAGTTTGTTCCCCAAACAACTGACCTTTAAAATCTTTGACACTCCAGTAAGTGTTAACTGCCTTTTAAAACTTGAATCCTCCTGTGCTTTAGTAAAGAAAAATCTCCACTCTAACATGATAAATGACCTAGTGCCAACTTAATTAAGTGGAACTATTGGTTGATAAAACTGTTATTTTCAAAGCTGACGTTATAACCAGAAGAACAAAATTAAACGTTGTTTTCTCCATCATTTGATCTCTCTTATTAACATTTAAAATATTCCAACAGACTTCTTAAAAGCAAAAAAAACTAAAAGCAATACGGTTGATGTTGATTGGATAACGGTGGAACAAATTGAGTTGCGTAAAGGTAGAGGAATTCCAAGGGCAGTTTGGTGGTGCAGTAGATAGAGCTCCAAGCCTGGAATTAGGAAGACTCATCTTCATGAGTTCAAATTCAGCCTTAGACACTTACTAGCTGTGTGACCCTGCACAAGTCATGTAGGCCTGTTTGCCTCACTTTACTCTTCTGTAAAATGAGCTGGAGAAGGATGCAGCAAGCCATTCCAGTATCTCTGCCAAGAAAACCCCAAATGGGGTCACAAAGAGTTGGACGCGGAGGCGGCTAGGTGGCGCAGTGAATAGAGCACCGGCCTTGGAGTCAGGAGTACCTGAGTTCAAATCCGGCCTCAGACACTTAACACAAAAAACTAGCTGTGTGACCTTGGGCAAGTCACTTAACCCCAACTGCCCTCCAAAAAGCAAAAAAAAAAAAAAAAAAGAGTTGGACACGACTGAAAAACAACTGAACAATAGTGGAATTCTATTGAATCCTCAGAAATAATTGCATCGTGTGTTGCCCAAATAGGTTATGTGTATTTGTTTAAATTTGCACTGTTAAATGAAGAGTGAACAGATCTCTATGGAATCTCATCCTCTCATCTCCAAGGGAGACCAATTCCTGCCTGGAGGGGAACAGGAGATAAGACTCATGAGGCTGTCTCTCCTCTCCTCATAGAGAGAATATTGGGCAAGAATTCTATCCCTTTGTGCCCTTAAACATTAGTAGCCTACAGGAAATGATTTTAAGTTCAAGCCACATTCATTATCACTATTCTTTAATAGGGAAAGATTGTCTCAAGTGTATGCATGAAAGCTGACTTTCCCACCAAAGAAGATATATCACAAATCACACATCACAAATAGAAAATATTAAATAAATGCATTCATCCTAGCTAATGGAAAACAGGAATCAGAGCAGTTACACAGATTAGAATATGCCAGACAATACAGTTTTCCCACTAGGAGTGAAATAACTCAGCTCAACTGAGAGAGAAGCCACAATGTCCTCTAAGTGAAAATTGATCAAAATGTTGTGAGCTGAAAATTCCCCAAAGTTTGGCAAGCTGGGAATCAGGCATATATAGAGGAGTTGGCTCCTCTGCATTGCTTGCTTCTTTTCCTTTAAAGTAAATAATGGAAAGTTGTAGTTGCCTTATATGATTTTGCACCATTGTTCTAGGCTGGCCCTGTCTCAGGCCAGTATCCTGGTAGTTTAGATTCAATATTGGAAACAAAACAAGAAACCCCAAGGTATTTCAACAGTCAACAAAAAAGAGATGTTTGTAGCCATAACAGAAGAACAACATTCAACATGGATAGATAGGCATTGAGTTGATTCACCTGAATAAAGCTCCCTTACTTGAGTTACTCATTTTGATCCACCAGCTGCCTGAAACTCCTGAATTTTTGTATCTAGGTGACTAGGAAGTGATTTCAACAGCCTTGACCTCGACCCTGAGCCAACCACAATTCAAGAATGGTCTTAATACCTTTTAAGGAAAAATTAGCCCAACTTGCATAGTGGAGAAGGTTAGAATATTGCTCCTGCCACAACCATTATTCATTTTGTAAAAATTCTTTTACAGTATTCTACTACAATGGTCCTGCTGAAAATTGGTTCAATAATAACTGACATTGATAAGGAGCTTTAAGATTTGCAGAGCACTCTCCCTTCATTCTCTCACTTGACCTTCACAATAGTGTTATGAAATAGCTACTAGAAACATTATTATACCCATCTGACAGATGAAGAAACTGAGGCTTCCAGGGACAGGGTCAAAGGAGAAAATAGAATAAATGGGACGTGGGATAGGATAGAGAGAATATAGTCTTTCAAAACATGACTATTATGGAAATATTTTGCATAACTACAAAAGTATAACCTATATTGACTTGCTTGTCTTTCCAGTGGGGGTGGGTAAGGAGGGAAGAAAGGAGAGAATCTGGGACTCAAAGTTTTAAAAACAAATGTTAAAAAATTGCTGTTACATGCAACCGGGAAATAAGATATACAGGCAATGGGGTATAGAAATCCGTCTTGCCCTACAAGAGAGTAAGGGGAAAGGGAGAATGGAGGAAGGGGAAGGCTAGGGTGGATGTATATATGCTTGCCATCTTGGGGTGAGGGGTAGGGGAAAGAAGGGGAGAAAATTTGGAACTCAAAATCTAGTGGAAATGAATATTGAAAATTAAAAATAAATAAATTCTGGGGGGGAAAGAAACTGAGGCTTCTCATAAACCCAAAGCTAACAGATATCAGTGGTTGGATCTGAACCCGAGTCTTCCTTTTGATCCTCCAAAAGTTCTGGTACTACTGATGTTAAATAAAGCAAAGCAAATATCCACAGATGGGAAGACCAATTAATAGATGAATCAGCTTCCTGTCTACACTTATTGTTAATCCATATTGCATTTTATTTGTCCTGGTGGGATCTTATGCCCTCATTGCTGTCACCAGATCCTAGATCTTGAAGTTGGGGGCAGGGGGTCTTAGAGTTCATTTATAGAGGGAAGGAAAATTAGGAATTATATTCCTGACCTGTTCCCTTGTTCTTCAGAGGAGGAAAGTTAGTGCCTGACAGTGAATAAGGATTTCACAGTCTTAAATTTCTCAGAAAGGACCTGGACTAGGTTGATATTTTCAGTACTAAATGTTGTAATAAGCTCAAACGAGATGGTGGTGAATTACATATACTATAGTCATCTTCAAACTGTCAATTACATGTATTATAGTCATCTTCAAACAGCTTTGATAACCTATCTGCTGCCTTATAGCGACACCCCCTGGGTAAAGTGTGTAACAGCAATAGTCTTCAATTTCTTTTCAACTAGGGAAAGAAGCTCAATGGAATGATTAAAAAAAAAAAGCTTACACCCTTTTAAATCACTAGGCAGAGGGGCTAAGCTTGTGCCTGTGGGTATTACTGGAAGACTTATGAAATAGTTGGGGGAGAAAGGGAAAGAAAAAGAGAGGGAAATGAAAAAGAAGGAGAAAAAGAACAGGAGAAGGAAAAGGTGAGAGAAGCAATGAAAGAATAACAAAACATATAAAGTTACAAATAGAAAGAATGAAGCATAGAGGTCATTCATCCATTCATTCCAATCCCCAATCCCATTTTACAGGTAACAAAACTGAGGTCCACAGAGGTTAAATTATTCACCCACAATCACAATTATAAATGTCGAGGTCTGTGTCATCTCATCCAACACTCCCACCTCTGTATAAACAAGAGTTCTTAATCTTTTTTGTGTCATGGATGCTTTTGATAGCCTAGTGAAAACTATGGACTGCTTCTCTGAATCAAGTGTTGAAATTCATGAAATTAAATACACAGAATTACAAAGGAAATCACTCTTAGATACTTGGTACTGTGTGATCCAAGGCAAACTCATTCAGTCTCTCTGCCTGTTTCCTCATCTATAAATTAAGGATGGTAGCATCTGTCTCTCAGCATTGTTGTAAAGATCAAATGAGAAAACATTTATAAGCACTTAGAGCCATACCTGTACATAGTAGGTGCTTAATAATGCTTATTTTTCTCATGCATGTTAAGTTTTGTATTTCTAGCACCTAGCACAGGACCCAGCACATGGTAGCAGTTAATAAGATGCTTGCTGATTGGTTGATTAGTGTTTGTGCTTACATTTTTGGGTTCCATTTTTCCATGGGTTTTATTCCCCTCTCCACCTCTACCCTTTTACTAGATTGCTAGATTTTAAACCCTTTGAGAAAAGTTATTTTATCACCAACATTTCATTATAAACTCAGTATAGAAGCTCTAAGCACTCAAGCTACAAGGTCAACTATATCATGGTGTGATAGAAAAAAACAATGGATTTGAAGTTAGGGAGCCTGGCTTCAAACCCCAACTCTGCTATTTAATAATTGTCTGATCCTTAGCTTCAGGTCCTCTTCTATGAAACAAGAGGACTGGACTTGACTGCTCTCTATGATTCCTTACAGCTGAAGTCTATGATCCCACATAGTTAAGATGAAAGGAAAATAGAAAGTTTTATTAGTTTTTTTCTTTCAGTCTTTTTTCAATACAAATTTACAAATTTCTTAGGTCCTGGCAGAGAACTTAGAAACCATTTAGTGAAGAAAAAAATTTAAAAATTAAAAAACATTAAAGAAACCATCTAGTCCTAAACTTTCACTATACAGAAAAGAAAGTTAAGGTCCAGAGAGACTTGCTCAAGTTCCTACAATTAGTTAATGAACCTTAACTAAAATCATCTGACACCCAATCCAGTATTTTTCCTGTCTATTTTTGGAGGGGAGAAGGCAGCACAATTAGGGTAGTGACTTGCCCAAGGTCACACAGCTAGTGAGTGTTAAGTGTCTGAGGCCAAATTTGAACTCAGGTCCTCCTGACTCCAGGGCTGATGCTCTATTCACTGTGCCACCTCGCTGCCCCCAGTACATTTTTAATATTCCTCTCAGCTACAAAATTAGCCTATGTACCTCAAAGTTTCCTGTTTTATTCATTTTAAGCATGGCTCCTTACACAGATTCTCTTGCACAAAAGAGTGGAAATACTGGGAGATATGGAGTTAGAAATGACCAAAGTTTGAATTATCTTATGTTCACTAGCTGTGTGACCATGGGCAAGTCACTTAACCTCTGGCTTCCTCATTTATAAAATGCGGAAAATAAGGTCTGTAGTACCTATGCTACCTAAGAGTAGCCATACTATAGGAGGGAGGGGTAGCCTGGGAACCAGAAAGACCTGGGTTCAGGTATCATCTCTATTATGTAGGAGACTGGGATACCTCTTCCCTTCCTCCAACAAGTCACCAAACCTCTCAGCATCCAGGTAATTCTCTGAGACTATAAGATGCATGCAGATGTCCTTGCCAATCATTTAAAATAACAGGCCTAGAATGAAAAAAATAAAAGACTAAACCTCATGGGACTTCTGTGAGACTCAAATAACATAACGTATAGAAAGCTCCTTGTAGACTTTAAAGTTTATTGCAGCAATTGTGTTGGGTTTTAATAACCCTGGTCCCTACCTACCCTGAAATCTTTAGGCACTGATTAGTTTAGCAATTAAAACACCCTCTGCATTTAGAAATAAGTCTATCTAGTTTCGTTTGTTTTTATTTATAAAAGTCTGTCTACAGACTTTAGTAAATGATGCATCACCCCCTCCTGGCTACTCCGAACTCAGTGTTGCAGACTGAGTCGCTAGGGAGTGACTCTTTGTGGTTGCCACTCCTAAAACCATAGCTCATTAAAGGTCTTTCTCTTCCATTTTTCTTGGTATAGAATGAATAAATGAAGCACTGAAGTATTTTTTTTGTTCTTTTATGCAGCTCCTTGAGCCCCTCCCCACCCCCATCATGGGGATCAAGGGACCAATAACGGAATTGCTTGTTATCCCAAAAAGTACTTTCCAGCAAGGGATAAGGGAGGGGTCTCTAACTCTAGTCTATAGACGCTACTCACATGTGGCAATGGGAGTGTGTGTTTATGTAGGTGAGGCTGAGACTGCATCTCAAGGCCCTACATGGCCTCTTCTGCTCTGTGCTTGTTTCCTAAGCACAGGTAGTAAAATATCAACCAAAAAATGGATATTTCTATGTTTAGTGACAACTTCATGAGCTCAAGAAGTTAAGAGCTCCTGCTACCATGTGATGATTCTCCGTCAGAAGTGATCTTTGCAACAGTTCAGAGAAGATGACCATCACCAAGAGAATTTGGCCAAGGTGCACACTGACTTGCCAGAAAATGCTAACCTTGAAGTGAGTTGCTCAGACAGTATAGAGCCAAGGTAACAGTTAAATGTCTCATCAGTGGTCCCACAAAATGTTTCCTGCTTTAAATATCAGCCTTCGAGGTGGGCATAATGGGTGACAAGTTATATTCTGTTTTAAGTATTTTTAATATGTGTTTATGAGTTTTCTGTGTTTATGCTCAAGCTCCCCAAGGTGATAAACCTGTTCTATATGAGCCCAGAGCAGGGGTCCATTAGTAGGAGAGGGCATCTGCATGTCCCGGACCTGCAGGTATTTTTACTTTGAATATATTTTATATTTATCTATCAACATTTCACATATACATTTATACATAAATAAATATAAAACATATATCAATAAATATCTGCATGTACATATATTTATATGTGTTTACATTTATTTATACACATATGTATATGTTTCATATTTATCTACAGATATGTTATTTTATCCCTAGTTAAACATAGGCTCCTTGAGGGAAAAGTCTATTTCCATTTTTGTCTTTATGTTCCCAGTTCACAGTACAGTCAGTAGGAATCTAATAAAAGCTTGTTGTTTGGAATATGTTGATATGCCACGGAATTAAGCCCAAAAGCTGCTTTGTCCTCCCAAAGGACTATAACCCACAGTTTGGAGTACTGGGTCCTTGGAGGAAAGTGACAAAGGTAAGAGAAGAACTGTTATAATTGTTAAAGGGCTACTGTGAGTCCTGCATGTCATATATGCTCTCTTTCTGAAGGGTGAAATAAAAGCTGTCCTCTACCTAGGATATAGTGTTAGCCAGATGCTTACACAGGACCGAAGGAGCTTTTAACCCATGTATACGAAGACCTAAAAACAAACTTTATTCTCTGATATCTCCAGGAGAAACTCTAGAAACATGCAAAAGAACCAGAGAGCAATTTACAGAAAGTCCCATGGATCAAACCCAATCTATGTAAGCTCAGAACCTGTGGTCCTAGACCACATGTTAAATGTATTCTTTTATTTAAAAAACTCAAAAAAAAAGACTAAACAGGTAACATCTCTCTTTTTAGGCCTATTAATGATAGTGCTTTCCTATAGAAACATTAATAATTATTATGTTTCATTATCACTTACGTAAACTGAAGAAAATATCTATTTGGCAAAGTCCAATTTAAGCTGATGAAAAGTCCACTGTTATAAAAGTTTAGAATGTACATGTGACACAGATTGATTGTGCCATAATTCTACAGTCTAAAATAATTGTAGGGTCCCTTCACTTGGAGCCAAGTGCAATCAGAATTGCTCTCCACAAACGTCAGCCATCAAAACAAGATTATATGTTACAGTTGAGAGATTGGTTGGTTATTTCATAGGAAACCCTCAAAATTTCTGATTCAAGTCAATCCAACTTGAACTTTGTCTGGATTTTGCTCCTTCAAAATCCTTCCAATATTTCAAAATTGATCCAAAAGTAAACAGAGACCTAAAAAATTATCTGGGTGCTTAAAACGGAATCAAATCATTGGTTTTCTTACACTTAAATATTATCAAATCACAGGAATTTGGAGATTTCTTACCGACTGTTGTTTTAATTTATGTAAGGGGGACTGGCCAATGAGAGTCCGAGGTCTGATTCTGCAAGTTTCTGATAAACAGAATGGAGGGCCCAGCTCTTCATTCTGGAACATGTGCAGTTACTCTGTGATTGCTTCCTATCCCTTTACTACATTGCAAAGAAATGGGTATTTGGTTGGCTGCTGAGCAAGAAATGAAAATATATACAAAAAGTTGCTGTTTAGTCATTTGCAGTCACATCTGACTCTTTGTGACACTATTTGGGATTTTCCTGGCAAAGATACTGGAGTGGTTTGCCATTTCCTTTTTCAGCTTATTTTATAGCTGAGGCAACAGGGTTAAGTGACTTACCCAGGGTCACACAGCTAGTAAGTATCTGAGGTTGGATTTGAACTCAGTAAGAAGATTCTTCTTGACTCTGGGCCTGGCACTCTAACATAACTACCTAATTGCCAAAGACAAAAAAAAACCCATAGGAAAAACTTGATCCCTTTACTTCTTTTTAACAACATATGGAAAAACAGCTCTCTGAGTTCCAGTGTCTTATGGCATTCTGGACAAGGGATTTGCATCCAGACTAGTGTACCAAGGTCTACAATGTACACTAAAATTATGATTGGTCTGTGCTGTTACTCATTTCTGGCAAGCAGCACCCAACTTGGCACTGGTCAAAATTTGTCAATAGATTATCTTCAGCCTGTGCTTGAAGTTTTTTTTAACTTCTCAGTGATAAATCACTTGCAAACCAGGCACCCAAGCTTGTGAACAGATGCATTGTCAGTCAGACTTCTACTGGTTGATGCAATTGGTCTCTAGTGACCATTACTCTCTTAGAACACGACCAAAAAAAAAAAAAAACCAACCAAAACCAGAATACCCAAGCTTGTTCTGAAGTGGAAAAATAGGCCCCCTCCATTTCACATTATCACAGACTTCCAGAAGGTTCACCAAAAATCCACAAAAATCCCTGTGGTTGTCCCAGAGCATTCTGGGAATTGGGCCCTCATTGACCAGTTCACCAATTCAATTAATTTATGGAACAATCTAATAGGAGCTGATAAAATTTTCATAATCTGCTACAGTACTATGGTATTACATTAGGCTTGATCCTTGATAATTAAATAATTCTCAGTCCTAGTTTCGACACACCCAAGGGTGTCTCCACTTTTCTTAAAGTGTATTGCAAAATTCTTAAAAGGAAACTAATTTAAATTCACTGGAAATTTCAGAGGTCCATGAAGCTTTATGAAAGAACAAAACTTCCTAACAATTGGAGCAATCCAAATGGGGCAATGAGCTCATTGTAGGAGGCGTGTGGGATCTTCTTCCCTGAAAGTCTTCAGGTAAAGGCTGGATGACCACTTGCTGGGGATTTTATAGACAGGATTCTTATTCAGGAGTGGGTTAGACCAGACTGGCTGTGAGGTCCCTCCCAACTTTGAGATTCTGAGATTCTGTGATGCAGAATACATTCTAGAAGACATTTTTTAAATGTTTTAAGCAATCTAACCACTGTAAGTCATATAATCACTCCCCAAAAGTTGGAGTTCACCCAACAAGAGGATGAAATGGAAATAAACAGACTCAGTTCTTCACTCAACAAGACTGTGAGCTGACACAGTAGAGTGCACCAGAACTAGAATCAGAAAGACTTGAATTCAAATCCTGCTTCAGATATATACTAGCTGTATGACTCTGGTTAAGACACAACCTCACTAAGCCTGTTTTCTTATCTGCAAGAATAGGATGATAATAACGCCTACATCATAGGGTTGTTCTGAGGATCAAATGAGAATAATGAATGTAGTAAGGCTTTTTGAAAACCATAAAGTGAAATCAGGGCTAGCTATTTTTATTATTATTTTGTGTGCCCTAGCACTCCTAGCAAAGTGCCCTATAATCAGTAGGTACACCCTAAATATTTGCTGATTTATTTGCTGATAACTTCTCGATCTGTGATGCTGTCGTGATCCCCTCTATAAGATGAAGGCAGAGCTCTGGCAGCAGGCTGCTCTTTCTAAATGGGACCTGCTAAAAGCACAGAGCTGGCCCCACCCCAAGCTCACCCATGGGTAAGATTATGACTCCTTTTTATAGTATTTGGAGCCAGGACCGAGCCCAGGCAAACCTGTGGTGTCTTTAGTTACATCATCATAGAATTTTAGAGTCAACAAGACTCTTAGAGCTCATGGAACCCAATCTATTCATTTTACAGATTAAGAAACTGAGCCTTAGTGGGGTTAAATGATTTGCCCTTTAGTAACAGAGCCAGGATTATGAAAGTATGAAAGGAGTGCTATTTACAAAAGTCATTTCCTTCTTTCTTCCTCCTCTGTTAATGATTTCCCTAGTAAGCTCTTGACTACATTGTTTAGTGATGATACAACAGGTCCCTCTCCCTTTTCCTCCTCCCTCTCCCTTATTCCCTGTTCCAGTTCTTTGCCTTCCTGGTCCTCTCTCCACCAGAGCAGCTCCATAGTTCATCAGTGTAGATTAGAAGAATTATGTCTAATTACTTTTGGGGGGAGAACCAGACAAGGGATAAGAATGTCTCAGGAGTATTTTGAGAATGGGAATTGGTTCTCCACTATGTTTTTACTGGTGAGCAAGAGTTGCTATACTTAACAAAAAATATTTCTAAAAAGCAAAAAGCTAAAAAGAACAAACAATAAAGGTAGTCAGCCCCAGGACACACTCACAGTCAAACAGCTGCTTCTGTCTGCTGTGGAGTTATCCTGGACAACCTATGGTCCCAAGCAAAGCCTGCCACATAGATCCAAGAGGACTTTTAGCTTATATCTTCTGGAGTCAACAGGAGAACCACAGAATGTCAGAATTGGAAGGGACTTCAGAGGTCTATTTACTCAATCCCAAGCATAAACAAGAATCCTCTCTCCATCATTCCCAAGAAATGTTCATCCAATTTTTACTTTAAAAACTGGCTTGAAGGGGGAGGAGAAGAGATACTGGGGGAAACTGGGGAGATATAGAATAGTAAGAGATATTGATAAAAATGTATTTTTTTAATAAATGGTGGAGGTAGATGGGGGAAGGGCTTATTCCCAGAGACTGCCCATTCCCCTCCAGGTTCTGTTTCTGAGTTTCTGCACTTGGACACCACACCTCAGGTGCCATCTCACCATGGGACATCCCTCAACACCTGGGGCTCCTCACCCTGAAACCTCCATCATTGCCTGTGACCTTCTCCCCCTTCTTCCTTTGGTGAGTCCTTCCATTGCCTCCACTTGAAGCGGAGAAGAAGAGGCTGCGTTGGCCAAAGCTCATTCTCCTCCTAGATCTGCTTCTGAGTTTCTGGACTTCATCTCTTCCTTCTTGTCCCTTCTCATTTGTGTGTTGTCTTCCCCCATTACAGTATAAGCTCCCTGAGGGAAGGGATTATCTTTCTTTTTTCTGTATTTTTACTAGCACATAGTGATTCATAAATACTTGTTGCCTTGTTGCCTTCCACTTCTGGATAGCTCTAATTGTTAAAATTTCATTTTTTTAACATCAAAATTAAATCTTCTTCTTAGTAACTTCCTTCTCCTGCTCCTAGTTCTACCATCTGATACCTTCCCATGGGAGAGCTTTCAAATACATGAAGACAACTATCTTGTCCATCTTAAATCTTGCCTTCTTCCCTTAGTTCTACTGATCAGTCCTTGTATGGCCTGATTTTCATCCACCCATTTGCCCTCCTGGAGACTCTCCCCAAATTATTGATGTCCTTCCTAAAATGTGATGCCTAGCACTGAATACTCCAGACATAGTGAGCAGGTGTCAGAGTAGTCAGAGTACTACGCCTAGGGTGAGGAAGACCTGAGTTCAAGTCCAATCTCAGATACTTGACCTTGGGCAAGTCATTTAACCTAATTTGTTTCAGTTTCTTCTACTGTAAAATGGGATAATAATAGCTCTTATGTTCCATAGTGGTCAAATGAGATAATATTGGGGCAGCAAGGTGGCACAGTGAATAGGGCACCAGTCCTGGAGTCAGGCGGACCTGAGTTCAAATCCAGCCTCAGACACTTAACATTTACTAACCATGGGACCTTGGGCAAGTCACTTAACCCTAATTACCCTACCTTCCCCCTCTAAAAAGAAAAAAAAAATGAGATAATATTTGTTACGTGCTTAGCACAGTACCTGGCACAGAGTAGATGCTATATAAATGCTGCTGCTGCTGCTGCTGATGATGATGATGATGATGATGGCGACAACAATGATGATGTAGCCTGACCAGGGCATATTACACTGTGACTATCAATTCAATTCATCAAAACATATATTAAGTGCCTATTAGTGGTACAGCGGATAGTGCACCAGACCCAGAGTCAGGAAGACCTGAGTTCAAATCCAGTCATACACAGAAGCCTAAGAAACATATTAGCTGTGTGATCCTCGGCAAGTCACTTAACCCAGCTTGCCTCAGTTTCTTCATCTGTAAAATGAGCTGGAGAAGGAAATGGCAAACCACAGCAGCACCTCCGCCAAGAAAACCCCAAATGGGGTCACAAAGAGTTGGACGTGATTAAAACAACTATACGACAACAACAAAGTGCCTCCTCTGCGGCAGAAATGGGGTAGGTGTGGAGATACAAAAACCCTCATTCCTGGATGCAACGCCTCCCTTAACGTAGCCCAAATACATCCGCTTTTGTACTGCTGCAAACTTATTCACTCATTCGACAAATATTTCTTCATAGCTCTGTTCCATTCTGACCAAGCTTGACCCCAGAGAAGGGGCAGAAGAATGTGCTTCCTTCCCTTGTTCGCAGAAGTGGGGGGCTGTGGGTACGGAACACACTGGATACAGTGTCAGACTCGGACTTGGTTGATGCATTGTTGAGTCTTGTTTATTTTTTTCTCTTTCTTTTTTATTCTTTGTTACGAAGGCTGGCTCTGGAAGGAGGAAATAAGAGGGAAATCTGGGAGATGTAAAAACAAAAGATATCAAAGAAGAAAAGGAACAGGTATTTATTAAGCTCCTACTGTGTGCCAGGAGAAACATTTTACAAAGGATCTTTTTTGATGCTCACAACAACCCTGGGAGGCAGAGAGGCTGAGTAACTCACTCAGGGTCACACAGCTAGTGATTGTCTGAGGCTGGCTTTGAATCTTCCTGAATCCACTCACTGTACCACCTAACTATCTCAATGTCAATTTAAAAAATCTTATTATCTCTATTGTGCCTCGTACAGGTAAAAGTATCAAAATGACCCGTGGTTCCTGACATAGAGAAACTTACAAACCCAGCCAATTGATTCACTCTTCCCCAACACAGGTCATGCATTCCTGCCTCTACTTGGGGGGGTTGCGGGGGGGGGGTGGGAAGGAAGGGCCCTCCTACATCCAGATTCTTTCTATCCTTCAAACTACAGGTCCTGACCATCCCGGTCCACACACACCTCTCCCTCCACTGCACCCCTGTGCTCCTGGCTGTCTTTTCCCTGAACCATATGCTGTGACATCTCTCCTCTCCTATTTTGGGTATGGATCAGACTTGAGAGGTCCCTCACAATTCTTAGATTCTATGATTCTTGCCTTGCTTGGAAATTCAAGTTTGGAGTATCAATCTCGCTTCCTCAACTTGACTTTACGTTCTCTGTATATACAAGAACCAAGCAATCTATTTGTTCGTACCCCTCAGAGGGCCTGCCACAGTGCAGTCAAAGCCATGGCATAAAATAAGTTTACTTACTAGTTTCCCAAACTTAAAAAGACCATTTGGGATTCTCTGTAAGAAATAGATTACATCCCTCACCTACACCTGCATCAATAAATTACAAGTCCTTAACTTCTCCTTTTTTTCTTAACATGTAGCTGAATTTGTTCTAAATTAACCCCAGCTTTTAACTAAACTTTCTTAAGGTCAAGCTTTCTTAAGTCAACATTGGAAGGGCAAAAGCAAAGCTCATAAACGTGGCTACATATGTTTAATGTCTTTATATTTTTATTAACTACATCACCACTTCAGGAATCCTTTGTGCCACATATAAATTAATGCCGTCTGATTTATTTCCAACATGAGCGGAGTGTTAGGCTTTGAACACTAGCCAGCAATAAAAGAATGTTTAGCAAAACTGACGCCTTAAAGATTCTGATTTCTAGGCCAATAGTAGAGTTCAGAACTATTCTCTTTTTAGTCCACCGTATTTTAATTGTTGATATTACTATGTCCAACCATGACCATTATTCTTCAGGGGCAAACAATATTAGAGGATAATTTTTAATGGTTTCATCGTTATATTAAGTGTCTACTTTGTGACTAGAATAGTTGTATCCTTCTCGGTCTATCAGCTGTATAGTCCAGTATAGAGAACACATATTTTAATAGGTCTGAAAATATCCCATCCACATTTATCAGCCATGTGACCCTGGGCCAAGGTGCACCTCATTTTCTGCCTCCTTCTCCTCACCTGTAAAAAGGAATTGGCCTAGATGGCCATCCCTTCCATGGTCCTACGATCCTCTGAAATATAATGCAGCCAATTTGATGGTCAGATGTGAAAGTGCTAAGTCTTTCTGGGTGAATTTAGACATTTTGCACTGCAGACTCCTTTGGGGCTGGCTTTAGGGCATACTGCAACATCAGAAAGCATTCACTAAATGCTCACTTCTGCATGCTGCATGTTCAAGCAGATAATCCCTCTTCTATCTTCAAGATGGAGAAAAAAAAAGGACCTCCAAGAAGCTGTGGGCATATGGAACACTAATACCTTGTTCAGAGAGGTGAGAATTGGACCAACTACCCTGGAAAAACAATATGGAGCCACACTGGAAAAGCCATTGAACAATTTGTACCCTCAGACCCAATTATCTGTTTCCTGAGCATGTACTATGAGGAGGTCAAACACAGAAAGAAAGGTCCCACATGTGCAAAAATAGTAATAGCAATGCTTTTTGTAGTAGCATAAAACTGAAAATAAAGTGGGTACCTAAAAGTTAAGAAGTAAATTCAGTCATTTTTTAAAGCATTGTCTGATTCTTTGTGACCTCATTTGGGGTTTTCTTGGCAGAGATACAGGAGAAAGTTGCCATTTCCTTCTCCAGCTCACTTTACAGATTAGGAAACTGAGGCAAACAGGGTTAAGTGACTTGACCAGCATCACATAACTAGTACGTGTCTGAAGCCAGATTTGAGTTCAGATCTTCCTGACTCCAGGCCTGGAAGTCTGTCTCCTATGCTACCTAGCTGCCCAGCAGTTAGGGAAGAGCTGAACAAATTGTGAAATGTGACTATATGGAAATGTTATTGCATTATAACACACAACAAACATTATTAAGACAGAGAAATTTGGGAAGACTTTTATGAACTGATGCAAAATGAAGAAAACAGAGTCAAGAACAATGTATATCATGTAACATAAAGGATAACAAAAACAAAAGTCATCAGAGCTCTGATCACAACTCTCCAATATGGGGCAGCTAGGTGGCTAGGTGGCACAGAGAATAGAGTACCGACCCTGGAGTCAGGAGGACCTGAGTTCAAATCCAGCCTTAGACACTTAACACTTATTAGCCATAGGACCTTGGGCAAGTCACTTAACCCCAATTGCCCTGCCTTCCCCCCCCCCTCCAAAAAGCAACAACAACAACAACAAAAACCTCTCCAATATTAGCTCCAAAGAACTGAGAGAAAAACATACCTCCCTCCTCTTGGCAAGGAGGTAGTCAATTGTGTATATGGATTGAGGCTTACGTTGGCAGTCCTAGTCAGTAAGTAGGTGGGTTTTCAGAATCACGGAATTTTAGAGGTGGAAGTGACCTCAGGAGTCATCTAACTCAACTATAACCAAAAAAAGAATCCACCCTACAACATGCCAGACAAGTAGTCCTCCAGCTTCTTCCTCCAATGAAGGTGAACTTGCCAGCTTCTAAATTAGCCTAATCTCCTTTTACATAGTTCTAAGTGTTAGGTTTTGTTTAACTAAAACTTCTTGCTACAAGGGAGGGACCAACTCAGGGATGGGGAGAGGCATTACTGGGTAGGGATAGCAAAGCTTTTTTTTTTCATTTGTTTGTTTCTTGAAACTCCCCTCTCCCACCCCCCCCCACCCCCGAAGATATTCATTCATCCAAGTAGTGCTATATAGCTTACACAGGGCAACAAGGGCTTTTTTTCTAGGGTAGAAAATATAGAAGGCACAAACATTAAACACATTCACTCTTTTGTCAGACTATAGAAGGAGGTGAATTCAGATGCTGGTTGAGGAGCTGAGAAAAGGGAATTTGGGTTCCAGGAGTCTGTAAAAACAACAGACTCTGCAGTCTGTTCCTCTCCTTTTCCCTGCTTCAAATGAAGAAGTCCAATGGAGAGAGTGCCTGGCCTGGAGTCCTGAGTTCAAATCCAGCCTTAGACATTGACTAGCTGTGTGATCCTGGACAAGTCACTTAACCCTGTTTGCCTCAGTTTGCTCTTCTGTAAAATGAACTGGAGAAGGAAATGGCAAACTACTCCAAGTATCTTTGCCAAGAAATTCCCAAATAGGGTCACAAAGAATTAGACAGGACTGAAAGCAACTGGACAATACCTTTCCCTCAGCTTCTCCTTCCTTCCTTTTTTTCTAGATGGACCGACCTCTATTCTTTCTCCTTTAGCAGAGAAATAGTACTCAACAGGAAAGGCAACACTTATATAGTATGCTAATATTTGTAAATTGTGTGTGTGTGTGTGTGTGTGTGTATGGGGGGGGGGAGAAAGAGAGGGAAGGAGAGAGGGACAGAGGGAGAGGGAAAGAGAAGGAGGGAGGGAGAGAGAGAGTCTCATCTGGTCCTCCCAACAATCTTGTGAGGTAAATGCTATGATTATTATCCCCATTTTACAGATGAGGAAACTGAGGTTAACAAAGAAAAAAATTACTTGTTGAAAGTCACACAACTGGAAAGTCTTTGAGGTAGGATCTGAGTTCAGGTCTTACGGACTCCAAGTGCAGCTCTATCATACTGCCGCCTAGCAGCAAATAATAGTAATGATGCTCTCAGGTTGTGAGGAAAAGCCTCATTGAGGTCTTGGCCAAGAGTAGTACAAGCATCAATGAACACTGCTCTCTAGGACTGAAGCAGCATGGAAAATGAATTCCTAAGAAAATCACTCAATCGAATCTGTCTTCAATCAATTCTTTTAGATGCTGGAGATACAAAAATAAAAGTGAACTAGTCTCTACCTTCAAAGAGCTTATATTCTATTCTATTGAAAGAGGCAACACATATGAGTGTATGAAAGACAATAATTAGACTGGGAAGGTAGCTTGGGACCTGGTTTTAAGGTGCTTTAAGTTGCATGGATTGTACTAAAAGATCCTTCCAACTCTGAGATTCTACTCCATACATAAAGAGGCAACAAATTCTCCCTCCTACTGAATGTGCCTTAATTATTTCTCGTATTATTTTTACATCATGCATTACAAAGTTGATCTTGGGGCTTGTTTCATTTTAGAATTAAGCAGCACAATATACTTTGCAAAACCTAAAATGATGTGTAAATACTATTGTCAGCAATCATCATCATCATTGATGTTGCTTGCTCTGTTGGTACTGGTTGCCCCAGACACCAGAACCACTAGTTAGGACCCTGTTTTCAAACACAGAACAAGTCCTAACAAACTGATTGAAAAATGTTTGCCTGAATTATTTTATCTTTCCCCTAAAAGCTTATTTTTGTAAATCATATAACAATTTGGGGACAATACTTATTTTGCTCCACTTTTGTCTAGTTATAGAGCTTCCAATACAGTCTAATAAGCATTTAATAATAATAATAATATTTATTTAGTACCTACTATGGTCCACATACTGTTCTAAGCACTTTACAATTATTTTCTCATTGAACCCCATGCCCACCCTGATGATAGATGCTATTATTATCTCCATTTTACAGATGAGGAAACTGAGGCAAACGGTGGATAAGTGACTTGCCCAGGATCACAGAGCTAGTAGGATGAGGCTGAATTTGAATGCAGGTCTTCCTGACTCCAGGCCCAGTACCCTATCTACTATGCCAGTTCCTACTGTGTGCAAGGTTCTAGGGATCTAAAGACAGTCTGTTATCATTTTTGCCCTCAAAGGATTTAAATCCCATCCAGGAGACTTATTTATTCTGCACAAGAACTATGATTTCACTAATATAAAGGGTTCCTGGAGAGGGACTCCCCTGACCAAATGCAGTTTAGCACTTTGAGGTCTTAGAGGGCTGCCTGGGACACTGAGAAATAAAGTAACTTGCCCACGGTTACATAGTTAACATGTGGATTCATCAGAATTTGAACCCAAATCTTCCTGACTCCAAGTCCACCTCCCTTTCCACTCCATTATGTTGTCTCTGTATGCTAGGTACTATTGTCTTTCAAAATAAAGAAATTCTGCAAAAGAAGAAGAAATCCAAGCTATCTGTTAGTCATATGAAAAAATGTTCTACATCACTATGGATTAGAGAAATGTAAATTAAAGCACCTCTGAGGTATTACACCCACAAGACTGGCTCAATGAGAAATTCTGAAAGGGATGTGGGAAAATTGAGACACTAATGCATTTACTGTTGGTGGAGTTGTGAACTGATCCCACTCTCCTAGAGAGTGATTTAGAACTGTGCCCAAAGAGCTATAAAATTGTGCATACCCTTCAACCCAAGATTAACACTACCAATCTTTTTAAAAGAAAAAGAAAAAGACCTAAATGTACCAAAATGTTTATAGCAGCTCTTTTTTTTCTTTTTCTTTTCTTTCTTTTTTTTTGTGGTATCAAAGAATCAGAAATTGAAGGTAGGCCCATCAATTAGAGAATAACTGAACAAGTTGTAGTATATGATTGTGATGGAATACTATCATGCTATAAGAAATGATAAGCAGGATAGTTTCAGAAAAACCTTCAAAGACTTATATGAACTGGTGCAAAGTGAAGTGAGTAGAGCAAAGAGAACATTATACACGGTGACAGCAATATTGTAGAATGATCAGCTGTGAATGACCTAGCTATTCTCAGCAATACAGTGATCCTAGACAATTCCAGACTTGTGATGAAAAATGCTGTCCACCTCCAGAGACAGAACAAATAGAGTCTGAGTACAGATTAAGGCATATTTTTTTTTCACATTTTTCTTGCTTTTTTTTTCAAAATTGCTGATATGGACATATGTTTTGCATGATTTCCCACATATAATTGAAATCACATTTCTTGCCTTCTCAATAAGTTGGGGAGGAGTTGATGGGGAAGGGATTTGCACTGGATCCCTAAAAGGAAAAGATCACATCTTTGGGACCTAGACCTCAAATCCCCTGAACCCAGATCTCTGGCATTTGCCTGAGGTACCCAGTCCATCCCAGTCAATAATCCTTTTAATTGCCCTTTTACTGGGACTCACCCACCATTTAACTCTTTTCGTTGTCTGCACTTGGCCCACCCCAGGCTACTTGCCACTCTTAATACCATCCAGATCTTCTTACATTCTTTCTGTATAAAATATCTATCTCACCCTCATCAATTGCACAGATTCTTAAAAATCTTGCCTGCTTCTATTGGCAACACAATAAACCTTGTCTCTGACTAAAAGGAGTCTTGAGTGGTCAAATGCTTTCCAGGCAGACCTGTGCCCTGAACCCCTGCATTTTAGGGTTCTCAAGATCCCTAGACTGCAACCTGGTGAGAAAGAAGGAGAGAGCTTAGAACCCAAACATTTTTCTTACATGAATGTTAAAAATACATAAGTAATGAATTTAGAAAAGATTTTTTTAAAAAGTTTTGAGGTTTCCTGATTTTTGCACAACTCCATGAGATAAATGGTACTGAACCCTAAACTCTTACCACTCTTGAAATAACTGTGTCCTATTACTGCGCCACTATGTATGGGGAAGGAAGGAAGAAAGAAAGGAAGGAAGGAAGGAAGGAAGGAAGGAAGGAAGGAAGGAAGGAAGGAAGGAAGGAAG
>CM053593.1:330157748-330171492 GCA_028646575.1 Pseudocheirus occidentalis | reverse complement strand
ATGATGCTGAGGCTTAGGAAATTATGACTTGGTCTTAGTGTAAGTCCATAATGTTTTCTTTGGCTTTGCTTTTTTTTTTCTCTTATGTGCTTGCAAGCCATCTGAATGATCCATTTCTTGTTTGGGATCTGTGTTGTTTACCACTTTATAGATTCTGGGATCTATACTTGTTTTTATTTTGAATATCAGACTTTTGAAAATGGAACGCTTACCCATCTCCAGTCATCCTGCACTTTCTCTACTCTCTGTGATTTTTCTAAATCTGAGTTTCTTAACCTTTCTTGTGTCATGGATCCCTTGAGCAGGCTGGTGATGCTGATAGACCCCTTCTCAGAAGAACATCTACAAATAATCAAAGGAAATGCTAATGTTCAATTAGAGGTTAGTGAAAATAAAGATATAACATTCTTTTCCCATCTTTCCTTCCTCCTCCCCCCGCCCCGATCTATCCTTGGATTCCAGGTTAGACATTTTTTGTCAGTGTACAATCATGTATGCAAACTCTTTCATTATCCTGGGATTCCACGCATCTAGACCTGGAGACTTGAACTTGTTGGAAACAACTACTCCACTCAATGATTTCTCACTATCTCCTTCCCCACTCGGTGTTTCAATTCTCTCTTTATGATGTTTGTTCTAGTCTTCCCAATCTGAAGGGACTTTCCGTGGTGGACAAGATACAAAAGAGTTGAGTGGTTCAATGTTACATAACTACCCCTCACTTAACCCCATTTGTCTCAGTTTCCTCAACTCTAAAATGAGCTGAAAAAGGAAACTGCAAATGACTCCACCAAGAAAACCCCAAATGGGCCACAAACTCCTTTTGTTGTTCTTAGTATTTGTCACAAGGCTTAGCCAATTATGGACATGAGCCTTTGCTCAAGCCTTGAGCCTTAACACCATTCTGTGTTCTGCTCATCTTTTATATTCCTCCTTGGATATATCACCTCCATTCCATCTTTTGTTCTTTGCATCTTTTCAGCGTGCTTTATCTTTCATGTCTCCAACCCATCTTGATAAGATAGCAGGGTCTGGGGTTGCCAGGCAGAGGAAGAGGTAAACATAAAAATAGATTGTAATGAGCTAAGAGAATTCCAGAGTTCATGAATGTGGAAGTAGTATGTTTGTGGGTGATGGCAAGATCAAAGTTCCGGTCATGGCTATGCAGATGACCCATGTTCTTCTCTTATGAGAATGAGGCTTCTCACAGAAGACTTTCTCGTCATCTGTGACAATTTTATCAGCACTGACCCTCTTTGTCAGAGGTTAAGGGAGAGGCTCCAATAAGCTTACTAGCTTGTCTACAAAGGATGAGCCTCTTTCCTCTCAGTTTTGTCAAGAATGCATTCCACTTTTTTAGTGTAATTATAGCTTCAGAGTGATCGTTCCAATTATTGTTTTTAATCCAAGAAAATAATAATTTTTCACAAGTAAATATTTCGGGAAAATTGAAACCATATAGAAACATCTAAGCGGAGGAGAAAAATCTCTTTTGTGAAGATGAAGATTTCCCTGGCCTTCCTGGGAATGTAGCTCAGTGAATCTTATCTTGGACTTGTTTCCACTCCAGGCTTTGACTCACTTTGAAAAGTCATTTGGTCTCCTCTTGTTTCTCTTTATGACACACCTGAGACTTAGAATCAATTGCCTTATATGGTAGTTATGACAAGACTGCTCTGGACACTTTCCTAGTTTTTGCTTCGGTAAGTGAGAGTGAAGCAACATCTCAAGACTTCTTGGCTAGGCTGGGACAGGAAGGGAGACCAGCTGCCTCCCATGGTTAGTGACTGGACGATGTGTCCTTGCTTGTCTTTGCCTTGGCATGAGAATGAGAAAGCCATCAGCAGCTGTGGAGGAAATGAAGCCTTTTCTTTTTGTTATTTTCTGGGCCCCTGTTTTCAGATAACAGGACTGTCCTAGCTAACACTTCTTTGGTACTAAAAACGAGCATGTACCCCCAAGTACATATTGGCATTTCATTTGAGCCTCTCACCTCAAATCAGCCCTAGCTGGGCCTGTGGTTGCAGGGACCTAAACAAACTTCTGAAAGGACCACCCTGATCTATGCTTTTTTCTCAGAACCTCAAAGGGTCAGTCATGTCAAGTTCTCTCTTTTTTTAACCATATTTTTTTCTTTTAAAAAGTATTAATATCTTTTATTTTTTTCACCACCTTAATTTTTTAATATAGTCTTCCTCCTGTTTTTCCAGAAAATCATCCCTTAAAATGAATAAAAAAAGAGAGAGACAAAACATGCTTTTAAAAAACATCACTGTCACTTCCCAATATCTCTCTGTTTAACCCCCCAAAAGCCTACCTTTTAACATGGAGAAACAGCTAAACCAGCAAAATCTTAACACATCCGCTGTTCTTCATGGTGTTCCACATCCATAGTCTGACCACTTCTCTATAAAGAAGAGAGAAATAGCTTTCATCATCAGTCCTCTGGAATCAAGGTTAATCATTGCATTAATCTGGATTTGTATGTCTTCTAGTATTGTTTTAAATGTAGTTTTCTTTATTGTGGGCATTGTGAACATCTCATTTGATTCTACTTTCTTTTTGCTGCATCTATTGATAAAAAATCTTCCCAAATTTCTCTATTTCTTACTGGAACAGTTAAGTCCCATTGCATTCAGAAACCAAATTTAGCCATTCGTACCACAATCAATGGGTACTCACTTTGTTTTGAGTTTATTTGCTACCATAATAAGCATAGCTTAAATATTTGGTATGTATAGGGTATCCCAAAAGCTTTTAATAGGACACTCAATATTTATAATTTTTCTCTTTGTCTTTAGGGTATACTTTCTGGTTTAATTTCAAAGACTAGCCAAATGTAACCTTAGTACATGTCAAGTGCACGCATGCTTGCACACACACACACACACACACACGGACATGTCAGTCAGTTGCCTTATGGACTTCACTATTTCTGGGACTTCATAGTCCAAAACACCTCCCCCTTGGCCACCACTCCCCTGTGTGTCTTCTCCTTTAAGCTTCTTAAAAACAGACTTTCACATTTTTATATTTGTGTCCCTAGAACTTAACACAGTCCTTGGCATATAGTAAGGTCCTACTACATTTTTTCATTCATTCATCCATTCATCCATTCATCCATCCATCCATCCATCCATCCATCCATCCATTTGTCTATCTATCCGTTCGTTCATTCATTCATTCATTCATTCATTCATTCATTCATTCATTCATTCATACTGCTTCCTAAATATTTTTGCCTCATTTGCACCTATTCAGCTAGGCTTCCCTGGAAGTAAACCTCTGGCTGGTGAAGTGAAATTTGATTAAACTAATAACATTTTCAAAAAGCTTTGACTTGGTGGGGATGCTGGCACAACATAAAATATCATCATGATTTTTTGTGAAATAAAATAAAATTCCACCATTCCAAAATAATTTCTAAGGAGCCCTGCCAGTGGTTCATATTTTGCACAATCCTTTAAGAAACCATAAAGGTAATAGATCATATTTATACTGTGCTTTAAGGTCTATAGAATACTTTCATCACAACAGTCTGTGAGGTACTTAGTATATTATTATCTTCATTTTATAGAGGAGAAAATGGAGACCCAGAGAGGTAGTTAAAGTCATGGCTAGTTAAAATCAAATCTGGGATTTGAACTGATTTAATGTGATGGTCAAAGGGTATGGTGCATAGAGTTCTGGGCTTGGACTCAAAAGATCTCATTATGATCTGTGTCAACTACTTACTCATTGTGAGACTCTGGGCAAATCACTTCAGTGTTTTCAGCCTCGATTTCCTCACCTGTAAAATGCAAGGGTTGAAGTTGAAGTTCTCTTCAGGCTCTCAATCTGTGATCCCATGATTTCAAGTTCAGTGAACTTCACCACCTACCGTATTACCTTTGAGTTGACTCTAACTTTAACATTCTCTCAGTTCAGGTTTGATGTTGGGAGGAAATGAGACACTAGAAAGTTCTTGAACAGTTAACAAAAGGAAGTTTCCTTTGCCCTAACACAGCAAGGATATGAAACTCAGAATGACTGTTAAATGTGTCTTTTGTGCCTAGAGCCTTTCCCTCTATGGTTACCTTCCATTTTCTCTGTTAAGTCTTCTCTATGTACCTATAGTTTGCAATGATTTTCCACAATTTCCTGCTTTTCTTTTAATTATTGCTGCATTGGTTTTGTTTGTGCAGAACATTTTAATTTTACGTAATCAAAATTGACTATTTTACCCTCTGGGAACCTTTCTGTCTCTTATTTGGCCTCAAATCTTCCTCTGTCCCTATATCTGATTGGTCATTTCTTCCATGCTCTTCTAATTTGTTTATGATGTCACACTTTATGTCTAAATTGCAATTAATCTTAGTATTCCATGTGAGATGTTGGTATATACTTATTTTCTGTCAGCCTGCTTTCCAGCATTCCCAAAAGTTTTTGTTGTATAGTGAGTTCTTGTTCTAATAGCTGAGATCTTTGGGTTTATCAAAGACAAGGCTACTGTGTTCATTTGCTTCTGTGTATTATATACCTAAGCTGTTCTATTGATCAACCTCTCTTTTTCTTTATGTATCTATTTGTTTACATGCTGTCTCTGTCATTAGAATGAAAATTCCTTGAGGGCAGAGGTTTCTCCCCCTTCCTTTGTATCCCCAGAATTTAGCACAATGCCTGGTATGTAGCAAACATTTATAAATACTTGTTGAATGACTGAGAGTACCCCAACTCTCTATAATCCTTTCTAGATGTATTTATTTAGATTGGGTTATCTTTTGAGCAAAAGAGATATATTGTGGCTCTGGAAGGCCATGGCTGGGAAATGTGACCTGAGAGGGAATTTTAGCCAACAGTGGCTAGGTGTCAATATTGTATATGTTGATGTATGTTGTCTAAGCAGCTACTCATGTATATCATCAGTATGGTCTGATTGGGAGAAGAAGTTCTGTTGGACTGACTTTCTGAGAGACTGACCAGAAATTAGTAGGGGAGCCATGCATGGAGAGAATATATCCTGTCTACCATGTGTCATGTAGACCATTGTCGACTTCCTGGCTCCTGAACCAAATATATGACAATAAAGGGCCCCACAAGGGCAAATAACAATCAGAATAAAATATGGGATGTCTGCCATTGTAGTCCAGGGTCAGACTAGTCACATTCCTATTAGATTGGTGACCATTTGGTTCAACAGCAGTTGGAACAACAGTACACTGACCCTTCATCCAATAGTAAACATCTCTGTGCTTACAGGTCAGTAACTCAGCACTGGCTATGCTAATACTAATATATTAGTAATTGGCTGAAATTATCCTTGGAATGGACATTAAACATTAGTGGGGACAAAAGGAAGTCTGCATGGGAAACATGGCCATTTTCCATGGACACAGACATGAATGAGACAGAAAGATGCCTGGATGAATGTCAATTCCTCCCCCACCCCCAACCATTCACATCTCTGGTGAGGTCCCAGGGAGACAAATGACACATCCTACAGCTGATGCATGGACAGTTTGTACTGGCGTCCCATTTCCCTTTACATGTGTGCCAGATTCTCAGCCTGGACTGCAAAACCAAAGTTTAGAAACACACATTCACACACACACTCTCCCCCCTTCTCTCTCTCTCTCTCTCTCTCTCTCTCTCTCTTTCTCTCTCTCTCTCTCTCTTTCGCTCTCTCCTTTTCTCCCTCCGTTTCTCCCTCTCCTTTTTCCTCTCTTCTTCTCCCTTTCTTTTTCTCCTTTTATCCCTCTCCCTCTCCCCCACTTTATCCTTTCCCATGCACCCGGACCGGAACTGTTCTGGTGGTATAGGCCATTACTCCAAACCCAGAATTCTTTTGGAGGGGAGTCTCTGTGATGCTATAGGGACCATGAAGATCTACAATGACTCAGGAAAGCAATGGAAGGAAAGGGAAAGAGAGGAACTGGCTCTTTCAGCTAGTACTAAAAAACCCCAATATCCCCAATATGCATATAATTAATCTGTTAATTCCTTCACCACCACAAAGGCACTGTGGTTCTTTGAGGCTATCTATGACCTTCCTCCATAAACCTAGATCAGGGCACACTTGCCCTTATGTGACCTCATTCCTCCTTCAAGGCTTCCTTTGATGTTCATTTTAACCATATTTCACTTTTATAAAAAAATGTTGAAAAAAAAGGAAAATTTATACAGTGTGATTTACCCCAGCCTAAACTCATGTTTTCAGCCCTGTTGCTTCCTGGCTTCTTTTCCCTCATCTTTCTCATTCATTCATTCATTCATTCATTCATTCATTCATTCATTCATTCATTCATATCAGGATGGCTCCAATCTTGGCAGCAGATGAAGTCTATTAGGGGAGAGAAGAAAGAGGGAGAATTCTATTTATGGGAGTGCCTGGTCGGATTTGCATTGTACAGAGAAGTCCAGAGTCACAGGAAAGGACAGGAAAAACTTTTTAAATTTTTTTATTTATGATTGCTCCTTGTTTTTTCTTACCCTCCCCTTTTCCCCTGACCCCAAAGAGATCAAGGATGTAAGAACCATGGATCAGGTCTGGGGACTTGAGGTCCAGTGACCTGGCTTTACCACTTCCTACCTATGTGACTATGGACAACTCACTCAACCTCTCTGGTCTTCAGATTCCTTCTTGTAAAATGACAGGATGGCATTGAATGACCCATAGGGGCACTTCAAGCCCCTGCCAGCTCTCCATCTTATGAAGATTAGCTCTCAACTCACTATTAAAAGGTTCTGAGATCTAGACTCTGGCCAGCCCCTTAGTACTCCTTTCCACGGTAACTTCCAGAGGTAAGACCTGAATCTCTCAGGAAAGTTGCTGCCTTAAGCTTTCCTAAAAGGATCAGATCTACTGGCCTCCAGGGTCTAGTGTGGTTTAAGGACCATTAATTGCCTCTGAAATCTGGGAAGAGGAGGAGTGAGAAGCAGAGCTGGCAAGGAGAGGGACAGACAATGCACAGAAAAAAGGATCCCTTCTGCTGTCATCTTCTCCTTCACTCCTGTGAAGAAGTGAGTGAGATAAAAGAGAGTGGATAGCTTTTTCAAAGAGTTTGACTGCAAAGGGCAGAGAAAAAAAACCAGGACAATAGTTAGGGATAGAAGGATCAAGTAAGGGTTATTTCAGGATAGGAGAAACATGGGCATGTTTGTAGGCAGTAGGGAAGGAGCCAGTAGACAGAGCCAGTAGACAGAGATTGAAAATAAGTGATTGAGTCGGGATGGCAAAGGGAGCAATTTGATGGAAGAGACAGAATGGGATGGGGTTGCTTGTGCAGATGGAGAGGTTAGCCTTGGTAAGGAGGAAGGCTACCTTGTTATGTGACATAGGCATGAGGGAGGAGATAACAGCAGAAGGTGTGGGTGATACTTTAAGAGTGATGAGTAAGAAGGAGCTCATGGTGCTTGACCTCCATTTTCCTGTAAAATACGTGAATGATTCTTAGCTGAGAGCATGGGAGAGGGGAAGCCATAGGAGATTTGAGGAGGGATGCAAAGGTTTGGAAGAGCTGTTGTGGAGAGTGGGATAATGAGTTGATAAGGGAGGGATAATAGTATTGCCTAGCAGCAGAGAGTGCTCCATTGATATGACGTAACATAAATTTGTAGTGGACCCAGTCAGGAGGGTTGCGTGATTTTCAGGAGGACACGCATGGGGTAAAGGTGGCAGATGGTGAGGGTCATCCAAGGCTGAACTTGGCAAGGCACTGTCAATGATGTGATAAGGAGGCCAGGGACTTGAGAAGAGGATAGTGTAGAGATGAATTGGATCACCAAGACAGTGAAGAGAGGGGAGAGTGAAGGGAAGGGGAAGATAGGGGAAAAAAGGAGAGAGATAGTTTAGGGGAAGTGGTCTGGTAGAGAACTGAGAGGTCAAGGGACTGGAAGTCATGGTGTGAATGAAGAGCAGGCAGAGGGAAAGGTGGAGATACAGTAGATTATAGTGAGATATAGGTGGAAAGTGAAGAGATTATGGGCAGAGATGTTAACATCAGTGGCCCATCCCTTCTATGGGATGTCCTTGATTGAGGGTGTCCTTTCATATGTCTTCAGGTGAGTCATGCTTGATTTTTATAATTTAATTACAAAGCAGAAACTCCAAAACATCTTTCCCTCCACCCCATTGGGGAAGAATCACTTATACTATTCTTAAAATATTTTAAATAAGTTCTGTTGCTATTTTAAATTTTAAATATTCCAGTTATTTCTGGAAATATTGCCATCTCCCCTCCCTGCAACAAACACGCACAATGGAACCCTCTCTGGTTCTGGTTTTTTTTTTAAGTAAAATTTTATTTATTTAATTTTTTAAACCTCTCTTGTAACAAAGAAAAACTATTAAACAAAAACATGAGTGCCCTCATCTGACAGTGTATACAACTTTTTTGCCCTTTTAGCCCCCTGCTTCTCTGCCAAGAGGAGGGAAGTTTATTTCGTATTTTGTTCTACAGGACCATTGATGGTTTTTCAATTACCCAGAGTCCAGCTTTCTTTTATCGACCTTTCCATTGGCATTGTCATGCTCATTGTGTATTTTAATTTCATTTTTTGGACCAGCTTTGTGATTTCACTATAGGGAGCTCTTACCGATGGTGATTAATACTTGCTATGAAAGTTAAGTGTCTTAGAGAGTTGACTGGGGTACACTGAGGAGTTAAGTGACTTGCTCAGGATCACACAGCCAGGTTGTATCAGAGGCAAGATTTGAAGGCAGGTCTTCCCAACTCTAAGGCTAACTCTCTATTTACCATACCATGCTGCCTATTTGTGTATATCTGATTCTGTTCTTGTCCAAGATTTCACATTAACTTTCCTGTTCTCCTCTGTTTTCTTGATGCCATTCAATTTAATATTCCTGGTATAAGATAGTCATTGCCTGAACTACTACATTCCAATACTCTAAAGAGCCCATTCAAAGTGTTTTTTAAATTTTTAAGTATTTGAAATTTCAGTTTAATTTTAATTTAATTTAAATATCTTAAATCTCAATAGGATAGGCTTGCCCAGAATTTAGTAGTTATTATGACCCTCAGAAGTTCCCATCAACATTTTTAGCAATAGCTAGAATCCTTGGAACATGCCTTGATTTCTTTCATGGAGATCATCCCTGCAATGATAGATTATGGCCCCTTGGGACTTCTCATTTTGTTAAATTAGCATCAGCATCTAGAGGTAAAAACCAAACGGGGCAAAAATCAAGTCAAGTCAACAAACATTGGCTACTATGTGCCAACCACTGTGTTACATACCAAGGATAAAAAAGGGCAAAAAGTAGTCCCTGCTCTCAAGGAGAACAGAGTCTAATGATGGAGACAACATGCAAACATCTATGTAGAAACAACCTATATACAGGATAAATCCTAAAGAATAAAGAAAGAGAAGGTACTAACATTAAGGGGAATCTGGAAAGGCTTTCTGTAGAAGATAGGATTGTAGCTGGGACTTCAGGGAAGCCAGGAGGAAAAGAAAAAGGGGAGAGTTTTCCAGGCATGGGGTACAGCCAGAGAAAATGCTAGGAGCAGAAGGATGGAGGAGTGTCTTGTTCAAGGACACTCAAGGAGGCCATTGTGATTGACTTGCAGAGTTTGAGAAAGAGAAGTAAGGTATAAAAAGAGTGGAAAGATGTAGGGGTGGGAAGGCAGGACTTTGAATGCCAGAGGATTTTTAAATTTGATTTTGGAGGTGATGGGGGGTGGGGCTGACACAGTTAGAGGGTCACTTTGACAGCCAAGTGGAGGGTGGGTTGGAGTGGAAAAGATCTGAGGCAGGGGGTGGATCTAAGAGCTCCAGCATGTAAAGTATTCATTACAACCATAAATCAGGTTTGTTTGATTTTTGCTATTATTAGACTCAGCCTATAAATGTAGTTTATATGTTTTTTTCTAAACTTGGGCTTGAGCTTTGACAATTACTATACCAGGCCTTGGAAGGATAGAAAGAACACATTCTCTAGAATCACAGGGGCCTGGGTTCAAGTTCAGACTCTATTTCTAATTTTGTTTGTCCTTTCCTTCCCTCATTGCTTCCCTTCACTCCTAAGTCCAAGTTGATCAATCATTAAACATTTATCAGGTGCTTATTATGTGCCAGGCACTGTGCTAAGTGTTGGGAATAAAAAAAAGCAAAAGACAATCTGTGCCCCTCAAGGAACTTATAGTCTAATGGGGAAGACAACATGCAAAGAAATATATATATAAAACAAGCTATATGCAGGATAAACGGGAAATAGTTAACAGACAAAAGGCACTAGAATTAAGAGCAGTTGGGGAAGGTTTCTTGTAGAAGGTGGGATTTTAGTTGGAACTTAAAGAAGTGGGAGAAGTCAGGGTGGAGCTGTGGAGGGACATGGGGGACAGCCAGAATGTCAGGATATGTAGCAGCAACTGTGCTGGCATACCCAGGTTGGCTGCTAGTGCAGGCTCTTAGATCTGCTTTACTAGGAAAGATAGCTGTTCAAGGGGTCAGGAATCTTTTAAAATTACATTCAGGGGAAAAGTCAGCACCCTGAACTTCAGAGAAAATACAAGCAGAAAAACAAAGACCAACAGACAGGGTTCTGACTGCCTGAATCAGCTAAACACTTTATATGCATCCCTAGATCAAGAGAGCCTTTATATCTGAGCAGGTGGGGAGCTCTGAACATACGGCTATTCATAATCTTGATCAGAAAAACACAAGAACCTTTTATAAGCAGTACCCAAAGCAAAATACCAACTCAGAGTATGCATACACTTCTCAGAGCCAGAAGGCATGACAACCCTTGTGACTCAGTGCCCGATTAGAAATTAGCAAAAGGTATGAAAGCCTACAAGGGAGCTTCCCTTAATGGGCTGCACATGAGGCCTATTTATGGGTGAGGAAGATTTTAAATGCCATTAACATTACAGGATCCCAAAGATGGAGTGTCTAGCTTATGGAATATTCAGAAGCCCAAACTCACTGGACTGAAGAGTACAAGTAAGGTGGAAAGGCAGGAGGATTGTGACAGAGCTTTGAATGCCTAACAGAGCGTATTTCTGCTCCTGGAGGCAACAGGAAGCTGCTGGAGTACAGGAGTAACATTATCTGACCTGTACTTGAGGAAAGTCACATCAATAGCTGAATGGAGGATGGAGCGGAGGGGAGAGAGACTTGAGGCAGGCAGGCCCACCAGCTGGCTATCAAATTATGAAGTGATGAGGGACTGTTCTAGGGTGATGGCAGATGTCAGTGTCACTAGCTGTGTGACCTTGGGAAACCCTGTTTGCCTCAGTTTCCTCATCTATAAAATGAGATGGAGAAGGAAATGGCAGACCATTCCAGTATCTTTGCCAAGAAAACCCCAAATCGAGATACAAAGAGTCAGGTACAACTGAACAACAAAAAAAGTGTCAGAGGAGAGAAGGGAGTAGAGATGCTGCAAAGGTAAATCTGTAGGCCTTAGCAACAGATCCATATGGGGGCTGGGTGAGAGATGGTGAGGAATCCTGGGTGACTCCTGGGTTTTGAACTTGAGGAACTGGGAGGATGGTATTGTCCCTCTACAGTTATTGGGAAGGTTGGAGCTGGGGGTGGGTGGGACAAATGAGTTCTGTTGTGTTTCAAATGTTCAGTTTGAGATGTCTGAAAGGCAGCTGGAGGTGTGAGATTGGAGGTCAGTAGAATTTGAGGCAGGATGGACAGATCTGAGAATACTTTCCTCCCTTCTTAGTTCATTCCTGGAAAACACAGACCAGAAAAACAAGGTGAATGGATAAGTGCCCTTTCTCTGAACTGCTAAAGTTTATATACAATTAAGCAGCATGACAGTGGCCTGCCTTAGCTTCAGGAAGACCTGGGTTCAGATCCTGCCTCTGACACTTCCTAGCTGCATGAACTTGGGCCCGGGTCCCATCAATTCCCTGGGTCCCAGTTTCTGAGTCTGTAAAATGTGGGAGGTAAATGAGATGATTTGCAAGGTCCTTCACCACTCTAAATCTGTTAACAGACCTGGACTTATCATCATGTCTGAATGAAGGCAGCAAAACCTACAATAGAAAACGTTTGTGACATTTAACTTATAAATTCCAGCTCTGGAGTTTCACTGGAACAATTGACTCATGTTCCTAGCTTTGTTACCTTTGTTCTTTGAGAATGGAATTCAGACTGATGTAATAGAAAGGGGGAGGTCTCCTTCCCATGATTAGATCTCTACTTACCCAAGTCACCAAGAGCTATTTAATTCCTGGCCTATCTACTTTTCCAGTAAAATATGGGGAAATCTCTGGGCAAACTTTGTTGGATACCACTGTACTCAATACTCAATTAACATATTAATTAAACAGAGATAAGGTGGGTGATGCGAACCCACAAAGAAAGATGTGAGTTCCTGATGTACAAGAGACATTTATTCTGAAGGGGGAGTTTCTTCCAAACATATATAAGCATCATAGTACAGTGGGAAAGACCTCAGTGACTGGGATAAAGTCAGAGATCCCGGGTTCATATCCTAGCTCAGCCTCTTACTGCCTGTGTGACCTTAGGCAAGTCACATCATATGTCTGGCCTGAATTTCTTCATCTGTAAAATAAGTGGATTCGATGGTCACAACAGTAATTTTCATCTCCAAGTCTGTGAAAAAGAAAAGTCTTAGAATCCAAAGGCCAAGATGAGAAAGATAATTTGAAAATGTTTTTAAATGTTAAACCTTTCTATATAGGGCATCCAAATTCAAATTCATCAACAAATATTTCTTAAACTCCTACTGTGAGTAAAGTACTCAGTTTGGGAGAGAGAAACCAAGATAGGTGGAAACGGTCTCTTTAATTCATCCATCAACAACCATTTATTAAAATGTCTGTTACATGTGGATTTTACAGTTTACAAAGGGAGGCAGACAACTGCAGTGCAGGGTGTAGAATGACGAGTGTTTAATTTAATAGGACAAACTGGTTTTCTTGCTGTTCTCCCCTCACATTGCACGTCCCATTTGGGTGCCTTAGCTCTCTCTGTTCTCCATGCATGGAAAGCCTTCCTTCCTTAGCTCTGACCCATAGAGTTACTAGTTTCCTTCAAAGCTCAGCCCAAGAGTTACTTTCTACATGGATCTTTCTGATTCCCCCTTTTGGTAGCGCCTTTTCTCCAAATTCCCTGTATTCATTTGGTATGTACTTATGTAAGTGTCCATCCCCCATGTTAACTGATCACAGGAGGCCCATAGGTCTCAGTTGCATCAATCATTCAAAACTAAACTGGGTGTGAATAAGTCTTTAAACAATTTGAAATATAGCTCTATAGAGTATATATATTAAGGCTATGTGCCAAATGTTGTGCCAAGTGCTAAGGATATAAATTCATGCTAGCAAGACAGTTCCTGACCTCAAGGACTTTGCATTATAATGGGGTGTAACAGCAATCAGTTTAGCAGATACTTAGCACTTAGTAACTTAGGGCTCAGTATGGAAGGTGTGAGCCCTGTCCCACTGTTGAGAAGGTGTGAACACCCCTGTTGACTTGGAAGAAGGATTGTGTCAGCATCTGGGAGCTGAAGAAGTGAGTTGGAGTTTTCAAGAGAGAGAGAGAGAGACAGAGAGAGACAGAGATAGAGAGAGACAGAGACAGAGAGACAGAGACAGACAGAGAAAGAGACAGAGAGAGAGACAGAGACAGAGAGAGAAAGAGAGAGAGAGAAAGAGAGACAAAGACAGAGAGACAGAGAGAGAGACAGAGAGAAAGAGAGAGAGACAGAGAGAGACAGAGACAGAGAGACAGAGAGACAGAGACGGACAGAGAAAGAGAC
>CM053593.1:330132584-330157648 GCA_028646575.1 Pseudocheirus occidentalis | reverse complement strand
ATTAGTTTCTCTCCCATCTGGAAGCTGATTGAGAATTGAGATGGAGTTTTCCTGAGACCAGAATCTGGTGAAGGCTGCCCAGGAGGCCTATATTCCTTCTGAGTCCTAGGGCCAGCTGAACTGTTAGAGAACTGAAGAAGCATGACCAGGATAAGACTTCGTTTGTTAATGGCCTGGCTGATCCTTGAGTTCCAGGCAAGTGAAGTGATGAAGAGTTTGAGATATGCTGGACCCTGTGAACTTCAGTGTGTGCCAGGGACTGCCCTGAGGACTGGACAAGGACATGGGAGCTGTCTACCTCTGAGGACTGGGGTTCTTGCTTATATACACACACTGGCCTCCTGTCTCAGCCAATACCCTTCTTCCATGTGAACAGGGGAGTTCACACCTTCTCAACAGTGGAACAGGGCTCATACCTTCCATACTTAGCCCTAAGTTACTAAGTGCTAAGTATTTGCTAAACTGATTGCTATTACATGGGGAGTAGTTAATACCTAGAGGGGAAATAGAAAGTTGGGGTAGGGAGTATTTATGTGGAAGTTAGGTAAGAGATTTCAGGGTAATGGTAGGGTAGGGCTTCCACTGAGACAAGGTGAAAGCTCACTTATCGGAGCTGGGAAGCAGGGGGACCCAGGATCAGATGTTAAGTTTCTTGGGGGAAGAGGAGTGAGGATGATGGCTGGGATATAGGCCAGATGGAGAGATGACTGGGATGATAGGGGCTTTGGGTCAATGATGCGCATTAGATTTCAGGCTCCTTGAGGGCAGGCCTCCTTTTTTGTATCCTCAGTGCCTTAGCATAGAACCTGCCATGCAGTAGATACTTAATCAATGTTTATTAACTGACTGATTAATTGTACATGTTGTTTGCATGTTTCTTCCATTAGATTGTGAACTTCTTAAGAAACGGGACTGTCTTTTACCTTTCTTTATATCCCTAATACTGCGCATAATGCTGGCACAAAGTGGGTGCTTGATAAATGTTGACTGACTGATTTTCTGACTGATTGCCATACAGGAAAAGTCTTTGGAATAGTTGAAGAGAGTCTGTCATAAAAGGTCTTGATAGGAATGATCTTGAAGGGAAGAGGAAGTAACCCCTCCCTTCTGCCTGCTCCCCCAGCCAGCCCCCAGTCTCTCTTTCTCTGTCTTTCTTCCACTTCCTCATTGGTCATGTTACAGGACAGATTGGACTGGGAGAAGACACCATCCAACTGGGAGTAGGTAGAGACATACAAAGGCAAGCAGGTCTCCTGGGAAAAGGCAATCAAACTAACTGACAGACTTGAACTACAACCCTGTTAGGATTAAAAGCAGTGTTTCCAGAGCAACCATGCTCGGTGGCTGCTTCTACATTGGTTGTTAGACATACATGAGTTAAAACTAGACACACCAAGGAAGAAGGTTAGCTTTAGTACTCTGCAAGGCCATTGGCTTTCAGAGTCTAACAATTACTCCTAAGGGGAAATTCCTGAGCACTACATGAAGGGAAAAAAAGGCTCCCAGTAATCAAGAGCTGTGAATTATTCCTTTGCCGCACAGGTTCCCTACATGTGTGTCTCATCATCTTTGTGCTTTTAAAATGTGAGCCCACTCATTCCAGAACCTTGTATATGGAAGGAGTAAGGGTAGCTTTGGTTTGGTGGGATTGTTTCTGTATTAACTCTCCTTGTTATACTTGATTAGTAAATACCCTTTTAAAAATTGTCCTGGCTGAAAGTCAATTGGAAGCATTCTGGTGGGGGCTCATGAACTCTCAGTGCTAAATCCTCAGGGATGCTTAAGATTATTCCTAGGAAGAAAAAAAGCAAGGAAACAAACATTTATTATGTACCATGCAAGGTGCTAAGTGATTTGCAAATACCTCATTTGATCCTCACAACAACCCTTAGAGGTAGATGCTTTTATTATTATCCACAAAAGAAAATGGAGACAGTCAGAAGTTAAGTGACTTGCCTAGGGTCATACACCTCTTAAGAGTCTGAGGTAGGTTTGAAATCAGATTTTCCTGACTCCAGGTTCAGAGCTCTATTCTACCTGAGGACCCCAAATAGGTAATAATCATTGCTTTCTGGGGGCCCCAAACTGACAAAGGGAGTTAAAGTTGAGAGTGAGTTAAGAGGGAGGTGCTACATATACACATATATACACATTGTCTTCCCTTAAGGAATATAAAGGGCAATAACATTTTTTTTGTGCCTAGAATAATTCCTGGTTATCATAATGATGTTTAATAAATGCCTCTTGATTAACTGATTAGAGGTACAAAAAAAGTGCTGTGGGATTAGATAAGGGAATAATTACTTCCAGTTTGAAAAAGATGAGGGAGGAGGGAGCACCTGAGCTGAGAGTTTGGTAGGATTCCAATAGACAGATGGGGTGTGGGCTGGAGGAAGGATTAAGAGAATATTTCAGGAACTCACATGAGCAGAGGCAAAGGTGGGAAAGTATAGACCTCTTCAGGATAAGGTGAACTGTGCATTTTGACTAGAATATAGAATACAAAGGTTGGGAAAGAGTGTGAAATAAGCCTGGAAAGGGTGATGCCAAATTGAGGGACTGAGAGAGCTTTAAAGGCTGAGCTAAGAACTTTGAGCTCACCCAGTAGGAAACAGGTAGTCCTTGAAGGGTTTTTGAGCAGAAGCGCAAATGAATAAATTTATTCATAAAGATAATCTTTCTGGCATGGGGGTGAAGATAAATGGGGTAAGACTGGAAATGGGCAGAGTGAGATCATATTTTGGGGGCATTTCACTTGGAATAAAATAATGTTTAATACAACTGATAACATTTACTAGAGTTTTTCCTTAAGAGCAAAATTCATTCTTTACAATCAGGAATTTCCCTTAGTAAGAAGTAGCTAAAGGGAAAATCAAAACGGATTGTCTTTGTCCAATGGCAATTAATTAACTGTCCCCATGGAAATAACAAAGCCAGTCTAATTTATATCTTAAGAATGGCAATATGAGAAATGCCAGGCCCAAGGGGGTAGGTGGTTAAATTCTAACAGGAAATCTGGTTCTTTTGCCTTTCATACAGATTGGTAAAATTTAAGCCTTTTTTATTCATTTATTCATTCTGCCCTATGAGTCATCACACACCACAAAAACCTCACACCAACCAACATTGGAACAAGCTCATAGAAGCCAGCCTTAGAGGGCAGGAAGGGCTGAGCCATGGAGACAGGAGACGACTTCCACACCCTGGGACAGTCAGGGGTGTGGGAAGGCAGAAGATGTGTTAACAGGAATTGGCCAGTTCAGTTACCCAACAATCTTAATGCCTACATATGCAATGTTCTCAGCAATATTGAAAGAAACCATAAACTTCACATGGTAGATACTTTCTCAGCCTCTGAATGGATATCAGTTATTTCCTCCCTCCCTTCCAAATACTGAAACTACGATCAAAGAAACCAACGTAAAATGGAATCATGAACTCATTAGCCATGCATTTCATGCAACTCCTAGGTTGGTCCTATGATCCTAGGAACAGTTTTTCTTGATAATTGTGCTTTCATAAATTTAATGTCTAACAATTAAAATCATATGATTGTATCAACAAATGCTTTTGACAAAATACAGCATCCATTCCTATTAAAAACACTAGAAAGTATAGGAAGGAATGGAGTCTTTCTTAAAATGATAAATATTATCTATCTAAAACTAAGAGCAAGCATTATATGTAATGGGGATAAGCTAGAAGCCACCTCAATAAGAATGGGGTGAATCAAAGATGTCCATTATCATCACTACTATTTAATATTACATTTAAAAAGTTATCTATAGCAATAATACAAGAAAAGAAATTGAAGGAATACAAATAGGAAAAGAAGAAACAAAACTATCACTAGGCAGATGATATGATGGTGTATCGTATCATAGAACCCTAGAGAAGCAGTTTAAAAACTGGTTGAACTAGTTGAAACAACAACTTTATCAAAGTTTAAGGATATAAAATAAACCCACATAAATCATCAACATTTCTATGTACTACCAAGAAAACCCAAAAGGAAGAACTAGAAAGACAAATTTCATTTAAAATAAACATAGATATTATAAAATACTTGAGAATTGTCCTGCCAAGACAAATCCAAGGACTATATGAACACAATTACAAAACACTTTTTGAACAACTAAAGATAGATCTAAACAACTGAAGAAATATTAATTGCTCATGGGTAGGCTGAACCAATATAACAAAATAACAATTCTATCTAAATTAATTTACTTATTCAGTTCCATACCAACGAAATTACTGCAAAGTTTTTTTTATATAGCTGGAAAGAAAGTAAAATTCATCTGGAAGGACAAAAAGTCAAGTATACCAAGAAAGTTATTGCGAAAAAAATGAGAAGGAAGGCAGTACTGAATTACAAAATATACCACAAAGTGATAATCATGAAAATGATCTGGTACTGACTAAAAAGTAGGGTGGTGGATTAGTAGAATAAATCAGGTACACAATATATAGTAATAAATGACAACAGTAATCTAGTGTTTTATAAACCCAAAGATCTAAGCTTTGGGGGCAAGAATTCACCATTTGATACACATTGCTGAGAAAAGTAGAAAGCAGTTTGTCAGAAACTAGGCGTAGACCACATCTCACACCATATGCCAAAATAAGGTCAAAATGAGTAAATGATTTAGACCTAAAGATCAATATAAGTGAATTAAGGAAGCATAGAAAAATGTGGCTATCAGATCTATTGAATGGGGAAGAGTTTGTGATTAAATAAGTGATAGAGAAGAGGATCAAGGGAAGTAAAATGAATGATTTTGATTACATGAAACTAAAAAGGTTTTGCGTAAATAAGATCAATGTAGCCAAAATTAGACAGAGAGGGGGAAACTGGGAAAAAGTTTTATAACAAATTTCTCTGATGAAGGCCTCCTTTCTCAAATACATAGGGAACTGAGCCAAATTTAAAAAAAATCCATTCCCCAATTAATAAATGGTCAAAAGATACAAACAGGAAGTTTTCAGAAGAAGAAATCAAACCTATCAATACTCACATGAAAAAATGCTCCAAAATCCCTATTGATTAGAAAAATACAAATTAAAACACCTCCCATCTATCAGAGCAGTTTACATAACAGAAAAGGAAAATGATATATTCTGGAGGGGATTTGTAAGAATAGTCATACTAATGTACTGTTCACAGAGTTGTAAATTGATCCAACAATTATGGAGAATAATTTGGAACAATGCCCAAAGGGCTATAAAACTGTTCACAGAGTTGTAAATTGATCCAACAATTATGGAGAATAATTTGGAACAATGCCCAAAGGGCTATAAAACTCTATATATCCTTTGACCCAGCAATTCCACTACTAGGTCTGTAACCCAAAGAAATCAAAGAAAATGGAAAAGGAGCTATTTATACAAAAACACTTATAGCAGCTCTTTTTGTGGTGGCAAAGAATTGGAAATTAAGGGGATGTCCATCAGCTGGAAAGTGGTTGAACAAGCTAGAGTATATTATTATGATAGAATACTGTTGTGCTATAACAGTGGTTCTCAACCTTCCTAATGCCGGGACCCTTTAATACTCGTATGTGGGTGTATCTACATGTGGATGGACCCACCTGGAGATGTATAGAGGAGTCGCGTCTCAGTTCCTAAAACCATCGGAAATATGTGTTCTCCAATGGTCTTAGGTGACCCTTGCAGCCTCTGTGAAAGGGTCATTCGACTCCCAAAGGTGTTGTGACCCACAGATTGAGAACCACTGTGTTATAAGAAATGATAAGTGGGATGCTTTCAGAAAAATCTGAGCAGACATATGAACTGATGCAAAGTGAAGCGAACAAAACCAGAAGGACATTGAACAATTCCAAAGGACCCATGAGACAAAATGGTGTTTACCTCCACAGACAGAAATGATGAATCCTGAGTACAGAGTGAAGCATACTTTTTTCACTTTCTTTGTGTTTCTTGCTTTAAAAAAAAAAAGCTAATATGTTTTGCATGACTTCATATGAATCAAATAATATTGTTTGCCTTCTCAATGAATGGGAAGGAGGGAGAGAATCTGAAACTCAAAATTAAAAAAAAAGAATATTAAAAATAAATAGATAAATAAAACAGAGAGAGAGAGAGAGAACGAGAGAGAGAGAGAGAGAGAGAGAGAAAGGAAAGAAATTTAGTGTGTATCTTAGAGAGGGAGAATGGATCATTCTGAGAAAGCCTAAAATTCTGGAACAAATCAATCAACAAATACTTATTAAATGCTTAATACATGACAGGCTTTGTGACAAGTGCTAGGGATATAAAAATAAAAGCGCCAGTCCCTGTTCTCAGAAAGCTTACATTCTAGAAGGGAAGGCAATATATGTGTGTGCACGTATACAAAATAAATTAAAGATAATTTGGTAGGGGACAAGGAGAGGCACTAGTGGCTGGTAGACTTAATGTGGGAAGTGGTTTGAATTCTGAAGTAATTTAGGGATTCCAAAGTAGGAAGGTGGAGAGGAACTAGATTCCAGGTATATGTGAAGGCCCAGAGATGAGAAATGGAATGTTATGTGAGAGGAATATTAAAAAAGAAATTAGGAAGTCAATTTATCTGGCCTGAAGTATACATGAAGCTAGTGTTTGACTGATTGCCTTCTCAATGAGGGCTAAGAAATATGTAAGTTAGAAGATTATATGAGAAAGCCTGCCATCTTGTCTTTTCTAAGTTATGAATTTTTTTAAAAAATTAAGAATAGGGAAAAGATGCGAAAGGGAAGAAACTGCAATAACATTAGGTTTGGGAAAATTGCTGAGAACTCAAGGTGTACTAGACTGGTAATCTGAAGATTTGGCCGAAGCCCCAATTTTACCATTTACTCATCGCATGAAGTCTTTTTATTTTTTCTTTTTAGTCTCTCTGGGCCTCAGTGTCCTCATTTTTAAAGTGAGGAGATGGGACTGAATGATCACTAAGTCATTGGTTCCCTATCTGGAGTACATATACCTGCAGGGCTGGGAGAAACTTGTCAAGGCAGACCATTTGGCCAGTAACTCTTTTATCCTATTGGAGAAGCATATCCTACCATTCCCAGTAATCTGGTAAATCAGAATTCTTAGTCCTATTTTCTATTAAAATAAAAAATACACATGAAGACTAAAACTGATGGTTGGCAAGAAAAAGAATCAAGAGTCTCTGTTCTGATAAATATCTTACAATAATTATGTCAAAAATTGTTGTCAACCAAATATTTTCCTTCTAAAATTATTGTTTTTATTTCTTTACATAAAGAAAATGCATTTCCTTTCATTTTTCATGGGAAATAGGAAAAGGGGGCATGGGAAAGTTTTACTGAAAGCCAAGGGGTATGGAGGCCAAAAAAGGTTAGAGACCTTTGCTCTAAGTCAACAAACATTTATTAAGCACCTGCTATGTATTAGACTAGATAGATACTGTGCTAAGTTCTAAGGATCAAAGAAAACTGATCTCTTCCCATTTTAATGTTTTGTGGTTCTATTGTTTCTGGGCTAGAGAAGAGGCCCTGATGAGGAAGCCAACTGTAACTGAGACAGGAAAAAAATTCTTGGAATTCAGATGTATGCTGTATTGTATATTCCTTGTGTAGAAGCATCCTGTAATACTCCTTAATGTTGTCCTTGAGCAATCAAATCATATAACAACACATCTAAGTATTAACTTTATCTCTGATGTAAGTAACTGAAGTTCGAAATCACCATTTCTGAGAAAGTTTTAGTAATAATCTTCTTCCTAGTTTTTTTCACTCGTGCAGAAATTTCTTTATTACAGTAACTGGTGAAGTAACAAAACAGACTGATTTGAGTTCGTTCATTTTTTCCTTGATTAGTTTGGAGGTGGGCTCCAAATTGGCTTGTAGTTTCTGCAAAATGATGAGTTTCAACATGGATTAACTGGGTTCATCCAGGATGCAAATTTTATTTCAGTTGTCTCTTAAATACATTTTGAGGTTTAGTTAACTTTTAAAAATCACTAATATAGTCAAACAAAAGTCAACAGACATCTCTTAAGTGCCTGCTATGTGCCAGACACTGTACTGTTCTGAGCACTGAGGACACAATGAAAGATTGAAAAAAAAAACAACCTCACAACAAAACCTAGTCCCTTCTTTAGAGGACTTCAGTCTAATTGAGGATAAAACATGCAAACAAATGGCTGAATCTATATGACATATATAAGATAAATAGGCAATAGTCTCACATCCAGGGAAAGGCTTTCTAGAGGAGTAGGATTTTTAATAAGTACTTAAAGGATTTCCAGGAAGCCAGGAGGTAGAGACAAGTAGAAAGTATTCCAGGCATTAGGAGGCAGCCAATGGAACTGCCCACAGTCTAGAAGTTGGAGTGTCTGTCTTATGTAAGGAACCAGCAATGTGGCCAATGTTACTGGACCAAAGAGTACATAGAAGGGAGAAATGTTTAAGAAGACTGGAAAGGCAGAAAGGGATCAGGTTATGAAGGGCTTTATAAACCAAACAGAAGATTTTTCCATTTGATCCTGGAGGTCATAGGGAGCCACTGGAATTTATCGAATAGTGAGGGGTCAGGAAGTTGACATGGTGAGACTTGTGCATTAGGAAGATCAATTTGATAGCTAAGTGGTAGATGGACTGAAGCAAAGAGAGACCATTTAGTATTCTGTCATCATTCAGTTCAGCACAAGATACTTTCTTTACCTAAAAGAGTTATGTACAACTTAATGATAATTAATTTCAAGAATTCAGTATTTCCTTTATAATCTCCTTCCCTGGTTCTGAGGGCAGTATGGCCTCCTTGATAGAGTCCTGGAATTGGAGCCAGGAAGACTTGGTTTCAAATCCACCTCTGACACTTACTAGCTTATTACATCTCCCTCTCCCTTTCCCTCTCCTTCTCCTTTCTATCCCCTCTTCCCCGCCCCCCCCTCCATCTCCCTCTCCTCTCCTTCTTTTCTCTACCACATCAGGTATCATACCCTTTCCTGCAGGTGCTCTGCCAAAAGGAATGTAAAATTTGGTCAGTGAAACCCCATAAGATATCTTGAGGTTTACAGGCTTTATTACCTTCTTAAAGACCATGTCTTAAGCTCAGATCACTCTGACTGTCATTGATTGGCCAACAATAAGTCCCAGGTCAAGCCATATTTGGTCATTGTTTGGGCTCTGATGGCTCAGAGTGAATGTAAATAGCAGGTATTTCTATTTCGATCAGAAAACCTGAGGGTCTTTGCCTCTCAGATTGATGTTTTTTAGACCAGGTAAAAGAGGCCATTCTTTGCCTCATTTCTTACCTAGCATTAATCCCTGAATGGGTGTTGCCTCAGTCAAACTGAGACCTGGGAAAGACCTTAACTTAAAAAGGCCAACGTCTCCCCCCTGCACCTAAGGCCATCTCCAGTCGTCGTGATCTATATCTGGTCACTGAACCCAGATGGCTCAGGAGGAGAGAGTGAGGCTGGTGATTTTGCCCAGCCCTCCCTCACTTAAATCCAATTCATTTGCTAGTTGTGGCATCACCTTCCTAATGTTATGGTCGTCTTTGAGAATGAAGGACAATAAATAACGATTTATTACCCTGGACAAGTCATTTAGCCTCTGTTTGTCTCCTCATCTGTAAAATGAGAGATCAGACTCCATCTTCTAAGATCTCTACAAGTTCTTAATCTATGATCTCTTTCTAAATCTATGACTTCCCATCTTCCTAGTTATTTCTAAGAGCATTTTCTTTACTAATGTCCTTTGAGTATACAAAAGGGTGTGTTTTCTAGTTTCTTATCTATGCACAACTATCCTTGACAAGAGAGTCAAAAAAGGACAATGAGATTCTTTCAATTACTTTGGCAATCTGTCCCCATGACTGGTCAATGAACAGGAAATGTGAGAGAAGTTAAAAAAAAAAAGGAGAATACAGCAAAGACAATTAGAAATGTCTCCATTGTCTAAAGAAGTGAGTCAAACTGGGACCTGTCTGATCAGGACAATAGGGGGTAAAAAGAGTCAGTGGACTTTCCTGGTAGGGACAATGAGAGGTGATCTCAGAGGGTCGGATCTGGTCAAGACAGTTTGTCTACCCATGGTAGTCTTGGGACCATTGATGTAGAATGGAAAGGGGACTTTCAACCCTCGATTTGATAGATGATGGACCTGAGGATCAGAGAGGGGAGATGACTTGCCCAAACCACACAGCTAATATAGCAGAGTCCAGAATCAAATATGGGTCAGTGATAAGTATTTACTAAGAACTCACTTTGTGTTTAACTGCCATGCTATGCTCCTCGAGGGACACAGAAGAGCATATAACATGGTTCTTCTCCTTAAGATGGTGATGCAAAGCTACACACCTGAAGCAGCTGGTGATTGATATGGAATCAAATACTGAATTGTGTGAACACTGTTAAAGGAGCTCAGTCAATCAGCAGCTAGGTGGCAGTAAATTCAGTAATGGACTTAGAGTCAGGAAGACCTGATTTCAGCGCTAGCCTCAGACATTAATTAGTTCTATGAACTTCATGCAAGTCACTTAACTGGTCTGCCTCAGTTTCCACAACTGTAAAAAGATGATAACAATAACACCTAATAATGTCCCAGGATTGCTATAGTGATCCAGTGATTTATTTGTAAAGCCCTTAGCACACAGTAGGCACTTTAAGAATGCTTGTTTCTTTTCTTCTAACCAATAAACACTTATTAATCACCCATTTTCTTCTGGGCACAGTGCTAGGTGCTGAGGATTCAGAGATAAAAGTGAAAGAGCCCTTGCTCTCAAGGAGTTTACATTTTATTGAGGGAGATCAGTGTGAGTAGAAATAGATATGGAAGACTTTTGGGACGTAGGTGGTCCTGTGGATAGAACACCAGGCCTGGCATCAGAAAAACTCATTTCCCTGACTTCAGATCTGGCCTCAGACATTCCCTGGCTGTGTGACCTTGGGCAAGTCACTTCACCCTGTCTGCTTCAGTTGCCTCATCTGTAAGATGAGCTGGAGAAGGAAACAGCAAACCACTCCAGTGTCTCTGCCAAGAAAATCCCAAATGGGGTCACAAAGAGTCAGATGCAATTGAAAATGACAACAAAAATAGCAACAAAAGCCCAACCCACAGTCAAAAATGATCCCCCCCTAAAACACACCTGACAAGAGATCACTCATCCTTTGCTTGAAGGGAGACCATGACCTCCCAAGGCGCCCCATTCTGTAGCTTGCTTATGTGATTACACAGGAGATGAGATGCAATTACGGCAGACCCACTCTGGCATGGTGTACAGAATGCAGTGGGTCTGACCATCCATCTGGAGCTGATTTACATCCAGCATCAAGCCCTTGTGATAGTTTAGAGATAATTTGATAACAGATTGAGAAACTGTAAGAACACATTGCTCTGAGTCAGAAGTGGTCGGAGTTTGATGTAGTCACTGCACAAATACCAAAATCATTGTGCACACTGTCATGACAGTTTCAAATTGCTGTAAAAACAAAGCTTTAATGCTCCAAACACTAATGCACTTATTGTCATATAGAAAAAAAATACTTATTTGTAACATCACCAAGCAATTATTTACTGCTTAAGCTACCGTTAAAGAGTTTTCTGCATGGTCTCCTTGGCCATCATTGTGAACCCCTAGGGGGTTCTTGAACCAATAAATGAAAACTGCTGTCTTAGATTCACCTGTATCTTCCCCCAAAGAGTTCTTTAACATATATATATATATATATATATACATATATATATATATATCAATAACCACAGTCTTAAGTTCTCTTAACAAATTCCATTCCCTGCCTACCTCTACCATCATCTTCAAATAAGATCATAGATCTAAATCTGGTGGGGATCTTAGAGGCCATAGAATTCAACCTCTTCATTTTATAGATAAGAGAACAGTCACAGAGAGATTAAAGTGACTTGTCCAGTATCATACATCTAGAAACTGTTGGAGGTGGGATTTGAAATCAGGTCTTCTGTTCTCCAAGTCAAGCTTCCTATTCACTATTCTACACCACATTTCAAAGATGTCATCTAAAATCTGGCCATGAATATGAATAAGAACTGCTTTTATACTTGTATTCTCACTGTTCAGAATGGTACCTGGCTTGTAGAAGGTGTTTAATTAGTACATGTTGAATTGAATTTAATGGAATGGAAGAAAATGGCATTTTGCTAGATAGATACTAGATAATGGAGGTGAGAAGGGAAGGGGGTTTATTTAGGTATCATTTAAAATCCACCTAGGCATTTCTGAGGGGCATCGAGGTGGTGCAGTAGACATTGCACCAGCCCTGGAGTCAAGAGTTCAATTTCAGCCTCATATGCTTCCTAGCTGTGTGACCCTGGCCAAGTAACTTAACCCAGTTTGCCTCAATTCCTCATCTATGAAATGAGCTGGAGAAGGAAATGGCAAACCACTCTAATGTCTTTGCCAAGAAAACCCCAAATTGGGTCATGGAGAGTCAGACAAAACTGAAATGGCTCTACAACAAAAGGCATTTCTGAAACTCATCCATAGTGACCACATACATAGCTGAAGTTTCTAAATTTCAGATTTCTGGGCACCAGGCTTTAAATCTTTGTTATAAGCCCTTAAGAATTTTTATCTTTGGAACATTGGGCTCCCTCGATACCAGAATCCCAGATTCTGGGTGAGGAGTAGGGGGGAGTTTCCAGTGTAGCTCACGGTGATGAGTTCATTCCAGTTCACAGAGTCTCTGGAGACGATAGAATTAACAAAAATGTGTCCTAAAGTTATAAGCTGTCTCTGGAAATGGGCCAGCCTGAAGCCTGAGAAATCAGAGGGGTTTATAGGCTAGTAGACACAGCATTGACCATGAAGCATTCTTTCCTCCTCTTGAGGGTTTTCAGGAGTCTGGTACATTGTATTTGTGACCTTGGAGGGATGAATGTTCTAAAGATGCTTTAGCAAGGCAGCCTTCCCTGAAAACCTCTCTGGATCATGAGGTTCACAAAATCAACCATATCTGACTTTTGAAGTTCATCACTGCTCTTACTGCCTAAATCCAGGCCTGGTTTTCAAATATCAGTTTAGAATGATTGAAATGAACTCTTGAATTCAAAATCAATCCATCTGTCCATAGACTATATTCGTAGTTACGGGCTGCTGAATCAATTTCAGCCACTTTTCTCTTTTCCATTGGATTTATGACACATCTTTCACCATCACAGGTTAGCATGAGGATACAATAAATAAATAAGTGATGGGTTGCCATGTAAGGAAGGGATAAGGAGGTAAGGGAACAACATAAAAAAGTGATTGATATCTTTTGTTTTCACATATCTTCATACCCAGAAATCTTTTTTTCTTATGACAAAGAATAAAAAGACATCCAGAAAAAAAAGCAATTCAGTAGGACTGACCAATACATCACTAGCATATTCCATGTTCCACATCCATTGTCCTTCACCTCTGCAAAGAATGGAAATAGTCATATTTTTCCATCAGGGTCCACTGTGGTCATTAATGATACAACGTATAATTTCTTTCATCTTTGTTCCTTCTACTTATATTGTAGTCCTTGTATATATTGTTTTCTTGGTTCTGCTTACTTAACTTTGCATCAACTTATGTCTTTCTGTGCTTGTGTGAATTCTTTCTGTGCTTATCCTGGATTATAAGATTCTTATTCATTATTTCTTATAACATAGCAACATTCTACTATATTCATGTACCACAATTTGGTTGGTCATTTCCCAATTGATAGATATCTATTTTGAAATAGTACATTTTAAAGCTCCACTGATAAGTTTTATGTGACTTTTCTTGTCTTAAAAAAGTTTCATTATGCCTTTTGTTTTTTCTGTCACAGTCATTTCTGGAAATACTATCTTTGGTCCTTCCACCTAAGATGGAATTATCTCCCGTAACAAAGAAAGTATAGCAAATGCATATACCAGTCTACTCTTCTTCTCTCTCATGAGGAGGATGATATGTATTATCTATTCTCTAAGACCATTTTTTTCCCTCAGTTACATGACTTTCAATTTTTTTCTTCTCATTTACATTGATATAGTTTTTGGGTATTTTGTTCTCTTGGTTCTACTTACTTCACTCTGCATCAATTCAAGCAAATTTTTCCATGTTTCTCTTAATCCCTTGTAGTCTTCATTTCTTATTATACAGTAGTATCTATACCATAGTTTTCTCAGTCAATAAGTGGGCATCCGTTTTACAGCAGTAAAAGTTTTTTGTTAACATGAAAATTGTTTCAATCATTTGGTATCTACTGAACCTTTGTTTCTGACTTTGACTTTTTTGAGGATGATCTGTAGTAGAATCTTTGGGTCAAAAGGTAAGAACAGTTTAGTCAAGTTTCTTGCATAATTCCAAATGGATAGCTGGACAAAGCCCTACCAAGGGTGTTTTAGTAAGTTCATCTTCTTATGGCCCTTCCAAATTTGACCATTCCCATTTTTGTCATGTTTGGCAATTTGCATGCTGTGAGGTGAAACCTCTGAATTATTTTAATTTTCAGTTTTCACTATTAGTGATTTGGAGCATGTTTCCAATGGCCATTTAAAGTTTAAAATTTTTCTCTTCAGAGTTTTTAGTTCATATCTTTTGACCACTTGGTGATTGAGGAAAGGGTCTGGATTATATATCTGTGTCAATTCCCGATGTATCTTGGATATCAGACTTTTATAAAAAAATATTTGATGCAAATAATTTCCCTATTCAACAATTTTTATTCTGTCTTCACTGGTTTTTGTATATGCCTTTTAAACTTTATATAACTAAAATTGTTTATCTTTTATGATTCTTATTCTTTATTTGGTTAAGAATTCCTTATTTGGTTAAGAGTTCTTCCTTGTCCATCAGCTGAACTTTTCTGTCAAGCCACAAATAATAGGTTCCACTTAGATAAACTCCTTTAAATTTGTAATTTCCCAATAACCCACAATCTTTTTCTCCTCTTTTGCAATGTGTTCTCAATGTGGAAATCAGCAAAAGGGGAGGGGGGCGGGCAGAGCAGGTGTGGTATGAAGAGAGAGCCTGGCTAACGTTTCCCAGTCTAAAAGCTATGAAGATATTTCATCCGGAAAATGAAACCTGTTTACCAAAACTTGAGACAATGGGTGGGTCCCAACCACCCAGAGAGGTGAAAGTTTTGTGTATTTTCCCTTGACCTTGCCTCCCTCCTGCACTCAGCCAGTTCTTTGGCATCATTGTCTTAAATTCCTCCCTTTTCCTTGTGGGGTATAAGAGGTTTCCCAGAACAGACTGTTCCAAAAGCAAATATGCAGTTTTGCCCAAGATACCTTGTGAGAATAACTAGGGGACTGACCTCAGAAGGGGAGCTCAAGGGGTGGCTAGGTGGTGCGGTGAATAGAGCACTGACCCTGGAGTCAGGAGGACCTAAGTTCAAATCCGGCTGCAGACACTTAACAGAAAAACTAGCCATAACTCCAACTGCCCTGCAAAAAGAAAAAAAACAAGGGGGAGCTCAAGGATGTTCACTTTATCAAAGTAGGAAAATAGGTCAAGAATGTATTAATTCTTTCTTTTTTCCTGTCCATAAATCCTAGATTCATGGATTTAGAGAGAGAAGGGACCTTTGAAGCGATCCAGGGATCACTTCACCCTGCAATTGAGAAAATTTAGCCCCAGAGAAGCTAAATGATTTGCCCCAGGTTCACCCAGCTTGCAAATGGAAGAGCCAGAATTTGAATCTGGGGCCTCTGACTCCAAAGTCATTATGCCATCCTACCATTCCTGAGGCTCTAAAGCAGTGGTTCTCAACCTTCCTAATGCCACAACCCTTTAATACTCTTATATGACCGTGGGAGGACCTGCCTGGAGACAGAGGAACGACGTGTTTTTCAATGGTCTTAGGTGACCCCTGTGAAAGGGTGGTTCGACCCCCCAAAGAGGTCGCGACCCACAGGTTGAGAACAACTACTCTAAAGTAAGATGGTAACAGTCAAACAGACCTCGGTGGTTCTATCAACCTACTATGATCCCCTTCATTGGCTACAGCCAAGGCGATGACAAGGCAGATTGGCTGCTCCTAATTGCCTTGCCAAAAAGGATGCACATCATACTTCACAAAGTGACACAATGACAAAAATGGCCCTTCTTCTCTTTCTTGTCATTTTATACATTACTCTCTTCCTCTTTTTTCTGAAAAGCAGCTATGCTGATCTACTCATTCCACATACATGATATCCCACTTTGCATTTTTGTGCCTCAGCACTTGACTGATCATGGAAATTTAATAACTGGTTCTCCGGGGGGGAAAAAGTATGTGCCATCAATCATCATCATTATTAACTTTTTTCTCCGTTACTTTATTAAGTCTGCAAATCAATAAAACAGTAAATCAAGGCTTAATTGTGTAGCCAATTTTTGAGATAGAGATTTTCACACTGAAAATTTAACAATCAGCTTGGTTCAAGCTGGCTGTAGCCTATCCTTGCTGGGATTTCCCATCCCTGGAATGCACATTCTCTTTACCTTTGCTTCTTGGAATTTCTGGTTAAGACTCAGCTCAAGTGCCCCTTTGGTCACTCAGTCAGTAAACATTATTTCAAGCACCTACTGTGTTCCAGGCACTATGGTAAGCCTGCCTTTCCTAGCTGCTAGTACACTCCTTCTCAAAACTATCTTGTATTCCTCTTGTAATGTTTTCTTTATATTTCCTTTATTTTTTAATTTGTGGACTACCTCAGGGACTAGGTAGACAAAAGAACTTACTTATGTATGTACACATTACTTCCTTGATTTGACTGCAAGCCCCTTGAGGGCAGGACCTGTTTTTGTCTTTGTCTACCTAGTCCATGGTACAGTCAGTGCTTAATGAATGTTTGATTAACAATGCCAAACAAATGAACTCCTAGTAAGGCCCCTTAGTCCAAGGTTATTCCCATTTGGGGAGGCTTGAATTGGCACTCCCCAGAGCAGCATCAAGGATTTAGATGAAAGGTGGAGCCCAGGTAAAATGGGAGAATGGCTTGGTGGTAGACAGAGTACTGGACTGGAGGCAGCAAGTCTTGAGTTCAAATCTTGCTCCAGACACACTAGCTGTGTGACCCTGGGCAAGTCACTACATCTGTGAGCCTCAATTTCCTCATCTACAAAACAAGGTTAATAATAGCACCCTTACAGGGTTGTTGTGAAGATCAAATGAGAAAAGAAATGTAAAATACTTTATGAACCATAAAATGATATAAAAATATTATTATTATAATCTCTGCACAAACATTTGGATGTAACTTGATGCCTTATGCTGTTCACCTCCCTCCCTCCTGAGGTACATCATATTTCCAAGCATGAGTCGCTGTCATACCATAAACAGTTGTAAACCTATTTTTGTCCTCCCTTTGGAGAAGACAAATCACAGAAAAATCTTGAAAAATCACAGACTCACTGAATTGAATGGGAGCTCAGAGGTTAGGTAGTCTAATGAATACCAGCATAGGAATTCCCTCTATCATAGCCCTGATGAGTAGTTTTCCAGTTTCAAACAGTTTCTCTGTTTGAAGATCTCCACTGATGGGGAACTTACTACCTCCCTAAACAGCCCATTCCATCTTGCCACCCTGTTCTGGTCAGCATTTTTGTATAAGTGACTCAGGTGAGTCAGGCTTGGTGGCCCACTCCTGTAATTTCTGCTTCTGGGGAGCCAGGGGTTGGTGGATTGCTTGATCCCAGGGAGTTCTGAGCTGCAGGGGCTAAGCAGTCATCCGATCAAATCCAGCACCAATATGGTGAACACCTACCCCCAGAAGGGGAATAGGGGCACTTATTGTTAGGACATTTCTCTTTATATTGAATCTAAATCTGCTGCTGGACAAATTACACCTTTTCCTCCTAGTTCCATCCCATGGGGCCAAGCAAAATGAATGTGTCTGCTTCTGTGCAACAGCCCTTCAAATAAGATGACACAATCATGGGACTGGAGAGCTGTCCAGATGGCTGCACATTGAAACTGCCATCCAACATGTTAGCTCTCTCTGCCAGCTTTGAATTGTATGAAAATTTGACAAACATGTTGTCTAAGAATTCATCTCAGCTGCCATTTTTTAAAAAGATTGGTTCTCCCTATCCTGGTCAGGCTGGAAATGCACAGGTCCCAGTCCTACTATTGATTGGCACAGGAGCTTTGACCTGTTCTGTTTTGTTTGATTGACTGTTGATGTCTCATAAAATGATTAGTTTTCACTTACCCAGTTCTAATTTTTAAGAATTTTTTTTCTTCAATGAGCTTTTGTACCTCCTTTGCCTTTTCCTTTTGTTTTTTTGGAGGTTGGAGGGCAGGGCAATTGGGGTAAAGTGACTTGCTCAAGGTCACATGGCTCATAAGTGTTAAGAGTTTGAGGCAAGATTTGAACTCAGGTCCTCCTGACTCCAGGGCTGGTGCTCTATTCACTGCACCACCAAGACGACCCTAGACAGTTGTTTTTAGTTATTTTCCTCAGTTGATTTTTGTACTTCCTTCACTGAGCTGTTGACTTTTTTCATGATTTTCTTGTGCCACTCTCATTCCTTCTTTTTTTCTTCTACCTTTCTTATTTGATTTTTAAAATTCTTTTCAAGCTCTTCCAGGAGGGCTTTTTGGGCTTGAGACCAATTCATATTTTTCTTTGAGCCTTCTCATGTAGACATTTTGACATTGTTGTCCTCTTCTGAGTTTGTTTTAATATTCCTTGTCTCTATGGTCAAGGGTTTTTTGCTTTTTTTTTTTTTTGCTCATTTTCCAATATATTTCATGACTTTTAAAGCTGAGTTCTGCTTGTGGAGCACAGGGGGCACTATCCTAAGCTTCTTGTCCAGAGGCGGCAGCGGGGGAAGAGCCTGTTCACTGGCTTGCTGCAGCTTGTCTGCTGCACTGAGATAACCTGGTCTGGTTGGCTCTATTGTGTTGGAGCCACTGTGCTGATCTATGCTGGGGCCAGGGGCCTCCCACTGGCTTACCTAGACAGCTCCTGCACTGGGCTGCACTCCCTTTTACCCCAAGTAAGACTGACCTGTCCTTTAATCCTTCTAAGCCATTTGGGCAAGAAGATTGTTTAACCCACCCTTTTGTGGGTTCTGTCACTCTAGAATTTGTTTTGAGGGAAACTGGGGAGAGCACAGGCAGCTTCCTGCATTTTCTCCACCATCTTGACCTTCTCTGAGTTGGTCCTGAACCAGTTTGCCCCTTCTTAGGCAACTTGGTGACCTTCTTTCCTGGGGGTTCACCATACTGAAGCAGAATTTAGTTCCAAGCAGTAAAGTGGAAAAAGCCCTAGATTTGGAGTGAGGATTACCTGAGTTGAAATCCTGCTTCAGACACTTAACAGCTGTGTGATCCCAGACAGACCACAGCCTCTATCTGCCTGATTTTCTTCATCTGTAAACGGACACAATAATAGTACCTACCTCCTAGAGGATAAAATAGCATAATATTTGTAAGGTGCTTTGCAAACCTTAAAACCCTATGAAAATGGTATTATATATATATATTATTATTATTATTATTATTATACCTAATCTTTCTCTGAGGAAGCTAGGTGGTACAGTGGATAGACAGAGTGCTGGGTCTGGAGTCAGAAAAACTCATCTCCCTGAGTTCGAATCCAGCCTCGACACTTACTAACCGTGTGACCCTGAGCAAGTCACTTAGCCCTGTTTGCCTCAGTTTCCTCATATGTCAAATAAGCTGAAGAAAAAAATGGCAAGGAATTCTACTATCTTTGCCAGGAAAACCTCAAATGAGGTCATAAAGAGTCAGACATGACTGAAGAACAATAACAGTTCTTTTTTTGCTCTTCTAAAATATAGGATATCAATCAATCAATTGATAAGTCAGCAAGTTTATACCAGTACTATGCCAGGTTCTGGGTATACAAATTTGTTGGATGAAATGATTGCTCCTCACAAAGAGATCACATTCTAATGATGGAGACAAGTACATATAAAACATGCAGCCTTAATGGAAAGTTTATATAACAATCACTGAGAGAGACTAGACTGAATAAGCCCTCTCAGGTAAAGAGCCTGCTACTTGGCTTGGATCAGTTCCCTGCTCCCCAGAAGGGAGCTCAAACACACAGATGTGAGGATTATGTCCTCAAGATAAGTGTGGTATATACACCTATGGCCTGGGAACAAAGAAGTATACAATGCCCTCAGGGGAAAACAATTAACAAAGCTTCCTATATAAGGCTTGTGCTTGGGGCAATAAATGGGGCTCTATTTTCCACCACTCTCCGAGTCCTTGTCTCTTTTGTGCACCCTCTCGCAGCCTCGGGGTAGATGACTCTTTCTTAGCCCTGCTGGGGGATGGTGGGGCTCCCCAAACTTGGCTCCTTACAACTGTCAAATAGAGAGGTCAAAAATTAGGTCCAAGAAGAGAGGACTTAATTGCCAACACTTAGCAATCAAGAGGTTGTGGTAACTATTGAGAGAACAGTTTCCCTTGAAGTTAAAAACCAGACTGCAAAGCCTTGAGAGGTCAATGAGAGGAGAGAGAACAGAGGCCAGTCAGTCTTGGATTTCCCCTCCTTACCTGTCAAGAACTCTCAGGTAAGCTAGTCACCTCTCCCCAAAGTTTCTATCATTTCTACCTTGCCATCTGGGTTCTACCTTATTTTTCAGAGTCATTCCCAGCATTGCCATTTCTATCATTCCTTCTTTCATGTCCTAAAGAAAAATAATTCATAGACCAAGTTGAGAATTTATCAGTTGTTCTGTTATTAGTAAAGTGACAACCTGTAGCAAATGTTCCCTCTCTGTGTGTCTCTTCTCTCCTCTCTGTCTCTATCCCAGTCTCAGTGTCTCTCTCTGTCTCTCTCTCGAGGCTTCCTCTCTCCCTCTTCCTCTCTCTCTCCCTCCCCACCTGCGTCTCTCTGTGTTATTTCCTTTCTTTCTCTGTCTCTTGTCTCTGTATCTCTTATGTTTAATCTCTCCTTACCTACAAGTTCCTTCCCTGCTCCCTCTACACATACCCAGATCTCCCCACCTCCAATATCCTTTCCCAGACCATTTCACCCCCACAATCTATTGCCCCATAGCTATCCACCCGTTTATACCCATCTATACTCTTTGTTTTACCTCCCGCTCACTTCTCAACCCATACCTGACTAAGATCTCAGCTGAAAGGACTTTCCCCAAAGTCACCAATGATCTCTGAGTTGCTAAATCTGTTAAATCTGATGGCCTTTCCTCAGCATCATCCTTCTGGCATCTCCTGCAATCCTTCTCTGGAGCTCTTCTACCTGTGTACCTTCTCCTCAGTATCCTTTGCTGGGCCGTCATTCACATCACACTTCCTAACTGTGGGTTTCTCCAAAGGCTACTGTGTTACTTCCTTGTTCAAAAGGTGTTTGTTGTGGTGGTGACTGTTGTTTCATTTCAGACTCTCCATGACTCCCATTTGGGGTTTTCTTGGCAAAAATATTTGACTGGTTTACCATTTCCTTCTCCAGCTCATTTTTACAGATGAGGAAACGGAGGCAAATAAGGTAAAGTGACTTGCCCAAGGTCATACAGCTAACATCAGAAGTCAGATTTAAACTCAGGAAGATTAGTCTTTCTGATTTCAGGCCTAACACTCTGTCCACTGTACCATCTAGCTTCTTCCCCTCCCCCGACAGAAAAAAAGCTGTAGTGATTCACTATTATCTCTAAGATAAAAATGCAAACTTTATTTGACATTTAAAATCTTTTACAATTATGCTCCAGCCTACCTTTCAAGGTCTGTTTCATCATTTCATTTCTTATTTTCTCCATTCCAGCCAACTTATCAAACTGCTGTTCCTTGAATATAATATTTCATTTCCTACCTCCATGCTTTTGTGCAGACTATCCTCTTGTCTTAAAATACCAAAAACAGTTAAACACTTCTGAGGACAGATGCTGCTTCATTTTTTGTCATTGAATCTACAGAATCCAGCGCCTGGCATAGAGTAGGTGTTTAATAAATATTTGCCAAGTGATTGCTTCCCTTCTCTCTTTATGTCCGCTATGATTTTATCAGCTTCCATAGTTTCAATTGTCATCTCTACAAAGATGACTCATGAATTGATGAATCCAATGCTAATCTCTCTACTGATCTCTAGTCCAACATCACCAACAGCCAGCTAGACAGCTCTACTCAGATGTCTCATAGGTAACTCAAACTCAATCTATAAAAAATGGAACTCGCCACCTAATCCTCCTCCTCCTCCTTCAAAGTTTCCTATTTATGTCTAGGGAACTACCATCCTTTGAAGTTACCCAGGATGACTCATGACCTCCGAGTCATTTTCATTTAATCATCCTCCCTCATTCCCCCATATCTACTTATTTGCCAAGTCTAGTCAGTTCTATTTCTAGCATTTCCCCTGACCATCCCCTTTTTCTGTACTCACATGGCCTTCTGGCTTTCATGTTCTCCTTTCTTGAATCTATCCTCCACCAAGCTGTCAAAATCATTTTCCTAAAGCATAGGTAAGACCACGTCATTCTTTGGTTTAAGAATATTTGATGTCTTTTCATTATTTCTAGGAGAAATACAAATGACTCAATCTGGCTTTTAAACCCATCACAGCCTGACTAGAACCAATTTATTTATGATTACTCTCTTTTACACACTCTCCATTTCAGCCAAACCATTTCACCTGTGGGTCTCTGGATTCAGCCTTCCTCCTACCTCTGTTTTTGCTTGGCTGTTCTGTGTGTCACTTCAATGTCACCTCCTTCACATAGTAGACTTCTTTCAACAAGACTTTATCACGCCTCTGCATTGGCTTTGTAATCTCATGGTTTGTGTTTTCCTTCTGGACCCAAGGTCAAACAGGTAGTACATACCAGAGTTAGCATTCAAACTCAAGTTCTCTGACTCCAGAGCAAACATATTTTTTCCATTGTGCTGTTCTCCCATCCCCAAAGCAGCTATTCAATGAAGTTCAAAACAATAGTAACCTTATGAAATTTCTAAGCATCCAGACCCAAGGAGTCTGGAAAGTGCAGAGAAGCATGAAGATTAGGCAGTTGGGAGGGAAGAAAGTGAGTTAAATATTTTAAAATTCTGTAGAAGGGTTCAAGCTCAGTTCAAGTTTTGGGCAGAAGCCTGGGCCATTGCTGATTTTATCAGCACCAGCTTGCCCAGAGGAAAGAGAAAGGTATTTTCTATTTGTACAAAACTGCAGATGAAAAGGAGACTAGAAAAGACACATATTTCCAGGTTGATTTGAAGATGGCCTTGCCTGGAGGCTGGGGGATGAGTTAGATGTCAACTTGATGATTCTTCCACATTTTTTTCTTTTAATTATTCTCTGTTTCCAGGAGCAATTTTGACAGGAGAATTTTCCAACCATCCAAAGTGGAAAGGGATCTTAAACTTCTAGTCTAATGCTCTCAACTTTATAAAAAACAGACTCAGGAGCAGGGTTAAATAACATCCACAAGGCCACATAATTTCTTAATGGCAAAGTTGGAACTAGAATCCAGACCTTACTGAAGAATCACAGAATCTTAGAGTAGGATGGGTTGAAATCTTCATTAGTTGAGATTTCAATCATGAAAACTGTCTTGTTTGTCCGTGGGAGGCCTTGTTTCCTCTGTTCATTTTAATCACCTTCATCACTGGTGCAGTTACAGTGGGCAGATCCATTGTGTTAAAATAGCCGATGGTCAAAAAATGAAGAAACCAAGAGAATGACTGACACACATCATTCCCCCACCCACCCCCTCCCCCTCACAAACTCTATGTTCCAGTCAAGCTATCTACTTGATGGTTCATGAACTCTGCCATCTCCTACTTCTGTGTATCACATACCTGGAAAACTCCCTGTTCACTTCTGACTCTTCCCATTCCTAGTTCATTTCAAGTACCAATTTGCATCCTGTTGCCTTTGGTAAGTCATTCCTGCTCTTCCTAGTTCCTCTCTCTTTCCTTCCCTAGATTATCTTTCATTTACTTATCTAGGCTCACATTCTACTCTCCCTCCACTGATCCCCCATACAAATAGAATATAAACTCCTTGAGGGCAGGGACAATTCTTTGTTTTGTTTGAAATTTCTAAGCATCCAGACCCAACTGGAATAGGACGCCTCTTTGTGGGCACCTAGGTGCAGAGAAGCATGAAGATTGGGCAATTGGGAGGGGGAAAGTAAATTAAATATTTTAAAATTTTATAGAAAGGTTCAGGCTCAGTTCAAGTTTTGGGCAGAAGCCAAAGAAGTCCACTAACATGAGTAATGTACACTTTACTTCCTTGATTTGGCTGTAAACCCCTTGAGGGCAGGACCTGTTTCACTTTTGTCTTTGTCTAGTCTTTTAGCCTAGTCCCTAGTACAATCATTGCTTAATGAATGCTTGATTGACACAATGCCAAACAAATGAACTCCTAGTAAGGGCTCTGCCCCTTATTCCAAGATTGTTCCTCTTTGGGAAATTAATCTGCACCAGATTAAGCATTTATTGAAAATGAACTGAAATGATTCAGCCGGTTGGAGTGTCCATCTCACTTCTCAACACATTAATTTTCTTGAAGGAAGGAGTTCAGAACCTTGACAGAGAATGACTAAAAAGCCTACTTGTGATGGGCACGTTGATGATTATGGCTTTGTCTAGGGTGTGTAGAGGACAAAGCAGTGATTGTTTTCACATGGGTAACTCATTCAAGGTGACAGTTCAGTTCCCTGTCTTGAAGTCCATACACTCATAGATAAGGTTGGGGTACAAGGAAAAGGAATGCCAGATTTTCCTTACTAAATTTCACTTGGAAAGGTCATTGGGAGATTACCTGTGCTTAGCATTCTAAAAGGAGACATAAATACAAGGTTAGGGTGTGCAATGTTTACAGAAGGGCTTAGAGTGAAGAAGGAGGAAGTGAAATGGCTTTTTCCCCTTCAGACAGCTCCCCCCTCCCAATAAAAACAAAATATTTAGCTTCATCTCAATGACAGATTAGACTCATCTGTCATCATGAAATTTTTCTCTTCAAAGTGAATTCACCTATGAACTTTGTTGCTGCTATTGGGTTGTGGAAGGAATGTTCTCAAGCCCTGTCCAGTTAAGCAGAGGCCATGGTGTTTTAAAGTCAAAGAGGTGTGTGATTAGACTCATAGATTAAAGGAGAGATGAGAAGGAAACCTGCATTTGGTAAAAATGAAGA
>CM053593.1:330116825-330129584 GCA_028646575.1 Pseudocheirus occidentalis | reverse complement strand
CATGTTGTTTGAATGCAAAATGTTCATTTGCCAAAATGACTATTATGGGGGAAAGCACTTACATGGTGGTCAGAATAAGCAATACAAGGACACCCTCAAGGTCTCTCTGAAGAACTTTGGAACTGATTGTGTGACATGGGCGACTCTGGCACAGGACTGCTCAGCATGGTGTGCCCACATCAGAGAAAGTGCTGTGCTCCACGAGCAAAGCAGAATTGTAGCAGCTCAACAGAAATGTGAGAATCACTATCCATCACAAATGTTCCCATGCAGTATTTGTGCCTGACCTGTGGTAAAGCACGCTGACCTCATACTGGCAGATCAGCCACAGTTGGACACATTGAAACTTGACTCTACCAGAGTGAGGTCATTTTGGTCCTCTTAGAGAATGAATGACAAAAACCAACTAACCAGGGGCAGGCTAGGTGGCGCAGTGAATAGAGCACTGCCCCTAGAGTCAGGAGGACCTGAGTTCAAATTCGGCCTTGGACACTTAACACTAACTAGCCGTGTGACCTTGGGCAAGTCACTTAACCCAAACTGCCCTCCAAAAAAAAAGCAAAAAAACCCAACAACAACAACTAACCAACAACAATGGGCATCTACCATCTGTCATCTGACCTTGCACACAGTAGGACCAAAGGATCTGAAGACAGAAGAGACCTCAGTTCTCTAGTCTAACTCTCATTCTACAAATGAGACTGCTGAGGCACATAGGGGATTGTTTAAGATCACACAGGCAGTAAGTGACAGAGTCTGGATTTGAACCCAAATCCTCCGGCTCCAAATACAGGACTTATTCCACCATACCCATAAATGACTTTTGACTAAAATAAATCAATTTATAAAAACAGAAAACATGCAAATGCTTGGCTGTTTTTGTAGTCGTTCAGTCGTGTCTGATTCTTCATGGCCCCATTTGGGATTTTCTGGGCAAAGATACTGGAATGGTTTATTATTTCCTACTCCAGCTCATTTTACAGATGAAGAAACTGGGGCACACAGGGTTAGATGACATGCCTAAGGTCACACAGCTAGAAAGTGTCTGAGGCCAGATTTGACCTCAGGAAGATGAGTCTTCCGGACTCTAGGCCTTGCTCTATCCAATGTGCCTTACAGTTGTAGAGCAAAATACCCCATCCAGAAACAATGGTGGAGTGGATTTAATAGTGGTTCTTGGTTCCACGACTAGAGAGGGCATTGGAGAGTGGAGAGAGGAAGTTAAGAACACTCATACTCAGTAGCAAATTAATTGGCAAAGGGACTGTGGAGGAATGAGCAGAGAGAAGCAAGTAATGTATGACTGAGTCTATCCTGAAATAGTTTCTCTGGGAGAAGCAGTCATTGGATATCAACCAAAAACCAGTTGAAGAGGAAGTGATAGAAAAGGGAAGAATGAGAAACAAAGCACTGGTGGATATGTTGGGTGGGCTCAGGGAGAACTAAAAGCATCTAGGATGGTAACTTTATCATCTTCTAAATTACCTTGGTACAAAGCCCAGGCTGTCCCTCATTAGTTATGGCTTCATTGATTCTTAATCAACTTGGTAAACTGGGTTTCCATCTATGTGTGGAGGGTTTGGCAGTTTTCAGTCTATTTATTCAACTAATAAACAATTATTAAATACCTGTTTTATATAAAAAAAAACTATGCTAGACACTAGGGGAGATAAAAAATTTATATAAGACAGAATTTACTTCATTTTGATAGAACCTGCCCTCAGGAGTTTATGGTCTAGTGGGAAGATAAGAAATAGATACCGATAAGGGCATTTTCTCTAGCTGTTCCCCCACCCCAACTCCCCCATGCCTGGAACACTCTCCCTTCTCAACTCTGACCATTGACCTCTCCAGCTTCTTTTGTTGTTCAGTCATTCAGTAACGTCCAACTCCACACAACCCCATGGACTTTGTCCGTGTTGTTTTCTTGGCAAAGATACTCAAGCGGTTTGCCATTTGTGTCCCCACTTAACAGATGAGGAACTGTGGCAAACTGGAGTTAAGTAACTTACTCAGGGTCACATAGCTAAGTGTCTGTGAAGCTGAATTTGAACTCAGACTTTCCTGATTACAGGCCCAATGCTGTATCCACTACATCACCCAGCTGCCCCTCTGGCTTCCTTTGTGTGGTTCCAACTAAAATCCCACCTTCTACAGGAAGTCGTCCCCAACCTCTTAATTTCACTGCCTTCCCTTTGTTTATTACCTTTTATTTATCTCATATATAGCTTACTACATATATATATATATATATATTTGTTTGCATGTTGTCTTCTTCATTAAATTGTAACTTTCTTGAGGGCAGGAGCTGTCTTTCACTTCTTTCTGTATACCCAGCACTTAGTATAGAGTCTGGCGTGTAGTAAATACTTAATAAATATTGATTGATTGAAATATCGTAGTGCAGAATAGTACCTGATAAATGCATTCAAGAATTGTTTTAACAGTGTTGTTGAGCCAAATCTAGTGAAAGAGGTGCTGACTGTTGTGATAGGTCTGTATATGGACCATGTGTTGATGTGTGTGTGTGTGTGTGTGTGTGTGTGCTTGAAATGCTGGAAATAATAATTTGTGAAGACTGTCATCTAGATGCTTAACTGGATTAAATGCCTAATTGGAATGATTTATGAACAAGTTGGAATAAGCATATAATCAGTAGGCAAACCATGTGGTTCATCTTGAAGTATTGTAAGGAAACTTGGAACTAATTTATCTCTGATTTGGTGCCAAGAGTTCAATTTCAGCTTATCAGTCATTTGACGGAATGGGATCCTTATCCTCATCAACACCAAGAGGATGATGCAGTGGCCTCTTTTACTGATGTGGGATGGGTCTCCAGAGAAGAAGGAAAGATTTCCACAAGGCTAAGAACAGAGGTTGGATCAAAGTGGGCCCCTCCAAATGAACTTCATTTCTTTGAGAAGCCCCCAAACGGACAAATTTCTTTACCAAATCTCTCCTAGGAGGATGCAGAACCCAAAATGACAGCATTAGCCAATGATGAAGCTATGATGATGACCAATACACTTGAACATGAATTGGCTACTCTCAGGGCCAAAATGGTGACTTTGCGAGCACAGCAGAGTCATACTTTAGGTGGATTAAGTACCACCACCCTGACAATTGCCCCAACATTACAGGCTGCTCTATGACTGCCACCACTTTCCTTGATTGAGACTACGCTAAAGTGTATCTATTACTCAGCGGATTAAAGAGAGAAGGGAGAAGAAAAGTAGTGCTGGAAAGATACTGATAGAAAATAGCCCAAAGAAATCTGAAGTGACAAATATTTTAGAAATCCTAAAAGACCCCAAAAACAGAAAACTTCAGTCTGTGAAATTATCAGAGCAAGACTTAAAATCCAAACCAGTTGACTCTGCTGACCCTGCAACCCTAATTGCAGAAGCTTTGAAAAACAAATTTATCAGTCCAGAAGTGACAATGGAAACTAAAAAATCCATTTTAACATCTGAATCAGACCATCTCAGAAGTGATATTGTTTGGGCCACACATGTTGAGGTCTATAGGACAAAATGAAGTCTTTAACTGAAAATGTTTCATATTCCTAAATAGACAGTAAGTAGAAAGGAAAAGCCTATTTTGTTGAACTCTTGCTTAGTTAGGGTTAAGTAAGGCTGCTAGAAAAAAAAAGTAAGGCTGCTAGAAATTAACATCATTTAGTAAATCCTTGACTTTATGTTCAATATCTCTAAAAATGTCTCAATGGCTGCTTGTGAAACCAAAAAGTAAATTAAGCCATGACAAAAATACTATTTTTTGTTTCTGAAAGATGGTCTTTTCTGGAGCCAGTCATGGAATATGTGGATTTTGACAAGTTTTAATGTATCCAAGTTGCCTGGATTTAAACTGTCCATTCTTTTTTTTTATATTTAGCTGTGACCCCATCACCATTGGGGGTCTTTGGTCTATGTCATTTCAAAACTGTTTCCTCCATCATAGGGCAGTGGAAGTTTTGGGGCCTACAATGATGTGACCAGCACAGATCATATCATTCCTCAGAAGACAAAAGGAGAAAACAAATAAACACAGTCAATTGGAACCAGGAAAGAAACATACTCATGGAATTTTTTATGAGAAAGGTATGGAAACTGCTCCTTTAGCCAGTCAGTCAGTATTCATTAAGCATCCAGTATGCTCCAGGCACTGGACTAAACCCAGAAGATACAAAGAGTCAAAGTGGGGCTCACAAAAAAATGGGGGAGATAACAAGCAAGCTATACACAAGATAAATAAGAAATAAGAGAGGGAAGGAAGGAGTTCAAGTTAAGAGGGATTGGGAAAGGTTTCCTGAAGAAGATGGGATTGTAGCTGGCACTTTAAAGAACAGGAAAACCAGGAGGTGGAGAGGAGGGAGAACATTCTGGGCATAGGGGACAGAGCTAGAGATAGAATGTCTTGTTTGTGGAACAGAAAGGAGGACAGTATCATTGGATCAAAGTGAATTTGGCTGGAGGTATAAGAACACTAAAAAAGTCAGAGAGGACTAGGTCATGAAGGACTTTGAGTGCCAAACAGAAGATTTTGTATTTGATTCTGGAGGTAATAGGGAGCCACTAAAGTTTACTGAGTAGGGGAGGTGTCATGGTCAGATTTGCACTTAGGAAAATAATTTTGGTGGTTTCATGGAGGATGGATTGGAGAGGTGATTGACTTGAGCAGGAAGAAGAAGAGGAGGAGGAGGTCATAGTAGTGGTAGCCATAGAAGTTGCTGTAGCTAGCAGTAGCAGCAGTGGTGGTGGTAGTGGTAATAGTAGTAGTAGTAGTAGTAGTAGTAGTAGTAGTAGTAGTAGTAGTAGTAGTATTGATGGTGGTAGCAGTGATATAGCTATTTAATATTTGCAGGAGTGGTTAGATGGTGCAGTGAAAAGAGCATCCGCCCTGGAGTCAGGAAGACCTGAGTTCAAATTTGGCCTTAGACACTTAACACTTACTAGCTGTGCAACCTTGGGCGAGTCACTTAACCCCAGTGGCTCTGCCTTTCCCCTTCCAAAAAGCAAAAAACAAACAAACAAAAAGATTTGCAGAGCACTTTACAAATGCTATTTCATTCTGATCCTCACAACAGTCCTGGGATGTCGATGCTATCATCACCTACACTTTACTAATGAGAAAACTGAGGCTAAAGAGGTTGATTTGCCTAGTTGCACAGCTTTTATCTGAGACAGAATTTGAACTCAGATCTTCCTGACTCCAGGTCCAATATGCTACCTGGTAGTCTAGGGTAAGTTCCTTACAGTCTGTGCCTCTGTTTCCTCATCTGTAAAATGAGGCATTTTGACTCAAGGACCTCTAGGGTCTGGGTCAGCTCACAATCTACAGTCTTTTGATCTCAAGTCTAACAGTTCTCACCTATAAAACAAAAACCAAATGATTTTCAAAATGTTTTCTCCTTCTAAAATTCTATGATTTACAAATTTCTGAATCAGGTATTTATCAATTCAATTCCATCCTAGAGGCATTTGTTAAGCACTTGTTATTTACAAGGCACTATGCTAAATGCTAGGGATACAAAGACAAAAGCAAAAGAATTCATGCCTTCAAGGGGCTTATGTTCTAGACCCTGCTCTCTATACTTTCAACCCTGCTCACATGAGGTGGAAAGATGATGGCCCTATAAACTTTAGAAATAGGTTATACAGCAAGATAGGGCACACTCCATAAACTGGATTGTTCCGAAGCAACACACTTAAAATGTTTATTCTTTTTGACTAAAATGTCTCTAAAATGGAAATCCCTGGCTTAGGGAATGAGTAAATTGAAAAATTATCATTCTCAGAAGGGAAGGATAAACCCAGCAGAATGTTTATGTGAGTTTTCCCAATAGTCTGGTCCAATGTGAAGCCCTTTCCTGTATGAGATCCCTTGAATCTGTCCCCAGTATTCAAGTCACTGACTGAGAAGTTTGGGGGTATGACCCAGCAGCATGTCTAGCATCCCAGTCAAAATCATATCTTCCTTCCAATATAAGACAATTTTCAATTCCAGAGCATGAAGAAGGGATGACTAGTGTACAATGGTGATTATCTCAAGAAGATCAGAATAAACTGAAAGTTTATCATAAAGAATGGTCAATGGTTTTCCATCACCTGCAAAGGCTGAACAATGAGAGTTCAACTTTCACTGGAGCATAAGAGATTTTGTTTCCATCCCAAGACAAATGAGCAATACTGTGGAGTGAAAAGGTACTGAACCGAGAGTTAGGACATCCAGCACCTAGTTTTGACTTTCCCAAGAGCTCATTAAGTCTCCTTGAGCAAGTTCATGACCTTCCTAGGCATCATCCAAAAAACAAGGGGTTTGAACCAGGTGATGATGTTGTTGTTCAGTCTTTTTTGAGTTGCGTCTGACTCTTTGTGACCCCATTTGGGGTTTTCTTGCCAAAGATACTGGAGTGGTTTGTCATTTCCTTCTCCAGTTTATTTTACAGATGAGGAAACTGAGGCAAACAGGATGAAGTGACTTGCACATAGTCCCATAGCTAGTAAGTGTCTGAGGCTGGATTTGAAGTCAAGAAGATGAGTCTTCCTGACCTCCAGACCCAGCATTCCATCCACAACCTAGCAGCCCCAAGTGATTCAAACACCTAGTCTTTACACAGAGTTTTAAAGTTTGCAAAGCACTTCTCTCATTTGACCCTCACAACAACCCTGAGAGACAAGTACAATTATAGTCTCCACTTGTATTAGCAAGCACCCTAGCATACCCAGGATGACCTGCTAGCAGAGGTTCTTTGATCTGCTTTTTGGGGTTTTTTTTTGGAGGGCAGTTGGGGTTAAGTGACTCGCCCAAGGTCACACGGCTAGTTTTTGTGTTAAGTGTCTGAGGCCGGATTTGAACTCAGGTACTCCTGACTCCAGGGCCGGTGCTCTATTCACTGCGCCACCTAGCCGCCCCTTTTGATCTGCTTTTAAAGGCAAGACTGTGCAAAAAGGGGTTAACAATCCTACTTTTAATTATTCACTAGTTCAGGGGAAAGGTCAGCACCCTGAACTTGGAGAAAATACAAGCAGAGAAATTAGCACAAAGACCAAAAGACAGAGCTCCAACTCTCTGATTAAGCAATATTGCTATATACTTTACATACATCACTGGATGAAGGGAGCACAGATATCTAAACAGTTGGGGGGGCACTGAACAAACAGCTACTCAGAGTCTCAACCAGGAAATCAAAAGATCCTTCTCATGGGTGAACCCCGAAAGAAAAATGCCATCCTCCCAGAAAATATAACAAAGACTTGGCATCTGATTGCCCGGGAGCTTGAAAACCCTCATGCTCCAGCACTTAATTAGAAACTCCCCATAGCCCAGGGTCTGATTAGCCCTGGGCCAGGGCTCTATGTGCCTATTACTGGGCAGGGAAGATCTTCAAATTCTCTTAACTTTACACCACTTTATAAATGAGAAACCTGTGTCTGAGATATTTTAAGGGACTTGCCCAGGGTGATGCCACTAATAAGAGTCTGGGTTAACTCTTCCTGACTCCAGGTCCAACTGTGATACCCTTTGGCTCCTTCCAGGTCTAAAATGCTAAGATTTTATGTCTTCACAGCCAGGATTGCTGCACCTGAGCAGATGATAGAAGCCTCCAAAAGTCTTACCCATATATGTTGCAAAATTTCCTTTCTAGGCAGTGGAGTTATTCCAAAAGGTTCTTCTCCAGTGATTCATCATAGGGCATATGTGACCCTGGGTTCTCCAAGGCCAAGCAAGTGGGACTCAAGCTCTGGCTGTTTCCACCAAACTGGGAAGTCTTTGAGTAGTTTCTCAGAAAGAAATTGTATTTCTCATTTGCAGACCAGCCAAACTAAATTTGGAGAAGTTCATCACCAGGTGGCTACAGAAACTTTTGGCCATAGCACCTCTTGAGGACTGTGCACAAAATCTTAAAGGCGCTTTGACCTGAACTGGTAAAGGGAGAAGCCCACAGTGATTCTTGAATTTCTGAAGTGTATCTCCCAGTGTCTAGCACAGGGCTACATACAAAGTAAGTACTCAATTAATGTCTATTAAATTGAACTAGATTTTAAAATGGATAGATTCCCACCTAGTTGGAAAGATTTGAGTGTTGTCCTGTTTTTTTCTATTGGGTCAAAACCGTCTGCCCTATATGCCCTACCCTATCCTATTATAATTGTTATAGCCTTTACATAATATTTCCTTGTTTATACAAGATCTTTTTTTGGCCCATCCCTGAATGGAGTGGATTGTAGCTTTTTATATTTTGGATGTTCCTCTGAGCATTCCTCCTCGTCCTTTTGAAAGTCTCCCTCCTGTCCAAATCTCAGCTGATAAATGATTTAGCTGTTCATTTCAGGGCTGAAGCTTGCAACAGCCAAGGCCAGCGTTTCAGGTATGGTCAGAAGAATGTCTGTGATTTCCCTTCCCAAGTCTCCCCCTTTCTGACCTGAATACACCCACCTTGATGATCTAAGTAGAGTGGCAGAGAGTCTCGTTCTTAATTACTGAGTCTCTCTTCTTTCCCAGACATCCAGCCAACTATGGACAGCAAGGGTCAGAAAGCCATTCAACAGTTGGGAGAGTGACTAGTGACCCACAATGATTGAGTCAGGCGGGCGATGAAAGAAGGGCTCATTCCTGGCCCCGCTGCCAAGGTCCGACGCCATCTGAGTCCTGGGAACAAGATCATGCTGCTAATCATGAACCACCCTGACTGGAGCTGAGAAATTCTGGGCTGCACTTCTTTGGATAAAATTGGGTAGAGATCAATTAAGTATAATTTTAACCCTTTCATGTCTGTACCACAGCAATGGCATACCAATATTCCTTGTCAGGAGCTAAGAACCATTTTTTAATCTACCCCTTCTCTGAAGCCTTGCAGTATTTATTGTCTGCCCCATTCATTTGGTACAAAGACTCCACAAACAGACCAGCATTTGGGATGAGCTAACATTGTAGGAGGGACAGAGAAATAATCAAAGAGTTTACCTTCCACTTGGGAGATACAATTTATACACAGATAGAAAATAATATAAACACAAATAACACCCCCAAAATGCCAAAATGATCTTATTTCAGGAGAAAGAACCAGGGCTCTGCCATATCTTCCTTCCATGAAGGTGGGAAACAACTTGCTCAAGGGCCCATGAGATTTATAATGTAGGGAGGATGTACAGTAGGCCAGTAGAGGGACATAGAGATATGGCAATCCCTTCTACTGGAGTTAGAATGTGTTTTTGTAGTTGTACTTAAATATAGGTTCATCAGGAGTTCACTTGTGAATATTTTGATTGCAAATATCGTAATATTTATGTCAATGAAGATCTGACTTGGGAGATGCTGCCCAGTTTTGGCATTCTGGTACCAGCTCATCTCTTCTTTGCAAACTACCACATGCTGGGAACAGAGAGCTTTCCTCTAGGACTAAGGCAAAGTATCAGCCTAAATAGCTGCCCTTTTTCACTTTTTTTCCTCAGGTAGGGACAATGGATAATTTGAGGATTTCAGAGTTCTTTTATGGAAGAGGTTGTTCTATGGGTAGACTTCTAGAATCTGAAGAATGTCGAAAGTTCTGAGTTTGAATCCCAATTGAGTCACAATTCAATTTTTGTCTGGAGTGAAGAACATGATAGATGGTTTTAAGTATTTGAAGGGCTCTCTCTTAAAGAATCACAGAATTTGAGAATTGGAAGGGACTTCAGCCATCATCTAGTCCAAGCTATCCAGGAAAGGAATGTCCTCCATGATGTCCACAAGAAGCTATTCTGCCTCTACTTGCAGATCTCCAAATATCAGGATTCAACCCCCATCCTCTCTAGGCAGTCCCTCCCTCTGGGATATCTCTCTTTGCTGGCAGCTGTTTTCCTGACACTATGACTTCTACCCATTGGTCCTGATACTGACCTCTAGAGCCAACCTGAACAAATCTAATATCCCTCCTTCTCATCACAGCTCTTCAAATACTTGAAGACAGCTACCATGTTGTCCCTGAGTCTTCTCAAGATAAACATACCCAAGTCCTTTAACTAATCCGCAAATGCCATGGATTGTTAAATTAGATGTATTTTATGGCTCTAAAGGACAGAACTGGAAGCAGTGGGTAGAAATAAAGATGGGTCTGTTTCAGCTGGATGTAAGACTTAAGAATGGTTAGGATGACAGAAATAGAATGGTCTGCCTCCGTAAGGAGGGGGCTTTTCTGCACTACAGGTCTTGGCACGACACAACCATTTGTTGTCTATGCTGTAAGACAGGGATCATTAACCTGCCATCCCCGAAGTCCAGGAGGTCCATGGGTAGTTTTTAGGGGGTCCTTAAACTTGAATGAGAAACTAGTTATATCTTTATTTTTACAGACCTCTGATATTTAGCATTTCCTTCTATTAGGAGTATAGGTAACATTTTTCTGAGGAGTCTATAGGTTTCACTAGACTACCAAAGGGGGCACGGATACGAAATAAGTTAGAGCTCTTGCTATGAAAAGGACTCAGGGGTTCTTAACCTGGGGTCCATGAACATATACAAATATTTAATAACTCCATTTTAATATAATTGATTTTCTTCATAAACCTATGTATTTTATTGCATGTATTAGAATACATTATTTTTAGAATAATAAGCTTCATAGTCTTCATCACCAGTGCCAATGGGGTACATGACACAAAATGGTTAAGAACCCCTTTACTAGATGGTCTCTGAGGTTACTACAGCATTCAGCATGGAAGCTGGTACATGGTTGACAATTAAATGCTTGTAGACCTGACTTGAGGTCTCTTCCTTATGACATTCAGAATTAGAATTCTGTATTCTTTTTTTTTTTGAGGGGGAAGGCAGGGCATTTAGGGCTAAGTGACTTGCCCAAGGTCACAGAGCTAGTAATTGTTAAGTGTCTGAGGCCAGATTTGAACTCAAGTCCTACTGACTCCAGGGCCGGTGCCCTATTCACTGTGCTACCTAGCCGCCCCTATTTTTTCTATAATTTTTTATTTTCCCCCAAAATACATGTTAAATAACATCTAAAAAAAATTCTGAGTTCCAAATTCCATCCTTCCTTTCCTCCCCTCGCCCTTTCCTGAGACAGTAAGAATTCTGTATTCTTCAGAAGGAGAGAGAATCTTCAGAATTACAGATTTCCTGTGGAAATGTAGATCATTCTTCCAGGCATCCTTGTTTACTTCAATAACATCTGAGATGCCCTGTTACTCTTGTGGTTTGGAAAATTGGATTCCAAGTTTGAGTCTTCATCCTTGTGGATATTTCTGACACCATCTGTTTTAAGTGAAGTGGTGAAATGTATTGGCTTCCTAGTACTTCTCTCCCAACCCTATAATTCTAAGATTTTGGTTGTTTGCAAATTAGGAATAAGTAAAATGAGCTGTGTCACCAATTAAGTAGGCTAGCTCACTTTCAATAGGAAGCTATATAACTTAATGAATAGAAGGAGTCAAGGAGACCTGAGTTCAAATCTGGTCCCAGACACTTACTAGCTCTTTGACCTTGGGCAAGTCACTTAACCTTTGTCTGCCTCCTTTTCCTCAACCTTTAAATGGGGATAATAACAGCAGCTACTTTCTAGGGTTGTTTTGGGGATTAAATGGGACGATAATTGTAAAGTACTTAGCACAGTGCCACCCCAGCACACAGTAGGCCCTTATCAAATGCTTGTTCTCACCAGAGGGACATGTCTACAAAACAAGTGCCTGACCATACTGTTACTAAAGAAGAAAGAACATTTTAAGACAATTATTGACTTCTGACATTGTCTCCAAAAAGATTTTTTTAAAGCATGAACCACTGTATGAATCTTTTTTATATTTAAAAGACGAAGCTCTTTCTAGTGTTAGCCTATGATTTTTCATATGATCTGAATTCAAACATCTATATTGTACAAGCATAAACTATTATCACTAATGAATAATTTCCAAATTATTTGTGTTCCAAAACTATCTGGTTTCTTAGCCAAAGTCTCTGAAGCTCAAGATAGGCCCACACTAAGAGCCTGGATGGAACCTCCACACATAGACCCATGGAGCAATATACCATAAGACTGAAATATTCCCAATGGAGAGCCAATTCTCCCACCAGTCAGTCAATGGAAAGATAAGCCTGAAGGCAGAGTTATTACATCTCTTTAGCCACGTGTGTTTCAGGAAAAGAAAAGCCTTTCCATTTTCCCTATCTTGAACTAGTGTATCAGAAGATAGAGTGAGCATAGATTAGACAGTGAAATTCCTTGTTGGTCTAAGTTCATTGCCAGAGTAAGCACTAGAAAGATAATTAATTTCACCACTTTGATAACACAGATGATGATAGAAAACATCTGTGGGAATAAAGACTCAAGTTTGGATTCAGATTTTCCAAATCATGAGATTATCAGAGCACCCCAGATATGACTAAAATGAGCAGCACTGCCTGGAAGAATAGCACACACTCCCACGAGGAATTCCTGACATAGATAATAACGTCTTCTCAATAGATGTAAAATTCTCATTAGGCTCATGCCTGGCAGTTCTCAAGCCTTCGTCCCTATCCCTTCCCATTTCACTCTCATTAGGGCACTATCTCTCCCTTTAGCTTTGTCATCTCCTCAGTTCCCACAAGCTCACAGAATGTTAGGGTTTTATTAGATCCTCTGGCCATACTCTCTCATTTTTACAGATGAGGATACTGAGGCACAGAGAAATGAAGTAAGATGTCCAAGATCACATAGCTGGGAAGTGACAGAGACAGGATTTGAACCCGGTCTTCTAACCCTAAGCCCAGAGATCTCTAAGAGTAGAG
>CM053593.1:330086706-330106980 GCA_028646575.1 Pseudocheirus occidentalis | reverse complement strand
GCACACACTTCAATAAAGGGACAGGGTAGAGAACAGAACAAGGGGGGGAGGGATAGGAATGGGGGACATATGATCACTCTCACAATATGTCCTCTATGAAGATGTCCTGTGTGATTACACATCCACAGCCTGTATTGAATTGCTTGTCCTTCCAGTGGGGGTGGGTGACAGGGGAGGAACTGAAAGAATCTAGAATTTAAAGCTCTGCAATACATGCAACTAGGAATTCAGATATATGAGGCCTGGGGTAGGGAGACCCTCCCTGCCCTACCAGAAAGTTAGAGAGCAGATCGGGGAGGGGCTTTACAGTGGGATTGCTGTTTTGGGATTGGGGTAGGGGAAAGATGGGGAGAAAATTTGTAATTCAAAAATTTCATGAAAATTAATGATGTAAACAAGAAAACAAAATAAAAAATTTATTAAAAAAAAGAAGAATCTAGAAATCATCCTTCAAGAAATTCTCAAAGAAAATTGCCCTGATATTCTGGAACTAGAGGGAATAATAGAAATAGAAAGAATTCACAGATCTCCTCTTGAAAAAGATCCCAAAAAGAAAACACCTAGGCATATCATAGCCAAATTCCAGAGTTCCCAGGTCAAGGAGAAAATATTACAAGCAGCCAGGAAGAAACAATTTTAGTATTGTAGAAACACAATCAGGATAACACAAGATCTAGCAGCTTCTACAGGAATATGATATTCTGGAGGTCAAAGGACCTAGGATTAAAAACCAAGAATCACCTACCCAACAAAACTGAGTATAATGCTTCAGGGGAAAATATGGTCATTCAATGAAATAGGAGATTTTCAAGCATTCTTAATGAAAAAACCAGAGCTGAACAAAAAATTTGACTTTCTAATACAAGAAGCAAGAGAAGCATGAGAAGGTAAACAGCAAAAAGGAATCATAAGGAACTTATTAAAGTTGAACTATTCACATTCCTACAAGGAAAAATGGTAATTGTTAACTCATGAGACTTTTCTCAGTATGAGGATAGTTGAAGGGAATATATATGTATATTCTATATGTATGTATGTATCCTATACATACACATGTATGTACAGGAGGGTATATATGTGTATAAATACATATGTGAGTGTGTATATATGTGTGTGTGTGTGTGTGTGCATATATATGTATAAATGGACAGAGGGCACAGGATCAGTTGAATAGGAAGGGATGATATCTAAAACAATAAAATTAAGAGCCTTTCTCAATTTGTGGGTTGTATCTACATATTTGTCTATCTAAGGGTGTGGGTTGCTGTTTCCATCTATCAGACCATGGCTCACTCCCCATTCAACTTGCTTCTCCCTCCATTCTTTACCCCATGTTTCCCTTTGGCGATTTTTAAGCTATGTACTTTTATAATCTTCAATCAAATTACAAATTTGAATCAAAGCCAGTTAACACCAATTAATCAGTCCATTTGGGTGAAAGATCTTTCTTTAGTTCTTGCATCAACCCCCATTCTAGTAGGCAAGTCAGAAGCCTGGAAGTTAATGTCTTCCCCTTTGTTAATTTCCCTCCTTGTCCAGTGGAGAACCAGCAAAGACATTTCCCTAGGGCTTTTCACTCACGACAGTCTCCATGACAGAAGAGAATGCAGTCCATTAACATGATGTAAGACCTTGGGGCACTGACAATGACACGGGAGGCAGCCGCAGGAAGGACTATATCTGGCTAGCCTCCCTGCTTCTCTCCCATCTCCCCAAGCCTTATCAAGTGAATACATTTAATTCACATCTCTGTCCTTTGTACACAAACTACCAGTCACTCACTGTTCTACTAAACCAGTTCTCCCATACAGGTCACCATTTGCTACTTGCTACATTCCAATTGTCTGTGTTCAATCCTCATGCCTTCATTTTCTTTTAGTAAATGAAGTGTGATACGCTGGGAAAGTGCTGGATTTGGAATTAGAAGACCCGAGTTCAAAGGAATCTCTGATTCATTGTCTGTGTGACCCTTGGGCAAATCACTGTGCTTCCTTCTGCTTCAAGGGCCTCGTCTGTAAAATGAGTTGGTAGGATTGGATAACCCCTACTGTCCCTTTAGATGATAAGTCTATGATCCAGTGGTCTTTTTCATAGCTGCCTTTATTTCTGCTTAGATCCAGGGCTGTAGGGGAGAGGCATGAGTGTTATACACCAATGACCAAAAGGTCACCAAATTCAGTGGTCTTATGAAAATACTCATCTTCCTTGACCTATCTGTAGGTTTCAATGTAGCTGAACATTGAACGGCCTTCCTTCTACTGAATACTCCCTGCTTCCTTGGCTTCAGAGACGCAATGCCATTTTGGTTTTCTCCCTACTTTTTTACCCAATGTTTCTCTATCCTTTTTTATTCCAATTAATTCCTCAAATGTCTGTCCTTGGTCTGTCCTTACTTAAATCATGTGATTTAAATAAGCTTCTTGGAGTCAGCAGTAGCATTGTTTATCCATGTATCTCTCCTATTATTTTTGCATATTATAATTTGCTAACAGAATCTAAACTTGAGGGTGGGAACTTAAATTTTTTTTCTTTATCTCCCTATCCAGGGTCTAGCATATTGAAAGCTGTTGAATGTTTATTGGATTGAATTTATTTTGTTGCTGAGTTACAGAGATTGCATTTTTAAAAGCAACTCATAAGTAGAATTATATGAAAAGATTTTAAAAGCTAATATAGGTTCCTAAAATTATTTATAAATTTAATTTTTTAGAAATTAAGTTCTGTATTTAAACTGCCAGGAAAGCTTCTTAAAGGAACAGGCAGCAATTCTTTTGGATGCAGGATTCATAGGCACTTTTTTTAGGATTATAATATTCGGAAGTATAAGGTGTCTTGGAAATCTAATTCATTCTTCTCTCTCTCTCTCTCTTTTTTTTCTTTTTGGAGGGGGGAAGGCAGGGCAATTGGGGTTAAGTGACTTGCCCAAGGTCACAGGACTAGTAAGTGTTAAGTGTCTGAGGCTTGATTTGAACTCAGGTCCTCCTGAATCCAGGGCCGGTGTTCTATTCACTGGGCCACCTAGTTGCCCCATATTTGCTATTTCTTGCACAAGACACTATCTCTCTGGTCTGAACATCTTCTTGGCCTGTCTCCTATGCCTGGAATTCCCTTTCTCTTTATCTCTGCCTCCTGGCTTCTCTAGCTTTCTTCAAGTCCCAGCTAAAATTGCACCATAATGATGTCCAACTTATCCTGTATATATCTTGTTTACACAGAGGAGTTGTTTGTGTATTGTCTCTCCTATTAGATGATGAGCTTGTTGAGAATACACTTTCTACTCCTTTCTTTGCATCCTCAGAGATTAGCACATTACCTGGAACATATTAGACACTTAATAAATGCCTATTGACTTAGGGAGCATTTATTTTGTTCTCAGCACTGTCCAGGGGCCTGGGGGACACATTCTATTGGAGAAGAGAACTTATGTGAAAAGAAGTACATACAATATATTTACAAAATAAAATACAAGGAAATTTGGATGGAAGGATGGCATTAGCACCTGAAGGCATATAGCAAATCCTCATTTAGGAGGCTGCTGCCCACAAACACCCCAACACCTGACAGTAGACACCTGCCATGTGCCAACATTCCCCTTGTATATCAGCTGACAGTGCACCATCACACCTGACTTCACCAGTCACTGCCTTTTGGGTCACAGGATTCCATCTCCCTTGCTCTTGGCAGAATATTTATTGCTAATGTTCTACCAAGACAGTAAGCTCCCCTAAGTCTTCCTCTTTAATGTTAGGTCATTGCAAGGGAAAGGCTACCTTGAGACATTCATTTAACCACATGCCTAAAATCTCCCAACTAAAATTTCCACAAACTGCAGAAGTGACTTTTTCATTCATGCAGGGCATGTAGCAGCTGGAAACACCTCATGCTGAGGGCTAGAAACCTCTGTGGACTTGGCAGAGGGAGTTGGCTACTCAGGGAGCTTAGTGGGCCTGAGAGAAAGGTGCAAGATGAATATATTTCATAATTATTTCATTTCACAATTTAGAAATCATTTCTGTAAAGAATTTCTAAAGAGATTTCGAAATTTGCCTGTCTGAAGTAAAATATTGAGGCTTAGGATCTTTTCTGTTTGGCTGGTGCTAAAGAAGCAGCTACTGAGAGCCTCTGGGCAGGGGAGAAGCTTTGGGTCCTCCCTTACCTGGAGCCCACATGATGTTCCCAGCAAACTACTTTCATTTTCTTCTGTCTCTGCTGCATCCATTCTTTCCTGCTCTTATGTGAAGGAATATTGGAGATGGTTATGACTATGAGAACTTCAAAAGATCTGAAGAATGAGCTACCAAAAATCTGACAGTTTGAATCCTTGCTGGGATCTGCCAGAGCCAGACAGTAAGGAGTGAAGTATTAAGGGTCTGAGCAGCACTAGCAAAGCTATAGAGACATCTATCTATAGGTTATGATGATGCTTGTGGAAGTGAATTTGGTGGGACCAATGCTATGCAGAAACTGCTTTCAACTGACCCCACTTCACCCAGAGACCAAGTTGTGATAGGGAAGATTGTCCCCCAAGTGTTGGGAGGAATGTTGGTACTACGGTTCTTGCTACATCTTCTCAGAATATTTCCCTTTGTAAAAGCTTTTTTAAAAAGTGTGATATTATTGAAAAGATCTTGATTTTATTCCATATTAAACTGGGAAGCTCTTAGATTTCTTTTTTTTTAAGTTTTTCATTTATTTTGTTTTTCAATTAACAAAAATCTATTTTCTCTCCATCTCCCCTCCCTAATTATAAGGGAAAATTCCAGAAATATATCAGTTAGTCAACAAATCAACAAACCAAGTCAATAAGCATTTATTAAGTGCCTACTGTGTGCCTAGCACTATGCTGAAACAATGGGAATATGAAGAAAAGAAAAAATACTCTCTTCTGTCAAGGAATTCTGTCTAATGAGGGAGACAACATGCAAAGAGCTCTATGTACTATGTGTATGGGTATATGAAGGTGTATATAGAAAAATGTGTATGTATATGTATATGTATATAAACATATACATGTGTATAAACATATACACATAGATATACACACATACATATACACATAAACATGTACATACATATAATGGGGTTGAGGTGAGAGTTGGAAGAGATGGTTCAGATCTGAAAGAATTCACTCAGACCTTCTCTTTAACCAAGGGGAGCTTTATTGACGCCAAAGCATATGGACCTTAGATTTTAGCAAAGAGCTAAACAAAGGCACTGATATAGGAAAAGGACCAGACTTACACAGACAGAAAGCTATGTAGGATGATGATGTAATTTTTAGGGTTTCTAATTGGGATTGGAGATTTAGGCACAGGATGAGGAAGATGAATGACACAAGATAAGGGAGACAGGGGAAATTTTATGACCCAGGATGGGGGGAGACAAAGATTTTTATGGTCCAGGATAAGGGGGGAAGTTTTATGGTATTCCAAGATAAGGGAAGAGACTTTACAGTGCCTTCAGGTTAGTGAATAAACTAGGGGTTTCAAAAAGAACTGGAAAAGCAAATCTTAATATTATTTTTAACCCTTAGGGATCCACATCAATGGGAGATAATCTTAGAGGAAAAGCACATACATTAAGAGGGATTTGAGAAGACTTTCTGCAGAATGTGGTATTTGAATTGAGACAAAAGAAGCCAGAGAAGCCAGGAGATGCAACTGTGGAAGGAGAGAATTCTAGGCGTGGGAGACAGCTGTGAAGACACACAAGTCAGGAATTGGAGTGTCTTCTGAGAGGAACTACAAGGTGGCCAGTGTTACTAAAGCACAGAACACATGCAGGGAACTAATTTGTAAGAAGATTTTAAGGGTAGGAAGGGGCCAGGTTAAAAGGATTTTAAAATTCAGATTTAAGTACTTAGAGATGCCCAGCACCTGTCCTGTCTTATTCTCCACCCTGAGGCCACCACTTCTTTGCCAGGAGGTAGGCAGCAAGACTCTTTAAGAGAGGTGAGGGTAAAAAATTCTGCCACATTCAGAACTTACAAGGGTAATACAAAGATGAACAATCTTCATTCTCTTTTTAAAGAAAATGATTTTAATTCTTGGTATCACTAACTTCAAAACTTGGTAAGTATAGGGGTGGATAAAATGATATTAACTCTTTGAAGGTAGGGACTTTTGGTCTTTTGTGACCTGATTTATATCTCTTAAAAAGTCCTGAATTGAACTTAATTACATTAAATGATAAAGGAGGGTTCTTTAAAAAAAAAAAACCAAACAAACCACATCTCATTTTATTCTCTCTAATGAAGTGTTTGTTGATATATCTATTCAGGAGAAAGGAAGGAAGTCATAGGAAATTCCATTAACAAAAGTGCACTTCAGGTGAGGCTTTTTCCTTTGTTCCAAGACCTTGATGAGAAAAGAGTGGGTGGAGTAACCTGAGCGGACAGTCCTTACAGCCTCTGTGCTGGCTTTTACCTGTGTGCACAACTGAAACCCAGTTTCCGGGATTACTCAACTTTTATTGCTTCATTTAACATCTAGATTCTCACATGGCAGGTGCCATTATTTGCAACATCTTTTGTAGTTACTCCCTTCTTTTCTCTGGTGCTGCAACTACATTTACATATGACTTCATCATTTCACAGCTGAGCTACCAAGAGCTTTCCCTTGCCTCAAGTCTCTCCCCATTTCAGTTCATCCTCCATTTAGCAGCCAGAGTGATTTTCTTAAAGGGCAGGCTTGACCATGTCACTCTCCTACTCAATAAACTCCAGGGGCTCCCTATTAGTTTTAGGATCAAATATTAACATCTCACTTAGGCATTTAAAGCCCTTCACAACCTGGCCCCTTCCTAATAGTCCATTCTTACATTTACTTCCTTTTGTATACTCTGTTGTTCAGTTACACTGGTTTGCTTGCTGTTTCTTGCATATGACACTCTTGATTCTCTGCCTTTGTATTGGTCATCCCCTCTGAAAAGCACTTGGCCCCCACCTTTGCCCCCTGGCATCCTTCAAGACTCAAATCCATCTACTGCAGGTATTTTGAAGTCCCTCCTGCCAAACACACCAACCCAAATCCTTCTCCTCTGAGATTACCTTCCATATAAACTATTTCTTGTACATGCATTTTTTTTGGATGTTTCTTCTCCGTTAGAATGCTAGCTCCTTGAAGCCAGGGGCTGTGTCTACAACTTTCTTTGTATCCCCAGGACTTAGCATAGCTTCTGACATTTAAGTACTTAATTAATCTTGTTGATTGACTTATTCACCCTTTCTTACACCCTCTTTTCAGCATTTATATTTGGGGGCCAGGAAGAACTGCTACCAGGAGAACTCAAGGGGATAATTTTTTCAGCCACAGAAACTCTGAAAGACCATTGATTACATTTGAATGGCTTTGTGAGATTCATTTGATGGAAGAAATACTCACACTGAAGAAAGTATAGATTATTATTAAATATTAATATTAAAATGTTGATTGAGGAAATATATTCAAATTGTAACAGGTCCATTCCACCCCCCCCCCCGACCTACCCCTGGCATGCACAGATATTCTCTACTTGCTTCTAGTTCTATATAAAGCATATCTGGTTTGAGTAACCTAAATGATTGTTGAGCAAGAAAAGCTGATGATGTATGTTGCCACTCCTAGTAGAAGAAGAGGTAGCTTCTGGCTGGCATGTCTCTTGGAGGTAACTTTTGAGAAGACAGTATGCATATTTATGTCTACTGGTAGCCATCTCTAGGATGGGAGGCAGGAGGAAGGGAAGAAAAAAAAAGCTATATGATTATTATATATTTAAAGGGAATAACAAGTGTGTGGGGTGCAAAGACCCTACCCCCAAATAGCTGCACAGAGATCTCTCCAGGTGAAAGCAGAAAGGTTTCTTTATTAGAGTCTCACAAGAAACCGGCAGTCCACATCACTGGAAACATCCAGAGGAGGATGCCAATTTACAGAAGCAGAAGACTGGTTTAAATAAACAAACATTACAAAGCTCCTTCTCTCTGCCCTCCCCCATGCAAAGCTTTTACTTTTGATTGGCACTTGAGGTTACTTTTCCTTTATTTGGTAGGTGGGGTGATAGAAAGGAGGGCTTAAGTAGAAGATTTTCACAGTATACCTAAGGTTTCAAATATGTCCAATATGGCTGATGGGAGTATAGGCTTGATTGTTTCAGGTGGTGCCAAGTCTGGAAGCTAGACTGATTAGGGATTCAGGAGGTACCATATTGGGAGGGAGTCCTCTCTGATAATATTGTTCAAGGTTTTTGGGTACAGCTGGCCACTTAGACCAAAGGAGCTATGTACTTCTTTAGACTAAAGAGTTTGTTTATGAAATACTTGGGTGATGTACTCATGGGATGGCTGTTAACTCAGGAAAAAGAAACTTTTAGACTGGAGGCAGGGGAGAAGCAGAGTTAATGCCTCTATGGTGGGGGTGGGGGGAGAGTGTGACTTTACAACTTAATTGCCCAGGCTTATTACAAACTGATGTTACATATATAGGTATCTGAGCACAAGTGAGATTTTATAAACTGAAGTTACAAACAAAAGCATCCCAGACCCCATCATTCTCCCCCACAAACAGATGGGACCTAAATTCATTTGGGGACAAAAGACAAAGGTCTCAGCTTCCCAAGCTGCTTCATGCTGAGAAAGGTGATAGAGCTGTCCCTGCCTCACAGGGGTCCATCAGTCAAGGGGAGGGGGCTGTGCCCAATGTCTGGAACTTGGCAGATATCAGATCCAAAGGGTGTTGGGTAGTGACTTTGGGCAGTGGTTGGCATTCAACCTGAGCCGTCATCTGCAAGTGGAGGGTGCTGAGCCTAGAAGATACAAATCTGGCAAAGAGAGTAAACAAACAAGAGCCCGAAAGAAATAGGAGAAAAATGACCAGAAGTGGAGTCCTTTATATTTCTGCATGCTACACAGACTAGCTACCTCACAAGCTATTAGTCTTCACTAACATAACTGTAGACCTTTAACAAAAGAGGTTTCTGACTTGAACCTCACCACTGAATAGCAGACATACATCACAAAGCTTGTCTATCCTCTCATTATATTCACTTCAGAAGAGAGATACTTCAGAAATTGAATCTTTTACATATACATTCAGCTACAAACGTTAACTTTTGCTTAGTTCATGGAATAGCTACAAATTCATATTGAAACAGCAAGATGTGTTTTGCTTTACAACTCATAACATCAATTTAGTTCACCTGAGAAACCACACTCCGTCCCACACACAAGTTATCCATAACAGATTTGCAGTTTCATCTATAATTATCTTTTTTTTTCTATTCTACTGTGTTATGGAAATGCTTGTTTTATTTCTTAAGTTCAGGATAAAATAAATAAAATTTAAAATGAGAGAGAGAAGAGAAAGGAGAGAGGAGAGAGACAGACAGAGAGAGAGTGAGAGAGAGAGAGAGAGAGAGAGAGAGAGAGAGAGAGAGAGAGAGAGAGAGAGAGAGAGAGGGCAATATGTGATTCCAATGGAAGAAGGAGGGTCCTTCTTTACTCTAGCCCAGAGGGCCCTGTTCCCAGTGGTGATTATGGATTCAACTAGATGGGAGAGTACCAGAGGCCCCTGGCTTCCTTGCCTCTCCTTTTGCATTTCCATTTCTCTAGCATCAATGGACACTAAAGTGTGGACACTAAAATTTCCTGTAAGGACTGAAAGTGCATGAAACAAGAGCAGTGTCAACCAGAATAACTTTCCTTGCAACCACAAGAATAGAATTGAGTTTATGAGAAGCAAAACATCAACAATGGAGAAGCAGGCCCAGGAAAGAAGATCTTTCTTGGAATTTAATCAGACTGTGCTCAGTGGAAAGGAAATATGACCTGACTAATTAGCAGACTTGCAAAAATTCTTCATAGCCCAGTAATGCTTAAACATTAACCTTCTAATTTATTTGTATCAGTAGTGAAAAGTTAATGGATTCTGTGCTGGTCATTCTCTTTCCTTATCGCTTAGTATTCCATTTTCTGTGAGGGAATAAACTCCATGTTGAATGTATTTCTACCTCAAACTCTGTGTGTGTGTGTGTGTGTGTGTGTGTGTGTGTGTGTGTGTGTTCTACCCTCCTTTGACCAGTTCATATGAAAATGAATTTTCAGTGTTGACTGCTCCTTTAACTACTTCCCCATTTGTATAACCTTTTACTTAACCCAAAAGATGTGAGAGAAAAAGTTGCTCCCCTCTTCTTTTCTAGTGTATTCTTTTACCTTTCTCTTTCTTTTCTTCTTTTATGATTATTTAAACATAACAGAATCACTCCTAGGTCCTCTGTCTTATTTGACTCCCTTTATAATCCTTGATAACATTAAGGTTCTTAGGAGCCACTTGCATCATGATCTTCAATAGAATCCAAACACTTCATTCTTATAAAGTCTTTTCTGATTGTTCACTTGTATTTACATTTCATGTCTTCTATTTCATTAAAGATTTATTTTTTTCTCACCTGGGATTACACCCAGTTTTTCTGGGTAACTTATTCTTGATTACAAACCCATATTTTTGCCTTCTGAAATATCATATTCCACGTTCTCCACTCCTTTGTAATGGTTGCTATGAGATCTTGTGTGACTCTGAGTGTGGTTCCTCAGCACTTGAATTCTTTTTGGATAGCGGAGGTATTTTTCTTTAGCTGCTAGTACTAGATTTTGGCTATTAGATTACTGAGAGTTTTCATTTAGGGGATTCTTTCAAGAGGTGACCCATAGATTCTTTATATTTTCACTTTACCCTCTTGTTCTATTATGTCTGGGTAATCTTCCTTCAGGATTTCTTGAAATACAATATTTGTACTTCTTTTGGGGTTATGACTTCTAGGTGGTTAATGTTTCTTACATTATCTCTTCTTAATTTTTCCAGGTCAACTGTTTTTTATATGATTCTTCTATTTTTACGATATTTTGACTTTGTCAAAAGATTTTATTTTGTCAGTCTTTTGACTTTTGACTATTTCTTGATGTCTCACAAAATCATTTTCTTATGCTTGGGACATTTTACTTTTAAAGGAGTCTGTTACTTAGGTAAAGTTGTTTTTTGTTTGTTTGTTTGTTTTACCTCTTATGCTAAGCTGCTAATTTTCTTTCCAAATGTATATGCAGAGCCTGTATTAGATTGCATGCCATCTTGGGGAGGGGGAAAGGGAAGGATGTGGAGAAAATTTAAAACTCAATGGCTTGTGGAACTGAATGTTCTAAACTAAAAACAAATAAATATTATCTTATTTTATTTCATTTTGCTTTCTGGAGGGCAACTGGGGTTAAGTAACTTGCCCAAAGTCACATGGCTAGTAAGTGTGTTAAGTGTCTGAACTCATATTTGAATGCAGGTCCTCCTGACTTCAGGGCCAGTGCTCTCTTCACTGCACCACCTAGCCATCCCTAAATAAATATATTTTTTTAAAATTCTCTTTCCAAGTCTTTCCTCTAAAGTTCTCATTTCTTTTCCAGTTCTTTTGTGATCTAATTTATAATATCATTTTAGAAACTTTTACAAAAAATCTCTTGCTTCATTTCTTCTAAGAATTCTAATTAATCTTGTGGCCAAGATTCTTTGAGATATTGTGGAGTTATTCCCTTCTTTTGGGTTTGTGTTTTGGGTATCTATGACATCATAATAGTTCTTTATCTGTTCTTCTACTCTTACTTTTCGGTGACTTTTTTTTAGTACAAGGCACTGTGCAGTTCTGGCAGGACTGCTGTTGCATTGTATAATCTTGGCCTGTCTTATTTAAAATCCTGCCCCTGGATTCTTTGAGTATTGAGTGCTATGTTCTTCAAGGATCATGGGGCAACTTGAGCCAAGTTGCAGCACACTTTCAGTGGGCCTTATGCAGTCAGATCAAGACCATGTTCTGTTCACTGCCTCCCCAGGTTTTTCAGGTTCTTAACCCTGGTTTCTATGTAGGTAACATATACTGAAGACCTGCCCCTGGGTGGTGCTAAAAAGAGATTGTACTTAACCCCTATCCCTGTCAGCTAGCCAAAAGGCCCAGTAGGTTCACAGCAACTGCACTGCTAGGCTTGTCCTCTTCTGGGCTTGGGGCTACATCCTAGATCTAGTCCCTTTGGGAGACCTTGGGCCCTAGCTATTCAACAACCCAACTTGTAATGCACTGCTAGGCCAGTCTTGTTCAGAGCCCTGGGTAATGAATCTATGTTTCCATGCTATTGGTCTGGGTCTGGGAATGAGTCCAAGACCCTAGTCCACCCTGTTCCATCTGCTCTGGTTTACTTGCTGTAATGGTAATAGTAATTTGAAGATCTTTGCCCCTTAATAAGCCTAAATTGAACTTGAGGACCTTTCCTTATTGTAAAATATACTCTGCCCCCTAATAGGCTGCATGTGCTCATGTGGAGACTGTGGTAGGAGTCTTGTTTTTCAGGAAGGCACTACTTTTGTTACTTTGTAGTCAAATGGATCACTAGGATTGTGATGTTCTCTCACCCCAGAGAAGGCTATATATACCTCTGAGGCAAGGTTTTGCTTTGGGGCTCACTTTGGAAGAGTTGTGTGATTTGACCAGATGAGACTCTGGGCAGCCGTTGAGCCCCCTGGCTTTGAAAACCCAGATGTCGGGTGTTTCTCTCTCTGGTAACTAACTGGGTATGGATGTAACGATCAGACGGCTGGAAGCCTGTCTGCTGAATTGGGTTATTTCCTCTGTCTTTATTTTTGTAACTTCTGTTTGTATTCTCTGAAGTTCAAGGTGCTGACTTTTTCCCCTGAAGTAGGTAAATGATATATGTTTGTTTGATTAAAGTAAGATTGTTAGCCATTTTTGAGTTGTTTTCCTTAGAAAAGCAGATCAAAGAACCTGTGTTAGCAGCCATGCTGGGTATGGTAGGGTGCTTGCTGCTACATTTGCCTGTAGGTCATTTTTTTTTATAAACTTAGGTGAAAAAGATGTCTCTCATTGCAGTTTCTCCTCAGGTTTCCATATCATCACCTAGTCTAGTTTGCTTAGATCTTTGTTAGAGAGCATGCAGAGCAGTGGTTCTCAACCTTCTAATGCTGCAATCACAACAGTTCCTCATGTTGTGGTGACCCCCAACCATAAAGTTATTTTTGTTGCTACTTCAAAACTGCAATTTTGCTACTGTTATGAATCATAATGTAAATATCTGATATGCAGGGTATATTTTCATTGTCACAAATTGAACATAACCCACAGGTTGAGAACCGTCAATGTAGAGGAAGTTGGTCTTCATTGCTTCTTCTTATTCCACCGTCTTGGCTGGTGCCAACTTAATTAGCTTTTAGCAAAATCGCTTATTTAAGATGGTACAGAATAATTCATATAAAACACTTTTCTCATAAACCTGGAGTATTTTCATCCACAGATACACACAGCACTCATGAGAAGAAGAGGATAGAACATTACAGTGTGGCAGTGAAGCCCATACCCATATGCATACGTGGTAAAGATAACCCCCAACTTCTTGGAGTATGGGACCCAGAAGCTGTTTCATCCTAGAGTGCTAGCATGAGGACACTTTCCCTTCCACAGACCTGCTCTTCACTGTGCAGAGCACAACCTTTAAAGCTGCTTCCTTGGTCAAGTGACCCTCTCTCTGTATCCATGTCTATCCAGAGTGTCTTTGCTCCCCACTGGATACCGTATTTCCTACTGGTCCTGTGGCTTCCCTGTCTTGGCAAATGAGAGGGAGGAGGAAAGAAAATCTTTCCCTGCTTCTCTCTAGTAGAGGAACAGGGATCTCTTTTCACCACTGTCTTCAACTGTCAAATGTAAACTAAAACTCCTCAATTTCACTGAGCTTCTCAGGACTTTGTTACTGAAAATTCCTAGAGGTATGGCCAATTTATTTTCTTAGTTAATAGCATTACTTTCTTTATCAATTCACCTCCGAAAGAGAACAGGACTTTGATGTATCTTGTATATACATTACAGCCTCATCAAAGCAGACAATGGAGAAGCAGAAATAATAGTATTCAATAACCCAGAGTTCTATAAAACCTCCAAATGTAAATTTCTTATGAAATTCCCAAATGATAAAACCTGCTGGGAAAACTAGAAGGCAGAAGTTAGACGTAGACTATTTTCTTATACCGTATTCCGTAATAAATTCAAAACGGATATATGACCTGAATATTAAAGATCACACCATTAAAAACTAGGAAAAAAAAAAGCTGATCATATGACTTTTACAGCTAGGGATAGCAGATGAATTCTTAACCATATCATGGATAGAAGTGGTTACAAAAGATAAAACAGATCATTTTGGTTGCATTCAACTGAAAAAACTTTCGAACGAATAAAATTAGTGTAGCTAAGACAGGAAGGGAAATTATTACAGGGGATAAAGATCTTTGTGTCAAATGTCATGGAGAAGGGTTTGGTATCCAACATCTGTAGATAGTTAATAACTAACTAATATAAAAACAAAAGCCATTCTCCAATAGATAAATGGTTAAAGGATTTGAACAGTTTTCAAAAGAACAATCATAAACTATCAAAACCCATATAAAAGAATGCTTCAAATCAATGATAATAAGAAAAGTTTACATTAAAATATCCCTGAGGCTTCACCTCACAACCAGCAAATCAGCCTAGATGACAAAAAACTGGAATAATCAATATTGGAATGGTTGTGGGAAGATAAGCATACTGTTGCATTGTTGATGGAGCTGTGAATCAGTACGAATATTTTGAGAAGTGACTAGACAAATTGTGGCTTATGACTCTAATGGAATGTTACTGTGTTGGAAGAAAAAATTATTATTATGAATACAGAGAAACATGGAAAGATATGATCTGATATAGAGGGAAGTAACCAGAGCTAAGAAAACAATATACGTAGCTACTACAGCAATGTAAATGGGGGAAAAAAACCCCAAACAAAACATCAAAAGTGAATGCTGCAAAATTACAAAGAACAAGCATGACTCAAAGAAGAAATATGAGAAAACATCTCATCCTGCTCCTTTGTACACATGGGAGGGCCATGGTTATGGAACATTGTATATACCTCCAGATTATTTTGGGGGGTGTATTGTTCAGTCTTGCTGGCTTTTTTTCTTATTTTTTTCTTTTGAAAATATTCTTTATGATAAAGAGATGGCTCTCTGAGAGGAAATGAAAAGGATACAGGGGGAAATTGAAGAGATTTTTAAATGAAATAAAAATAAAAATGTATGTTTTATAAAGGAGGTAAGCTCCTTGACAAAGGCATGTGTTTGTATCCCTGTCACGCAAATAATTAGTAAGCATTTAAAAATGAATATCATTTGTATGTATGTGAGGGAAGAGATCTGGCACCATAGTCCTCTTACCTTATACATTTTATATTATGTTATATAATATTACATAATAGTATATAACCTTATATCATATTATATTCGCCTCCTATGAACATATATTTCATATCCTACATGAGATTAGCTCAAATTATTTCTAGTCTTCATTTTTATCCTTTCTTCTGAGTCAAAATAACTAATACATATTTGTAGTTTATACAAATTTTTAAGTATTTGGTGCTTTATTATCTCTTTGGGCTTGTTTCTGTCATTTCCCCCTTCTCTTACTTTAATGAACTGCCTTAATTATTCCACTGTTAATAGTATCTTCATGAGAAATTGATTAGGGTCAGTTATGGAGCCATAACTAGGGTGCGGTGACCAGAGTCAGCCAAATCCTGTTGGGCCTGTCTAATGGTGGATGAGTCGGGGGTGTTGAAGGATTTGACTCATAGTCTTGGCCATGAAATCAAGCTGTAATGTTTAGGGAAGAGATTATAGTTGATAAAAGCTGTGGAGATAGTAGACAAGAGTACTTGCCAAATTCCAGCTATAATTGTTCAATAAGAACTTTGTCAGTTCAGGCAAGAAGTGCTGAGAAAGAAGCAAACTAGGCATGTTGTCTAACTAGCCAAATGCAGAATAAGGGTTTAAATATAGAAATCTTGTAGATATGAAAGGTTTTGCAGATCTGGCAAAAATTAAGAAATACTTTGAACCCACACAGTTACCTGCAAACAGCTGGCTTTTCAGGTCTGTCCTGCCTACTAAAAACTAATCTCTACAAAGGAGTATGAGCGGCACTGACACCATCCCCCCCATCGTGGGTGTCCTCCTTTGGCACCAGTAACAGGACCTGTGTGGTCTCTATTGGTGGAAGTCACAGTAGTTGCAGTGTTCAAGTAGGTTTCTATTTCTAGGCTTTGGGTCCTTATCAGGGACTGCAGAGGTTTGCATTGCTACCTGAAGTCAAACACCTCTCTTATCACAAATTCATTCTCTATCAGGCTAGTTGAGGAGGGACTGAAGGAGTTTGGGATCAATGTGGAACTTTTGGAATGATGATTTTCCACAGAAGCAAGAAGTTCTAGCCAGAATATTCCAGGACCAACTACTTGATGGTTAAGCAAGGCTCCAAGGCTGAATGGAAGATTCCTTTTGTTTTTGTTTGTTTGAATAAGGTTTCTTTGATTTCTGTCTTATAAATTATTTTTTCAATCAACAAGAATTGATTTTTTTCTTTCTCCTACTCCATCTATCACCAAAAAAAAAAGGAAGCCTTGTAAGAAATATATTCATAGTCAAAACAAATTCCCTCAATCTTGTGTCCAAAAATATGTCTCATTCCGCACCCTAAGTCTATATCCTCTGTCCAAGAAGCAGGTAGCATGTTTCATCATCAGGTTGGTTGTCACATTGATCAGAGTTCTTATGGTTTTCGAATTTAGTTTTGCTATTGTTTTTATTGCATAAATTGTTGTTATATAATATTGTTATACAACAACATTCACCTTACTTCACTCTGCATAATTTCATATAAGTCGGAAGATTCCTTTTGGATAGCCACACCCAGTTTCCAACTTGCATGGGCTCATTTGCATCTGTTGGTGATCTCCAGGCTGCCTGTAAGTTGTCTTAGTAATATGCAGAATGTTTTGTAGGTCTGCCTGCATGGTCTCTAATTCTTTCCGGTAGAGGCTAGCTGTGGGCACAGATGAATGGGTTTGTGAGCAGGACAAAAGCCAAGGATGAAAACTCTAGCGGCTGAAGAATGGTGGGTTCTGTGTAGTGGTGTTCTCTCACTTAGAATCCAGCCTTTTCAAGGAAAAATAAGAGGTACAGTTTTTTTAGTGGTAGAAAGTGTAGCTGGGAAATATACTATTAGAATATCTTACCATCCAATTGGGGTGGTATTCAGTGGCTAATTATCCACTGGGAGTAATTCAGGGGGATAGTAAATATAGATCTTTGGGTTTGGAAGTCTGGAAGATATGTTGAAATTCTTTTTTTTAATTAAATTTTATTTTATTTTCAAAAGTCAGCCTTTTTTCTTTCCCATTCCCCTCATATTGCCCCACACTGAGAAAGCAAGACAAACAAAACCCCTGTTACAAACATGAATAGTGAAGCAAAACAAAGTTTTCCGTTGGCCCTAGCTTAAAAAAAAGTCTGAATCTGCTTTCAGTAATTCTCTGTCAGGAAGTGGGCAGCATACTTTACTTTATTATGAGTCCTCAGGAATTGTAGCTGGTCATTGTGTTGAACACAGTTCCCAAGATTTATATGCTATATATAGGTGTATACCTGTATATATGCTATACACACACACACACACACATATAGGTATATATAGGTATGTATGTGCACACACATGTGTATATGTTTCTATACACATGTACATATAGGTTTGTTTTAATCAGTCAAGATCCACCTTCTCATCTCCACCTCCCTTTTAGAACACAAGAAAAATCAAACTCATTACAAACGTGTTGTCAATCATAACAAATTTCTATATTGGCCATTTAAAAAAATATATATATATTTTTAATTTTGCATTGAATCCTTCACTCTTCTATCAGGAGGTGGGGCAGCATATTTCCTTATTAGTCCTCTGGAATTCTGGTCAGTTATTATGTTGTTGGGAGTTGAGTATAATAGTATTCTATCACATTTATATACCATAATTTGTTCATTGATTCCCTAATTTATGGGCCCTCTCTCAGACCTCCTTTCTTTGGCACCTCAAAAAGTCCTACAGGCATCTTTGTACAGCCTTAAACTTTGTTTTCTTAGTATTAATTCTTCCCTTAATCTACTCTACCTCTAATTGTCCCTCCCCACTCCTCTCTCTCTCCTATTTCCCTGTTGAATGAAATGTATTTCTGTATTCTCTCTGTGTATACGTGTATTCTTCCGTCTTTAGATCAGTTCAAATGAGAGTGAGGTTCAAGTATTAGCCCCTTCCCCATCCTTCCTTGTTAGGATAGTTATCTAGTTGTGTTAACTACATGAGATAATTTCCCTTAACCTTCCTTTCCCTTCTCCCATAGTACATTCCTCTTCTCCTCCTTTTCCATTCCTTTGTGAAGCTCATTAAGATATGAGAATCACTTCCAGGATTTGTCTATTTGGACTTCCTCTGTGAACTCTGATGGTGATAGGGATCAGAGGGGACACATGTATCATCTTGCCACATTTGAATATAAACAGTTTATCCTTATTTAGTTCTTTATCATTGTTCATTCATGTTTATCTTTTTATATTTCTTTTCACTCCTGTGTTTGTACTCCAAAGTTTGTATTCCAAAACTCAGGTTTGGCAGCTCTGGTCTTTTCATCAGGAATGCCTGGAAATCCTCATTAAAGATTCATTATTCCCCTCACTCCCCACCTACCAGGTAACATCATACTCAGTTTTTTTCTAGGTAAGTTACTCTTGACTATTAACCCATAACCTTTTTCTTATGGAAAATCATATTCCAAGTTCTCTGTTCCTTTATAATGGTGGCTGCTAAATAGTGTGTAATCCTGTGCCCTCAGTACTTGAATTCTTTCTTTCTAGCTGCTTGCAGTATTTTTTCTTTGACCTAGAAGCTTTCAATTTTGGTTATGATGTTTCTAAGAATTTTCATTTTGGAGCTTCTTTCAGGGGGTAACCGGTATATCCTTTCTATTTCCACTTGGTCCTCTGGTTCTAAGAGATCTGTACAGTTTTCTTTCAAAATTTCCTGAAATATGTCTAACCTCTTTTTGTTGTTACATCATTCAGATAGTCAGCCGATTCTTTTTTTTTTTTAATTATTTTATTTTATTCTTTTGGAGGGCAGTTGGGGTTAAGTGACTTGCCCAAGGTCACATGGCTAGTTTTTGGTGTTAAGTGTCTGAGGCCGGATTTGAACTCAGGTACTCCTGACTCCAGGGCTGGTGCTCTATTCACTGCGCCACCTAGTTGCCCAGTCAGCCGATTCTTAAACTTTTTTCTCCTCAATCTGTTTTCCAGTTTTTTTTTTTGCTCTCAGATTCCTTTTATTTTCTCCTCTCTCCCACACTCCCGCCACTACCCCAACCCCTACCCCAGTATTTTAACTTTGCTTCAATATTTGTTTTTGTCTCATGGAGTTTTTTCCCCTTTCTTTTTTTTTTTCGGTAATTAACTTTTGTTTATTTTTAGTTTATGTCACTGATTTCCACAAGATTTTGAGTTACAGATTTTCTCTCTCTTTCCTCTACCCACCCCCACAAAACAGCAATCCCACTGTATACCCCTCCCCCAATCTGCTCTTTCCTATATCCTCCCCCACACCCCTCTGACTTTCTGATAGAGCAAGACAGAGCTCCCTATCCCAGTGCCTGTATATTTTATTTCCCAGTTGCATATAGATATTAATAATAATTATTATATATATGTATATATAAATGTATATATTTTTAACGTATATACACATATATTTATGTATATATACATACATTATATATACATATACATATACATACACACACACATATATACGTATATATATAAAAACATATGATTTTAGAACTTTAAATTCTAGATTCTTTCCCTTCCTCCCTTGTCACCCACCCCCACTGGAAAGACAAGCAAATCAATACAGGCCATACATGTATAGTTATGTAGAACATCTCCACAATGGACATATTGTGATGATAATTCCCTCCTTTCTATCCCGCCCTCCCCTTGTTCTATTCTCTACTTTGTCCCTGTCCCTTTTTACACACACATTTATATTCCCATCACCTATCCTCATATTGAGAAAAATTTCACAAGTTACAATTCTCATTTTTCCATGTTAGCATGTAAATAATTCAACTTTGATAAGTTCCTTATGATTTATTTTCCATGTTTACCTTCTCATGCTTCTTGTGTTTGAATGTCAAATTTTCTATTCAGTTCTGGTTTTTTCCTCAAGAATGTTTGGAAGTCTTCCACCTCATTGAATGACCATATTTTCCCTTGAAATAGTATACTCAGTTTTGCTGAGTAGGTGATTCTTGGTTTTAATTCTAGCTCCCTTGATCTCTGGAAT
>CM053593.1:330058446-330086206 GCA_028646575.1 Pseudocheirus occidentalis | reverse complement strand
AAGCACTCAATTAAGTAGAACCAGGAAAGGCTTCTACTTTAAATGAGACTTGAAGGAAGCAGAGATAAGGAGGGAGAGAGCTCTAGGCATGAGAATCAGATTCAGGAAGACCTGTGTTTGAGTCCTGCCTCAGATACTTAGCACTTGTGTGACCCTGAACAAGTCACTTATCTTCCTTGGGCCTCAGTTCCTCTTCTATAAAATGAGAGAATTGGGGGTGGCTAGCTGGCACAGTGAATAGCGCGGACCATGAAGTCAGGAGGACCTGAGCTCAAATCCAGCCTCAGTCACTTGACACACTTACTAGTAGTGCGACTTTGCTCAAGTCACTTAACCCCAATTGTCCTCAAAAAAAACCATTTGAGAGGATTAGATTAGGGGACCTGCAAAGTCCCTTCCAGATCTAAATCTAGGATCTTGGAGAAAAATATTGTTATTGAAGCGCCAAACATACTTTTAGGATACTCTGGAGAATGCAACAGTGAAAAGCTTTGTGAACAGAGAGTTTGATGGGTAGGAAATCACAGCTGAAGTACACAGGATACACTTTAAACTTTAATCTGCATTAGTAGCATTTTCTTCATGATTCTCTTAAATCAAGATTGTGAACAAAACAATGAATGTGAGCCCTGACTTACCAGTCAGCATTTGCTGATTTCTTAGGTATAAATGTTCACACTGAGCATTGGACAGTTTGCTCTCAGGAGGTTAGAGCTGGCTCCAGCATGCTCCTGTGTATGCCCCACACAGCCCCTCCGTCTTTTCCTACTTACTCTTTCCTTCCAGGAAATAAAAAATACTCTGAGCCACTGATTAGGCTGCAATGTCTTAGGCTGGGAAGAAGGAGCTTAAGACTATCCAGAAACAGCACAGTCTGGGAGTCCTCCATTAGTTAATTCATGTGCAGAGGGATCATTTTCTAGGGTGCTCCCGACCCCCCAATAAGTTCTCTTTCCAACTAGAGTCACTGATCAAGGAAGAGTTGAGTGGTCAGATCTTCAACAAATAGATACCTTCAGCAGGTATAAAATAAACTTAGGCATGTCACTACTCTATGTGGTGTGTGTATATAAATGTATCTTTATATATTTGTCTATTAATTCAGTTTAATTTTTAATTAATTCAATCAGCATATCATGTTCATCTAAAGCTTTTCTTTTCCAAGCTAAATATGTCCAGGTGTCCAGCTTCTTCAATACACACACACACACACACGCACACACACACACACACACACATTTGCTTTAAGCAAAGACAGAAAGTTAGAAAATTCATTTGCTCTCCTTTTGATTATCCTTGAATTTGAAAAGTTAACTTTCTTTGTTTAGTTTAGAGGTTATTTCTGGAGCATGTAAAACCTTGTCTGGAGTTCATGGTATTTTAAAAACTTCACAGTAGATTTGAATTACAAAAGTCTTGAATTTCATACCAGGAAGCCAAGATCAAATAAAACTTTCATATGAAAATATCCATGAGCAAGGCATAAAAGTTTACTTTAATCAACTTTCACCTTCTACGTCCTCACTTTATGACTGCGGGACATTTGTTCACTAGTTGTTTTTGCTTGCTGTAGACTCAGTCAATACAGAGATACAGTTCACCTTGGTACCAACGTTTCATAAACCTGTGTGCCTGCTTTTATTATCTACCCAGCTTGCTCAGCTTAATTTTGACTTATCAGAGCTAGAAAGTTGGGTTTTGCTGTGTTGTGTTTTGGGACTAGCTTCTCTTCTTAACCTAGCACACTCTGGGCCATATTCCCACCACCACCCAATTGGAATGCACTTAGGGAATGTAAGCTATCAGGAGGATAAATCTCCTGGGGGAAAAGACCATGCAATGTACCATGAAGCCAAATACGAAGCATTTAGGGATTACACATTGTTGTCAATTATCTATGTGACTGCTCTCTCTATTAGTCCTTTGCATCAAGAGTTGGCTGGAGGGCTAGATGAGGAAGGAGTGGAGGAGCAGTGCAGAAATCTGTCTGTCTCTAGTAGTAATAATACTAGCTAACATTTATATAGCTTTTTAATGTTTATGAAGCACTTTACAAATATTGTCTGACTTTATCCATGCAGCAACTGGACTAGGTGGCATTATCATACACATTTTACAGATGAGGAAACTGAGGCAGACGGAGGTTAAGTATTTGCCTAGAGTCACAAACTAATAAGTATCTAAAGTAGTATTTGAACTCAAGTACTCTGAGTTAAGCACTCTATCCACCATGCTACCTACCGTTCCTAATTTCTCTTACCTCCTCTCCCAAATTGCTTATTACCGTTTTTAATTTTGTTTTTATCTTTGTCTTTGCCTAGCGTAGTGTCTGGCACATCACAGGTCCTTAATAAATGCTTGTTGGGTTGGATTGAATTGAAATAGATATGATGGACTAGACCAGGGCTGGGGAACCTGTGGCCTCAAGGACACATGTGGCCTTCTAGGTCCTTGGGTACAGCCTTTTCACTAAGTTCAGTTTTTACAGAACAAATCTTTTTATTAAGGGGATTTGTTCTGTGAAATTTGGATTCAGTCAAAGGGCCACTCTTTAGGACCTTTTGGCCTCCAGGCTGAAATTATCATGACTTCACAATGAAGTTTGAACATAAAGTCTTGATATTTTATGTCTCTTGAGAGTCAATGTGATAGTCAATAGGATATTGGATTGAATTCAGGAAGGATTGAATCCTGAATTCAGGACTGAATTGAATTCCTGAGCTCAAGTCCCATCTCAGAGACTTATTGGCAGTGTGATTTGGGGCAAATTTCCTAACCTCTCTTAGCTATAAAATGAGAGGGTTGGACATGGAGGCCTTCCTAAAGCATAGATCTGAACAAGTCACCCATAGCCCCCTACTCAGCAAATTCCAGTGGCTTCTTCTCACCCCCAGGATCAAATATAAAACCCTCTGACTTGCAAAGCCCTTCATAACTGGCTGTTCCCCCCCTCACCTTTCCAGTAACATCTTGCACCCATTTCCCACCCCACCCCCACCATGTACTTTGTGATCCAGTGACACTGGCCTCCTGGCTGTTCTTCAATAACATACTCCATCTGCTGTCTTTGGGCACTTTCTCTGACCTTCCCCCAGGCCTCAAATTCTCTCCCTCCTCACCTCTGCCTCCTGGCCACCTAGCCTCCTGCAAGTCCCAGCTAAAATCCCACCTTCTACAGGAAGTCTTTCTCAATCCCCCTTAATTCTAGTGCCTTCCCTTTGTTGCTCTTTTCCAAATTATCCTGTACATAGCTCATTTGAACATGGTTGTTGGCATGTTGTCTCCCTCACTATATGCTGTGAGCTCCTCAAGAGCAGAGATTGTCTTTTGCCTTTCATTATAACACAAGAACTTAGCAATGTGTCTGGCACATAGTAGGTGCTTCATAAATGCTTATTGGTCCCTTCCAGCTCTCCATCTATGATCTAGGGAATGTTTTTTACAGAATCACATTACCTGGGGGAATCTGACACTACATTTCATGTCATTACCATTGCATTTGTTTACCAGTTCTGTCACTGATGCTAGATTACAGACAGATTTATAGACGGGAACCACATCATGTACTTCTTTTGTATTGTTAATAGGGCCCCATCATGCACAACTGGGCTCACCATGGACTTGTAATACCTGCTCGTTGCTTGAGCCTTTGATGGATGTAAGGATATCCTGATGACAAATGGCTGTTATTCTGTGACAGTAGCTTTCAGCATGATATGCATGAGCCCTTCTTTGACCAAATATCTCCTGGGCAGCATTGGCTGTCTTTTCTCCAATCAGAATCTTTGCTTTTTCCTTCAACCTTTTTTTTTTTTTTTTTTCCTTTTCTGGAAATGGGCATAACCTATTTCTTGAGTGTTCTGACATCATTTGTACTTCATGACCAGGAACTTCAGATGTCTGTTCACAATGCCTAATGGGGGAAATTTGATTTATTATTCAATTTAATTCAATAAGTATAGCATGTTTCCCTAAATCTTCTCTTCTTCAGATTAAATATAGCCAATTCTTCAAGTTAAGACATATATGACAAGATCTTGAAACTTTTCAGCAATCTATTGGTCCTCCTCTAAAAACTCTTCAATTCATCAGTGTCCTTCCTCACGTGTGCCACTGAAAACTGAATACTGTATTCTAAATTTGCTCTGACCAGGGCCAAGTGCAGAAAGTTATCTCCAATTTACCCTATATACATCATCTTTGTACGTAATTGTTTTTGCGTTGTCACTCCCAGTAGACTGTGAGTTCCTGAAGAGCAGGGACTGGTTGCTTTGTTTTGTTCGCCTTTTTCCTGTATCCTCACTTCTTAGTATACTTCCTGGCACATAGTAGGCATTTAATAAATTCTTGACTGACACATTCACTCACTAATCCTGGACACTCTGTCTCTTGTTATCATCTCAAATTCCATTAGCTTCCTTGGCCACCATATTATATCGTTGCTGCATCTTGAGCTGGTAGTCCACTCAAATCACCAGATTAAAAAAAAAACCAACTTAAACTTCTTTCTAGCCACACCTCTCATACTTGTGTTGATTTTTTTTGGAACCTAAGTTAAAGATTTCACATTCATTCCTATTACATGTCATCTAACTCAGATTGGTCTAAAGACTAGCCTGTCCCATAGCTTTATGAATTCTGACCCTGTCTAGTGTGTTAGCTCTCCCTTCCATCTTTGTGTCATCTCAAACTTTGATGATTATACATCCAGATCACTGAGAAAAATGTTAAATAGCATGCCCAGGCACAAAGCCTTGGATCCTCTGTTGGAGTCCTCCTTCCAAACCATCATTGACCCATTAATGGCTATCCTCTGGGTCTGATCAATCAATTAATTAGCTTTCAATTCACTTAAGCATATCGTGATCCAGCTCATATCTCTCCATCATTTTCCTGAGTAGCATGACTTATTCATATCCTTTGCTAAAATCTAGCTAAAATATATGTATGCATACACATACATATATGGGTCTATCTACATGTTTATATGTATATATGCATTCATGCAACCTTGGTGTAGATATACATATACACATTTAAGTATTTATATTCCTTTTTCTGTCTTTCCATGTACTTATATATGTGTGTGAATACATACACCTTAAAAGTAACTTCAACTAACTTCATTTCCTTTTTTCTTTAGAGTGTGTATAAACATACATATACATGTACATATATACACATACTACATATATATAAGTATATCTGCACATATACACACACATAACATTTTCATTACCTAGCAGTCTAGTAGTAAGATTAATAGTTGAAGTTAGTCCAGCGTGACCCATTCTTGATGAAGCTATGCTGACTCCTTTAACGGAATTCAGTTAAATTCAGCAAACATTTCTTAAATCCCAACTCTGTACAAGGTACTATGTTAAGTACTGGGGATACAAAATTAAGATAGAAAATAGTCCTAGGTCTTGAAGTACTTATATTGTCCTAGGGGTGGGGTTGGGGAGTGGAAGGGTAACTGACTGGAAGAGGAAGAGAGATCTGTGACCCTTGCCTCCACTCTACCACGATATAACTTAATAAACAAGGCTGGACTAAATAATTTTTAACAAGAAATTTAACTGAGGGTTTAAAGACACACACACACACACACACACACACACCTCTCTCTAAGGGACCGTTAGGTTCTATTTCTAAAAGAACACAGTGACTTCTTCTGAGAGCTGGTATCTATTTCTGGCTTCAAGTGTTACAAAACATTTTACATAGGTTACCTCATTTGATCCTTACAAGATCTGGGAAGGTAGATGCTGTTATTATTCCCATTTTACACATGGGGAATCCAAGACTGATAGAACACAGTGTCTTGGCTGGGTCAACAGATGTCTGAGCTGGGATTATACTCTCAGGTCTTTTTGAGCCCAGGGCCAGTACTCTTTCCGCTCTATCTATAGAGCATCTGCTTCACATAGTACAGTTACTGTTAGGAACCAGAGGTGGTTTCCTGGTTTTCTTTCTCTGAGGATATCCTGAAAAAACACTGGGTCTTCAAGGTAAGCCCAATTGCTGCCTGGGACAGCTTCCTAATGAACCATTCTAAACTCATGCTATTTCCTGATTGGGGTTCAAGAAGTGCTTCTGACTAGAGATCATGGAATACTCCTTGAATACATCAAGGGTAGCCTGGCTCAGGGTCGAAGTTAACAGGGGGTAAACGCAGCGTTGCCCGAGGAGCCCACATCCAAGGGGAACGCTTTCTCCTCCTTTTAAGTGATTTCTGTCCCCACATCTCATAGTCCTCTCTCAGTCTGTTCTATTGCATAACTTCAGGCTTTTCTCCAGCCCTCATGGGGTAAGGAAGGATGAGAGAGACTGCTGGCTCTTCTATTGCCATTGCTTCCATGTCTGAACTATCTTCTTGAGCTGCTGTCACCAGCCTCGATTCAGCAGCTTTTGTGCCACATAAAAATCTTGCTGATTAGAGGCCCAGCCCATCTTATAAGTGTGTGTGTAGCTCTGCCCTCTGCCCGTTATAGTCAAACCAGGGAAGGTACGTGAGGAACAGATGATGACAGGATACATTATGAAACTTTTGACTTAAATGAAGGAAGAAAAAAAATGGTTATTTTTTATAAATAACAACTACTTGGAATGGAAACATGATAGATATGTAGAAATGACCAGTTCTGTTGATACATCAGAATTTTTTGTAGCCAGGTGGAGATAGAAAAATCAATTATTCCAATATGACACTAGAGGAGATGGAGTTTTTTTTAATATTGCTGGGAAGAAGTTGAGTACATATGATATGCTCTCAATGAATATATGAGATTTAGAGCTTTGTGAGATTTTAGAGATCACAGTAAAGACAAACCTTTATTTTACAGATAAGGAAACTGAGGTCCAGAGTATTTAAATGACATCCCATGAGAGCCAGAGAAAATAGTGTGCCTTTGATTAAAAAAAAAAAAGACATCCTATTCATTAACCTTCTACCTAAGGAATAGTTTACTTCCATGGCAGTCTTGAGCTATGTTTCCCAAAACAAGTCAACAACAGTTGTGCCATTTAAATTGTCCAGAAAATTCATGAATTTCATAGGATTCTAGATAGGATCTAAGGACCAGATGTGGAAGATATGTCAGCACTCATCTAGTCACATTTAAAATGAGGAAATTGTGACTTTGGGAGATGAAATAATTGATCCAAGTCTGTGTTGTTAGTAGGTCATAAAGCCAGGATTCGCAGTCAGCATTCAAAGCACTTATAAAATGACCCTTCTTCCCAATGCCCAATGAGGATTTCTATAGACATTTTTTAAAAGTCCCAAACACCAGGTCCATGGGCCTTCAGACTTTGACTATTCTGAAAATGTAATAAAAAGATTAATGTACATATATATGTTCATTCATATATGACATATAACTTGCTGACATTAGATTGTGGGATCCTCCAGGACAAGGACTATCTTTTGCCTTTCTTTGTATCTCCAGCACTTAGTGCAGTGTATGCACGTAGTAGGTACTTCATAAATGCTTGTCTGGCTAGCTGACAGATTGACATTAGGAAAATGCTAAACTGGTCAACCCAAGTGTCCTTTTCTACCCTATTCTAGCCTATTGCTATTTCCAATAGAACTAACTTTCAAAAATATGGCATTTCTCCAGATTATATAGTATGTAAGGATGATATTATACTTTTTTAAAAAAAAAAGGAAACAATTCTGTTTCCTTTGATAGCATTAAGTGCTAAATGGCACTTAGCCCAGTGCCATTTCAGCCTCAGGTCCTTCAATTTTCTCATATACCTGTGTTCTCTTTTCCTTATCATTTGACCAGTTGACAAAGCATGCTTTGTTTTCTTTCTTTTTATCTCTCAGACTGAGAAAATGACATGTGACTATCTCCCAGGCTGGTGAACTTAGGAGGGACAAGAGCCTGGGGGGTGGGAGGTGGGAGGTGGGACTGAGGCAGCCCCAGCTGCAGTCAGAGCCTTATAGTTTGCCACAGGCAAAGGGAGGCACAGGGAGGCCCTGAAACCTGGACAGACCAGACTTGGGGTGGGGGTGGGGGTGATTAGTGACTAAGTGAGCTTTTAGCTACTTAGATGCATCATGGTTTCATTCATGTGGTTATAGCATCCCCTCCCACCTGCCCTGCTGTCTCCCCAGTCCAGTTCTTGATGGTGTCTTCCTGTACCTCCCACTTGGCAGATCAACTCAGTGTGTTGAAAGTCTTCCTTTAGGTCTAGTGAGACCTTTATTCTGGATAACAGTCCCATTGTACTCTTGCTCTGGTCAGATCACATCTGGAAGACTGTATACAGTTCAAGACACCACACGTCATGAGGAATGATAACAAACTAGGAGTACTGAGAAAAAGATGACCAGGAGGGGGAGGGGCTTGAAAACAATGTCACATGAAGAACATTTGAGGGAACTAAGGAGAAGAAAATTCTTAGTGGGCAGATGGCCACCTGTTTCAGATATTTGGAAAGCTCTGCTATAAAAACAAGATTAGATTTACTCCAGAGGCTGAAACTAGAGCTGATGGAGTGGAGCTCTGAAAGGATGACTTGGGCTCGAGCCTTTTAACAACCAAATGGATCATCATGGAAAATAATGAGCTTTCCATCATTTGAAATGTTTGAGTAGAGAGGCTTGATGGCTACCAGTCAGGAGAGTCATAAAGGGAATTCCTGATAGGAAGTTAGACTATGTGACCTGGAAGGATGCCTTTTCACTCTAAAATCCAAGGGACATAGAGTGAAAGCACACTGGCTCATGAGTCAGAAAGCCTAGGTTAAAATCTCACTGCTAACACTATCTATGTGACCTGGGGGAAGTCCCTTCATGTGCCTGGGACTCTGTTTCTTTTTTTTTTATTTGAATTAATTTATTTATTTTCTTATTTACATCACTCATTTCCTTGAGATTTTGAGTTATAAATTTTCTCCCCGTCTTTCCCCCACCCACCACCCCAAAACAGTGATCCCACTGTAATGCCTGTCCCCCAATATGCACTCTCCTATGTCCCCCACCATCACCCATCTAACTTTTTAGTAAGGCAAGATGGGTCTCCTTACCCCTATGACTGTATATCTTAATTCCCAGTTGCATGTAGTTGATAATAATAATAATATATACATACATATATATTTTTAACATTTGATTATAGAATTTTAAATTCTAGATTCTTTCCCTTCCTTGTCACTCACCTCCACTGGAAGCACAAGCAATTCAATACAGGCTATACATGTGTGATTATGCAGAACATCTCCACAGTGCACATATTGTGATTATATGTCCCTCCTTCCTATCCCACACCCCAACTTGTTGTATTCACTACCCTGTCCCTGTCCCTTTACAGAAGTGTGTACTTCCAGCAACCCTTCCCCTGAATCCTCCCCTCCCCTCCACCATCCCACCTCTAATCCCTATCCCCTCTACTCTCCTGTGTGGCAAGATACCCAGTTTAGAGTTTATGTCATTCCTTCCCTAAGTCAAATTCAAGGAGAGTAATGTTGATCCTTTCCCTTTTGCCTTCCTGTTCTTCCCCTCCTTTGTAACAATTATCCCTAGCCTCTCCTATATGAGATGATTAACCCCATTCTGTCTCCCCTGTCTCTTCTCATTCTAATCCTCTCCCACCTAAGAATTTCACTTTTAAAGTATCTTCTCTTCCTATTAAATTGATCCTGTGCCCTCTATGTACACATATATACACATACTCAGATATGTATTCAAATGCATATATATATATACCCTCCTATATAGACATATGTGTATGTATACTCATATATATACATTTGTATTCCCTTCACCTATCCTCATACTAAGAAAAGTTTCATTAAGTTACAATTATCGTTTTTCCATGTAAATAGTTCAACTTTGATAAGTTCCTAATGATTTCCATGTTTACCTTCTCATGCTTCTTGTATTTGTGTGTCAAATTTTCTTTTCAGTTTTGTTTTTTTCAGCAAGAATGTTTGAAAGTCCTCCACCTCACTGAATGACCATATTTTCCCCTGGAACATTATATTCAGTTTTGCTGGGTAGGTGATTCTTGGTTTTAATCCTAGCTCCCTTGATCTCCAGAATATCATATTCCAGGCCCTTTGCTCCCTCAATGTAGAAGCTGCCAGATCCAGGGTTATCCTAATTGTGTTTCCACAGTATTCAAATTGCTTCCTCTTGACAGCCTGTAATATTTTCTCCGTGATCTGGGGACTCCAGAACCTGGCTATAACATTCCTAGGAGTTTTCTTTTGGGGATATTTTTCAAGAGATGATCAGTGAATTCTTTCAAGTTCTATTTTGCCCTGTGATTCTAAAATACCAGGGCAATTTTCCTTGAGAATTTCTTGAAAGATGCTTTCTAAGTTCTTTTTTTGATCTTGGCTTTCAAGTAGTCCAATAATTTTAAAATTATCTCTCCTGGATCTATTTTCCAGGTCAGTGGTTTTTTCAAGGAGATATTTCACATTGCCTTCTATTTTTTCATTTGTTTAGATCTGTTTATTAGTATATTGATTTCTCATAAAGTCATTTGCTTCCATTTGCTCCACTCTAATTCTGAAGGAATTTTTCTGTTCGGTAAACTTTTGAGATTATTTTTATATCTGACAAATTTGACTTTTTAAGGCATTCTTCTCCTCATTGGCTCTTTGGGCTTCTTTTGACATTTGAATTAATCTATTTTTTAAGGTGTTATTTTCTTCAGATTATTGACTCTGTTTTCATGATTTTCTTGCATCATTCTCATTTCTCTTCCCAATTTTTCCTCCACTTCTCTTATTTGGTTTTCAAAATCCTTCTTAAGCTGATCTATGGCTTGTAGGCAGTCTTCATGTTTCTTGGAAGCTTTTGGTGTGGGAGTTCTGACTGTGTTGTCTTCCTTCTACTCCATGCTTTGATCCTTTGTGCCCCCCCAAAAGGATTCTAGAGTTCAATTTCTGTTCTTATTTTGCTTCCTTTGCCTGCTCATGTTGCCAGTGAATTACTTGTCTTTTTAGCTCTGTGGAACTCTGCTTCCAGAGCGGAAAGCTCTGTCCAAAATCACTGGGGTTTTTGCAGCTGCCTGAGTTATTAAGAGGCCGCTGCAGCCTCCACCAGCTTTGGCTCACAGAAAACGCACCCCAGGACCACCACTCAAGACCACAATCTGGATCCAAGCCACTCAACACAAGAGCACTTAGCCTCTGAATGATTGCTTGGCCCCCCTGCAGTCTGTAGGCCAGGAGCTCTGAAGCAGCCACATGGAGATGGCCATAGGGCCATTGCTTCTGCCACTTCCTTACCCTGGAGGTAGTTCGGCCAGACTGCTTTTCTCCCCCAGATTTAGCTGAGTTTCACTGACCTTTCATTTAGTCCTTATTTCTTATGCCTTGATAATTCTGGAAACTGCCACAGCTCTCACTGATCCACTCTCCTGAAGGCTCTAGCTGCGACTTGTCCTAGTTGCCGTGGGGCCAAGCTCTGGTTTCAGGCTTGGCTGATTTCAACTCCCAGCCCTATGATGAGCCCTTCCTGCCAAGCTGCCTTCAGCGGGAGGCGTGTTTTTCTGTATTTTTGTGTGAGTTTTGGAGCTCTAAAATGTGTTTAGTCATATTTTATGGGTATTTGAGGTGGCTGTGTGTGAACTGCAGCGTTTTCCTGCTTCTATGCCACCATCTTGGCCCTGCCCCAACTCTGTTTCTTTATGGATAAAAGAAGAGGGTTGGATTAGATGACCTCTGAGATCCCTTTCAGTTCTTATACAGAATAGATACCAGTATAACATCAAGTTGTCTGACTGTTCTCTCACTTCCTTTTATGATCATGCCTGTCCTTGAGCATTTGCTTTTTATGTTATTTGTCAAACATATGTCATCATTAGTGACATTACATAAGCTTGCTTACTCTCATATTTTCCCATAGAATCATAGATCTATAGCTAAAAGGGACATAAATTCAACCCTCCTCATTTTATAGATAAGGGAAGTCTGGTCCAGGGAAGTGACTTACTCAATCTCACAGAGGTAGTCAGCATGAGAAGTAGGGTCTGAACTGTATCAGCAAGCACCCTAGCATACCCAGGGTGGCTGCTAACATAGGTTCTTAGATCTGCTTTACTAAAGGAAAGCAACTCAAAATGGGTTAACAATCTTTCTTTAATCAAACAAACATATCATTTACCTAGTTCAGGGGAAAAGTCAGCACCCTGAACTCCAGAGAATACAAACCCAAGTTACAAGCACAAGTTACAAACACAAGTTACAAACAGACCAAGAAACAGAACAGCAGATGGGCTTCCAACCATCTGATCATCACATCCATTATGTATTCAAGTTACCAGAGAGGGAAGCATCAACATCTGGGTTTTTCAAAGCTGGGGGGGGGGGGGCTCAACGACTTAAGAAAAGGGGCTAGTGGCAGGAAAGAGCTTCAGATTCCCATTACAGAACCCAGATCCTCTTATTCTAGAATCATCTCTCTTTCGGCTGTACTAAATTTCCCTTTGGGTTACCACAATTTGGATTCTTTAGAAACTGTAACAATCTCTCTGGTAGTCCTGCTTTTCTTACTACTCTCTTCAAGTATAATTTTTTTCCCTCATGGCTGCTAAGAAATACCCAGGCTTCCCCAGATACTAAGCCTATTTGCCCTTTTACATTTTCCAAGTTTGTTTTTATGACCAACCTCTCATCCTGGTAAAATTCTCCAGGTATTTTGGTGTCCCTGCCTTTTTTCAGTGATCAGTAGTAGCTTTCCTTGTCTCAGAACTTGTGAATTTGAAACTACACTACAGGGCTTTCCTCCCTCCCAGGAAAACATTTGCAATTCTTGCAAATCAAACTGGGTACACAAGTACATTCCATAGGCCATGTCATAATCAGTATGAAGCATATACTAAAACCATAGGTAATTATCTGTATCAATAATGCAATATTCACAAAACACGCGGTGGTTATGAATATGCTGGTATAGTTATGAATAACAAAATTTAGCAAACTCTCCACATGGAGGGCAGAACCAAGGTCTTTATTCAGATACCAGAAAACCGAGTCCCAGAACCAGAAAGCCAAAGTCATTATAGTGGTCATGAAGTTGATACACATGGTTAATGCAGTGAACACCCACATTCTCAAGCCTTCACAATAGAACAGGCTCCTTCAAGCAGGGATCCCTCTCTCACTCATAATAGCTCCAAATCCTGGTTCTTAGAAGTTCTTGGCAAAAGTCGCAGAAGGAGGATCTCAGCAAAAAGGTGCAGTCTCCAGGTGGTGACTGAGAGAAAATCTCACTGTCCTGCTGGTTCTCTTCCTTATATACAGTATAGCTCCTCCCTGTTCTGCCCCTTCCTGTTAAGGTGTTAACTATTCCCAAGGAGTTAACTTGAAGTAAGGTGCTAAGTTCCTGTTTACTAAGTGTCAATAGAAAGGGGCATGGAAGATCTTCTGATTCCATTAACATTACATTATCCCAAATACCCATACAGGTATAAATAACATTCATATTACAGCTACATGTTGATGTTATATGCAAAGTACATGGTAATACAGTTCATTAAAGGTTATCATTTGTCATCACTTGTAACATGTTTGAACCTATTATCCTTGGGTCATCATACGCCAGTATGACCTTTGGTTATATAGCCTTCATACCTCTTTTGTGACCTGCTATTCAATTTATACCCCACAATTTTTAGACTCAGTGGCCTGCAATAGATATTACTTAATTTTTTTGAAAGAAGCTATCCATTTTGCTATTGAGAGGGATTGTGTGTGGAGGAAGTACTAGATTTACAAGGCAATCCAGGTTTCTTTCTTTGCATGAAACACCTGTCTTGAGTTGGGATGGGAATTCATTTCTGGAACTATTGTTCAGTTTTCTTGGTAGGTTTTTCCTCCTCCTCCCATTTCCTATCCCAGCTGGTCATTTTCTGCATGTTTGTGGTGAGATAAGAACTAGGAATCTTTATTTTTTATGGAATAATGACAACATTGCTAAGTCTGTACAATGAAATTCTTCTTCAATTCATGATGTAATTAGGTGAGTTGTAACCAGGGCCCAAGCCCAAGTTTTTTCTAATCTTCAAAGCCCTGTGTCCAACATGACATCAGTCTCTCTCTTCTCCATGCTGGGTAGGGAAAGACCTTAGCATCCTTGCCACTGGCAGCAGCTGCTTATTTTTAATAGCTATGAATAGCTGGAGAAACATAGCCCTCCTGAATCTGCTGGGACCAGAGAACAATTCAGCATTTCCAAACACCGTTCTCATCTATTTCCAGATGACTCTTACAGCTCAAACACTGACACAGGACCCTGGTGCCAAGGAAACACTAACTTTGTAACTTTCTTTTTGTACTGGTAGTGACCCCAGAGCAGTCCTCATCCCTCTTGTTGTTTGGGTGGGGGGAAAAGCGAAGGAGATGAGTTCTTGCCACTTGGAGTTCCTCCAACTCTCTTAAACTTGGTCTTTTTTTTCCTTTTTTAAAATTATTTATTTATTTTAACCTTGTTCTTATTTGCAGTGCTTGATCCTAGATGAATTTGAAAGCTATAATGATGATATCCAACTCACCCACCGAGCCCTCTCCCTGCTGGAGCAGAATCGATTCTGGGCTGGAGTGGTGTTCTCTGATATCTACCCCTGGAGCAGCGTGCCACCACGCCATGTGAAATACAAGATCCGCATGGACATAGATGCAGTGGAAAAAACCAATAAAATCAAAGACAGGTAATGACCTCACCTACTTCCAATGGAGTCTCCCATACATGGAGATAATGCCTGCCAGAAGAGATCATGGCCCATTCCCTGCCCAGCTTCATTAAGCCTGTGACCTTCATCACCCTCTCCCCTTACGTCAACTGCAGTAGGTATCTCAAGCACAGAAAGATTCAGGGTTTGCTGTAAGCAAAAGGTTCATTTTAATGTGAGTTGATTTCCAGAGCCCTCAGCCTTCCTTCGTCCTTAGCACTTGCACCAATTATCTTATTATATATATATATTCTACTTATTGACTCTTTAAAATGAGGCTGATGGCATTCCCGAATGAATGAATGAAAAAGCATTTATTAAGAGTGACTATGGGGGTGGCTAGGTGGCATAGTGAGCAGAGGACCAGCCCTGGAGTCAGGAGGACTGGAGTTCAAATGTGACCTCAGACAATTATCACTTACTAGCCGTGTGACCTTGGGCAAGTCACTTAACCCCTATTGCCCTGCCCTCCCCCCTCCAAAAAGCAAAAACAAACAAAAAATTGACTATATACCAACATTATGCTAAGCCCCTTAGAGAAAATTTGAAAAAGCCAGGTAATTCCTTTTTCAAGGAACCTTCACTATAACTGGAATAGACAACACTTATATGAGAAGACCTATAAGTCCTAAGGGTGTAGGAGTAGTACAGATGGCAAGACCTAGGGGTCCTTAGGTTAGAGGACAGCGCTGGGGGTCTGGAGGCCAAAGCAGCATAGCAGATGGTTAAGGGCCAGAGGACCTTAGCAAACAGTGGTAGAGCAGATGGTAAGTCATAAGTCTTCCATCTTATTACCAGAAGGATTATATTTAGTGATTCCCAACTGCCTTGAAGGAAAGGGAGTATGATAATGACAGCATTACTAAATCAGTCCACAAAGTACCATAAATTCTTCCTAAATTCACGATATAATTAGATGAGATCTGAGTCCTTCACATTTCAGAATAGAATTTGAAAGTCTTAGGGAAAGAGTCCTAGAGTGAGGTTTTTAATTACTTTTGTAAGAACCACAGGAAATTAGAATGATGTTCACAGTCCTTCCCATTGGAGCTGGTCCCCATCTTTGTTTGCCTTTTTCAGGTACTGGGATCCTGGTCCAAGAGCTGATCCAGTGGAAGACTTCCATTACGTTTGGGGTGGGTTTACATATCTACAGGATATGATTGAAGAAGGGATTATAAGGAGCCAGACCAAGACAGAAGTGTCCATTGGAGTCTGTCTGCTGCAAATGCCATATGCCAGCTTTGTAGATGATGTGAGATTCAGAGCAGTGTCTGCATCTTCTTACTTAATAAACTACTTGGGGAAGCTGGGAGGTGCCTCTGGTGTCAGGAAGGCTCAAACTCTTTCAGTCTTTGATCTCAATCTGGAACCAGACAAAGAATTCCTGGGGGGAGAGGGAAAGGACAGGAGAGAGATAGCCAGGTGGCCAAGCTGGAGAAAATGAATGATGTTCCATGGAACCATTGTTTCTCTGTAATGATGGGAAGAACATCAAAGAAAGTAAAATGGCAGAAAGACTAAAAGAATTTTTGTCCATTTGATTGAGGCTCATGGAATTATAGAATTCTAAAACCAAAACAGATCTTGGAAGGTGAAATAAGAAAGAAGGAAAACATCCTGAAAACTTGAACAACAGAAGTTAGATTTGTGAAGTATATATGTGAAAAGTCACAAAGGGTAACCTTGGGGGAGAAGGGCCAAGGCACATGAATTCCATACTGTATAGTGCATTTGGTATTTTTAAGAACACCAGCCTGAGTCTCTTTCTCCAACGAATCAAGGCTCTGCCTTGAAATTTAGTCCAGGGGTGGCTAGGTGGTGCAGTGAATAGAGCACTGGCCCTGCAGTCAGGAGGACCTGAGTTCAAATCTGGCCTCATACATTAACACTTGCTAGCTGTGTGACCTTGGGTAAGTAACTTAACCCCAATTGCCCTGCTTTCCCCCCTCCAAAAAAGCAAAATAAAAAGAGAAAGAAATTTAGTCTGGTTTTTAGGAGCTACTGAATAATGTAACTCCTTCACTAATTAGCATTCTCATGATGGATGTTTGATGAAAAGGTGAAGGAATATGAGAAAAGCAACAGGCCATAGTGGAGGGAGAGCCTGTCCTGGAGTCCAGAAGACAGGGTTCAAGTATAGCCTCTGACATTTTCTAGATACGTGGCCCTGGGCAAGTCATTTAACCTCCCTATGACCCAGGCAACATTGAGACTCTTCATGATCCAGTAGGTACTGACCAGCATGAGTCGAGAGTTTCCTCACTGAGAAATTTCTACACCAGTGAAATCACAGGTCTGGACCAAGGAGAAAAGGAACGTAAGCCTTTAGCTCCTAGGGCACTACTTTCCCTGCTAACACATGCTCACTATTAAAATCACATCCTTGATGACCAGCAGCCACCTAAACAACCAGTCCTATGGTTTTATTTATGGGGATAAGAGTGTATTCCTTCTTGCCATGGCAGCCTCATTTACCAAAGGTGGATGGAGCCAGCAGATTTAGCTGAGGTTGGCCAAGGTGGCAATGTCTAAGAAACAAGCATAGATATCTGAATGGTAAAGTGGAAAGAGCACTGGTTCAGGAATCAGAGGACCCGAATTCAAATTCATTATTACCTGTGTGACCTTGGAAAGACACAACCTCCCTGAACTTTGGTTTCCTCATCTGTAAAACAAAGAATGTTGGACTAGAAGGCCAAGGAGGTCCCTTCCAGCTCTAGCCCTGCAGTCCTATGAAAGTTTCCTGAAATATGCCTGTGTACTTGTTACAGCAGGGGTCAGGGCAGGGAGCAGAGGTAGACAGGAAAGAACCAAGCCCAGGCTGGCCTAGGGCTTCTCATCTCTTTTATAGCTCAGTGATTTTTCTCAGAACAGGAGAACTTTACAACCCCCAACAACAGCTACCTCTGGTCACACCATCTGTTCTTCCTGAAGTTTACTTTGGGTTTGAAGATAGGAGGAGGTGGGAAGGGGTTCAGTGGAGGGACATCCAACTGGACAGTGTGGAGGAGTGGCAAGAAAGGGAAATGAATCATTATGGTAAGCATCATGAGAGACCTCTGGTGGCCTTACTTCAGGAGGTCAGACTTTGTGAGCTTTCTGGAAGACAAGCTCCTTTTCTGCAGGCTGGCAGTCAACAAGTGTTTATTATGTGCTTACTATATGCTGGGCACTGTGGTGATGAAACTCCAACGTGGGTGTAGGGTCCTTCTTGTTGCAATATACAACTACTTTTAATGATTGATAACCTCAACTGTGGGTTCTACTAACAAATTGAATGCACGTGTTTTCACACTTGGAAAATCCATATTGCGTTTAAAACACTAAATACTACGTGCATTCTGCACAAAAAAAATGTAGCCTTATTCATTGAGGATGTCCAATAAATAGAAGTGGAAGCAAACCCTGAATTCAGAGTCAGTTACTGTCTTAAATAAGTCTGCTCTAACTATCCATTTGGTGTCCATTCTCCCAAAGAAGTAGGATTATGGCCACCCTAAAATTCATGTGTGAGTTTATGGGGTAAAGGAGTGTTCAGGGAGAATAGTACCTCTGGTGTGAGGGCTGCTGAACCCATTTTGGGCTGCTTTCCATCTTTGGTTTTTGTCTGATTCACCCGAATGTCACTTGTGGTTCAGAGAAGTTGTAGTGTGCACAGTGGTCACACCTAGGTAAACCATTTCAGGAGACAGGCTAAACCTGATTGAGAAGTCTCAAACCAGTGAGTGAGTTGGAGGAGTAAGGTTACCCCTATCACGTGAAGACTTCCCCCAGTGGAATGGGTATATGGGAACCATTCTAGCAGCCATGAAGGCAGCTGAAACAGGTGCTGTGGAACCCGTAGAAGTTGGTCAGACATCAAATATGCTGAGGTCATCCACTGCATCCTGAGCCATCACCAGTCATGTTGATTTTTGTCTTGCTACTGGACTACTGTGATTCTGGAAGAGAGAGTATGGCTGATGACTAGGCAATGCTGCCTCACTTAAATCCATTTTATGTGCAAATCAAGACATCACCCATACCATTTTGCTATTTTTACCCACCTTAAAGTCCTGTGGTGACAGCCAAGTGATGAACCAGAAGGTGAAGATACAACTGTAGTTACATGACTACATACATGAATGCACATGACCCAGACCATAGGGTTGTCTTCTCAGAGCACTAAAGTACCAATAGCACTCAGTACCCCCTTGGGTATCTGAGCAGCCTTTCTGAAGGACCACACTATTCACCTCTTGGTGTGAGGAAGAAGCTAGAAAAGGTATCCTAAAAATAGTCTGCTTCACCCAGCCTTGGCTTGCTTACTAAAGCAGTTGGGAATCCCACCTTATCCCAAGGATAAGATTGTTATCAACTTTGAATTAGAAGGGACTTTTTAGTGATCCAAACACCTTGCACTCAAAACCAAAAAAATGAACAAAAACTTTTTTGAAAATGATTCCCCTCTGCATTGGTACATGGAATATACACACACTTAGGGATAACCTGAAAGATGAACAGCTCTTGTTGCAAGAAAACTCAGCAGGTATTATATCCAATGAATGTATTATATTCATATATATATGAACAGCTCTTGTTGCAAGAGAACTCAGCAGGTATATGTATCAGCAGGTAGCCCTGAATGAAACAGAGATGGCAGATGAAAGCCAGCCTACCAAAATTGGAGATGGATAGACATATTTGTGGAGTGGCCAAAGTGATGGGGAGTGCTGTGAGGCTGACATAGATTTCACAATCATAACTAATCTAACTAACAAGCTCAAATGCTTACCAAAAGGAGTGAGCAATAGATGCATCATAATGTGATTGCCACTTTCAGGAAAGTGCCATGCCATCGTCATCAGTGCTTATGCTCCCACCATGACAAATCCTGATGAGGTCAAAGAAAAATGTTATGAAGAGCTGGAGACTCACATCATCAATGTGCCAAAAGGGAATAAGTTTATAATTCTGGGTGACTTTAATGCTGGAATAGGCACAGACTATCAGACATAGCAGGGAGTTCTTGGGAGGAATGGAATTTGAAACACCAAAAGTCACTTACTACTGAAGATTTGTGCATCTCATGACCTCATCACCAACATTGTCTTCTGTTATCCACGTGCAATAAAACTTTATGGATGTACCCTCACAGCAAGCATTGGCATTTAATAGACTATGTTTTGGAAGAAGAAGAAGAGAGAGGCAGGATAAGAGAGTGATAAAGGTGGTGTGTAGCACAGAGTGCTGGACTGACCATAAACTGATTCTAAGCTAAACATTTGCATTCAACAAAAGCAGTGACCCCAGTACAACCATCAGAAGACAATGTTAACAGGTTAGAGTGCTTCTCTGAATGTGAATAGTTCGTTGCTAATTTAGAGGGAAAGCTGAGTTAACACAGTTGGCAACAGTGGTGCAGAAAAAGAGTGGGCTACTTTCAGAGATTTGTGTACAGAATCACATTTACTCGTCTGGGCCAGAATACTAGCAAACATAAAGTTTGGTTTGACGAAAATGATGGGGAAATTCAGAAGCTGAGAAACAAAAAATGAGAAATCCACAGAATTTATCAGCAGGCTAGTTCATTCATCTCTAAGAAGGCAGTGTTAAACTCCATCAAAAGTAAAGTGCAAGTGAAACTTAGAGAGACGTAGGATTCTTGGGTCAGTAAGAAGGCAGACGAAATTCAGTTTTATGCTAATAGTAATCCAAATCATTTTCATAACTCCCTGAAATTTACTTTTGGCAAAGACATACAGTACATCTCAACTACTTAGCGCTGATGGAGCCATGTTGTTTAGTGATAAGGACATGATTCTGGAGAGATGGGCTGAACACCTCCATTGTATTTTCAACAGATCGTCATCAACCAATTCTTTGTTACCAATGGATGGCTCAGTTGATGTTGTTTAGAATTTTCTGTTACCAAGAAATGGCTCTCTTCAGAAGATTAGATTTTGAAATGTAAATGTAATCTGTAATGTATGTAATGTAAAATAATGTAAAAAAATACAAATTTTAAAATTAAATTAATTTTAGGTTCTCCAGGAAAATTTTACAAAGGGGCCCTTCTCTTAGCCATTGTCTCCAGAAATAGTCTTACTGTATACCATATACTCTCCTTTTCTGGATCTCCCATGCACCATAGGGACTGGGTTAAAAGCTCTTCTCTCCCAATTTCACTAGACCCAGGTTCCATATTTGCCTTAGTTATCTTTTTTTAAATCTATTTTCTGCCTACAGAGGATCTTAAAATCTTACCTGGAAGGATAAGATTGTTATCAACTTTGAATTAGAAGGGACTTTTCAGTGATCCAAAGCTCATTTGGTTCATCTCCCTTATTTTAGAAAGGAAGAGCTGAGGCCCAATGAGATTAAAGGTCATGCCTACAGAGACAGTCAGTAGCAGAGCCCAGATACAAACTCTGGTTTTACTACTAAATAGTGCTCTGGCCTGAGTTTGGTTGGAGATGTGTACCAACAGCATCAATAGATTGAGAATTGGGAGGGACCTCAAAGGACCCTTAGTAAAATTCCCTCATTTTTCAATGGAGTAAACTGAAACCCAGAGGTGAAATGTCTTGACCAAAGTGCTAAACAGCAGAATTATGCAGGATTTAAACTTGGGTCTCCTGGCACTTCATGCAGGGAAGAATTCCACTATGGTTCACTAGATCTCCTAGGCTACACTTTATGTGCCCAATGTCAGAGTTAAATCAAATGATAGAAGAAGCAAGTATTTTTACCATGAGAGGAGACCTAAGATACAGTTCTGGAGAAAAGTCTCCTCACAGACTCATTAGAGTAGCCTCAGAATATAAGCTCCTTGTGGGCAGGCACTGGTTTGTTGTTTTTTACTTTTTATCTTTGTATTCCTAGCACTTAGCACAGTGCCTGGCATATACTAAGTAATAAATGTTTGTTGATTGATTAAGTGGAAGGAATACTACCCCTGGATTCTGAGAACCTAAATTCAAGTTCCAGCTCTGCTTATTTGCTGGGCAAATCTCTTGACATCTCTGGCCTTTAGTTTCCTTATCTTTAAAATAAGAGAGTTTGACAAGATGGCCTGAGGTTTCTTCTGGCTCCAGATAAAACTCTGCCATTCTTTCCAAGTATTTTGGTAGCTTTAGACTACCTTTTCATTTGTTTCTATTTTCATTTTGGATTGCATATTCACCTTGTCTTAATTTACTCTAAGTACCCTTATTGGTAGCTAATGTGCACTACTCTTTTTTTGTCTTGTCCTCTAAGTTTATCCATATGGAGATCTTTCATTATGGAAACACTCTCTACCTACGTGGATTGTAACTTTCTGTATTTTACAGCCTTAGAGACTTACTTGGAGGTTAAGTGATTTAACAAAGCTCATAAATGTGAGAAGTGAGACTCAAATCCACCTCTTCCTAATACTGAGGTTAGCCAGTATAACATACTGTCTCTCTGATAAATAGCTTATCTTACAATACATTTTGTCTTCAAGGTCCAATGAAACTGGGTAGACGATATGGAATTCTTAATGCCTCTTATGGTGTTCTTATCTATGTTACATTACATATAGTTGGGAGATGCTTTCAGTGACATCCATGATAAGAAGTCTAAAATAAGAAATGAATAATTTCATCGTCATTCTGACTTGAGTGATAAATGGTTATGTCAATATGTTCATATGCTTTAGCACAGTATGTTGCTCCCAGATTAAATTAAATTATCTTTGAACACATTCTGAACTGAATTTGTCATAGAACCCAATGACTTAACCTTCAGCCTCCAGCCAGAATTATGATGAAAGAATTTGAGTTCACTGGGACCTCAGAAGCCATATACTCCAACCTCTGTCTGAACAAGAATACATTCTATGGGTTTATTCATTTTAGAAGCATTTATTAAACACCTAGTATACTTGATAAAGGGTTATCCAACCTTTACTTGAACAACTCAGGGAAGGAAAGAACCTACTTCCTTCTAAAGGAGCCCATTTTATTTTTGGATGGAAAGAATTGTTAGTATTTCCTGACATTAGTCTTAATTTTTCCTCTTTCCAGCATCTATCCCATTGTTTCTAGTTCTTCCTGCCAAAGCCAAGCAGAACAAGAAGGATTAGATACCAGGATGGTGAAGGGCCTTGAGGCCATGTCATAGGAGTATCAGTTGTTGGACTTGGACACTTTCAGCATGAAGAAGAGAAGACTCAGGGGAGCCATGGGGAGCTGTCTTCCAATATATGCAGGCTTGACATATGGAGGGAGGATTTATCTTTTTCTGTTTGGCCCTAGAGGGCAGAACCAGGATCAATATGTGGAAGTGACAAAGAGGCTTGATTAGGCTTGCTATGAGGTCAAATGTCCTAACCATTGGAGCTGTCCAAAAGTGTCATCAGCTGACTCTAGATGTGGTAAGGTCCATCTCATTGGAGGTCTTCAAGGAAAGGCCGGATGACAACTGATTTATGGTTCAGATTCCTTTCCTCTATGTGTTAGATTAGTTGGCTGCTGAGCTTCCTCCCAACTCTTCAATTCTGTGAAGTTGAATGACTCTTCCACAGTTCAATTCTTCAAACCCTTGATGAAAGTTATTACATCTCTAGGGGTCTTCCCTCCCATAAGCTAAACCATTAATATTAATAAAGTTCTCTGAATTCAGAGAACGGAATAATAAGCCTCAATATCATAGTGCTCTCTCAACTTACTACTGCTGTTCTCTCTTTTCTCCTTTCTTAATTTAGGTTGATAATATTGACCACTGAGAAAAATGTTAGTGTAAATTGATATTCAGATATGTAAAGGACTAAAGATTAGCAGTTCTTTCTGTTCCTTTCTTTAGTGGCTAATAATGGGACTAGGGAGCATTTATTGTACCAGATTTATAAATGGATTTTTTCTTCAGCTTTGGCAAACTGTTACATGTCTGCCTTCATAGGCAGGCAGTGAAGTTTTTTCAGGTTCTGTAACATAAGCAGCCATCCTTAAAAACACTCATTAAAGTCCCTAGGACTAGCACTATTCCCAAAAAGTCTGGTAATATTTGTTGTAGGGAATGGATGAAGAAAGAGATTAACAATGTTGTCATTAGGCTCCATATCCTTCCTACAGCTCTGTGAACCTTCCCAGGAAAGATCTAAGAGAGGAGCAACCCATTGTCTATCTGAGGATTACAGAATACTTCAGAATAGTTATGACTTTTATAAGGAAACCAAACTCCTAACCACTCCTACCCCATGCTGACCATTTTCTCAAGTCAACTTTCTTTACTTTACTTAATAAATCACAGTCCTTTTGGCCCTGTTTGCGGTAAAGCCAAGACAGCAGAGTAAGCAGGGACTTGGGGGCGGCTAGGTGGCACAGTGAATAGAGCACTGGCCCAGGAGTCAAGAGGACCTGAGTTCAAATCCAGCCTCAGACACTTAGCACAAAACTAGCCGTATGATTCTGGGCAAGTCACTTAACCACAATTGCCCCTCCAAAAAAAAAAAAAAGAGCAAAAAAAAATGAGCAGGGACTTGCTTGAGATCTCCTCCAAATCCCTGTAAAAAATGATCCTAAATGGTGGCAAAAAACCTGGAAACTTAGGGGACGCCCATCAATTGGGGAATGGCTGAACAAGTTATGGTATATGAATGTAATGGAATACTATTGTGCTATAAGAAATGGAAAGGAGATGGACTTCATAATTACCTGGAGAGGTTTATATGAATTAATGCTATGTGAGAAGAGCAGAACCAGGAAAAATCTGTACAGTCACAGATACATCCTGTGTGTGACGACCAACCTTGATAAACTGGACTCTCCTCAGCAACGCACAGTTAAAAGACAGCTCTACGAGTCTCAGAATGGAAGGAGACGTCTACACTCAGAGAGAGATCTAGAAGGACCAGAGTTTAAATGGAGACTGAAGCGACGCGTGCTATTGCTCTTTTCCATGTCTGGTTTTGTTTCTTTTTTTCCCATTGTTCACTCCATTGGTTACAACGCTTCTACACAAGCAGACTATTGTACAGTGTGAAGGTGTTTGCAGATCCCGTACATGACTGTACGCCACCATGGGGGGGGGGGGGAGAAGGGAGGGGAGAAAATCTGAAACCCAGGTGATTCTGTACCTGAACCTTGTAAACTAAAAGTACACAAACAAGTCAATAATTCTTTTTAAATGACCCTAAACAAATTGTAGAGCAGCTGAACCCACAGAACGACAGAGTGAAGCAAACTCCCAGCCCAAGACAGCCTGGAAGGCCCGCAGGGAAGGTCTGTTGCACCAGTCTGAGAGAAGAGCTCAGTCCAGTGTAGGCCATGCTGGCACAGACAGGGCCAGAGCAGTCCTCAGGGGACTAAAGCATTGGCAGCTGTGGTGGTTTCCGGTCTTCTCAACCCACAAATGCCAAAGACAGCATAGAAGGTCAGTAGGAACATCTGTGGGACCTGGGTGAGAGAAGAGCAAGGTCTGTCCTAGCCCCAGGCCCGGGATGATGTTGTGGGGGTAGTGGCAGTGGCTGCTTCCAGAGCTCCTAGCCCAGAGACTGGGGGAGGGGAGGCGTGGATCATGTAGCTGACCAGAGGGAGACTGCAGGGATCTCTTTACTCGCACTGAGACAGAATTCTCTTGCTTTGTCTGGGCTTGGATCTGGGTCACAGTCCTGAGAGGTGGCACTGGTGTGAGGAGGTGTACTGGTGTTTTGGAGCTTGTGGTGGCAGTAGAGAGGGAATGAAAGAGTGCTTGTGGTCACTAACAGACCAGAGCACAGACCAGGAGAGGAGTGATCACCTTACCTTTCATCATAAAACCTTGGAAGAACTGAAAATTTACAGGTCTCTCAAAATACTTCTGAAAATAGCTGCACAAAACCCCTGAAGCTTGGGACAGTATGCCCTCCACACTGGAAGTGGAGACCTACCTTAACAAAGTGTCAAGATGTCAAGTATTTGAAAGTTCTCCAATACCTGCAACTAGGAATTAAGATATACAGGGGCTGGGATAGGGAGACCCTCCCTGCCCTACCAGAAAATAAGAGAGCAGAGCAGGGGAGGGGTTTTACAGTGGGATTGCTGTTATGGGGTTGGGGCAGGGGCAAGACAGGGAGAAAATGTGTAATTCAAAAATGTCATGAAAATGAATAATGTAAACAAGAAAACAAATAAAAAAATAAATTAAAAAAAAAGATGTCAAGTAATTGGCTGGGAAAATGGGCAAACAGCAGAAAAAAAATTAAACTATAGAATCTTACTCTGGTGAAGAGGAAGATCAAAACATGCAACCAGAAGAAGACAACAAAGTCAAAGCACCTACACCCAAAATCTCCAAGAAAAAAATTAATTGGTTGCAGTCTGGAGAGGAGTTCAAAAAGGATTTTGAAAATTAAGTAAGAGAAGTAGTGAGAAGAAATTTTAAGAGAAATGAGAAGAATATAAGAAAATCATCAAAAAACAATCAACAGCTTTTTAAAGGAGACCCAAAAAATGCTGAAGAAAGCAACACCTTAAAAAATAGGCTAACCAAAATGGCGAAAGAAGTCCAAAAAGTCACTGAAAAGAGTGCCTTAAAAAGCAGTTTTGGCCAAATGGAAAAGGAGATCCAAAAGCTCACTGAGGAAAATAATTCCTTCAAAATTAGAATCAAGGAAATGGAAGCTAATGACTTTATGAGAAGTCAAGAAATTATGAATAAAAATTAGAAGACAGTGTGAAATATCTCACCGGGAAAACAAGTGATCTGGAAAACTGATCCAGGAGAGATAATTTAAAAATTATTGGACTACCTAAAAGCCATGATCAAAAAAGAGCCTAGACATCTTTTTTCAATAAATTATCAAGGAAGACTGCCCTGATATTCTAGAACCAGAAGGCAAAATAGACATCGAAAGAATCCACTGATCACCTCTTGAAAGAGATCTCAAAAGGAAAATTCCTAGGAATGTTGTAGCCAAATTCTGGAGTTCCCAGGTCAAGCAGAAAATATTGCAAGGACCCAGAAAGCCAAGTATAGTGGAAACACAATCAGGATAACACAACATTTAGCAGTTTCTACATCAAGGGATCGAAAGTCTTGGAATATGATATTCCAGAGGTCAAAAGAGCTAGGATTAAAACCAAGAATAACCTACCCAGCAAAACTGAGTATAATTCTTCAGGAGAAAAAATGGTCATTCAATGAAATACAGGCTTTTCAAGCATTCTATTTTCTCCCAAGTATTCTTGATGAAAAGACCAGAGTTGAATCGAAATTTTGATTTTCAAATACAAGAATCAAGAGAAGCATGAAAGTAAAGAGTAATTATAAGGGACTTATAAAAGTTGAACTGCTTACATTTCTACATGAAAAGATGATATTTATAACTCATAAGATCTGCCTCAGTATTAGGGTGGTTGGAGGGAATGTGTGTGTGTGTGTGTGTGTGTGTGTGTGGTGTGTATGGATATAGATATAGACAGGGGGCACATAGTGAGTTGAGTATGAAGGGGTAATAGCTAAAAAATAAAATTAAGGAGTAAGAGGAATATATTGGGAGAAGGAAAAAGAAAGAGATAGAATGGGGTAAGTTATCTCACATAAAAGAAGCAAGAAAAAGTTTTACAATGGAGGGGAAGAGGGGGGAGGTGAGAGGGAATTAATGAAACTTACTCTCATCTATTTGACTTAAGGAGGGAATAACATACATATTCAGTTGGGTATGGAAATCTCTTACCCTTCAGGAAAGTAAGGGGTAAGGGGATAAGAGAGGGGGAGATGATAGACAGAAGGGCAAATGGGAGGAGGAGGGTAATCAGACGCAAACACTTTTGAGGAGGGACAGGGTCAAAGGAGAGAATAGAATAAATTGGGGGGGATAGGATAGGGTTGAATATAGTTGGCCTTTCAAACATGACTGTTTTGGAAGTGTCTGACATGACTTCACATGTATAACATATCAAATTGCTTGCCTTCTCAGTGAGGATGTGTGGGGAGCAAGGAAGGGAGAGAATTTGGAACTCAAAGTTTTAAAAACAAATGTGAAAAATCATTTTTACATGCAACTGGGAAATAAGATATACAGGCAATGGTGTAAAGAAATCTATCTTGCCCTATAAGAAAATAGAAGGGAA
>CM053593.1:330037521-330057946 GCA_028646575.1 Pseudocheirus occidentalis | reverse complement strand
TGCACCCCCACGGCAAGGCTGCTGTGATCCTGGGGCCCAGTGCTTCGTGGTAAAAATGTTTCCCACCAGGTATTGATTGGTCAGGATGTTCGGGAGAACCGGCTAGGTCATTGAGAAGACTTCGTTATCTCTCATTGTGCCTTTGCCCTGGCAGCTCCCAATACTTGGAATTCACTCCCTCCTTACCTCTCTTCCTTTAAAATGCAGTTCATCTATTCCCAAAGCACTAAAAAACTGCACACCCTTTAGTCCAAGAATACCACTACTAGGTCTATATCCCAAGGAGATCATAAAAAATGGAAAAGGACTCACATGTACGAAAAACAGCAACTCTTTTTGTGGTGGCAAAGAATTCGAAATTGAGGGGATTTCCACCAATTCGGGAATGGCTGAATAAGTTGTGGTATAGGAATGTAATGGAATTCTATTTTGGCATAAGAAATGATGAGCAGGCAGACTTCAGAAAAACCTGGAAAGACACATATAAACTGATACTGAGTGAAGTGAGTAGATCCAGGAGAGCACTGTAACAGCCACAGTATATGATGACTGCTTTGATAGACTTAGGACTAAAACAGTACAAAAGGACTCCTGATGGTAAATGCTATCAACATCCAGAGAAAGAAATATGGAGTCTGAATGCAAAGGGAAGTAGACTATTTTCTTTTTTTGTTTTGTTTTGCTTTGGTTTTTTTCTTATGATTCTTCCCTTTTCTTTTAATTCTCCTATATAGCATGACTAATGTGAAAATATGTTTACTAGGAGTGTATATGTAGAGCCTATATCAGAACAGTATGGGGAGGACAGCAATGGGCCTCAGACACTTAAAACAAAAACTGTGTGATCCTGGGCAAGTCACTTAATCTGAAAAAAAAAAAAGAACAGCATGGGGAGGGGGGAATGGAGGGGGAGAAAAAAATTTAAAACTTATAGAAGCGAATGATGAAAACTAAAAATCAATAAACTTAAAAAAAATAGTGAGCAAGCAGATTTCAGAAAAATTTGGAAAGACTACGAACTGATGCTGAGTGATATGAGCAATACCAGAAGAACACTGTACACAGTAACAGACAGCTACATTGTGTGACCAACTTTGATAGACTTGGCTCTTGTCAGCAATACAATGATCTAAGACAATCCCAAAAGATTCATGATGGAAAAACGCTATCCACATCAAGCAAGAGAAAAAGCTGTGGAGTCTGAATCCAGATCAAAGCATGCTCTTTTCTCCTTGTTTCTTCTTTCTCGTGGTTTTCCTCTTTTGTTCTGATTCTTCTTTAACAACAGAACTAATATGCAAATGTTTAATATGATTGTACATGGACAGCCTATATCGGATTGCTTGTCTTCTTGGGGAGAAGGGAAGGGGAAGAGTAAGGGAGAAAAATGATTGGAACTCAAAATCTTATAAAAGTGAATGCTGAAAACTATCCTTACGTTTAATTGGGGAAAATACTATTTAAGTAGAGGAAAAAATGAAGTTCAGGCTCATCTTCTGTAGGAAACCTATGCTGGTAGTTCTCTGCCTCTACTCTCAATTCCTAGTGACTCCTTCTCAGACTCCTTTGCATTTAATTACTTTCTGTGTAGAAATAGGAATCAATCAGGAGTTTTTAGTGGAAAGTCCCTGAAATTGTTTAAAAAAAATTTTTTTTTGAAAGCTTTCAATATATAGGGCAACTAAGTGTTGCAGGCGACAGAGGGCCAGGCCTGAAATCAGGAAGACTTACTTATCCTTCTGAGTTTAAATTAGGCTTCAGATATTTTGTGACCCTGGACAAGTCACTCATCCCTGTTTGCCTCACTTTTCAACTAGAGAGGGAAATGTCAAACCACTTCAGTATCTTGGGCAAGAAAACCTCAAATGAGGTCATGAAGATTTAGACGCAACTGAAAATGACCTAACAACCACAATTTCAACATAATTGGTTTTCTTTTGTTATTTTATATCTGTTGCACATAAAAATATTATTCTGAGAAGTATTCTGTCGGTTTCCCCTGATTGCTCATGGGATCATGAAACAAAAAAAGATTAAAAATCCCTGATACAGATACGTACAACCAATGACACATATAAAGTTTATGTTAACTTTACATTTATGCTGCATATGATTTTTATATGGTTTCCCCAATTAGAATGTAAACTCATCATGAGTAGAGATTGCTTCAGTCTTTACCTGTGTGCCTAACACAAAGCAGGCATGTGATAAAGACTTATTGATTGACTAAATAAACATACATGTTGATCACCTGATAAGTTCCTCTAGGGGAGGAAAGATCATAGCAACAGAAATACAGAACTGGGAGAGACCTCAATCTTTTCATTATAAAAATAAAGAAATGGAGGCTCAGGGATGCTTAAGGATTTGCCTAAAGTTACACACAGCTCATAGGATCACCTGTTTAGAGCTCAAAGAGACCAAGGATGTCTGCTAGTCCAACCTCCTCATTTTACAGGAAAAAAAAAAACTGAGGCCAAGAAAACTATATTAACCAATCATACCCTAGTTGTTTGTATACTGTCTTCCCCTTTAGACTGACTTCCAAGGGAGAAAGGACTGTGTTTTTTGTTTTTCTATCCCCAGACTTTACCATAGTGCCTTGGACAGTTAATGCTCAATAATTCCTTACTGACTGAATAGCTGTGGGAGAGTTCTGTAGATTTAGAAGACTGCTGTGCTAGCTGCTTGAATCAAGGTCACCACAGGGACAAAGCCAGTCAAGCAGCTTATTAACAGCCTAATTATATGGGATGCTCTAGCAGAAGTTGTGGGTTGACTTTCCAAAGGTCAAGGTGCCCCCAGGTCACTGACAGGTATCAAAACTGGAAATTGTGGCCTTGGGGCAGGTAAGTAGATAGAGACCCTTGCCCTGCAATCAGGAGGACCTAAGTTCAAATTGCTAGCTATGTGACCCTGTGCAAGTCATTTATTGATAAAAGAAAGAAAGAAAAGAAATTGTGTCACTATGTTTATCCTGTCCCCTTTCTGAGCTGGTGGCAGCATTGCCCGACTTGCCCCAAAACCAAGGGCCTCTTTCTTGAATAGGGAAATTCCTCAAGAAGGAAAAAATGAAGGAAAAAAAAAAGAGGTCCAAAGGCAGATCTCGACCCCATATGACTCCCTGTCACTAGAGCTATATGTCATCTCCCTCTTGGAGCATTTAGAGAAAACTGATGAAAAAAATGACAGGGCACGATCAAAACAAAAACTCCAGTTGCCAAGGTAGGCAAAACTCACCTAGCAAGTTATTACTCTTGGTTCCAAAATGGATATAGTTGAGAGACAAGGAGTCAACTCAGACCAAATCCTGGAACTGAATATGAAAGACATTTCATGTACCCAGGAACTGTGTTGTCTGACAAGAGAACATGAGGAGCATAATGTGGAAAAAAAATGCAACAGATGCAAGATTCCTAAATGATTTGCTGAATATGACATTACTATATTTATAATGGGAGGCATTTTAAAGTAGTGGATAGATTGTTGAATGTAGAATCAAAAAGACCTGGATTCAGATCTTACCTCTAGTGAAGAATGAGATCAACATTTTCAGACATGGACAACAAGGGGTTATTTTGTTTGGTTGCAAAGGAGGGGTGTTTAGCTTTTGCTTCTGTTTTTATCTGTGAGCAGAAGGGGAGATGAGGGTAAATTATAATACTGGGAGGGGGGAGAGAAATGATAAGAACATCAGTGAAGCTTTTTTTTTTAAAGTGGTCAGAATGGAAGGAAGTTCAGAATGGAACAGGTATGGGGAACAGCTTTGGAACCAACATTTTGAATGTCATATACTTATTTTTAAATTGCATAATAGAGATCCGTGGTTTCATGTACATTCCTCTGTTCTTTGTAAAGTGAAATGTTCATATTTGTTAGTTTTCCAAGTTAAGAATAAAAATAATTCTAAAATTATTTTTAAAAATATCACCTCTGTCACTTGTTATCCCTGAGCAAAATTGCTTAACCTTAGCTGGGCTCAGTTTCCTTATATGTAAAATATATATATAATATAAAAATAGGGGTTATAAGATCCATAGTCTCTCCTTTGAACGACTGTTTGCAAACTTCATGATTTTATGTAAATATCTATTACTTCTACTACTAACAAAACTGGGTTTACTTCAGGGTATCCATTTCCAAATCCAAAAGTGTCTGGGTTGGTTTTGCTTTTGTTTCTTTGGTTAAGTTTGCCTGAAATGTAGTTGCCAACCTAACTGCCCAACACAGCTCATTATGATACCACCTCAGAGCAGGGAAAGTCATTCTGATGACATGCTGTTAAAAGACTTGTGCAAAAACAGAACCAGGCTAGACAGAAAAATTGTCTCTGTTCATCCAGTTAAGTACCAATTCATATGTCAAGAGAAAGAATCAAACTTTCAGTAATAGAGTCTTCCACTGTGTTCTGTGAAACTTGAATATTAAACTAAATTTGGCAGCATTTGTCCTAAGAAAAGCAGTGCAACTAAAATGCGGCAAAAAAAAAAATCTACTGCGTATGAACCCCAGACTCAGCTATGGAAGAAGATTTGAAAAGGAAAATTTATCATCTACTGCTTCATGATCAAAATTAGGCTGTAGGACAAAATGGTTCTCTCATTCATTGATGATTCCTATATCCAAATAGTTACTATCACACCAAATTTATTTGCTTCATCAAAATGTTATTTAATCTTGACATGTAATTGGGGGAAAAATAAAATACTATTTAAAAAAAACTTTAAAGAACCTGGAATCCTTATGGAATCTCTTAAACTGTTTACCTCTCTTCTTCAGGTGGTGGGTTAAACACTTTCTATCAGTGATTTTCTTCCATCTCTTCCACATGAAATACTGAATAAACAAGAAAGTAATGGGAGTATCATGGAATTTGTGGAGTTGGATGGAACTCAGCCACTTCACTTCATTTGATAGATGAAGAAACTTCAGACTCAGGCACAGATGTCACAGTATGTAGTTGGAGTCAGGAAGACCCAAGTTCAAATTCTGACTCAGACCTTTAGCTCTGTGACCCTGCGGCAAGTCACCTAACATCTCTGTGCCAGCAGTTCCTTTTCTGTAACTTGGGGTTAATAATAGCAGCTACCTCACAGGGTCATTGGGAGGCTTAAAGGAGATTACATAGGTAAGAAGCTTGACAAACCTTCAAGTGATATATAAATGCTGGCTATTATTATTAAAGGTTCAGTGATTTGGCCAAGGTCACACAACTAGTCAGTGGCACAGCTGGGATTCAGATTCCAAATTCTCTTTTTATGACACCACACTGATAGTACAGGATTTTTATGTCAATCCTTAAAGATATTCTTTCTCTAATAAAGTTATTGTTGGATAAGTAGACCAACATGAATCAATATTGTTTTAGTGAGACTCTGGATTTATTCATTTTAGAAGTATTTGTTAAACACTTACCATATCTGATAAGAGGTTATCCAGCCTTTACTTGAACACTTCAGGGCGGGAGAGATTCTTAACTAATATTTTGAAATGTCTGTTTAGGTCAGTAAATTTCTCCCATTTATTTGGAGACCTGTAATTTATTAAGTAAAGTTAATAAAGTTGCCTCAAGAAAATGGTCAGCATGGGGTAGGACTAGTCAGGAGTTTGGTTTCCTTATAAAAGTCATAACTATTCTGAAGCATTCTGTAATCCTCAGATAGACAATGGGTTGCTCCTCTCTTAGATCTTTCCTGGGAAGGTTCACAGAGCTGTAGGAAGGATATGGAGCCTAATGACAACATTGTTAATCTCTTTCTTCATCCACTCCCTACAACAAATATTACCAAATCTTTTGAGAACAGTGCTATTCCTAGGGACTTTAACAAGTGTTTTAAACGATGGCTGCCTATGTTACAGAACCTGGAAAGACTTCACTGCCTGCCTGTGAGGGCAGACATGTAACTGCCAAAGCTGAAGAAAAAAATCCATTTATAAATCTGGTACAATAAATGCTCCCTAATCCCATTATTAGCCGCTCAGGAAAGGACTAGAAAGAACTGCTAATCTTTAGTCCCTTCGATGTCTGAATGTCAAATTTAAAAAGGTAATTAAATGAGTGGGTTTTTTTTCCAGCGGTCAATAGCATGCAACCTAAATTAAGAATGAAAAGAGAGAACAGCAGTAGTAAATTGAGAGAGCATCATGATATTGAGGCTTATTATTCAGTTCTCTGGATTCAGAGAACTTTATTAATATTAATGGTTTGGCTTAAAGGAGGGAAGAACCCTAGAGACATGATAACTGTCATCAAGGGTTTGAAGAACTAAACTGTGGAAAACTCATTCAACTTCACAGAATTGACAAGTTAGAAGAAAACTCAGCAGCCAACTAATCCAAAACATAAAGGAAAGGAATCTGCACCATAAACAAGTTGTCATCCAGCCTCTCTTTGAAGACCTCCAATGAGACGGACCTCACCACCTCTGGAGGCAGCCCCTGCCACTTTTGGACAGCTCTAATGGTAGACATTTGACCTCATAGCAAGCCTAATCATGCTGGCCTCTTCGTCACTTCCACACATTCATTGATCCTGGTTCTGCTTTCTAGAGCCAAACAGAAAAAGACAAATCCTCTCCCCATATGTCAAAACCTGCAGATATTGGAAGACAACTCCCTATGGCTCCTTTGAGTCTTCTCATCTTCATGCTGAAAATGTCCAGTTCCAACAACTGATCCTCCTATGACATGGCCTTAAGGCCCTTCACCATCCTGGTATCTACGCCCTCTTGTTCTGCTTGGCCTTGGCAAGAAGAACTAGAAACAATGGGATAGAGGGTGGAAAGGGGAAAAATTAGAGTTAATGTCAGGAAATACTAACTAACCATTAGTTCCATCCAAAAATGGAATAGGCTGCCTCAGAAGGAAATAGGTTCTCTCCTTCCCTGAGGTGTTCAAGTAAAGGTTGGATAACCCTTTATCAGGTATAGTAAGTCGTTTGGTTTTTTCTTTTTATTTTTTTTGGAAGGCAATTGGGGTTAAGTGACTTGCTCAAGGTCACAAAGCTAGTTTTTTGTGTTAAGTTTCTGAGGCCACATTTGAACTCAGGTCCTCCTGACTCCAGGGCCAGTGCTCTATTCACTGTACCACCTAGCCACCCCCTATAGTGTTTAATAAATGTTTCTAAAATGTATAAATCCATAGAATGGATTCTTGTTCAGGTAGAAGTTGGACTAGATGGCCTCTGAGGTCCTTGTTAACTCAGATTCTTTCATCATAATTCTGTCTGGGAACTGAAGGTTTGAAATTCTTGATGTAATTGGGCTCCATGACAAATTCAGTTCAGATTGTGTTCAAATATAATTTAATTTAATCTGAGATCAAGGTACTCTGCTAAAGCATGTGAACATACTGCCTCTTATTACCAACTAGAAACCAGCAACCACATTTCCAGGATTTGGATTTTATGAGCCATAGAGACAGCAAAGAGGAAAATAAGCAATTGGTGCTGACACATTCTTAAGGTTAAATCTTATGGTACTACAATTGATATTATTTTGAGTCTGATTCCAGGTATGATTTTCCAGAAATGCTATGGAGCCAACAATCCAAAATACCAGCAGCCCTGTGGGGGTGACATCTGTGAACTGCAGGTAGAATTCTGTCTCAGGGAAAGCTGGGATGGCAGCTTTTGGGATGGACTGAGGAATGACTCTCCTGAATCAATTTCCCCAGTGTGATATTTCTTTCTGAATGTAAAATTTGCCTGTCTGGCTAATATTTTAAGCCCAGCTATGATATTGAATTGACATCAAAGGAGAGGAGCATTTTTTCCCTACTATAGCTCTGTTCCTATTTTTCCTTTTATAGCAGGTGGTCAGTAGATCAAATCTTTATCTAAACTACTAAGATGCTGCTATGTAAGATCTAAGCTATTTAGCCAAAATTACATTCCTTTTCATATCCTAACAATTAAGTAGATGAGTACTTGGGCTTGTCATTTGTCTTGGATGAATCATATATGTATGTATAAGATAAGGTTCTTGAAGAATCCAAGAGTGTTTTTTATGTGAATGATTGGACAATGTTGCAACAGTTTGTGGGACCAAGGTATAAACGTATTGTTTAGTGAGATTAAATCAGAAACATTTTCTGTTTTATGTTAAAGAACTTCAGAGCAATCATTTTTCTTTGAGAAAAGAACATTAAGTATTATATCTTGTGTTACCCCAAAAGGAAATACAGTTTTACTTAGGTTTGTTATTGAATGTAGGAGTAACACTTGTGTGGAAAGTCTCCAGAAGGGCAAACATTTTATTATAGATAACTCATCTGATACAATCTGGAATTGTATTCTGTTCCCCATCGCATTATTTCCCATCATACTCTTTTGTTATAGTTGGAGTAAAATAAGCATCTTTGGGGTAAATTCATTTGTGTGACCATTAAACTTAGGCATAAAAGTCAACTACTTACAAAGACTGTTGTGACTTATGTGCTCCTGTACAGGATTGGATCCTTAGCAGCATCTCATCCTCCTATGAGAGGTATAAGCACCTGAAAGTGAATAACTAAAATAAATAACTAAAGTAAACAGCTAGAATGAAAAATTTTTGAGGAAAAAAGAAAGATCAGATGATTGTGTGTGTGTGTGAATCTAATAAAAATTAGATTCAGAATTTTACATATGCTGAATGTTCACAGGATTTTACTCAACCAGTCTCTAACCTGAGAAAGATGAAACAGCAGCCAGAGACAAAGTGCCAGCAGCGATTTAATTAATTAGCTTCATTATGAGGGACAGATTTGCAAATCAGGAATTCTCCTGATCAGAATTCCCCCTTGCTAAAGTAAAGACAGTGATTATATACATAAATAACAAGTAGGAAGAGAGTGGGGAAGGTGGAGTAAAAACAATCATTTTCCAAGGTCTGAGTGGTTTCCCAAGACATTACAATTCTGGAGTCCTGTGGGAGCAATGTTGTTCAAGTCTTTTGTGGTCATTACTTAGTGGGATGCAGGACCAGAGTTCTGGGACAGGAATGGATTCTATAGTCTTTGATGCGCTTCACTTAAAGTACACAGGCACAAGAATGCTGTGATTATGAGAGTATTGTCAAGAGTTTGTTTGATTGATCATTTCAAGGGTTCTTATTGTAAGTCTGACTCCCAAGCAAGAAAAGCAGCTCTTAAGAAATCTAAATTAATAGTATATTCATTACACATATCATATCAATTAATATGAAATCTTAATTCCCTTCACACTAGATATATCAATAACATAATTTGCTAACTTGCATCACAAAGCAAGTGATAGGTAATAAAGCTATAGTTTTTTCCCTTCTTATGGGGCTTGAATCCATGGCAAAGGGCAAACTAAATAAATGCCAGTCTAAAGAAGTTAAATGGGCGAAAGTCAATGCCAATTTAAAAAGCACTCTTAGACCTTAGCTTACATATCTACATTGGTAAATATAAAATCCATAACCAGAAGGGCTCATTCTGCAAGTCAAATTCTCATAATTTTCTTTTTAGGATTAGTGTCAAAATCAAGTATATGGTTTAGATAAAGATAAGAGCAGCAAGGAGTGTGGATAAATGTAAATTCTTTGACCCAGGGCTTTGAATTTGATGGTCTTCATATGCCTCTATTATTAATAGGATTAGAACCATAAAGTTTGAGCTCTTTTTCACTATATAACTTAGTTATTGGCAAAGCAAAATTAAAGCAACTGCATAAAATCATATTAAGATCTATTTTGCAAGAGATTTTAACAGGAAAAGGATCTCTGCAAGTGACCTGAGAAGCAGATCTGCTAGAAGCTACTCTGAAAAGACCAGATGACTGAAACACTGATGTTCTCAGAAACCAGACAGTTACTTAGGACATCAGAGCCTTAAGATGTGATGAACTGATGAAATGGAACAGGAGAAATGAGTTAGTGAGGAAGAGATTGACTATTTACCATGCACTTGGTGTCCTTGGCCTGCTTGCCCAAGGGGACTGACTGCCCCCAGCAGCTCCTGATAACATGTTGGTCAATTTCTCTTCCTCCTCTTCTCACACTGCCCCCATCCTGAAAAAAAAAATGCTTAAGTCCCATAGTTAAAAACCCTTGATGAAGTGTTTAGTACCTTTAGGTCTTCTTGTACCCTGGTGAGTCAATCTTGAGATTTATAATTGTCATACCAGTTAGTGATTCATTGAGGACACTGTGTCTCTCAGTGTATCAAAGCGGGAATGCAGAAAATTAATTTTAATGCTATTTTAATGTTAAAATGTAATATTGCCTTTTCTAAGCCTCTCCCCTTCACTTTTCAGCCTAGCTTTTACAAAAACCTCTCATTCTAATTGAGAAAAGTGATCACATTCCTGCCTCTCCCAAGACCTGGACTGGGCCTTTCTGTTTACCCTATAAATAGAAGCCAGCCCCAGCTGGTTAACACTACCAAGAGAGTTTCAAGAATCCTTGTTCTCTTCATCAAAGTTTTGGGCAACCAGGCTCACAAAGGAGAAACCAGATTGCTGGAGGATGCTGAATCTCATTATAAGACCTTGTTCCTCAGCTGACCTCCCCTTCTCCACAATAAAATAATTTGGAGGAGTTGAGAACTTTTAGCTTACCTCCTCCTCAAATATCTACCAATCAGGGTTGCCTTTCCCTTGTCAGGGAAGATCCCAGTAATTTGCTACCAGGAAGACAGATCTGGATGTAAATTGGCCTGGGATATTCCCTTGGCATCTTTCATCACCAAGAGAGATCAATGACCTCAATTTAGTATTTGCTACCCTAGTTAATAAATTACTTTTTCATACCTGGAATCTTGTCTCTTAGAATTTTCACCCAGTACAAGTCTCATCAAAAACCAAAACCACAGTATTTTCTTAATGAAGTAATAAATAGATGTTACTTTTCCATTTTCACACACCCTAAATATAAACACATTAAATCACAAGGAAATCTATCTTCACAGAGAGAAGATAGTTTCACAAAGATCTCATAAGCTCATCCCAGCAAGAAGATACTTAAGAACGAATTTATCATTCTCTTTACTACTCACCTGACAAAATTTACCTTTTCTAGAAAAATGAATTTTTGTAAAGATTCATTCCCTTGAAAATAAAATTTTAGGCTTTCTCACTACCATTCAGTTCCAATAAAAAAAAAACAACTTGATGCAGAATATTCTTTAGTGACAAACTGCAAGTCTTTACCCCAGATTGTGGTAAATCTGCTTGTCAGCGCTACTAAATTCTAACATAATGTAGCCCTTTCCCCTTCCTTTTGCTTAAAATAGAAATGATTAGAAGGAGTAATAAAAATGACCATTTTCTGATCAGAAGAGAAGATTTCCAACCACAACTATGTATTAATTAGAAAAAACAACCATAGCAACAGTAAAACTGTTCAAGAGAGCTTCAGGACATAGCAGCAATGTGGGGCTTTTCCAGAAGTGATAAGAAGAGAGAACTGGGAAGATACTGGTGTACTATATCACTTATTAATGCATCAGTGTAATTCTTTTAGTGCATGGCTGTTTAAACATCTAGGAAAAGAATTTCTATACATAGGAGCATAGGAGTGTGACAATAGCTTTTAATACTAAATCAGTATTTTCTTAGTTCATTGTGATTAATGGGTATCAGTAATTGCATAAGTATATTAGAATTAATTATAATTAAGAATTATGGGGCCTGCTAGGTGGCACAGTGAATAGGGCACCAGGCTTGGAGTTAGGAGGACCTGAGTTCAAATCAGACCTCAGACACTTAACCCTTACTAGCCCTTTGACCTTGGGCAAGTCACTTAACCCCATTGCCCTACCCTCCCCCCTCCAAAAAGCAAAAAAAAAAAAAAAGAATTACATATTGATAATATCTATGTATTGAGGATTATATTGCTTTTAGCTGAATTATAAGATTGATTGGTTGGTTGGTAGTTGTCCTTTGTTTCTCAAAGAGAAACAAAATGACATCGCTATGTCCAGGTGAAGGTACAGTATGTCTGACTCTGGCCAATCAGACCAACATGAACTTGGAAGGTTCTACCACACATAAGACACAAATAATCCCCATGAACATTTGGAATGGAGATGTCCCTAAATTTGTGCATTTCACATTTCTGTTAAGCTATTCTGGAGGGCCTGCTCACAAAAAGGACTGCCTCCAGTGGCTCCTGTCAGTGCTTTGGTCAATCTCTTTACCTCTTTCCTTTGCCTGTCACAATACCTGAATCAGGGTCCCTGAGGGAACAGATAAGTAAGCCAGGATAACCTGAGCTGAGATTTCTTCTGCTAGGCTGACAGCCAGATCTTTCTCCAATTCCTGTTCCTACTGTTCCTCCTTTACTTTCTCCTGTCTTTCCTGTTTTTCAAAGAAAGTATATAAAGTGACATATTTGATGTGTTCCCTAAGTTAAAAGACATCAGGTCCTTGAAACACCATGAATCCTTTAAATAGGTAAAAAAGTTAATCCATTTAATTTCATATATGTATATATGTACATATATATAAATTGTTCCAGATAGAAATCCTAACAAGGATATAGATCAGCAATTTATTTGTAAGTTAGAAACTAAGGAGCTAAATGACCTGGCACATGGTCATGTTGCTATTAAGTATCAGAATAGAATTGAAGTCCAAGTTATCCTTGGATAGACACTTGACCCCTTTATCTTTTAAGCCACACTGACTTCTGATTTCATATTAAAAGGTATTTTATTATTTTTATTAAATGACATTTAAAAGTAGGCTAAATAAAGACTAAGTGTTCTTTTTTTTTTTTTTAAAGCATTCTATACCACTTTATTCAAGTTATTCCCTGGATGTATTAAATATTCTAACCCTGTTGGATTCTTGATCATTTTTGGTATTGTTGTGAGCAGGAGAGCTGTGCATACTTCATAATTCAGGCAAGCTGGTATTCAAAGGAATATTTACTGATGTGCACAAAGAACAGTTTTATTCAGTATTTGTAAAAAAAAAAAAAATTCCCAAAGAGCTATGATGTTGCTGTTCTTTCTGAAGGCTCAAATTGTCCTACTTCAAACTTTTCTTTGAACTTTTAAGTAATCTCTTCTTTTTTCAAAATGTTTAATCCACTGTTGAGGGCAGCTTGATTCAAAAATGCTTCTTAATGTTTCACATTTAGAGACATCATCAGTATTTTCATCCAAGCACTTCCAGTAGTCATCACAAACTCCCCAGCAAACTTGCCTTTCTTTCATGGAAGGTGCTGTCATTTTTACTTCTGCTTGGAGGTGAACACCTAGCCCTTCCAGCGTGACTCCTTAGAACCACTGTCTCTTCCAAGACTAAGTGTTCTTGTATGCTGTGGAATCTGACATTCTCCATGATGCTTGAAAAACACTCATTTTTAAAATGTCTAGCTTCCGCTAAAGACCTCCAATGTTGAGAACATCACTATTTCTCAAAAAAGTCTTTTGATTTTGAGATAGTTCTGTTTGTTAGGATCTGATTTGAGGAATGTCTGGGGGTGAATCTAGTTTTATGATTTGACTGGTGTGGGGAATACCAAGTGTGGAAATTCCTGTTAACAATGTAGATTGGCAACTTATTGAATTATAGTTTGAGAATAGAAAGGGACTTTAGATGTAATGTAGGCCGGCTCTGTGTTTGACAGATGAGAAAATCTGTAATTTATAGTCTTAATTGCCTGGAAGCACTTAAACAGTATAAGGTCCACAGGAAAATAAGGTCATTCAATGAGGTGGAGGTTTTTGAAGCATTCTTGCTGAAAAAAACCAGAACTGAAAAGAAAATTTGACACTCAAATACAAGAAGCATGAGAAGGCAAACATGGAAAAGAAATCATAAGGAACTTATCAAAGTTGAACTATTTACATGCCAACATGGAAAAATGATAATTGTAACTTATGAAACTTTTCTCAGTATGAGGATACAGACCCCTTCTTGGAGTAATATTTTAAATAATTAGAAGAAATTGTTGAGAGGGGATAGACACAAGATGGTGGAGTAAAAGCAGGAACTTGCTTAAACTCCACTAACAACCACTTCCAATACCTGTAAAATATGACTCTGAACAAAATTTAGAACTATAGAACTCACAGTGACAGAGAGAAACAAATCTCCCGCTGAAGGCAGCCTGGCAGTCTGACAGGAAGGGTCTATTGCACCAGGCTGGGAGCCAAGCACAGTCCCGCATGAGCCATGTGGGCCCAGACCCTGGGCAGCCCCAAGCAATGGCACAGACAGGACAGAGAAGACTCCAGGAGAGTGAATCACCAGCAGGTCTCGTGGGTTCCAGACTTCTCAACCCATCAATGTCAAAGAGAAAGTAAAAGATCAGTAGTGAACTCTGTTGGAACTGGGTGACATGAAAGTATAGTCTGGCCCCTGCCCCCGGGGCAAGAGGTGGCAGAGGTACAGAGGCTGTAGCTGCTGCCACGTGGCTGCCTCCAGAGCTCCTGGCCTACATACTGCAGGGGGACCAAGAGACCATTCAGAGGGTAATCACTCTTGCTTTGACCTGCTTGGATCTGGGCCACAGTCTTGGGTGGTGGCCCTGGGTGTGTGGCCAGTGTGCAAAAACTCGTGGTGGCTGTAGAGAGGGTGCCCTCCTCATAGCTCCGACAACTGAGAAAACCCCAGCAACTTGAGACACAGCTCTCTCCACTATAGAAGCAAAGTTCTATTGTGACAAAGAGTTCAAAAGTCAAGTAATCGGCTGACAAGATCCACAAACAGAGGAAGCTCAATCAGACCATATAATCTTTTTGGGGGGACAAAAAGGATCAAAACATAGAACTAGAAAAAGACAACAAAGTCAGAACTCCTGCATCAAAAGCTTCCAAGAAAAATATGAACTGCTTACAGGGCATGGAGAAGCTCAAGAAGGATTCTGAAAATCAAGTAAGAGAAGCGGAGGAAAAATTGGTAAGACAAATAAGAACAATGGAACCCAATCATGAAAGGTGAATCAACAGCCTGCTAAAGGAGACACAAAAAAATTCTGAAGAATATAATACCTTAAAAAATAGACTAACTCAAATGACAAAAGAGGCCCAACAATCCAACAAGGAGAAGAATGCCTTAAAAAGCTAAATTTTCCAGATGGAAAAGAAATTTCAAAAACTCACTGTGGAGAATAATTCCTTCAAAATTAGATTGAAGCAAATGGAAGCTAATAACTTTATAAGAAATCAAAATGCTATAAAACAGATGCAAACAAATGAAAAAAATAGGAGGAAATGTGAAATACCTCACTGGAAAAACCACTGACCTGGAAAATAGATCCAGGAGAGATAATTTAAAAATCATTGGACTACCTGAAATCCATGTTTAAAAAAGAGCCTAGAAATCATGCTTCAAGAAATTCTTAAGGAAAATTGCCCTTATATTCTAGAAGCAGAGGGCAAAATAGAAAATGAAAGAATTCACCGATCACCTCTTGAAAAAGATCCCAAAAAGAAAACACATAGGAATATCATAGCCAAATTCTAGAGTTCCCATGTCAAGGAGAAAATATTACAAGCTGTCAGGAAGAAACAATGAGTAGTGTGGAAACACAATCAGGATAACACAAGATCTAACAGCTTCTACACAAAGGGATCAAAGGGTTTGGAATATGATATTCCAGAGATCAAAGGAGCTAGGATTAAAACCAAGAATCACCTACCCAGCAAAACTAAGTATAATGCTTCAGGGGAAAATATGGTCATTCAAAGAAATAAAGGATTGTCAAGTATTCTTGATGAAAAAACAAGAGCTGAACAGAAAATTTGACTTTCAGATACAAGAAGAAAGAGAACCATAAGAAGGTAAACAGGAAAAAGAAATTATAAGGAACTTATTAAACTATTTACATTCCTACATGGAAAAACATTAATTGTAACTCATAAGACTTTTCTCAGAATGAGGATAGTTGAAGGGAATACATATCATATATATATATGTATATTTATGTATATATACACATATGTATGTATAGGAGGGTGTATGTGTGTATAAATACATATGTGAGTGTGTATATGTGTGTACACATATACATAGAGGGCACAGAATCAGTTGAATAGGAAGGGATATCTAAAAAATAAAATTCAGAGATGAGAGGGGAATATAATGAGAGAAGGAGAAAGGGAGAGCTAGAATAGGGTACATTATCTCATATAAAAGAGGCAAGAGAAAACTTTTACAATGGAGGGGAAGAGCAAGAAGGTGAAAGGAAACGTGTCACCCTTACTCTCATTTGGCTTAAGAAGAGAATAACTTACACTCAATTGGGTATCTTACTCTATAGGTAAGTAGGGGGGCAAGGGGATAAGAAGGGAGATGATAGAAGGAAGGGCAGATTGGGAGAGAGGGTAGTTAGAAGCAGACACTATTGAAAAAGGACAGGCTTAAAGTAAAAAATAAGATAAGTAGGGGACAGATAGGATGGAGGGAAATATAGTTAGTCTTTAACAATATAATTACTAGGAAAATGTTTTACATAATAACACATGTACAGCCTATATGGAATTCTTTGTCTTCCCAGTGGGGGTGTGTGAGGAGGGAAGAAGGGAAAGAATCTGGAAATCAAAGTTTTAAAAACAAATGTTAAAATTTTTTACATGCTGAAAAAAGAAAGGAATTGTTGAATACTAAAAATAATTTAAAATATATATTTTAAAAATAATCAAAAGATTCAAATGCTAATTAGATATTACAAAAATAAAGATACAGTATAATTTCATCCCAAGTACACAGATCCATTGAGATTTAAAAGGAGCCCAAAGACCCCAGGTTAAGAATCCTTCTTATAAAGGAGAAAAGGTCTGCTTTTTACAAAAAGATTGTTCTGGGAAAGCACTAACACCTGATTAGCCTCCAATGAGCAGCATTATTGTGTCTTTTGCTGTTCTAGGGAAGACCCAATTCCAGTAACAATCTGGCCATCATTTGGAGACAGATATGGGCTTCCTGAGGCAGATACAATTTTTGCTTTGGAAGAACTAGACCCTGAGGAAAAGGCTAAAGGTAACAGGTTTACTCTTAATGGACCCAGGTTTCTGCTGTCCCTGTAGCCCTGAGAGTGATAATGCAGTGGAAAAGCCAGCTCCATGTGCTGTTAGAAGCCTGACCTTGGACTCCTTACTACCCCCATGACCTTAGGACCTCAGGTTGCTCCTCTGTGGCAGGAAAGGGTGGAGCAGGTGCTTTGCATGACTAAGTGCAGCCCTTCAGTAGCTGTTTTTGGGGAATCCAGATCTGAGCCTCTGGGAGTCAGGAGGACATGGCAGGCCCTGAGGGGTGAGGCCAGGGAATAGCTCTGTTCTTGCTTAGGGAAAGCTGTGGTTTTACTGAAGGAATTAAAAACCAGAGTCATGGTGCTGTGAACCCATCTGACAAGTGTCCCTTATGCAGAGATGTCCTCATGTCCTGCAGTACTGACATTTGCCCAGGACTGCAGGCACCCTCCTGGAATCAATCTTCTTGTGTCCCCCAGCAGATGGCTCATTATTGTGCCTGCAAACTAAGCAAGTTTTCTTTGAGTATCCCCTGTGCAGAATGCTTTAGGTGGGGGAATAAATGCTAACAACACATAGAACAGTCCCCACCCCCACAGACACCCAGATGGATCATAATCCTCAACAACATATACATTGAGAAAACAGTGAGCTGAGGACACTGCTTGGCACAAGGGTGTGGGACGTCACTGCCCTCGAGTGGTTTAGATAATCTGGCCAGGCAGAAACCTGCTGGAATATTTCATGTTGTCTTTCTCTGGAAAAATTTACATACATCTCTGATAAATAACAGTAGAATGCAAAATACTTCAAAAGCTCCATGATTTCTTTCATTAATTGATGGGGTATATAGAGTACTGACCTGGAGCCAGGAAGACCTGGGTTCAGACCCTTCTGTCAGCACTCATTACCTGTGTTCCCTTGGGCAAGTCATTGAACCTTCTTGGGCCTCAGTTTGCTCATCTGTAAAGTCAGGGGGTTGGACTAGATCCTTCCTGAGGTTCCTTCTACCTCTAGGTCTGTGATCATGGAAGCCTATGAACTCCTAGCTTCTGAGGGCTATCTCTATTTCCATTATATGTTTCCCTTTTTTCCATGGGAAAGAGCTACATTTTCTCCAAATCATAACTGCCTTGAGATCACCTGGGCAAGTCATCTAACCTCTCCCTGCCTCAATTTCCTCATCTGTTCAGTGGGGGTGATAATAGCACCTACCTCTCAGGGATGTTGTGAGGTTCAAGCTTTGTAAACCCTGAAGTGCTACAGAGATGACGGCTCCTATGGTGATTCATGTGAATACTCCCATCTAGTCAGCTTAAACACAGGCTGCACTTACCTTCTCCTGTGGTGCCTGTCTTGCCAGGAATATTCCAATTTTACTGTTACTGTGTACAATGATCTCCTGGTCTGCATCACTCTGCATCAATTCATATCCTTCCAGGGTTTTCTCAAATCATCCTCCTCATGTCTCAGCACAACAGTGTTTTCTTACAATCATAAACCACACCTTATTCAGCCATTCCCCAATTGACAGACATCCCCTCAATTTCCACCACAAAACGATCTGACTATAGAACTTTGATTTCTTTGTCTGAAAACTGCCTATTCATATCCTTTGACCATTTATCAATTGTGGAATGACACATGTCCTTGTACGTTTGACTCCGTTCTCTATACATTTGAGAAATGAGGCCTTTATCAGAGACATTTGCTGTAAAAGTTTTCCCTCAGCTTTCTACTTTCCTTCCAATCTTGGTTGCATGTTTTGTTTGTGCAAAAACTTTTAAATTGAATATAATTAAATTTATCCATTCTACATTTCGCAATACTGTCTTGTTTGGTCTGTTATTCTTCCCTCATCCATATACACTCTTCCCTCATCTGACAGGTGAACTATTACATGCTTTCTTAATTTGCTTATGGTATCACCCTTTGCTTCTAAATCAGATATCCATTTTGACCTTGTTCTGGTAAACGGTGAGATATTAATCTATATCTAGTTTCAGCCAAACTATTTTCTAGTTTTCCCAGCAGTTGTTTCATTATTTGATATAAAGTCAACTCACAATCCTTCACTATAAATGCTACACCTTTTCCTCAGGATACTAAAGTGGGACTTAAGAATAAATCAACAGACAATGTTTATATAAGGTAAGAATTATGATCTTTATAAAGAAAAAGACTGTTCTTTTAGATAAGTGGATCTCAACCTTCCTAATGCCAGGACCCTTTAATGCTCATATGTGGGCAAATCTGCATGTGGGTGGACCCGCCTGGAGGTGGATAGAGGAGCAGTGTCTTGGTTCCTAAAACCATCGGAAATGTGTTTCCTGATGGTCTTAGGTGACCCCCAAAGGGGTGGTGACCCACAGGTTGAGAACAGCTGTTTTAGATGCTATTTTATTCAGAAGTCTTCAGTTACAATATAGAAGTTAGCATTTAAGTTTACTTGAGGTTGACAAAACCAAAGTCTCATTTAAAGAGCATTAGACAATTGGATAAGAAAAAGAAGATAACGCAAAATTATGGTAAAAAAAATTTTTTTAATTCAGTATTCCTTTTTATTAGTTACCGAAATGCTGGAACAGTAAGATATAGATTATCTGCTAGTTTTCCTTAAATTATCTTTATGAAGTCACTAGATACCTCTAAACATCAAACAGCAAAATTTTACGTGCAAAACCTTTACACAATTCCAAGGTAGAAATTTGATTAACTTTGCAATGGTATCTTTCTTTTAGACCACGGTGAAGCAACATATGCTTTTTAATTCATGTTCAAAGAACTTAAATCCATTCTTTAAGAATTAGGTCCTTCAAAACTCCCTTAAGAGTAAAAAGCAAATCTTTCTAGAATGAGTTTTGTTCTTAGGCAAACTTAAAAGCCAGAAATAAGTTATACTCCCCTCATTGCAAATATCAAATAATCTCTACCTACAGGCACAGAGCAAGCAGTCCCTAATGAAAGGCTCCAAAAGTTCATTTGTGGAAATCATTTACTTGAAACTCAGAATGTATTTTCCCATTAAAACAATGTTTAAGCAGTTACGTAGTGGTTGTGTTCAACAGCACCCAAAAACCCAAACAAAGCCCTGAAGCTCTGATCAGACCTTGGCCTCTGATGGAGATGAGAGGGGATAAGGGCAAAGACACAGAGGAGTCTGGATGGAAGGTCTAGCAGCTGCCACAGAAGCACAGTAGGAAGGGGCCTTCCTGAGGGGATTCCAATACACAGAGCAATGGAAGAAGAGGGAAGGGGGTTAAGAAGGAAATAACAACAGGTTAATTCTGGCCCACAATGGTATCCACAGTAAAGCAAAGCTCCTGAGACAGGAAAGCAGTAGTTACTGGTATCTCTGGACTACTGGTGGGTAAATTATTCCAAGTTTAAGATTGCCAGCATCTATATTTGCATTATACGTATCCCTTTTTCCATGTGAAAGAGCTACATTTTCTCTAAATCCTAACTGCCCTGAATTCAGTTCCAAGCAATGGTT
>CM053593.1:330025247-330037021 GCA_028646575.1 Pseudocheirus occidentalis | reverse complement strand
AACCATTGCTTGGAACTGAATTCAGGGCAGTTAGGATTTAGAGAAAATGTAGCTCTTTCACATGGAAAAAGGGATACGTATAATGCAAATATAGATGCTGGCAATCTTAAACTTGGAATAATTTACCCACCAGTAGTCCAGAGATACCAGTAACTACTGCTTTCCTGTCTCAGGAGCTTTGCTTTACTGTGGATACCATCGTGGGCCAGAATTAACCTGTTATATCTTTACTTCTTAACCCCCTTCCCTCTTCTTCCATTGCTCTGTGTATTGGAATCCCCTCAGGTAGGCCCCTTCCTACTGTGCTTCTGTGGCAGCTGCTAGAGCTTCCATCCAGACTCCTCTGTGTCTTTATCCTTGTCCCCTCTTAACCCCATCAAAGTCCAAGGGCTGTAGGCTAAGGTCTGATCAGAGGCTACTGTTTCAGCTTTGTTTGGGCTTTTGGGTGCCATTGTGAGAATACACTCACTACTTTAAAAAATTGTTTTAATGGGAAAATGCATTCTGAGTTTCAAGTAAATAATTTCTACAGATGAACTTTTGGAACAGAAGTCATTCATAAGTTAGGGACTGCTTGCTCTATACTTGTAGATAGAGCTTGATATTTACAAGGAGGGAAGTACAACTTATTTCTGGCTTTAAGCTTGCTTAAGAACAAAACCCATTCCGGAAAGATTTACTTTTTAGTTTTACTCCTAAGGGAGTTTTGAAGGACCTAATTCTGAAAGAATGGTTTAAGTTCTTTAAATATTAATTGGACAGCATATGTTGCTTCACCGTGGTCTAAAAGAAAGTTGCCATTACAAAGTCAATGAAATTTCTACACCGGAGTTGAGTAAACTTTTTGTACACAAAATTTTGTTATATGATGTTATTGATTAACACTGAAGACTTCCGAGTAAAATAGCATTTAAAAGAACTTTTAAAAGAAAATTCATAATTTTCATGTCATAGATAAACGTCTGCAGATTTACTCCCAAGGCCCATTTTCATTGTATCCTGGGAAAAAGACAGAAGATTTGTGTTGTTTGTTGACTTTATAGCAAATCATGAAGCAGGCATGGATCCAGTAATTAACTCTTTCATATTGTTACATCATATTAAGTCCTTTCACAAATGGAACAACCTGCTTGAATTTTGCAATATCTTGATTGGAATTTGGCATCATCTACTAGCCCTGGTGTTTTTAAAGATCTTTTTGTGCAGAAAATAGGTCTGATTCTGCTAACCCATTTTATTTTATTTTAAGAACAGAAAAGGAGCATCATATATGAAACTATAAATCTACTAAGTACAGTTGTTTTTTTAAAAAGCATATAAAATTCAACCTTTTACTTTGACAGCAGTTTGTTTCCTTCTGATCTTCCTTCTATGTTCCCCCCTGTGATTTTCCAAAAATACTTCTAATTACTCTTTTCCAATGACACCATTACTACCTTATTTTCTTATTTGCTCCCCTACTCATGAAATGAAGAAAAAAATAGTCCCTATAAAAAGAACCATAGTCAAGGAAAGCAAATTTGTATAATTGCCATGTCCAAAAGCAAAATGATTGCATGATTTTTGTACCTGAAGTCTGTCATCTCTTTTTCAGGAAGTACCATGCTTTATTATTAATCCTCTGCTGCCATGGTTGATTAATGCATTCATAAGAATTTTTATATCTTTCAATAGTGTTTCTTTTCAATACTTTGTATAAATGTTTGTTTGGTTCTGTTCTCTCCACTCTCAGTTCATACACGTCTTTCCAGGTTTTTATACAACCATCACTTAATCATTTCTTATAGCACTATGATATTCCTTTTATTCATATGCCATAATCTGTTCAACTATTCCCCCAATGGTAGGCATCTCCTTTGCTTTCTGCTTCCAGTTCTTTCTTAGAACAAAAAACTGTTAACAAATAATTCTGCATATGTGGGTTTGTTTTCTCTTTTATTTCTTGGGGGAATGAGGATAGAGGAGGGGGTAATAGGGTTTGGGTAGTATTTCTAGGTATTCATTCAGAAGTTTAGTTACTTCGGAGGGTCAGAGTTTTCTAAATTGCTTTCCAGAATGGCTGAACCGATTCACAGTTTAGCCATAGCTAATGCTAATACAACTTTTGATGAGTCTTCTTTGATTTTTAACCTCTTCTTGTGTCTTTAAAGAGCCATGGAGGGCCCACAGCATGTTAGATAGTTAGAAGACAATTTATAATGTACATTTTTGGTAGCTGAACAGATGGACTAACCTGGGAGCTTGCTATGCCCCTTTTTTCCTTCAAAACTGAACCTAAAATTGGCTGAGATACAAAGATACGCTTTGTAACTAATTTAATGAAGTTATGTACACTTAAGAGTTCCAAAACCTCTGAATCACTTACACTTATTTATTCAGCTGAGGCATACAGTTTTTCTATTTGGATAAAGAAAGTTCTGTTTTGTTTTTGCTTTTTGGAGGGGGCAAGGCAGGGCAGTTGAGGTTAAGTTACTTGCCCAAGGTCACATGGCTAGTAAGTGTTAAGTGTCTGAGGCGATTTGACTCAGGTCCTCCTGACTCCAGGACTGGTGCTCTATTCGCTGTGTCATCTTGCCGCCCCAATAAAGAAAGTTCTGGACAATAGATAAAAAAGTTGAGAAGTTAGAAGATGTTAGCTCTAGACAGGGGCACCCAAAAAATACCTGAGTAGCTTTAACAGCCTTTTTAAATGGGTGGGATTAGTTGTGCAGAGCACAAAGGGTGCTGTTTTGGGCACTCCGGAGGACTTGAGTTCAAATCCAACCCCAGATACCCTCTAGCTATGTGACTCAATATAAGTCATTTCACTTCTGCCTGCCTCAGTTTCCTTATGTGTAAAATAGGGACAATCATAGCGCCCATCCCCTAGAATTATAGTGAGAATCAAATGAGATAATAATTGTCAAGCTTTTAGCAGTGTCTGACACATAAGTGTTAGTTGTGGTGCCCGTAGAAGTAAAGCGACTGGATCTAGGCCACTCAGCTCATTTAGCACCCAGCCTGTTCTAGAATTTCTAGACCATTCAGCTAATTTAACATCAAGCCTGGTCTATAAGCAGGTTTGTTCCTATCTAGTCTAGTTCAGTTCTTCTTCTTCCTTTGTAATTATTTAGGTTGTTTCCTTTTATATCTTCATTAGTTTTAAAGTTCTTTCTCACTTCATTCTGTCACATTTTTTGCAAAGATTGATAGCATTTTTCCATTTCAGAGAGTCTAAACTGAATTAAAAGTCAGTGTAAAGTGTTGTCATTTGGAAAAGTCAAGGAAAATGCCATGGCTTTCTTATTTAAACATATCCATGAAGTGTTTGCGATCTAAACACTGGAGCATTGTGTGTTAGCTCCTGAGAACCAGAAAGTGGAACTGACTAATCTGTTTTCACTTGATAAGCTGAATGAAACAAAAAATGAATGGCTTCAGTGGTGAAATTAAAAAAATATTGAAGCTTAGATTTCCATCTTACAGGGAAATTAACTATACAAAGAACTTTGAAAAAAATGAGAGATTTTAATTTTTCTTGATTGAAGACAAACTGAATTGTAATTCAAATGGTGACTTTTTTTTTTTAAACTCAATCTTTTAAATATACTATTCTATAGATTTTGTAGTGGTTAGCTAGATGGTGCCATGCCTGGAGTCAGAAGGACCTTGATTTCAAATCCAGCTGCAGATACGTCCTAGCTATGTAACCCTGTTCAATTCACTAAACCCTGTGTGCCTCAGTTTTATCATTTGTAAAATGGGCTGGAGAAGGAAATGGGAAACCACTCCAGTGTCTTTGCCAAGAAAATCCCAATGGGGTCACCAAGAGTCAGACCTGAGTGAAACAAATGAACAACAGATTTTGTAGTATGAAGATTTTTTTTGTGTATAAAAATGAAATGGAAACTCAGTTGAATTTTAATGCATCAGTGCATCTTTTAAATTTATTCTACAGTGAACTTTGTTGTAGGCAAGTCTGACTTGAGGATTCTAACCTTATGTACATATTTTACATGTACATATTAAAGTGATATCACTTGTAAAGCATTCCGCTGAATGAACTCTCAGGATAATTTTTATAATCTCCTAATTCAGTAGATGCTTAATAAATATTTAATTGAATTGAGAATATGAGTGAGTTTTGACCATTAAGAGGTATTTTACCCCTTAGTATTTTTTGAGTGACTTAATACTATACCAAACTAATACCATAATTATATATTGTAGCAGTTTTTAGGAAAACTGTGCTATAATATATCTTATGTAGATAATCAGTCAGCTCTGAATAGCTTGTAAATTTATAAATTTCTACAGTTTATTAGTATATTAGGATTATCATCCCTTTTGACAAACACTTTTGTTTATGTTTTCTAATGAGTTTAAAATATTTGGGAAAAACTTACATTTTTAGATTTCAATCTGTAAACTCTTCAAATTTCTGTTAATGAATAGTACCGTAGCTTACGAGTAGTATTTCATTTATTTCATTTTTAAGACTATGCCTACAACAAGCATTTATGAAGCATCTAATTATATTCCAGGCACTTTCCTTGGTACTCTTTGTACAAAGGCAAAAACTAAACAGTTGCTACCCTCAAGGAGCATAATTGTATTCTGTTGGTGCTGGTGGTGGGGAAGGCTTAAAAGGGAATTAAAACAGGCTAAGAAATGGTGAATCAAGGCTTCTGGTACAGGACAGTTTTGGCTATTCTTATGCATAGGTCCTTTATATACATGTTCATAAACGTGAGACCACTAGATATTTATCCCTCCCCGTGAAAGAATTACATTTTTTTATACAGAACTACTCTGAAATCAATTCAACAAATATTACATAACAATTATGTGTAGAATACCATGCTAAATCTTTAATCACTGTAGATAATGTATAACGTAATGGGATTAGAGGTAGATATATAGATCTGGGAGTAAACAATATAAAATAATTAAACCTATTTGAGTTGATGACATTGCTAAGAGAGTATCGAATGAGAAGAGGCCCCAAGAAAGATCATTAGGGAATTCCCATAGTTATTAGGCATAATATAGGTGATGATCTTTTTCTAAGAGTTTGATAGTGATAAAGAAGAGCAATATAGGATGGCAGCATGAAGTTATGGTAGGGTGCAAGAGTTTGTTTTTTCATGTTGGAGAAGATGTTTACATATGTATAAGCCCCAAAGGAGAATCCAGTAGTCAGTATTCTTTTAACGTAGTGATTCCATTGCTAGGTATATACTCCAAGGAGGTCATTGATGAGAAAGGCTATCATATGTACAAATACATTGGTATATTTGACTCTGTTGTAGCCAAAATATCCACATCACATTCTTCAACTTAAAAAGGCTACAAGCCAAGATCAGAGTAGAAGGAGTGTTGGTGCATGATTTTCTGTTTCTGGATGATTGTGTGTTCAGTGCAGCCTCTGGAGCTGAGATTCAACAAAGAACGGATCAGTTATCTGCTACTTGTGCTAATTTTGGCCTAATAATTAACACCAAGAAAACAGGTGCTTCATCAACTGCCACCATGCCATCTGTATGTAGAACCATCAAATACAAATGGAGAAATTTTGAAGGCTGTGGATAAGTTCATTTATTTTGGTGTAGTGTACTTCCCAGGGATGTACACGTTGATAATGAGGTTGATGTACATATTGCCAGAGCCAGCTCAGTGTTGGAGAGCGTTGAGACTTCAAAGGAAGATATCCAGAGCAGCACTTTTTGTGGCATTAAGGCATTGGAGGTGAAATCGATGTCCATAGATTTGGGAATGGCTAAATAGTATGGTACTTGAATGTAATGGAATATTGCTATGAAGAAAGAAAGGACAAATATGATGACTCCAAAGAAGCAAGGAAAGACATGAACTGATAGAAGTGAAATAAAAAGCCAAGAAAACAATCTATACAGTGATTACAACTATGTACATGGAAAGACTATAACCACAAACCAGTCAGATGTTATTGCCTCAAAATAACAAAAAAATAAGCATGACTCCAAAGAAAATATATGAAATGACCCCACCCTGGATCTTAACTCTTCATTTGAAACTGACCCTGTAGCATTTAACATATTTGTCCAATGATTCACTCAGTTAAAATTTATTAAATGCCTAAAGTGTGCCACATACTATGCAAATTGTTGGATAACTCTGAAGATGGCATATTTATTGTATCTGCAGGTGATATAGAACAGGGAGGGATAGGTAATGTGCTGGAGTATAAAAGCAATATTCAGCTAGACTAGGCGGGTTAGTAGGGTATGGGATGTGAGACCTGGAAAATTATAGACCAAGGAAAGCATTTAGTAACTGCTTCGTGTTTGAGTGGCACATGATCTGATAGAACAGAACTAAGAACAGGGAATGGAAGTTAAAAGAGCAAAATTGAGTTTTTGTTTTGTTTAAATAATGAAAAACTTCCTACCAATGAACTTTTCTCAGAGTGGAAAGGGGTTCTCTGGAAGTCATGGGTTTACTTTAATTAGAGGGCTTTAAAAAACAGAAAAACAAAAACCAGGATAGAATACTGTTTACTGTGATTTAGGAGTTTTTATTTATGTGAGTAGGTCTAGACGTCCATTAAGATCCTTTTAGTGATGCCCTTACTTTTTGAAGCCTTTCCACCTCCTAGGATATCCTCTAGAGCTTGTGCTCCATTGTACTGGCTACCCCTATTAAAACTGCACTAAGGCTTTTGGACAGTCTATATAGTGTACCTTCCTGCCTCGTTGAGACATTGGATTTGTTCTTTAGTAGAGGATGGATTATATTTATGCAGTTGTAAATTAAAATGGAAGTGATTTTTCAAGAGACCAGAGTTTCATATTTAATAGGCATCCAAATAGCTTTGCTCATTTAATGTATGTAATTTATACTTCAGAAAAAAAATTGCCATGTTTTTACTCATTTTTTTTTATATCAAAGCAAATATATTTCTTTTTCAGAAAGTCAAGCTTGTCTGCATAATGTAGTTCATGAAGATCTTGGAGAGCTGCTGAGAATTATTCAGGCCATAATAAAAAAGCACCAGATCCTCAACTCAGCTGATATTCTTAGTGCTGCAGGAGTAGTTATTGCAAAAGTGAAAGGTAAGAGACTCGTTATGGTCTGGGAAAACTGAAAATATGCACTTTTTTTGTTACATGATAAAATTAATAATGTTCTTCTCAGAAGACTACATACATTATAAGAGATCTGTCAGTAATACTAAATGTCTAAATAACATAATCCCAAATGCTCTTAAATACTAAATGTATCTGCCTGAAATGAACTAAAATGGAGGACTTTGCTCTTGTAATTTAAGCTTCTTTGTATGGAAACAATAAAAATCACCCCACAAAAAATCAGAGAGTCTTTGTTAAACCCCTGTTGTGTGCCAGTGGGGATACAGATAAAAAAATGAAATTGCCCCATCTTGCAAAGGAGCTGACATTCTAATAGAGGATACATACCTCAAGAACATATGCAGCCTAAGTCAAAAGAGAATAAATACAAATGTACACAAAATACTTTGGAAGGGAGGGCACTGGCAGTTGGGTGGAATCAGGAAAAGCTTCCTGCAGAAAATGAGGCTTGAACAACCTCTTCAAGACAGAGACAGAAGTAAGGAAGGAGCTTCTTCTGGCCATGGAGGGATGTCTAGTGAAGAGGCCCAGAGTCTGCAGGTGGGTGTCATGTGTGTGTGCATCTTAGAATGGTGAAGGGATAAGAACTAATATTTGATCCGAGAGGCAGAAGGAAGCTCCTGGGAAATCTGAACCATTACACTTAAGAAAAATTGCTTTATCAACAGAAGTTAGGATGGATTGGAGTGGTGGAAAACTTGAGGCAGGGATACATTAAGCATTTTGAAATAATATATCGATTTTTTTGGCTATACAGTGTTTTTCATTGGAAAATATATTCTTTTGATAAATGCATTAAGCCCTTTGGAATTTTAAAATTATACATAACAAATCTTATTAATGAAGTGGAAAATCACTGTAAATAGTACCACTGTAAATAGCTAGGGAACTGACTGTGGGTACTTGGGAGTAAAATCTTAAATACATTTATTGAGGTTACCTTATGCTATCTTAACTTTGTAACAACTGTAGTATATGACTGTAATAGAGTATATATGATGAGTAATTTAACTTCATGGTTGGCTAACATTGTTACTGATTTCCTGGTATCAGAAATTTAGACAGGTATTTTTAGGACCTCTCATGCACACATATGTGAAGCTAATATATCTATGCCTAAGAAGAAAAATGAGTACACTTTTTCTCTTTGGAATTCTGTTTTACTTCTAGTGCTTTATAAATGCTTCTTTGATTGCAAAGTATGCTTTGGCTTGAATTGGGTCCTGTCCCTTGAATTCAGATTTCAATAAATAAAAATGTTAACTGGGTTTGGACATTTTCTTAGATAAAGACAAAAGAGAAATCATCCCCCTCCTTCAAGAGCTTATTATTAAGCCCTTAAGGAGGCAACGGGTAGGTATAGGTAGATGTCTGAAAATAATACAAGGTAACACTGTTGGCCACAAGGTAAGTGTTGGCCACCGTAATAGAAGGCATAAGATAATTTTAAATACTGTTCTTTTGAATAGAAATATTTAAATAGGGAACTAGTGAATTTGCTTTTTGTTATCTTATGAACTTTAGACATGTATTTATATAGTTATCTGATTTCTTGGTCTGGAACATGGAAAAACCAAGTTGATTTATGATAGGAAAAAATAATAGCTACTATATGGCTGGTGTAGATTTAAACATTTTACCTAATTCCCCCCCCCCCATGTGTGTGTGTGTGTGTGTGTGTGTGTGTGTGTGTGTGTGTGTGTATACACACACATGATTTTATTTTCAGTAATTTGTTTACAAATGCCGTTCAGCATCATTTTGATAGGGTAATTTCTGTCTCTAGATAGCAAAATTTCCATGCTTGGAAATAGTGACTACGGTTCATTGTTATTTGTAGCTATTGTGTTTAGTCAGGATGTCCTGGGGAAAGAGTATGCGATTTAGAACTGATGCCCACATTCCAGAAAGCAAGATGTGAAGAAAGCAGTTTCTTCCAGGCTGCTTTGTTGATAGAGCCTTTGTATCTTTCTGTATAACAACCTTTTGCATTTCTTATTTGCCCCATGGATGTCTTCTTTGGGGTCATTATTGCTGTTCTTTTGCCTCACTATATGAATTTGAAAGGTGAAGATTTCTCTAGTCTTAAAATTTTTTTAAAAGCTAATTTGTCTATTTTTAGTTTTCAGCATTCACTTCGATAAGTTTAAAATTTTTTCCCCTCTCTTCCTTCTTCCCTCCCCAAGACAGCATGCAATCTAATATAGGCCCTACACATATGTTCCCATTAAACATAATTTCACATTAGTCTTGTTGTATAAAAGAACCAGAACAAATAGGAGGAACCATGAGAAAGAAAAAAAAAAAGAAAATAGTCTGCTTTGCTCTGCATTCAGACATCATAGTTCTTTCTCTGGATGTCGATGGCATATCATGAGTCCTTTGGAATTGTTTTAGGTCCTTGCATTGCTGAGAAGGGCTAAGTCTATCAAGGTTAGTCATCACACACTATTAATCTTTAAAAATTTTTAAAGGTCTCACAAAGTATATTTGTCAGATGTCTGTTACTTTGTCTCTGATTTAATCCTCTTAATAGCTAGTAAACTAAGAAGTTTAAGTAAAATGTTAGGAAAATAGATTTACGAATATTTTGGAATATATGCTTGGAAGTTCATACTTAGATACATAAGTGTATATCAGTAATAAGTAAATGTAATAATATAACACTTGTAGCTGATGCTTAACTATGTTTAAAAGTTTAATTGCATAATTTAATTATATACTGTAAAACTAAGTGATGAATGAAAGAGAAAAGTGCTGTTAAAAATGTCTGCCACCGCTACATTTGCTTATTTACTTATTTGTAAGTGATAGTGAATGGATATTACCTCTGACAAACTAAGACCTTGGCTTAAAAAGGCCAAGGTCTTTCCACTACATCTGGGCACATTTCCAGTTGTCCTAATCTATACATTGCTACTGGACCCAGATGACTCCTGAGGAGATTGTGAAGCTGGTGACTTTACACAGTTGATTAAATCAGCTTCACTTGCAAGTTATGATATCATCATTCTGATGTTATTGGTTCTCTTTAAGAAAGAAGGATAAACAAGTGAACTATTTCACATATGTATGCATATGTATACACATATGTATGTATACTCATATGCACTCAAGTGTGCATGCACACACAATATATGCTAAATGGCCTATAATCAAATTTGGTTTTAAAATTCTTTTTGTTAGGGTGCCTATATGGCACAGTGCATAGAGCCCCTGCCCTGGAGTCAGACACTTAACACTTACTAGCCATGTGACCTTGGGCAAGTCACTTAAGCCCAATTGCCCTGCTTTTACCCCTCCAAAAAAGCAAGAAAAAAATTATTTTTATTTTCCTGACTTTGAAAAGAAGTACCTGGAACAAGGTGCTTGATTTACACATTTGTTTTTCTTCTGTTAATTTACTTATGAAATATTTCCGTTTTTGTTTGTTTATTTTTTGTCTTTTTGTCTTTTTGGAGGGGAGAAGGCAGGGCAATTGGAGTTAAGTGACTTGCCCGAGGTCACATGGGTAGGAAGTGTTAAGTGTCTGAAGCTGGATTGGAACTCAGGTCTTCCTGACTCCGGGGCTGATGTTCTGTTCACTGTGCCACCTAGCTGCTCTCCCTCCCCCAATTTCCTTTTCTAAAAGGAGTTCTAATCTGGCTTCTAGCCTACAGTCTCTTTTGTTTTAGTTACCACTTAAAACTTTTGTATAGGTGCCCAGAAAAAAGTTTGTGTGTGAGAGCCTTAAGCAAAATCAAAATAATGGGGACTCATTAGTAAAATGTATGTCACTTGAATGAAAGTTTGGTTTATTTAATTTCACTTAATAATTTAAATAATAGTTAATAAACTGATGCCAGCTCAAAAATTTCACATAATACATAAGTTTTGCTTTGTTTTTTTTTTTTTCTTAAATAAGTACAAGATCTAAAGGCAAAATTCTTTTTTGTTTGTAGTGGTCTCTTAAAAATATCTATTGACATTTAGGAACATGAAGGAAAAGCCTTTGCCATAGTTACAGAAGCGTCCACGAATATGAAGAAGAATGAAGTCAAAGGATTATTTCTTTTTCTTAGAACTACAGCTTAGTTTCTAGTATTCATAAAGGAAGTGGGATAAAAATTCTGATATGATACAACCATTGTGGTGGGAGATACTTTAGAGATCATTTTGTTCAGTTGCTTTCTTTTATAAATGAGGAAACCAATCCCAAAGAGGTTAAGTTACAAAGTTAACCAGCTCGTGGCAGAGATTTTACTAGCATACAGGTTTTCTGAATTTTTAAAGTATTCTTTCACCTTCCTCCAAATAACGTTGTGATATAACAGATTTGGGTTTGGATGACCTATGATCTGGATTTGAATATTGGTTCTGGTACGTACCTTTATGACCTTGAGCAGATATGTAACCTTTTTAGGGCACAGTTTCCCCATCAGCCAAGTGACTGGTTAGAATCAATGACTTTCATGGTCTCTTCTACCTCTTAATAATTTATGAGCCTGTCAGTGGATTTCTGAAAGCAGTGGGATAGAATATTATAATTTCTGCTTTGGCTATATTTTTGTAAATTTGTGAAATAAGCTAAGGGCTATGTGTACTCAGCACTAAATGCAGAAAAAAGTCTCTCGGTCATGACTGTGAAATTGGAATTTTTCAAAGTTTTTATGAGCTGTCATATTT
>CM053593.1:330002981-330025147 GCA_028646575.1 Pseudocheirus occidentalis | reverse complement strand
CATGTGGGTCCTTTTCTCTTTTTTATGATCTCTTTGGGATACAGACCTAGTAGTGGTATTGCTGGATCAAAGGACATGCAGAGTTTTATAACCTTTCATGCATAGTTCCAAATTACTCTCCAGAATGTGTAGATTAGCCCCAGTTTTCCCATATCCTCTCCAATATTTTTTATTTTCCTTTTTTGTCATGGCTTGTATTCTTATAAATTTGATGCAGTTTTCTATATATTTGAGAAATGAGGCCTTTTTTTTCACAGATACTTTCTACTTTCCTTCTAATCTTGGTTGTATTTGTTTTGTTAATGCAAAACCTTTTTAATCTGATATAATGAAAATTATCTGTTTTATATTTTTAATGCTCTTTATCTCTTGTTTGGTCATGAATTCTTCCCTTCTCCTTAGATCTGACATATAGACTATTTCTTACTCTTATACTTTGCTTATGGTATCACTTGTCACGTCTAAATCATGTGACCATTTTGACCTTATCTTGGTATATACAGTGTGAAATGTTTGTCTGTACGTAGTGTGTGCCCTGTTGTTTTCCATTTTTCCCAAATGTTTTTGTCAGGTAGTGAGTTCTTATCCCAGAGTCTGGGGTCTTTGGGTTTATCAGACCAATTACTATGGTCATTTTACTATTGTGTCTTGTGTACCTAATCGATTCCACTGATCCACTACTCTGTTTTTTTAGCCAGTACTGTATAGTTTTGATGATTATTGCTTTATAATACAGTTTCAGATCTGGTTTATCTTGTGATTTTTAGAAAGTGAATTTCCCATTCATTCTATTAATGATTTATACTTCACTGTGTCTCTCTTAGCTTCCAAGAAAATAAATTATAATATTCTTGAGTTCAGATCTTCATTTTGTAGATGAACAGCTGAGACTTAAGGAGGTTGTAGGACCTAGCCAAGGTTACATAGGTACTTAGTGGCAAATTGGAACTAGAACTTTGTTCTCATTCAGTTTTTTCCTTTATATCTCTGCTTCAAGTTTATTACCTAAAAATTTTCAGTACGGTATGACAGACAGATATTTTAAACTTAGAATATTTTCATATTTTCTCTTAGCCAAGATACTATTTACTTTGTAGATAAGGACAATGACTGGACCACCTATTTCATTGGTATAGGAAATGTTTAAGTGAGGGAATCTCTTCTGCCAATACAAATTTGTATCTGTTTTAAACTCTGTAGTTGTTCTCAGCTGAGAGGTGACTTGCCCACATTAATGGTGTCTGTATGTGTCTGAGGTAGGACTTGAATCAGAGTCTTTTTGTCTTCAAGGCCAGCTATGATGCCTAATTATTTAAATTATAGATAACTGTCTTTGCCTTAATTAAAGAACTAAATTGCTGTGCATATGTATGTGTGTATATGTATTTAATGTATATGCACAGAAATATGCATATGTATTTCTTTAATAATCAAGTTAGTCATTTGGAACGTCTACTTGGATAGGTGTGCATAGGTGTGTGTATATCTATATCTATACATGCATATGTATATATATGCACATATATATAGTTGTGTGTGTATGTATATATACCTATACATATAAACACATGTACATGTATAGGAATTCAGTATGCCTTATATGATGATACTTTAATAGGAGCCAGATACAAAACCCTTTTTCTCATGGCATATTACACACTATATTATGATCTAGATTATGATCTGGCTGTTTGAAAAACATTTTGAAAGAGAGCCGTGAATAAGAAGAAATAGCACAAACAGGTCCTATATTGCTGGCAGAATTCTAGTATGACCTCTGCTCTGTGTTTCCAGTAATAGATTGTTCTCACATGGCAGAATTATCCATGAGATCAGTCAGAGCAGTTTAATATGGCCCACAAATATTTTCTTAATGAAGAAGTGATAGTCATTTTGCATGCCAAGTTCTTATATCTGCATCTCTGCATCTATCATTTTCATGTTTCATGAAGTCATTTGGTGAAGTTAAAAAGTTAAAAAGTAAATATATATGAGACTCATAAGAATTGTTCCCTTATTTAATTAAGTATCCTCCTTAACTGTAGACTTTGATCATGTTAATGAAGAAACAAATAAGAGGTATCTTTTCAGTGAAATAATTTGTTTATTGAAACATTGGCATTCATCTTTGGTGATACCTAAGTAAAAATTTGTCATTTAAAGAAATTTTAGACCCAGGGCAGAATGGAAGTATTGTTTGTTTCAGTGTCCGAAAAATGGTATAGCTAAGATAAGGGTTAAATCACAATACAGATTTTGTATAGCTATAGCTTTTGGTACTTTATTATCAAACTTTGAACTGCTAGGAAGGTTGTAGTTCATTAGAGACAAGTGTGTTCTCCCAAGTTTTGGTATTTATACTTGAAGACTTTATGTGGTTTTGGACCATTTTATGGGATTTAGAACTGAAAGGCCCTTTAGAGGTCATTTAATTTAATACTCCTGTTTTAGAGATGAGTGACATGAGTCTCAAAGAAGCAAAATAACTTACCAAACCAAGTCCACAAAGACAGTAAGGAGCAGACCTCAGCTTTGAAGCCAGGCCCTCTCACTCCAGGTCCACTATTGTTTCCATCGTGTTGTGCTGCTTCCCCTCTCTTGCAGGGGGTGGGAGTGGGGAGTCACGAATAATATTTTATTAATTTGTTTTTAACATAAACACTTTTGAATAATTTTTTTTACAAGAACTAACCTCTGTCATAACTTCTGTCTTTTTCTTCCCATGACAGTGTTTCGATTTCCTTATGGGAGATGTAGGCAGTAATTCGTCTTTGGAGCTTCCTGTGTCTCTGAAAAATCAGGTAAACTAAGTTTAATTGTGGACAGAATTTTATGTTTAGCAAACATTTCAGTATAATAATTTTTTGACCTTTCAATCTGGCCTGTTTTACCATAATTCAACTTTTTTACTTACATCGCTAAGATGTTGACAATTAAAGCAAGTATATACAGGATTATGTTAGGTGATTATGCTTTATAGTTTCAGGAACTATAATTTTAATTAGAAGGTGGACACAAAGAATCCTTTTCATAGGCTCTTACATAAATGTTATTATGTTATGAGCAGTTTCAAACAATCTTTTCATACTTTTAGAGTAGTAATTCTCATATGTGTTTATACTAAACTCAGTCACCCTTCCATCAGAAGTAATTTTTGGCATTACAGAAAATCCTAGAGACTCAGAGATTTATAAGATGTAGAATGCAAATTCTTCTTAAATATTTCTCAACTGTGTTTCCTCAGTGTCTGACACTGCCTTGAATTTAGTGGATGTTTGACCTCTTAAGTTCCATTCAAAAGGCATAATTAAGAATGTCTCAGTCTGTTCAAATGTCATACAGGTTGTCTCTGCCATCACCAAACAGTTCCTAAGAGCTCTTCAGCTGCTATCAATGGGATACTTCCCTAAAACTCTACTTTAACCATGCCTTGGGATAGGGGGAAGGAGGGTCCTATTCCCCAATTTGTTTTAAAAAAAAATTGTTGTAGATTACTCATTGTCTCTCAACTTGTACAAATAGAGAAAATTGTAAAATATTTCCTGTGTATAATTTGAAAAGGAAACTAATAAGTGTATTTAAGATAAAAAAAACCGTAACATCTGAAATAGATGAATTTTACTCATTTAAATGTAACAGCTAAAAGCATTTTTATAGTTGCTCCATTGGTGAATTTGTTTTTTTCATTTGGTCACTATATAAATATATATAAAACTTAAAATAAGGTAGTATAGCTTATTTATAATAAGAAGCTTACAGAATTCTGTGTATTTCACAGCATATTTGAATATTGTTGTTGTCATTGAGTCATTTCAGTTGAGTGATTCTTTGTGACCCCATTTGGAATTTCCTTGGCAAAGAAGCTGGAGTGCTTTGCCATTTCCTTTTCCAGTTCATTTTACAGATGAGGAAACTGAATTATCAGGGTTAAGTGACTTGCCCAGGGTCACATAGCTATTAAATATCTGAGGCCAAATTTGAACTCAAGAAGATATGTTTTCCTGATTCCAAGCCCTATCCTCTATCCTGCACTACCTGGCTACTCTATATTTAAATATAGCAATGATATAAAGTGACATGAGGACTAACTCACCAATTTGTGATTTTGCCTTACCAATTGTAAGCCAGAGTTCTTCCAGTTTTGTGAGCTATGTCCTTGAGAAGTGTACATTTATCATATTTTATGGCCCACAGGACCAATTGGGTCTGCTGTCTTTTATTGTACAGCTGCCAAGTTAAGAATGATCTTTGTTTTAAAATAGCGCTGTATCTGAAAATGTGAAAACCATACTTGGCTCACAGACCATACAGAAACAGGTAGGAAGGTGGCTCTTAGGCCTTGCCAACCCCTGATCTCAGCTATTGAATATAAAGAGTTAATTTTCGAGTGATCTTGGATTGCATGATTGAGATCACTGAGTCACAGTGGTGAGCAGAGTTTGAGCGATGATAAAATAATAGGTTGGTGTTCTGACATTCTTTACCTGTGTGCTCATTGTAATAGATTATCTCCACAGGACCTACTGCTTGGAGATGCACTGTTAATTGGCAGGGCTAAGTTGAGGTTAGATGTAACTTTCCTCTTCTATTTAAAGCATTCTTCTTAGGCCTCCACTCAGTTTTTGAGAGAGTAAAGAGGTTTTTTTCATCATTTTCCTTTTTATAGGAAAAAAAATGATGCAGCTTTACTCTTGGGTTTTGGTTTTTGTTTTGTTTTTTTAAATTTTTTTCCCCTTGAAATTTAATTGAGAGATTATATGCATGATAGCAGTCTTCATATTTGGTACCTCTGTTGAGAATAAAATGTCAACTTAAGATCGAAAGGACTCTAAAGTAGAAATGTGTTCTAAAGGAGAGAAGACCAGTAGCAGGAGCTCCTGTGTTCCTTTGACCTTTTCCCTGTGACCTCCTTTTGTTTCCAGAGTTGCTTGTTGTCCACTTCATATTTTTTTCCTGCCATTTGATGATAGGGCCACATACTATCCCCATCTTTTCCTAGGGAAATAATAGCCAGAGAATTTAGCCTTACAGGGCACAGAGTTAGTGGAAATCAGTCTCTTGATTGAGTTAAATTCTCTTATTAGATCTCCTTAGCAACATAATAATGTAAATAGTACAAGGATAAGATCAATAACAGGAGATTTCTAAGCTCTAAAAGATCTTTTTAAAAACCAAGGAAAATGTCATCTGGGCCTTAACCTACTTTAGCATCTCTGCAGGTGTATTTGATAAGAGATAGTGGGGTGTAGTGGATACAGAGGTGACTTCAGAGTCTGGAAGATTTGGGTTCAGATGCTTCCTCATAGACCTCATAGACATAGACTGACTTTGTGACCTTCAGCAGATTGCTGAATCTGTCTCTGTACCAACTCACTCTCCTAGTTAGTTTTGAGTTGCAGAACTGTTGCAAGATCTGCATTGGTAGAGTAGTTTCTTTACCTGCACTTCTTTACATAGATGAAATCACAAGTCCAGATCCTAAAATATTGTAAATTTAATACTAGAAAAACTCTTTGGTGACTAATAGAGCTTTCTGTGTCTAGAAGTAGAAACTGAGTTTTCAAGTGCTATTTTTAAATTAAGGATGTGTTCATGTGTGCTTTTTCTTTCCTTGTTCCCAAGTCAGGCCACAGCCTTGAGCCTTGTTGAAGCTTAGTGTAGGGGAGATGTTATCTCCTAGTTATGCCTTTCATTTTTCTGTTTCTGATTTCTTTTTGAGAGATGAAGGAAAATCTGTGCTGGCAAGTGTAGAAAATGTGTGCCAATTCATATACCTAAGTACAAACTGGAAGAAAGCTAGCTCACTGACCACTTTTATATAATACTTTAAGGTTTCAGGATCTTAGATCTCTTCTAACCCTGCTATAGTTTTGTGGTTCTGTGAAATGTAGAGGGCATCAACTCAGCATTTAAGTTAGCACTAAATGAATACTGTCTCCACTTTGAATTTTGTGAGAGTGGCCTGTTGTTTGCCTAGATTAGGGAGGTCAAGATGTGTTTTAGGCAACTAGGCCAGTTTGAAGTGACCCCTTCATTCTCAGTTAACAGTAACTATGGCTTATGTTTTATGTGGAAGAATCAGCATAACCAAAGCAAGTTAAAATATCCTTTTAGAAGACATCATTCAATCATTCGCAGATCAGGATTTGTGATTTTTACTTTGTTTTTTTAATGATGGGGATGAGTTGAGAATAAAGAAACAAAATTGAAAAGATTATTGCTTTGGGGTCTAGCTTATATCATGAAAGACCTCATTGCCTTAATTGTACAGATGATATTCAATCTTAATTGAATGGAGAATTCTTTTCCATATGTATTGAATTCTGAGATAATGTTACTGTGTAAAAAGTGATATTATTCAATTAGATTTAGGTATATAATTTATCAATTAAGAATTGGTATGAAATTAAATGGACCAGTGGGTTTTGCATGTTCTCAGTGGTTCCCACAGAAAAAATTACACCCTTTAAAAAGTTGAAAACACTTCCTTCAACTCTTCCTCTCTTAGAATTCACTCCTCAGCCTTTTGGAATCTCGCTTCTGACCAGATCCCTCAATTGAATCTGTTCTGTCCAGATTTACCATTTGCCAAATGCTTCATGTGGCACTTCTGAGCACCCTCCCTCTCTTTTCTGGGTTTTTGTTACCCTATTCTCTTGGGTTTTTCTCCTCTCTATCTGGTGAATCCTTCTCAGTCTCCTTCAGTCATCCATATCACATGTTGTTCAGTGTGTGTGTTCTCCCAAGGCTCTGCCCAAGGTCTTCTTCTGTCTCTTCTTTCTCCTCCTCCTCTTCCTCACCTTCTCAGTTGTTCTCATGCCCTTTCCCTCTCAACCTCCCTTCCTGCCCCCCTCCACCAACAACTTTATCAGCTCCCTTGTGTCCATGCAGATGATTCCCACATATATACATCCAATGCCTGACTTTCCCCTCAGCTTCAGTCTCATATCACCATTTGCCAGCTGAGTATTTCAAACTTGATGTTCCCAGGACATCTCATACTTAACATCACCAGAATGGAATTGTTTTTCTCCAGATCTTTCTTCTTCCAAACTTTACTGTTTCTGTTAAAGGTTCTGGCATCCTTCCAGGGTCCCAGTTTCTCATGATATTGACATTCTCTGCAACTCCTCAGTGCTGCCCCCTCCCCCCTGCCTCTCATATTCAGTCCATTGCCAGATCTTTTAAGTCTACCTTTATAACATTTCTCCCATCAAGTGCCTTCTTTTTACTCACAGTGGGCACCTTAGTTCAGGCCCTTAGCACTTCTTGCCTAGCTTATCAAAATGACCTGATTGTGGTCTTCCAGCCTCAAGTATCTTCCCACTAAAGTTCAGCCTACACACCATTACCAAAGTAATTTTCCTTAAGTGTAAATCTCATCATGTGGCTACTCAGTCAACTCTAGCAGCTTCCTGTTGACTTCAGGATCAAATATTGACTCCTTTGTTTAGTATTTAAATCCCTTCCATCTTTCTTCAGCCTTGTTGAATATTATACACTCCCCTCCTGAGCTGTGTGACCCAGCCAAACTGCTTTCTCTGTTTTCCCCCATCTCTGCGTCCTCGCGCATGTGTGCGTGCGCACACACATACACACACAAACACACACACATGCACCTTCCACCATTGCATGAATCAGAGAATCCCTCAGTTGCTGTAAGCCTCACATTAGCACTACTTTCTACCTGATCTTTTTTTTTTCTGATCTCAAACAGCTAGTTTCCTGTTTCCTGTAGTACCTTCAAGTTTAAATACTTTGTACTTCTCTTTATATTTTGTGTATACTTACATGTGTTCTTATTGAAAACCCCCCTCCCACTATTTGAATGGAAGCTACTTGTCTGTAGGAATTATTTTAATTTTTTGTATCCCCAGTGCCTAGCACAGTGTCTGGCACATAATAGGGGCTTACTAAATGCTTGTTGATTGTTTGGTTATTCTTGGCCAGAAGAATAACTATCCTTATGTTCTTATTCAGTTGCATTGTTTAGTGGAGAGAAAGGGATTCAATCCTTTTTTTTTTTTGTCATTCTGCCTACAATATAAATAGGTCAATTAAATAATAAGAAAGTAAATTACTAATGAATTCCTTAAGTCTTTTTTGAAATTGTACAAAGTGTGAGTCAAACTTTGGTTCATTTGTTATGCAACATAATTGTCTTAGAAAATTATGTAGCTTTTTCTGAAAAGATTGATTGGTGATAAAAGCAAGAAGGTTAATTAAGATCTTCAGTTAATTTAATATTTATTAGTCCTATAATATTTTCTCTTAGAATTGTTGCCCTTAACTCTAGAAAATGAGAAATTAAATCACTTTATTTTCTTAGGAGTATCCAAATCTCACAGAAATTTAGAAAATGAGAACCAAATTGTCTTAGATTTTGATAGAGTAAATTTTTCAGTTACTCCTTCCCCACAAATCACCCTAACCTCCTTGCCAACATTTATCTATATAGTTAATCATCTAGTGGCTATTTTTATTTTTTTAATTAGTTTTTTTATTCTGAATTTAAGAAATAAAACAAGCATTTCCATAACAAAGTGGAATATAGAAAAAGGGGTTGCTCCTTCTTGGTATCTATACATTTTTTTCTTATTTCCTAATTTATTAGTTTTAAGGTTTGTACAAAGAGTTCAGGGTAACTGAATGGCTCAGTAGATAGAAGGTTGGGCCTGAAGTTAGGAAGGACTCATCTTTCTGGGTTCAGATCAGCCTCAGACATTTATTCACTGTATGAGCCTGAGCAAGTCACTTAACCCAGTTTGCTCAGTTCCTTATCTGAACTGGAGAAGGAAATGGTAGGCATAAAAAATCTTCTAAATGAGTAGACTAAATTCTTTCATGTAGTTTTTATTTTCCTCTAATCTCTATTTTTCTTTTACATTACAGTCCTTGGAAAACATTTCTGTGGAATCAGTGGGATTGCTGCGTGAAAAAAATAATCTTCAAGGTACTTAAAAATATATATTTTTGGCATTTGCCCTTTTCAGTTAGCGTACTTGCTAATTGCTAACATTGGAATCATTCTCTAACTGTGTAGAGTTTCCATATTACATCGGAAACGGACAAAGCCAAAGCTGGATCTGGTCTGAACTGATGTAGCTTTTATGACTTGAAGGCTATTTTTTTAGAGGGAAGAAAAAACAAATGTAGGAAGACAAATATAATTTAGACTATGGTGTTTAAATTGTTCTAAAAGTTTATCAGCCGTATTAGCATCAGTTTTCATTAGAGATCGTCTGAGCTGCTCTTCTTGCTTAAAGAACTGAAGCCAACTTCCCTAATAGTATTTAAATATATTATACATTTAATATTTTCTCTTTCAGGACCTCTGTGGCCCAAAGAACTGGATAGCATGCTTCTGAGAAATGATGATGGAGTTGAATTGGCTTTGTCGTATGCCAAAATGTGGTCAAAATATACCAAAGATATAGTTACGTGGGTTGAGAAAAAAATTAGTCTGGGTGAGTGAGTCTTTGAGGCATTTAATCAGCTTTGTTGTTGTAGAATTAAACTATTCATGAATTGTGAATCATCATTAGTGCGATTTCTGTATTGTAGTTTCATTGAAGAATGTAAAAAATAATTATGTTTCATACTGTCGAAATAATGAAATGATCTTATATGTACTTGGGAAACTAGGTGCTGCAGTGGATGGAGCTCTGGGCTTGACAACAGAAAAACTTCTCTTCATGAGTTCAAATGTAGCCTCAGATACTTAATTGTATGACCCTGAGCAAGTCACTTAATTCTGTTTGCCTCAGTTTCCTCATCTGTAAAATGAACTGGAGAAGGAAATGAAAAACTGCTCCATTGTCTTTGTCAAGAAAATCCCAATGGCATCATGAAGAGTCAGACATGACTGAACAATAACATATAATTTATTGATTGATTTACTTTATTTGGTAGCATGATTGTAATTCCTGCTTTTTTGGATTCAGCTGATATCTAGTAAAGTTTTTTCTAGCTCTGTGTGTGTGTGTGTGTATGTGTGTGTGTGTGTATGTGTGTGTCTTTGTATTTTAGATGTATTTTTTATAAACAACAGATTGAGAGGTTTTGTTCTGCTATCCATTCTGTCATTTTTTTTCCTTTTATTATGTAGTTTAATCCATTCACACTTAGTTATGAGAATTTAGGAAAATTATATTTTCCTCCATTTATGTCAGATACTGGTTTTTGTTTCCAAATTCACACTTTTTCCCTCTTTTTCTCTGTAAACATTATACTATGTCTCTTATTTATTTTAGCCTTAATCAATTTTAAGTCATCCCCGTTCTTACTGGTTTTCTTTCCATTATCCTTAACCCTCTCTCCTCCTACATCATTTGTTATCCTTTTTCCTAGCATTGCAGTTTTGCCTGACTTATTAGTTCCATTCTCTTTTATCTAGTTATTCCTCCCTTTTTTTCTCTCACTTAAGTACTCAAGTAAAATCTCTCTTCATTTCTTACCCTTCAATTTGTTTTGTTCATTTTACAAATTTCATTTTTATACCTTTTTCTGAAAAAAGTATTTCTTTCCCTTGTTCTCCTCATTATTTATCTTCTCTTTCTATTTTTAGACTTTTATTCTTTAATTCATGGAACTTAAGCTTATTCTTAGTCTCATTTTCCCTCATGGAAATAAAGCCTTTAAGATCCCTATTTTGTGTTTCTTATTCTGAAGTTTCTATGTTACTGTCTTGTAGATCTTGTTTTCTGGCCCTTTTTTATTGTTGTGTCTCATTTTTAGAAATACCAGTTTCAGCAGGTGATAAGAATATTGCCCTAATGGAGGAATTTTTTTTTACATCACTGATTTTGTAGTTTAATAATAACCTTTGCCTCTTTTCCCATTTTCAGCCCCTTTGACTTGAACTTTCCTCTTTGGATCTTTGCCCTCTCACTGTTTTGGATGTCAGCTGCTTCCGCGAGCTCTGATTCCCCTTCTCCTGAGGCAGAATGAGAGATCTCTTTAAGCACTAAATCTCTGCAGTTTATACCTATTGTAAGATACTCATTCTCTTTTATGGAATCTGTCTTCTCTCACAGAATGTGCATTAATTGTACCCTCTCACACTACGGAAGTAAGATTTCCTTTTTCGGTCCTTCACTTTGCTTCCCCCATCTTAAGCTCTCATCTTCCTTCGAGACTACAGGACTTATATTTCTTTTTTTCTTCCCTCCCCCATTTTGTGTACCCCCCCCTTCCATTCTGTAATTTAGTCCCACAAACCCTTTCTTCTTCCCCATCCCCCCACCAAAAAAAACTCCTACCACCCCTGTAGGCTAGGTGTTAGGAGATTTATTAGTCCATGATATTTTAGGGGTATTTTTCAACTATTCTTTTTGACCTCTGTTTTCACCCTTGTCTCCTGTGCACATTTAGAAAGAAATTTCTTAATTGTTGCTTTGTTGTTGTCTTAGTTTTGTTGTTGTGTTTGGTTACTTTATTTGCCTTTCAAGGCAAATAATTTCTTCAGATCTAATTTTCTTTCTAGAAATGTTTTAAAAGCCTATTTCAATGGAATATATATACATATTTTTTGACTAATGTCAAGCTCAGATTGCATTTTGAGCTCCTTTGTTCTTCAGAGCACTAATCCATTCACTCCTGTGGTTTCTGGTAGATACAGAATGGTCTTGTGTCATCTGTATATTCTTTCTTTTGTGTTTGAAGGTCTTTCTTTTGGTCACTTACAGGATTTGTTATTTATCAGTGAGTTGTTATAAATGTAGATACTGTGGGTTTTTTTGTTGTTGTTGAGTTTATAGCCTATGTATTCTTTTTTTCCTAGAGGTGATCTATGGATTCTTTCAAATTGGCACTATGTTTTCTTTGTTCAGAAATTTTGGCACTTTCCTTCCTTCAGTCCTTCTTCCTATCCTTCCTGCCTCCCTCCATCCCTTTCTTCCTTCTGTCCTTTCTCCTGGAGGTAGAGCAGTTAGGATTAAGTGACTTGCCCAAGGTCACATGGCTAATTTTGTGTTAAGTGTCTGAGGCCACATTTGAACTCAGGTCCTCCTGACTCCAGGACCAGTGCTCTATTCACTGCTCCATGTAGCCACCCCACGCTTTTCTTATATTATTTCTTGCATTCTGTGTTCTGTGTTCTGTTTTTATTTTAATTTGTTGTGTTCTTTTGAGAGACCCAGAATCCTTAAATTGAGTCTTTGAGATTAATCTTTTGTCTTATTTAGATACAATGTTTTCTTCTAATGTTACTGATTTTTGCTTCTCTTCTTCCCAGTTGTCCTTCACTTTTGTGTATTTGCATTTGCACTTAGTTATTGTGGCTTTTCTTTTCTTTGTTTATACTTGCCATTGTACATTTTAAGTTTTCCTAATCTGCAAGTTATTTCTGTAGTATAGGCCATACATTCTACTTGTATTATTCTTATTTCTTTTTTTAAAAAAACTATTCAGAAATATCTTTCTGTGGTTTTATGTTATCTTGAAAATCCATAGGTCCTCTCTTTCATCAAGTGGTTGATTTCATTTTCCTTTGTCATGCAATATTTATTCATAGATGCCTGTACTATTTTAGGTGATATGCAATTCCTATCCCCTTTTATTAATATTTTCTCATGCTCAAGATTGTTAATTGAGTTTACCTTCTAACTCTCTCCCCCTTTGCATTTAGTTTCCTAGGAGCTGGACCTCAAAGCTGTCTCAGTCTCTTGCTTTTCTAGATAATTTGCAGTTTTTTGGGTTCAGTATCTGCCTCAAATAACTTCAGGAGGAACAGAACTGGTCCCAGCTATATGCTTGGCTTTTTGCTCAGGCTTAGTGGAATGTCTCTCTACCACATATATGTGTCCTTTCCCAGTTCCTTGTTCTCTTATTCTGGTCTGTTGCTGTACTGTTGCTCTCATGCCTGAGAAATTTGTTACCTTTTGGTTTTCTGTGGCATTGTAGGGAATGTGAGTATGGTTGAGTTCTTTTGGTAGCCCATGCATTGGCTTCTGCAGCCCTTCTTTCAGAGCTGGGTGAATGGTGGGGGAAAGGAGTGTTGAGTGAACATGTTAAAAGATGGAGATTAGCCTTCTTTGCTGTCTGTTCACTTGTTAGGATCCTTGGTGTCCTATACTGTGGAGATGGCTGAAATATCTTTATCTTTTGTGCATAATTCCTATTTTGGAGACGTTCGAGAGTTGTGAAGATCAAAGAAAATATCTGGTCTTTCATCTTGTTGGTCATATGATCCACATAATTTTTTTATTGCAAAATAGAAACATCTATGGTTTTTGTTTTCAAGATGACAATGAGAACTTTTCCCTTCCAGAACTGGAATGTGCTAGAAACATTGCAAAGATGGCAGAGACAACTAAAAGCATTATTGGACTCCAGGTAATTACCTTGTGAACTTCTGAGATATGAGAATGAGTTGGTAGCTTAAGAGTTTGGTTATTTACCTATCCCTAATTAAATGAAATGTCTGATTGTGAAGCCTATTATCTAATTAAGGCTAACTTTATTAGTCAAAGACAGTAATGTTTTGGTTACATTCATTTTAAAATAAGATACTCTTTTCCCTGCCCAAACAAATTTTAATCCTTAGCTTTAGAATTAATTTTTCTTAAGGATCATTGTCATAATCATTATTAACTCTAATTTTAGTCATCAGACAGTATACTCTGAATGCAGCTTAGATAAATTGTCTTTACAACATGGAATTCTGTTTGTTGCTCTCTAGAGGTCTGGGCCCAATGCTTCTCATGGCACTTCTTTGGCTCACAGAACTCATTCTTCGTGATCACCCGGGTGGAGGCAGGGACTAGCCACATTTCTACTTTGAACTGACTTTACTGTTTTAAATCGTAGGAATTTATGCCATTCCGAGCCTTATTCTTAAATGCTTTTGATAATGATATCGAGAGTAGTCAGCTTTCACAACAAGTAGCAGCAGCTCTTCAAGCCAACAAATTTATTCAGGTAAAAAGTTAAATGCATTTGTCATTTCTATTGCTTTTAAAATCAGAAATGACTTATTTGTAAATTTTCACTTGTAAAAAAACAAACAAACAAAAACCTAGCAATTTTTCTTTTTGATAGCCTCTCCTTGGGAGAAAAAGTGAGTTGGATAAACAGAGGAAGGCAATGAAAGAGCTTTGGCAACGAGAACAGAAGAAAAAGGTTTGTATCACAATTAAATAGGACAGTGACCATGCCTTTCTCACTGCTGTTCTTCCCTTGCCTCACGTCCGCAAACACCTTCCAAGTTTAAAATTTAAGCACCTTTCCGTACGCAATACTTTTTAATGCTTTCTTTTAGCTGAGATGCCCAGTGTGCAAAAAGAATGTATAATGCAGGATTTCAATGTCTTTTTCCTCCCTACACAGCAAGAGACAGAGGCCTCTCTCAGAAAGGCAAAACTCTTGTGTATACAACAGCAGACTGAATATGAAAAGGCCAAGTCTTCCACAGTGCGTGCTGAAGAGGAGCATTTGAGCTCAAGTGGAGGGCTTGGGAAAGAAGCCAGCAAGCAGTTAGAGAAAAAGCGAAGGTTGGAAGAAGAGGCTCTGCAAAAAGTAAGTCTTCCTTTTAGTCATTGAAGTTGGAGAAGCAGCAACAAATACATTTTTTATTTCATTTCATTGTATTTTGTCAGAGGCAGACCAGCTTGAGAGGGTGGGGTGTATATGGGAGACTAAATAAGGCCAGTTCATGATGTTTACCTGTTGGGCAGTTTATATATGCTGCTGTTCAATTCTTGAGCTGACAACAGTTGAGATCAAGAATGGTCACTCTGCAATTTTTTTTTGCTTTTTGTAGGGGCAGTTGGGATTAAGTGACTTGCCCAATGTCACACAGCTAGTAAGTGTTGAGTGTCTGAGACTGGATTTGAGCTCAGGTCCTCCTGACTTCAGGGCCTAATGCTCTATTCACTATGCCACCTACCTGCCCCAAATAATGTGAACTATCCTTTCTTTTTTTGGGGGGCTTTTTTTGGGGGGAAGGGCAATTGAGGTTAAGTGACTTGCTCAAAGTCACATGGCTAGTAAGTGTGTCAAATGTCTGAAGCCAGATTTGAACTCAGGTCATCCTGATTCCAGGGCTGGTGCTCTATTCACTGCACCACCTAGCCATCTCATTTTTTTTCTTAACAAATATTCCATAGTTGGAACTATTGAGGCCATATTAAGGCATTTCAAATGCTATTGCTTAATATTAACTTTGATATTCTTTAATATTCTCATTCCTTGCAGGTTGAAGAAGCAAATGAACACTACAAAGTTGTTATGATAGATATGGAAGAAAGGCAAAGTGATTTAGACCATACTAAAAGTGAAATTTTAACACAACTTCGTGAACTTGTTTTCCAGTGTGATCTAACTCTTAAAGCTGTAAGTAATTTAAGGGAACAAAAGACTTGAATTTTATATCTGTTTTGGAACCTGTGTGGAAGGAGGGAGGAAAAAGCTATCAGATTTTTCTATAACTAAAGGAATCTTTTGAAGACTAACAGGAAAATTTGATTTGCAATGACCATTATATTTAGTTTTTGAACTTACAGATTATCTGTAGAATTGTAAAACATACCTGCCATCTTTATATAGCTAGCGATGAATGAAATGTATATATATATATATATATATGTAGACAGATACATCCTTGGGTTTGAGAGATGTATAATCTATTTAGTAATCTAGGACCAATGAACATGAAATGATCAGCAATTAATAAGCCATAGCATGAAATAAAATACTCAGTGGTATGGTACAGACATATAAGATTAGAGATGTGGTATGTGATTAAGATGGAATACTGTTGTGCTATAAGAAATGATGAGCAGGATGTTCTCAGAAAAACCTGGAAAAACTTGCATGGACTGATGCGAAGTGGAACGTACTGTGTACAAAGTGACAGTAATATTGTAATATGATCAGCTGTGAATGACTTGGCTGTTCTCAGCACTACAACAATCCAAGACAACTCTGAAGGACTTAGAATAGAAAATGTTATCCTTCCCCAGAGAAAGAACTGATGGTGTCTGAATATAGATTGAAGAATGCTTTTAAAAATTTTTCTTAAGGTTTGGTTTTGGTTTTGTCGGGGTTTTTTTGGGGGGGGTTGGTCTATGCTTTCTTTTACAGATATGTTTTGCATTACCGAACATGTATGACCTGCATCAAACTGCTTGCCTTCTCAATGTGGGTGGAGTAGGGTAGAGAGGGAAGATGAGAATTTAGAACTCAAAACTTTAAAACAAGGAATATTGAAAATTGTTTTTGCATATAATGGGAAAAATGAAAAATAAAATACTCAAAAAATGGCCCCTTGCTTTTGTTAGAGTTGGGGTAATTACAAGAACTTTACAATTTCTCTAAGATAGTTCCATAGATGAATTCATAAATAAATGATATAGTGAGTGAAAGACCTAGATTGAGTATATGGTGTTATTTTCAGGATTTACTTGCATAATGAGTAAAAGTCAGTCTTTTGAAAATAATATAGTGGTACCGATGAGTAGAAATTTTAGTTGTGAATTTTCCTGTCTTGGGCAAATCTGCACAGAAAAGAATATGTACTGTGCCTTCTCCTTTGCTAAAATGTCTTCCCCTGCTACTTCCATCTTTTACACTCTAAAATGTGAATCTGAAAGGACAGCAGTAGTTGTTAGATTTTGAAATACTTGTGCTGGCCTATCCTACTAGGAGTAATATGTGAAATTTCCAGTCTTATAAAATTTTTGAAGCAGGGAATTGATGTCATTAACTCAAAGTTAAGACTTTAGGCAAGAGGTGTCTAGCTGGTAGAGTGCTGGGGGACCCCTCCATATTACTTTGAGTCATTTGGGGGAAATAGGGTATTTTCTGACAGGTTCCTTTTAAAGTAGAAAAAAGCTTGCTCCCTTCCCATCCACCCCTAAATCCCCTTCTTAAAAGTTTCTTTTAAAGTAAGTTTTGCAGGAAGTCAGTAAGTCTCTATCTCGGAGATACCTGTATGAATAAATCCTAGCTCACTTTAGTGAGCCCTTACTTAGAGATAGGAATTTAAATGTTGTATATAATATTGTGTGATGTTACTTTTAACCAAGTGCATTTAAAGACCTGTTTGTTAAGCTTCCTGATTATTCTTATGCTTTATCTTTATTTGACAAATAGGCAGTGGTAAACCTCTTCCAGATGCAACATGAGCAGGTTGTGTCTCTCCCAGTTAACTACCAGTCTCTCTGTGAGAATGCCAAGTTATGTGACCCCGGGCGAAAGTTTGCAGAATTTGTATCAGCAAAAACTTCACCCAAGGAAGATGTTCACATTAAATCTAGTTCTTTTGAAAATTCCAAAATTGATGGGTAAGAATTAAAGTGTTGTTGAAATTTAGTAAAGGGGACTCATTTACTGCCAGTTTCAAGTCTAATTTGAGTAGATTTATTCCCTTTGACAAGAACATCATAATTTGTTCTTTTTTGTCTTTCCTTTTTGGAAGTAATAAAAGTATTGAAAGTGATAGATTGTGTTTTAAAGTGGGTTTATTTTTGCTCAATTCAGGTAAAAATAAACACTGCTGTTAATTTTGAGCTGATTTTTTAAAAATTCAAAATGTTTCTAAGAAGAGGAAACTAAGAACCTTAGATCTAATCACTTTTGAGTTTCTGGAAAATTAGAACAAAAATTTAGATATAGTTTATCTCATTGGGCTTGTTAACTATTAAACTAGTCCTTATATGTTTAACCAATCATAATTGTATATACTTTGAAGTTTTTATATAGTACTCTTCTAGATTCAGTAAATACTCATTGAGTACTTTCTGCTTTATGTGGAGCACTGTGCTACGTAGAAACTTCGGAATATTCACAGTGAAGATAAGATATGCTTCTTGCCCTCATGGCATGAATGAGATGGTCAGACATGTGACTGTGGTCCACACTATTACATAGAAAGTACATTAGAGAATTGCACAGCAACATGTATGTTAGATCTAAGAAGGGATTAGGGAATTTTCATCAAGAAGGGAGCATTGAAGGTGAACCCTTAAGGATGGGGGTTAGTACTGTTTAATAGAGAAAGGGGAAGGACATTCCAGGAGAAGTCAGAAGGAAGAGGACAGAGAATAGTTTAGATTGACTAGCTCATCATAGACAGTGTAGAGGGAAAGGAGTAATCTGAGATAAGTTAAAAGATGTAGTGGTATCAGATTGTGGTGGTGTTGGAATATTTTTAGATGTCTGTAGCACTCAAACCATATTATTTTCTTAGAGTGAGTTCACATTTGAAGCCATTCTTTGAAATTCAACAATATAAATACTGCATTATGAAATGAATGTGCTTTTGGAATATTGAATATAAGGTAAATAATAGATTTTTCCCTCCATTGACAGGTTATGTTTTTTGTTGGATTTTGTCCCTTAGATTTTTAAGTAAGGAGTCAACAAATAATCAACATGGATCAAATGGAAATGTATCACAGAATTCTGGAGATTGTACATTTCATTTATTAGAAGATATTGGCAGCCCTGTTTACCATTCCAAAAAAATTGGAGATAAGAGGTCCTGTAGCAGCCTAGATATCCCAGGTAATTTTTCATATTCTAGGGAGGACTGATTTGTGTAAAGTGATTTTTTTTTTTTACTTAATTTTAGTCATATCCCTGAAAATGTGTAAATCAGATAAAAGGAGTGATCCTAAGTTTTGCAAATGTTTACTAGTATACATAAAAGTGAGAGGCAGCATGAAATATCATGAAATCAGAAATATCCTGCCTCTAACATATTCTTACTGAGTGATCCTGAGCAAGTTGCATCGCTTCTCAGTGCTCTGGATAATCCCTAACATCATCAGTTGGAGAGAAGATGCTACTGGAGATTTCCTCTTCTTGCATTCCCTCTACCAATGGAATCAAAGGTCCAGTCCTTAACTCTTTATAAGATAAAAGTGTTAATATCTTAAGTAAAATGTTCTTACATTTAAAGTTGATTGTACTTTAAATAATTTTAAATTGCTTGAAACACTAAAAAGTAACTGCATTTAAACATGGCATTTGCAAACTTATTTATTTTGCAATAGACTTTTGCTCTGTGCTTTAGCTTCTAGCTAAGCCATAGCTTTATTTTGTAGAGATCTTCAAATATCTTATTTTTTAAAGCTGTCAGAGGGCGACCACCCCCTGTCAGATCATGGTCAGTTGGTCATCAAGGTGGTGGAATGTGCAGTGATTCAGAGAGTGCTGGAGGAAGCAGTGAATCAAGGTCCATGGATTCTCCTTCTGCCAGTCCAGGTACCTAAACATTTGTTTTTAACTCTGGTAGTGTTGTTGGAGATGAAATTTAAAAGATTTTAAAATGGTTTTTGTTGATTTTTTTGGTTGATGATATTTTTAATCCCAAAGCATAGCTTTTGTCCAGTGCTCTTATTCTTCTGCCTGAAATGTTCCTAAAATATCCTTTGTACCTTTTCTCTAAAGTCACAGTTTGTATATGTAGGACTTTTCTTAGGAACTCCCAGATGGAAATCTGTACCCATGAGAACTGAGGTGACGTCTGATCCACGTTGCTGTTCTTCCACCTTTTCCCTACCCTTCCTTCCTTCCTGAGTTATCCCTGTCCTTTTAGGTTTTGTGTTTGCCCCTGTCAGTATCTTTGGGGCCTTCCCTTTCCCTTTTTAGCTATTCTAAACTCAGGAGGAATGTTAGACTGTGAGTCTTCTTCCGGTCAGGAAGTGCTGGAAGCAAAGCTTATCCATGCAAATACTTTTATAATTGAACTTCATAAGACATACATGAGAAATTTCCAAGAGGTAATTTACCTTCCACATGCTTCTGGTAAAGCTGTTTCAGTCTCTTGTAGGATCTTAGTGCTTTTCCCATTTCCATGATATACCCAATGAGATAAACAAGGAGCTAGGATTTACATCCAACCATAACCTACCCCACAAAAAATGTAACTTATCCAACAGGGAAATAGGAGAAGAAAGGGATAAGAAGAATTGGGAGTAAGAAAGATAAAGTGGAGGACAGATTAAGGCAGGCAGTAGTTAGGAGCAAAATAGACTTTAGAGGACAGATGGGCTAAAGAGAAAGAAGAAGCAGAAGAAAATGGATTGGAAGGAAATACACAGGAATCATACTTGTTAATGTGATTGGGATGAGTTCATCCATAAAATGGAAGTAGATAGCAGAATGGATTAGAAATCTGAATCGTACAGTATGTTGTTTAGAAGAAACACACTTGAGACAGAAAGCTACACCTAGAGATAAAATAATGAGCTGGGACAACTGAATCTAATATGATGAACAAAAAAGGCAAGGGGTAATAATCAGACAAAGCAAAAAGTAAAAATGGACTGAATTAAAAGGGATAGTCAAGGAAAGGACATTATGCTAAATGGTACCATTGAGAATGGAATAATGTAAAAAAAATCTACAGCAAATTTCTCTGATAAAGACCTTATTTCTCAAATATATACTGAGTATAGAACAGAGTCAAATTTATAAAAATAAGAACCATTCCATTTGATAATGACAAAAGGATGTGAACAGACAGTTTTCAGGAAATGAAAAAAATGCTCTAAATCATAATTGATTAGGGAAAGAGGAATTAAAATAATTCTTAGGTACCACTTCACACATGTCAGAAATGACAGATGCTGGAGGGGATGAGGAAAAAATTGATAGACTAATGAACTAGTGAATTGGTCCAAGCATTCTAGAGAACAATTTGGACAGAGGACTATAAAACTGTATGTACAATGTTGTAATGATGATCAAACATGAAAGACTTGACTACTCTGATCAATATATGATCCAAGACAATTCCAGAGGGCTTGTGATGAAAAAATGGCATCTACTTCCAGAGAGAGATTGAATGCAAATTGAAGTATCATTTACTTTATTTTTGCTTTAAAAAAAATCACTCCTATGGAAATATATCTTGCATGATTTCACATGTATTTTTGATATCATATCTCTTGCCTTCTCAGTGGCTGGGGAAAGGGGGTGGCAGAGAGGGAGAGAATTTGGATCTTAAAATTTTAAAATAAATAATAAATTCAAAGATATTAAAAAAATAAAATTGCTACTCAAGAGAAAGGATTATTTATTCTGGAGTTTAACATCTTTGAATTTATGGTGAGGAAAATCTTTTTTGCCCACAGTACAGATTTATGTGTCTGTCTGAAAATTAGACAATGGGAAAAAAAAGACAAGATAGCAATATGAATAACTATTTTTTCCTTTTCTAGAAATTAGTCTCATGTTAAGGATGCCTAAGAGAGATGAACTGCAGGAAGTATTAACTGCACCTTTGCTATCAGTAGCTCTTAGGGAAACTAAGTTGATTCCAGCTTAGACCCAGGAATTTGGCTCCTTTCTCGACCTGTTGAGGGATCAGTCAAGCTTGACTTTCTGGGCCAGGCTCAGATCTCCAGCTTTGTCCAGGAAGAAGATGAGATCTCATTAAGGGGGTGGTAGAAGGGTTGCTGTGAAGTTAGTGACTGAATATTTATTTATGTAGTTACGGATTTTTATCTGTTTCATTCTGCAAGTGCTCTCCATACTCTACCTCACTTTGAACTCCTTTTGAAAATCAACCAGATTTGTATTTGAATTGGATTTGTTTAAAAAAAAGAACCTACCATATTATTCAGTTATAATAATTATGATTTGTATACTACTTTAAGATTTGCAAAGTACTTTATATCTTTTATCTCAGGTGATCCTCACAACCAATGGTGGGATGTAGGTAGATGCTGTTATTATCCACATTTTATAGATGAGTAAACCAAGAAAGTTTAGATGATTTTTTCATACACAGCTAGTAAGTAAGGTGATATTGGAACTCGAGTCTTCCTGATTTCCCTCTAACAGAGGACAGTTAAGGAAAACAGACTTTTTTTTGAGCAATATGTTCCTCTTTTTACACCCGTAGTAGCATACTACCTCTTATCTTACAGGAGGAAGATATATCTTACCATCATTCCTTTGGAATAATGCGTTGACCAGAATTTCAATGTCTTTAGTATTGTTTTTCTTTTTTTTTTTTCTATTTTATTTTATTTTATTTTAATTTATTTTCTTGGTTACATCATTGATTTCCACAAGGTTTTGAGTTACAAATTTTCTACCCTTTTTGCCCCTACCCCCCAGCCCAGAACATTGATCCCACTGTAAGACCCCTTCCACAATCTGTTCCCTTTTATGCCCTCCTCCAACACCCCTCTAGCTTTCTAGCAGGGCAG
>CM053593.1:329953525-330002481 GCA_028646575.1 Pseudocheirus occidentalis | reverse complement strand
TAGAGATTTTGATACTTCTCTCTCATCCTTATGACCTTCCTTTCCTATCTCTTCTTCCTTATCTCCTAGAAGCCATGACTCCTGCTTGTAGAAATTCTTCTTAAAGCTTTTAGACAGTTTAAGTGCTGATAGAATTAGGTTGATTCATTAATAAAATGATATAATGTACCAATATTTTCAGTTTTCTCTTCTTGCCATTTCTGAAAAAAGCCACACATTGTTGCTAGGCTGGAGCTTTTGAGCACTTTTACAGTTGCTTTGCCCAGTTGTTTTATCTTTTTGGTACATATTTGTGATTAGAAATCTTTACTTTTGTCCAGAAATTGGTCATTTATATTATTCCATTGCATCATTTCTATTTTAAGCAAAAGGAAGAAGAAAAAGCTAAATTTCATTAGAATTCAGTACAGCTGAAAAGTGGGTTCAGTAAGTCATAATCTCAGGTAAGGACTTGTGTTGCTGTTGCTGTAGAGTCATTTCAGTCATGTTTGACTCTTCATGAAAACCCTGTGGAATTTTCTTTGCAAAGATACTGAAATGGTTCGCCTTTTCCTTCTCCAGCTCATTTTACAGATGAGCAACTCAGGCAAACAGGGTTAAGTAACTTGCCTAGGGTCACACAGATAGTAAGTATCTGAGGGTTTATTTGATTTCAAGTCTTACTAGTTCCAGGCCTCGCCCTATCCATTTTGCCACTTAGCTATCCCAAAGACTTTAGCATGCCACTGAAGTACATTCTGCGTCAAATGTTTTTATTGGAACGGATTGGTAGTGTTAGAGTGTACAATGTTTTGTTTTTTTTTTTCAAGGAAATAAAACTTTACACATACTTGTTTTTCCAGAAAAGGTAAATTTTGTCAGGTAAGTAGTTCCTTCTTCTTTGTATATCTTCTCTGCAGGGAAAAGCTTATGAGATCTTTGTGACTCTCTTCTTTCTGTAAGCATAACTAGATGTCTTTACTATTCATGTGTAGTGCGTGTGTAAATTGAAAAGTAACATCCAATTATTACTTCTTTCAGAAAATGCTGTGTCCTTGGTTTTTGATGAGACTGAAACCTACCCCTTCAAGAACAAAGATAAATTTAAAGCTAATAGTCGTACAAATGTAAAAGGTAATCAAATAACCTTGAGATCACCAAGGATAAAGACATCAGTTAGACCTGTGAGTCTGCCTGTAGATCAGTTCCTTCCTCCAAACTTTTTAAGTGAGAACAATTCTAAAAATATGGAAACTTTAAATTCAGACAAATTTGGCAGGAGTTCAGCAATTGAAGACATATCTGAAACAAAATCTTTTCCTAACTCATCCTCTAGACTTTCTTGTTTTGACCCCAAAACTTGGGACAAGCAGTTCAGACAACATGATATAAGTTCAAGGACTACGGCCCTTATGCCCAGTGCACTCCAGGAAAACAGAGGATCAGAGAATGGTGCTACTTGTGTTGTATCTCTCAGCTCCGATAACCCTCCATCCAGTGCCATACAGCTCAGCCAGGCAGACATGGTATCAATCAGGGCGGCTAGAATAATAGCAGAAGGATGCTCTTCAGATTCTAATCCTCCTCCTGCTTTCAGGCCACGGAGAACTTTGCAGCCCCCACCAGGGACATTTTATAAGCCACCTTCCAACAGTAACGTAAAGGGAAGTGGAGAAAGTTTTCCAAGAACTCATACAGCAGCACCTGTTAGTGTCAATCAGGAAAATGCTGTGGATTTTGTTGTGAACGCAGATTCACTTGGACAATGGGTAAATCAACCCAAAGTTAACCCTGAGGAACTTCATTCATCTGATGTGAAGCCAACATGCCAGAGACTAAGACCAAAACGAATTCAAGACTTAGAGCAAAGAGAAGCACAGTTTGTATAGGATTGCCAAATCTTGTGTTTTATTTTTATTTTTGGTTGAGATAAAGGGTACTAGGAATAGGTTGAATATCTTCATTGGGACCAATCTTGTGCTGGTTTCGATTTATTTTTATAGGTATTCTTTTAAAAGTTGGCCTGGGAGGGCACTATCAAATAAAATGAAATTTTTTTTCTGTATGAAAATTTATTTAAATGTATCTCCAATAAAATGCAGTTCTTGAGCTAATAAGTGCAATTGGCAAGAGTTAAAGCTTCAGTTTCTGAAGTGGATCTAAATGCCTATTTACAGGGGAAAAATAGTATTTCTTTATGCAAGCGTAAAACTTTTTCTGTGAATTACGTGGTTTTTAAAATAATCTGACAGTTTAAACACTTGTACTTTGTTGTATAAAAGCTTCAGTTTTTCAGTTTGTGCAGTTCTATGTTTTTTCTGTTTAATAGGTTATCTAATGGCCATACTGACTTATCACTGTATTATATGTAATTTTATGCTTATGTTTTCATTTTTGTCACTTGTTATGTGTTGTCATTTTAATTGTACCAAGAAGATACACTTACTAATTACCTTTTAAAAAATCAGACTTAAGATCTCCTAATCCCTAAAATGACACAATGATTTGGATTCTTATTGTTTTTATTTGTTTTTCATGCTGGAAGAGTACCAAAATGACTTCATGAATTGGGATCTGTTTGCAGTGTGTCTGGTTGTGGCTGATCATATTATTATGAGCTTGAAAGGCCCTATCACAAGTTGGGCACAAATAGTCCATGTCATCATTTGGGAGGGAGGTGTCCCTAAATTTGTGCATCTCACATTTCTTTTGAGCTACCACAATTCTGCTTTGCTTGTAGAACCCAACACCTTCTTTGATGCTTGCGTGCTATGCTGGAAGATCCTGTGCCATTTTCTTTAGAGTCTCAGAATCAGCACCAAAGTTCTTCAGAGAAGAGTGTGTTGTTGTATTGATACTTCTGACCACGGTGTTAAGAGCAAAATAGTCTTTTAGGCAAATATACATTTGGCATTAGAATACTGTGGCCAGCCCATTGGAGTTGTTCTCTTTGCTGTACGGTTTGAATGCATGTGTACAGCACTTTACCTTGCCAGGTGATTTTCAGAATCTTTCTAAGACAATTCAAATGGAAGCAGTTCAGTTTTCTGGCATGGCACTGGTATACTGTCCAATTTTCATAGGCATACAACAATGAGGTCAGCACAATGATTCTGTAGACCTTTACTTTGGTAGGCAGTTTAATATCTCTTCTCTCCCACACTTTCCTTCAGAACATCCCAAACTCTGAGCTAGCTCTGACAATGCATGTATCAACCTCATTGTCTATGTGTACATTCCTGGAAAGTATACTGCCAAGGTAAGTTAACTTTATGTAACATTCAAAACTTCTCCATTTGCTGTAACTGATGTTTTCCTGTATGGATCTCATGGTGCTGGTTGGTAGAGAACCTCTTTTTTCTTGCTGTTAATTTTTAGGCTAAAATTAACACAAGCATCAGAGAACTGAGCCATACTTCATTGCATCTCAGCTTCAGAAGCTACATTGAGTACACAAAAAGTCATGTAACAACTCTCCGTCCATTTTAGTCTTGTCTTGTGTTGTAGCCTTTTCAAGTTAAATAATTTACTCTCAGTACCTTGATGCCGTTTTCTTCCTCATTGAAGGCTGTCTGACAGCATTACTGAAAACATCCTGCTAAAACCAGCATACAGCGGCAGCCAGGTGATGCAGTGAACAGAGCACTGGCCCTGGAGTCAGGAGGATCTGAATTCAAATCCAGCCCCAGACTTTTAACACAAAAACTAGCTGTGTGACCTTGGGCAAGTCATTTAACCCCAACTGCCCTCCAAAAAACAAACAAAAAAAAAAACCCCAAGCATATAGCCCTGCTTTACTCCATTGGTGACAGGGAAAGTGTGAGAGCATCTTTCTTTACTCAGAAAAACTGCAATCATGCTGTCATGAAAATGGTGAACAATACTGATTCACATTTCTAAGCCGCCACATTTCACCATTGGTTTATAAGGTGTTTAGAGAAGACTATCATCTTTGGAGTATGAAGGCTTGCCAAACCCATTTCAGGGTTGCTCATCCACCTTTGGTGTCCACCTGCCACCCTGTTCTCACCTGTGGCTTCGAGAAACTGTAGCATGGATCACAGAAACACTGGTAAACCATCTCAGCACACAGGCTACAGTTTGAGGGTAACTGATGGGAAACCCATAGGAGAGTTAGGGGTTTGTCTACCTAAAACATGTGAAGGCTTCCCTGGTGGAATAGACAGATGGGAACATTTTTCTCAGCAGGCCGTGAAGGTGGGAGAAGCATGTGCTGTGGAATGCTTAGAGCTTGATCAGAGGTCAAAGATGATGCCAAGGTCATCCACGTTATCTTTGGCTGGCACCAGTCGTCTTTGACTTTTGTCTCTCCATGTGTTAGATTACTGGGTCTCCAATGGGGCAGACAGCACAGAAGGAAGTGGTCATCCTGGAAAGGGTCCTTTTGTCCTGCAAGTTCCAGGGACTTGAGCAGACTGATGGGGCAGTAGAGTTTAACTTCTTTTCTAGAGGCATTGGTAGTGTCGTGTCAACAATGACAAATTGGAGCGGCTAGGTGGTACAGTGAATAGAGCACTGGCCCTGGAATCAGGAGGACCTGAGTTCAAATCCGGCCTCAGACACTTAATACTTACTAGCCATGTGACCTTGGGCAAGTCAGTTTACCCCAATTGCCCTACAAATACACACACACACACACACACACACACACACACACACACACACACACAAAACAATGACAAATTGTCAGAGCCAGTGGTAGAAAGGGTGATAGTAGAGAGCAGAAAATTACCAAGATGAAGTATGGTCCTATATAATTGAGAGGTATAGTTTCTCCAAGGCATGGTTTTAAGAGGTTCTTTTTGAGGGCAGGTGGCAGAGGGGGAAAAAGCCCCAAGATGAAGAAGCATGGTCTCCAGCAATTGCAGCTAAGTGCAATACCTTCGCTGTGGCATGTTGTCTCTAATCTTAGATGTTGGAGCAGCAGCATTGACTTGTTGGGATTGGGAATGGTACTAGAATTCCCAGTTTCTAAAGTCAGTGAATCTCCAGTTTATGTTTGCTGTATTTTGTTCAGTTCATCTAAAATTGAGTACACACTATGCTTGAATGAATAGAATGTGCTCCTTTAGTATGTTCATCTGATGTTAACTTTGTATTTGATGTTTTTATGTGTTAAAATTGCTAAAATACACTGTTTCAACCTATTTAAAGGACTCTTGTTTTTTTATTAACCTGTTTCAAGGACTTGTTGCTTTTTAACTTAGGAATTTGGAGTTACATTAAGTTTTCACCACGTTTTGTGTTAAATATTTGGATTCATGCCTTTCAGGAATATAACATGGGGGGAGGGATCAAGCAAATTATGTTTATAAAAAAATTTGTAAACTTGGATCTGATAATTTATTGATGTTGGGAAGTTCCAAATAGAAACTCCTACCAGAGATAGATAGATATATAGATCAACAACTTACTTGTAGTTTATACTAAGAAGCTAAATGACCTGCCCTATGGTTGTGCTCCTTTAATATGTATCTGAAAAGAACTGAAATCCAACTCATCATTGCTCTAAGTCACTGGTCCCCTTATCTTTTAGACCACATCAGCTTCTGGTTTTATATTAAAAGGTATTTTATTATTCCTATTACATGACCCTTAAAAACTAGGCTAAATGAAGTCTGAGTGTTTTTGTATGCTTTTGAACCTAATGTTCCCCATGATGCAGAAAAATAGAAAATACTGTATCACATCTGAAAATGAAGATGCCTGCCCTTAAAACTAACTTTTAAATTTAAAAATGTATTTAATCATATCAATGAGCATTGCTTCAAACTGGTGTGAAAACAAGGTAGAGTTTTGTAGCTTATGGGGAAACCATTGTTCAGCAGCCACCAGAAGCTGTTGCAGACCAGAAGTTACACTTTGTGAGAGGAATTTCATACCTTGGTACTGTTGCTTCAGTATCATCCGCATCCACATCCTCTATCCTCACATGCAGACTATTCTCCATCAGAATAGTCTCTTCCAAATATTTGTTATTGGTGTTGTGGTTGGGGTTAGTTAGCCCCCTTTTTCTGCGAACACTTTTTGCCTCCTGAGGCACAGAGAGGCCCTCTGTGAGGGCATGTTGCTTTTTATCCCATATACAGCAGCGTATACAAGGCTGGACAGTTTGGCACTGTATCATATTTAAGGCCACTTAGCCTAGAAATTGGTTTATTACTAACAGGCCAGGGCCACATGTAGCATTTAGTAGAATGTAGTAGCAATGAAATCTAATAGAGATCAAGAGCCACCATGAGAAATATATATATATATAGTTAATAACTACTATACTAGGGGTGGGTCAGAGTTAAGTAACTTGTTGCTTTCTTTGTTAAGGAAATTAAGGTGAATGAATTTTCTGGTATTTGAGATTGCTTCATCATGCAGAAAAAGATAACAAATTGCAAGATGGGTATCTTAAAAGTCAGTCTCTGGGCATCTTCAAAGTTGTTTTCTGACACTGAATTCTTTTGGGTAGAGATACTTTGATGTGGTCTAGTTCTCTCCATTGCTATTTCTGATTCCTTATGAGAAGCTGGGAGGACACAACCTAAATGTGGTGGTGAATCGACAGTCCTGGAGAAAAATATTTGCAACAGAAATTTGTCATTCTCCCCATGTCTGCCTTTGCATTGGGGTCTCCAGGTATTTAAAGTAGCTACGGTTGATGGCATCTAGGTAGTTCCATTTTACTTTACTTTAACAAATTGCCTCGAATAAAGCATTTGTTACACAGCAGTCAGCCAATGGCAAAGCCTGGGCTTTGAAAAGTAGCCACAGCCTGTACCTTGAACCATGCCTTTCCAACATGATAGGACTGGACACACTACCAGAACGCCCTTGAGTTCTGGCAGAACTTTGGAGAAGGCAGGGTCAGCTCTATGACACATTGAGAAATGGGAATGGAATTTGTATGAAGGGCATATGAAAATGTTTCACTGAGTTCATCCTTTTGCTTGACACTGGTTGACTTTTCTCCCTTCAGTATATTAGCATTTTAAGTGACCCACCCATTCTAAAAATCTTTCTGATAGTGCTGCCTTGCTTGCCACAAAGAGTGTTTAGAAATCTTAGCTGTTGTATGGGCACAATAAATCTCATGACAAGTTATTCATTCAGTGTGGAATGGCTACAGCTGCTGCTAAAAATGCCCTTGATTGCATCCTTTTTATTATAGCAAAGGGAACTTTAGATTGAAAGCAGATAGGTAGTCTTAGTGCATGTATAAAATTTGATTTAAGACCTTTGGAATACCTTGTAGTTTAATCCTGCTTATTAAAACTTTAAAAAATTGAATGAACTAATATATCTTTGTTTTTATATTACCTAAGTTTCCCCTTGTACTTCCTCTTATCTCCTCCCTAAGAACCATCCTTTTGTTAACCAACCATTTTTTAAAATGAAAAATTAATATTGAGCAAAACTAGTCAACTACTTTGAAAAAACCTGACATGATATGCCATGTTTCACACCTATGGACCCTAAAATTTACAAAGAGGGGTGTCTTCTCATTTCTTCCTTAGGTCCAAACTTCTTGTTTCTAATTTCACAACATGTAGTTTTGGTTTGTGTTGATATATATATATATACACACACACACACACACACACACACAGATATATCTATCTATATCTGTATGTATCTCTATATATAGTTTTCCCATCTCTCTTCCTTCTCCTTACTTTGAGTTCATGTAAATCTTTCTACACTTCTCTATGTTCATTGATTTTTTTCTTTCCAGCATAGTAATATTCAATTATATTCCTTTTGGGGGGGCTAGGTTGGAAGAGTGGAAATGTTTTCTTCATTATCTCAAGGCTTGGCACAGTGCCTGGAACATAGTAGTTCCTTAATAAATTATTCTTCATTTAACTTGACATGTTCTGTAATTTGGCCATTTCCCAATCAAAAGGCATCTCTTGTTTTCAGTTTACTACAAAAAAATGCTGCTATAAATTTGTGTATGTGTGTAGAGAAAGAGTGAATGTACCTTTCTCATTATTAGTGACCTCCTTAGAATATGTGCCCAGCAGTGGAATCTCTGATTCAGAGAGTATGGAATGCTTTCCTTCCTCATCTCTTCCTTTTAGCCCCCCTCACTCCTTTCCAGTCCAAGTGGCCTTTCCCAATCCCTTCTTAATTCTCCTGCCTTCGCTAGATTTAACATTCTGTGTTTATCTTGTATAAATCTTATTTGCACGTAGTTGTTTGCATTTTGTCTACACTCAGTCATGATTTCCTTTGCCTTTCTTGGTATCCCTAGCACTTAGTATGGTACCTGACATGTGGTGGGTGCATGATAAATGTTTATTGACTGACTGAATATACACACAGACACCTTATTTTATTATGCTTTGCTTTATTGCACTTCACAGATGTAACAGGGTTTTGTTTTATTTTTAAACAAATTTAAATTTCGTGGCATCCCTGTGTCTAGCAAGTCTTTCCTCACCATTTTTCAAACAATCTGTGCTCACATAGTGTCTCTATGTCACGTTTTAGTAATTCTCACAGTATTTCAAAATTTTTTGTTATTATCTGTTATGGTAATGTGTAATTAGTGATCTTTGATGTTACTATTGTTATTGTTTTGAAAAGCCACAAACTGTGACCATATAAGACAAGGAACTTAATTTATAGATGTTGTGTGTGTTCTGAGTGTTCTATTTACCTGCTTTTCCTCATCTTTTTCCCTCTTTTCCTTGGGCCTCCCTATTTGCTGAGACACAATATTGAAATTAGACTAATTAATAACTCTATAATGGCCTCTTAAGTTTTCAAGTGAAAGGAAGACTCCATCAAAGCAGCAAACTTCATCTTTGTCTTATTTTAATAAATTGCCACAGCCAAGTCACTTAACCCCAACTGCCTTCCAAAAAAGAAAAAAATTAATTAAAAAAAATTAATAAATTGCCACAGCTACCCCAGCCTTCAGCAGCCATCATCATCAAGGCAAGACACCCCTCCAGCAAAAAGATTACGACTCACTGAAGGCTCAGATGATGGTTAGCATTTTTTAGCAATAAAGTATTTTCAAATTAAGATACGTATGCTGTTTTTTGGGTTATTTTGTTTTTTGGGTTTTTTTGTTTTTTTTTTTTGCTTTTTGGAGGAGTTGGGGTTAAGTGACTTGCCCAAGATCACATGGCTAGTTTTATGTGTTAAGTGTCTGAGGCTGGATTTGAACTTGGGTCCTCTTGACTCCAGGGCCGGTGCTCTATTCACTGTACCACCTAGCCATTCCCACATGTATGTTTTTTATACATAATACTATTGAACACTTAATAGACTAAAGTATAGTATATATGTAACTTTTATATGTACAGAAAAAAAAATTCATGTGAGCTGCTTTATTGTGGTAGTCTGAAATTGAACTGGCAGTATCACCAGGGTATGTTTATGATTCAAAATTACTTATAAGAATGATTTTTAACAATTTACAGCTCCACCAACAATGCTTTGGTGTGCCTGTCTTTCCACAAACCCTCCAATATTGACTGTTCCCTTTTTTCCCCCCTCATCTTCGCCAGTTTGCTAGGTGTAAACATTAAAATTTCTAAAAGATAGTCATAGACAAATGTTGTCTTGCTTATCATAGTCAGAGTTTTGTTAGAGAAACTGCTTTCAACTGTTTTATGTGACTATTCTGTTTCCTAAGAAACTGCTTTTATTTAGTCTTGCATTGCTTAATATTTTCTATAATGTCAGTTTTAAATACCTAATTGTAGCAGTCATATTGAAGTCATTTTTCAAATGAAATATTTGCTTAGGCTTGAATAGACTATGTTGGTATACCCTTTTACCATTCAAATCAATCTTATTTTAAAACATTTTTCTTATTTTGAATGTGGCAAACACAAGAAATGTGAACCTTTCCCCTATGCAAAGAACAAGAAAAGAGGATTTCATGTAAAACCACAGGTCTCTACTTAGTACAGCTTGGTTTTTTAAAATAATATATTTCAAATTTAGCATGGCTATTCCCGATATGGCCTGCTGATCTGTGTCTCCTGAATTTATTATTAATGTTTCTTCCATTTTTTAAGTATCATTATGCTACCTTGCACCCAATATTTTATTTCTTAACTTAAATGCCTATTTTGTTTCCTTTCTTTTCCCTCCCATTAGAAAAATAGAAGTGTGTGTGTGTGTATGTGTGTGTGTGTGTGTGTATTTGTATATATATGTCTCTATTGGGAGGGGGTAGAGCTTGGTAACAGTTACCCATCGTCAAAACAAATTCCTACATTAGTCATGTTCAAAAAATATGTTCCAGTCTGTACTCTTGAGTCTATTGCACCTCTTCCAGAAGGTGAGTGACATGTTTTATTGTGGTTGATCATTGTATTGGCCAGAGTTCGTAAGTTTTTCAGAGTTGTTTGTCTTTAAAAATGATTATATAGAGGGGGTGGCTAGGTGGTGCAGTGAATAGAGCACTACCCCTGGAGTGGGGAGGATCTGAGTTCAAATTCGGCCTCATACACTTAACACAACAAACTAGCCGAGTGACAAGTCACTTAACCCCAATTGCCCTACCTTTCCCCTCCAAAAAAAAAAAAAGCAAAAAAAAAAAAAACGAAAACAAAAAAATGTATCAGTGCTTACAGATGCTTTTCTTTATTTGATCTCTTTGGAATACAGGCCCAATATTAGTTTCACTTGGTCAGAGTTTAAGTGTAGTTTAGCAACTGGGGACATTGTTTCAAATTATTTCAATCTGTCATTTTGCATTTTTGTCAACTTTGCCAGTCTTATGAGTGCGGTGGAAAAATCAAAATTGCTTTAATTTGCATTTCTCTAATTCTGTTTTGGAAGATTTTTTTTTCATATTGCTATAGATAACTTGGATTTCTTCTTTTGGGAATTTCCTTTTCATATTCTTTGACCATTTAATGATTGAAAAGTGGCTCTTATTCTTATAAATTGGAATCCATATGTGTGTGTGTGTGTGTGTGTGTGTGTGTGTGTGTAATATGTATGTACGTATCTCAGACCTTTTTCAGGTAATTTTACTCCTAAAATACCTCCTCCCTGTCTATGTAACTGTCTCATTTCTAATCTTTGTGCAAAAACTTTATTTTGCTCCATCAAAACTTGCCCGTTTTATCTTCTGTAATCTCCTCTATACCTTGTTTGGTTATGAACTCTTTTCCTATGCATAGATTTGAAAGGTAATTTCCTTGCTTCTCAGATTTGTTTTCCATGCGAGTCTTTATATCTAAGTCGTGTTTCTGTTTGGACCTTATTTTGCTATGTAGTGCTGTTTTCTTATCAGAGACTATTACTTGTAATTTGTGTGAAAATTGAGTATAAGAAGGTAGTACCTGTAAGACGGGTACTCAGTAACCTCTTGGAATCAGAGGATGAATCAGTCCAAGTCATGTCTATTGCCTTTTTTTTCCTTCTAATAGCACTCGTGTTTCTCGTTCGTAGTGCTTTGACATCTGTATGCCACCTTCTTCAACACTTAAGCTGCAGCAAATGCATACAGTCTTTGGTAAGGTTAGACATCAGGTGTTGTGGTTGGAGTTAACTTTCTTCCTTCTCTGCTTTCTAGTTTCCTCCTAAGGTACAGACACATTCCTTGAGGTGATGTTACTATTAATTTAATATGTAGCCATAGTATGTGAAGTACAAGAAGGATCTTAAAATTTAAGATGCCCTGGAACTATATCAAGTTATGAGGGCAATTAGCTTAGAAGTTGGCTTATTATTAATAGGTGAGGAGTTGTAGATGGGAGAAGATAGCAGAGATGAAGGTAGGATGGTGCCTGGCTTGATGACTTGACTCCGTGGCAAATCTGGAGGGAAAACAGATTTCTGGTACAAGGATTGTGCCAGAACCCTTTTAATCTTCACATCTTGAGTTTGAGAGAGACAGACACAGGGTCTTTAATGATAATGTAAGTATTAAAAATTCGAAGAATTGGCTAGGATTCTCTTGTTGACTGGTCACAGTTATTATTCTTTCTTTCTCTGCTGAGAACATTAAGGTGAATTAATTTAAGGGTATTGGAAATTTTCCTAAGATGAAATAGACTCAAACAAGATATTGAAGAGTATTTTTGAACCATTCTTTCTGTGTCCTCAAAATTTCATCTCAAGATATAAGAACTCTTCTTTATATATTTAGTCTAGCTATTCTTCCCATTTTTGTTTTCTTGAGTGTCATTTCCAGGCAGAAGAACATCAGGAACTTTGATGAACAAAAATTAGATGTAGTAGCTCCAATCAATAGATGGAGAAATAGTTTGTTATAGATATCCTGACACATCTTTTCCATTTTTTCTTCTTTTGTCCTTCCAGTTTCAGCCTCATGGAGTGATTTGCTCCCTCTCTTTCTCCCCCTGAGCTGTCTATAAATGTGGTATTCTTTTCACCTATTTATGGGATGAAGCTCCTCAATCTTCCATTTTCTTTCTTTTTAAAAAATTTAAATTGATTTGTTTTACTTTTAGTTTACAAGATTTAGTTCCAGAGTCCCTTGAGTAACAAGTTTTCTCCCCTCCCTCCCCCCACCCACTCCTGTCCCGTGGTGGCATGTAGTCAAGTATAGAATCTGCAAATACTTTCACATTGGACATTAGTCTGTTTGTATAGAAGGGTTGTAACCAATGGAGTGAACAATGGTAAAAAGGAAACAAAACCAAACATGGAAAAGAGCGATAGCATGTAGGTTGTCTCCATTTAAACTCTGTTCTTTCTAGATCTTTCTCAGAATGTAGGTATCTCCTTCCATTCTGAGACTTGTAGAGTTGTCTTATAACTGTGTTGCTGAGAAGAGTCCAGTTTATCAAGGTTGGTCATCACACCTCCGATGTGTCTGTGATTGTGTACAAGTTTTTCCTGGTTCTGCCCTTCTCACTTAGCATCAGTTTGTATAAGCCTTTCCAGGTAAATATGAAGACCGTCTCCTTCCCATTTCTTATAGCACAATAGTATTCCATTACATTCATATACCACAACTTGTTTAGCCATTTTCCAGTCCATGGGCATCCCCTTAATTTCCAGGTTTTTGCCACCACTCAGTTCCATTTTCTTTCTGTTTAAGATGGTACAAACAACTTTATATTCTAAACTGATGTCCATGGCTGCTATATTTCACTGTTTGACAAGGACACATGTTTGCTGGTAGAGGCAGTCCCTAAGCTCTTTTGGCCTTCTCAGGGGCACCCATTGATTTCTACCAGTTAACATTCCTCAGAAAATGGAGTTATTTATTTTCTTTGGTCAATTTCCCATTCTTTTTGTTACCCTTTTAAAACAGGTCAAGTAGATGTCAGGTCTCAACTGAATGCCCATTTGTCTTTACTTTAATTCTTATAATTTAGTATGAATTTTGACTTTGCTCTGACAATTATTGCCTACCTAAATAAATCACCAGAATCCAGTTGTCATTCTGTAGTCTATCATTGTTCTGTCCACGAATTTTAGGTGTTTTGAGAAAAAAAAATATTGTGAACTGCAAAATCAGCAGCCTTTGTAGAAAATTTAATGTAGATTCCTTGCTCCTACTTCTCCATGCTCTTTAATTAAGACCATATTTTCCTTGCCTTCTCTAGAAGTATCCACCTTTTAAGGTGCTAATACAGAGACTAGTGGATAGAAGCAATCTTGATTCTCCATTGCATCCTACTTCCTGCTGCCAAGAAATGACAGTAATTAAATGCTGTCACCAGGGAGCCTACTAGTCAAGGCCAAAGGAGTTTTCGTAGACTGTGAAATTAAATCTCATTAGAATTACTGCCAGTGGTGTTGGTGGTATTGTCTGATGTACTTTCTAATTTTATTGCTTTAAAAGACTTCAGAAACAATTGAGGGAAAAGCCAGTGTCCACATTATCTCTATTAGAATATGTCTATCATATACTTATGTGGCAGTGCTTAATCAGAGAGCTGACATAGTAAAAGCTTAGGGATTAAAGAAATCTACTTAGAATTGAGCTGGATACTTTAACTAGCTGCCCTAGAGAAACATTTTCTCAGTAGCTCTTCAGAAACCATCTCATTAGTCAAAAAGGCTGTACGATTTGATTTTACATGAGGTAAGATTGAATGTAGATGTACATGTGTTTGTATATATGTGTAAGTGTGTGTGTATGACTATGTGTGCATAGCATGCTACGGTCTCACTTTTACTAGATGGTATTTTTGCCCTTTGGTAGGATCTAGTTGTTTGTACTTCTGCTATATAACCAAGACCAGGCTGTCACTGACCTCAGAGCCTTAAATCAGTGTTCTCCATACCAAACCTAGAGAGAAAACAGATTTCTTATGCAAGGATTGTACCAGAACCCTTTTAATCTTACCTTCTTGAGTTTGAAAGAGGCAACGGGTCATTAATGACGATTTAAATTTTTAAAATTCAAATGATTACTCAGGATGCTCATGTATACTCTGTCTTGGTGCCCCTTTCAAAAGAAAAAAAAGTTCTCTAGAAAAAGTGAAGTTCCAATGGAATTGTATTTTATATAGCTTTCTTTTTATTCATAATATAATAGTAATCATGTCAAAACCAGGTAGAATCAGATAATTGAGGTATTTTCTTAGAAAACAAATACTCATTTTTACATGTATACATTTTTTTTTACAAACTATCCCTTCTTTTGAAAATTTGAAGGAATCTTTAATATTTGCCCTAAAAATAGTTAATGGAGTATTTTCCACCAGCAGTATCTACAACTATTTTCTAATTTTTGTTCCAATTAGTTACCCTTGTACCCTTTCAATCCCAGAATGACATTTACTTTTTGTCTCTTAATTGGTCTCATATATTTTGCGTTGTATTATGTGTTTTATTCTGAACCACATCTATCCACTGTTGTCTGTAATAGATTGTAAATTCCTGGAGGGCACTGTGTTTATGTCGTTTTTGATGGGTCACCTAACACACCACACTCATTAGATACTTAATGAAAAATATCTCATTTGAACGTGAGAAAATTTAAACACTTTGAAAAAAAATTATTTTAAAATAGGCTACATAAAATTAAAGGGGAAACCATGGCCAAATGAAATGTTTTTAAATTTTATTTTGCATATTCGATACTCAGTTTTTGTGAAATCTAATAGCCAATTTTGTAAGAATGGTAATTTACTGGTGGGAATATATTAGAAACCTTATTGAATAAGATTTTCTTTGAATGAGAAAAACATTCATTTGGTCTTGTACTTGCTTATTATTTGGAAATAGAGATAAAGGATTATGCCTAAGTATTGTTTATTGCTAAACTTGGGAAAAGTTTGGGTCTCATTTTTTAAAAAGCACTCAAAAGATACAGTGCATTTCATAGATATGAACTGTATATTAATCTCATGGATTAGCAACTCACAGTCTAAGAGATTAAAAAAAATATCAAAGGATATGCCATGCTTGGCTAGGGTGGACAGCTGTTTGTTGTTGTTATTGAGTCTATACACAGAGATGAGTAAGACAGAATTGTTTCTTTTTTGGTTTTGTTTTGTTTTGCTTTTTGGAGGGCAATTGGGGTTAAGTGACTTGCCCAAAGTCATATGGCTAGTAAATGTGTCAAGTGTCTGAGGTGAGGCCGGATTTGAACTCAGGCCGTCCTGACTCCAGGGCTGGTGCTCTATTTACTGCACTACCTAGCCTCCCCCACAGAATTGTTTGTTAAATGAATTAAAAAATTGAGGTCTCCTCTTAAATATGTTTTATAGGAAGAGTGGTAAAAATTGATCTGCTTGAACAGGATACCAAAAAAATTGTCAGCCTTTTCTGGCTCTTGACATTTATAGAGCTCTTTGTAAGAATCTGATGTTTGAAATAGACAACTCAATGGATAAATATTTGATCTTTGCACTAGCCACTGTGGGAAAAGCAAAGAATTATCCTTTCTGGATCATAGACTTATGGATCTTGATATAGAAGAGAAAGCAGAGACCTTGAAGATGAACTCATCTTACAGATGAGGAACCTGAGGCACAAAAAAGTGACTTGCCCAGAGATCATAGATTTAGAGCTGGTAGGAATCTCAGAAAACACTTAATCCAACCCTCTCATTTTATAGTTGAGGAAACTAAAGTTCAGAGAGAGCAAATGATTTACCCAGTGACTATTTGAGGCAGGATCTTAACCAAGATCTTTCTGACTCCAAGTTTTTGGAGTAAAAACAGTATTGGTAAGCACTCATGCCCTCTGAACAGCTTCACACTTTGTCTTAGGAGTCTATTAATGATTTCTTTAATTTTTTCCTAAAGAAACAATTGTTTTTAAGAGGTACACCAAGGCAAGGAGATACATGAGAATCTTAATCAGTTGTTTGAAATTTTCTTATTTATCATTAAAGACCTTGTACTTTGCTTAAACTCAAGGTGGTAAAATGAAAAGGATGCTTAGCTTATTAATCCTCAAAAGTATGAGTTCCCCTTCCCCCTTAAGCACCTGAATAAGTCCATTAAGTATGAAAAAATGTCAAGTAAGTCTTCCCCCTTGGATATGGGGTAAAAATGTAAATTACTTATTATGTTCCAACCAGCAATTCAGATTCTGGCAGCTATGGCTTGATGAGATGAAATATATATTTCAATATTAATATTCAAGATTGGGTTTGGCTTGTTTTTTCACTAAGGGTGAGTAGGGAAAAGGTAGAAGATAAGAAATGGTTGTAAAATTTTTCAAAAGTAGCCTGAGGTGGCTAGGTGATGCAGTGAATAGAGCACCTGCCCTGGAGTCTGGAGGACCTGAGTTCAAATCCAGCCTCAGACACTTAACACTAGCCCTGGAACAATTGCCCTGCCTTCCCACCTCCAAAAATGAAAAAAAAACAACAACAAAAAAACCCAACCCAACAACAACAAAAACAAACAAAAAACACAAAAGTAGCCTGCCTGTCTCACCACAGGGAAGGTTTTGTTTTTGTCATGTCTGTACCTTCTTTCTGTAATGATCAGCTGTCTGATTATCAAATCACTTGAATTGAACAGCTTGCAGGTTGGTGTCCCTGCCTCTCCATTCCAATCCATCCTCAACTCAGATGTCAGCTCTTCCTAAAGCAGAGATCTGACCATGTCACCTCATCTATTCAGTAAACTTTAGTGGTTCCATATCATCTCCTGGTTTTTGTTACTGTTCTTTTTTTTTTTTTTTTTTTTTTTTACTGTTGTTCTTGAGTCATTTCCATTGCATCCAACTCTTTGTGACTCCATTTAGGGTTTTCTTGGCAGAGATACTGGAGTGTTTTACCATTTCCTTCTCCAACTTCTTTTACAGGTGAAGAGACTGAGGCCAACAGGGTTCAGTGACTTGCCCAAGATCACATAACTAGTTAAGTGACTGAGGCCACATTTCAACTCAGGTACTCTTCACCTCCAAGATCAAATGTAAAATACTCTGTTTGGAATTTGAAACTTGAGCCCCCTCCTACCTTCTCAGCCTTCTTATACCTCCCACATATTCTACAATCCAGTAATGCTGGCCTCTCGACTGTTCCTTGCAGAAGACATTCCATCTTGATTCTAGGCATTTTCACCAACTCTCTCCCATTACTGGTACACTTTCCTCCCTCAAATTCATTTCCTTGAAGTCCTCCTTAAAATCCTGTCTTCCACAAGAATCCTTTCCTAAGCTTCTTAATCAGTGTACCTTCTCTCTACTGGACTATTACGTGGTACAATGAATACAATTCCTGAGTTCAAATCCAGCCTTAGTTCCTAGCTGTGTGACCCTGGGCAAGTCACTTAACCCAGTTTGCCTCAGTTTCCTCAACTGTAAAATGGATGGGAGAAGGAAAGAATTCTAGTATCTTTACCAAGAAAACCCCAAATGGAGTCATGAAGATTCAGACACAATTGAGCAATAAAGCCCTTAAGGAGCTCATGATCTAATGGGAGAACACAACACACAGAGAAGCTGGAGGAGGGTACCCAGCAGAGTACCAAGATAAGGTGCAGCAGTTGAGGTGGGGGTGGAGATGGAATGATGAGATACTTCCTGACTCCTTAAATGGAGGATCTGGCAGGCACTCTTCAATGTCTGCCCTTCCAACCTCTCCAGTCTGAGGGAGGGAGGAATCCCTGGGGCAGAGGGTACTGAGGAGAACTGAGTTTTGGGGTCGATATGATCTTGCCAGAAGATGAGTTTCTGGACACAGTAATGAAGGCTAGGAGAGCAGTCCTGTGGTAAATGATGAGGTGGCTGCCCTGGGCACCCTCCTTAAATGAAGAATCTGAAATGAAATCTCACCTCTCCAGTCTGAGAACTCCTGCCTTAACAGTCTAGCCATAGCTCAGCTCCTTTGGTAAACTCCTGAGCTCTTTACATCAGGAGTGGTGACTCATCTAGCCTCTGACCTTCTTGACCTTTTCTCCTTTAGCTTCCTGAAAATGAAGGGGGAAATCATTGCCAAAGGCCTACTGTGTTTCCTTCCTCCAGGCCTACAATGAATATTTATTAAAAATAAAATTTGTTTGTAATCTACTTTTAACTAAGTAATTTATAGTGTCTTCAAAGGGTATTGTCCATGCTTATCGGAAATAGGCATTTCTGGCTTTAAAACCAGTTACCCTGCCATTCCCTGAGTGAATTAAAATGCTTTATCAAAGCTTATTGGGAATGTTTTCACAAATCCCACCTTCTAATCTGAATGAAAGTAGGTCAGACTGAGCTAAAAGAAGTGCTTGAATAAAACATTCACTTGACTTTAAATGTAACTCATAATCTAATTAAAGAGATTACTGCTGAACAATCTGGCCCCATCCAGCTTGGTCTAAGTTTACTTCCAGTACTCTAAAAGCAACTCTCAGAAAGATCTTTCAAATGTGTGTGTGTGTGTGTGTGTGTGTGTGTGTGTGTAATTTGGCCTTCATTCTGGAAGAGGACCATGACATCAGGAAGATGATGGTATGACTTGGAAGTAAATTAGATTTAAGTGAGGGAGGGCTGTGCAAAGTCACCAACCTCATTTTCTCCTCCAGAACCATCATGGTCCAGTGACCAGACATATAGATCAGGACAACTGGAGATGTTCCAGCTTCAAATTTTTAACTGAGTCTGTGAAAATGTATACTAGGGAGGGGAACAGAAGCACAACATTCTGGGAGTAAAGTTTTCAGTGTGTTCAAATTAGATGTTTGATTATGTAGATTCCCACATCTCCAACTGGGGCCCCAGCTATACTGCTTGAGGCATTGGTAGTCTGACTCTCCTAAAACCATACAACTATTTATGTTCATTCTCTTTCCATTTCTTCTCTCTTTTTCTTTGCCTGTTCAGTTCTAGTGCATAGTATGTACTAGGACATGGGTGGGGAACCTGTGGCCTCAAGGCCGATGTGGCCTTCTAGGTGCTTGGGTGTAGCCTTTTGACTGAGTCTAAGTTTTACAGAACAAATCCTTTTATTAAAGGGATTTGTTCTGTGAAGTTTGGATTCAGTCAAAGGACCACATCCAAGGACCTACAGGGTCACATATAGCCTCAAGGCCTCCAGTTTCCCACTCCTATACTAAGAAAACCAAACTGTTTTTGAAACGTGGACTCTGCCCCCAAAGAACTTAACAGTGGGAGAGGAGGGGATGGGTGGGTGGGGGAAGGGAGGACTTCAAAATTCAATTAACGAGCATTAAGTATTTACCATGTGCCTGCCCCTGTTCTAGAAGGGGGGGGGGGAAAGATACAAAGAAATAGCAAAACCAGTCCATACCCTTGAGAAGCTTACATTTTAACAAGGAATACAACAAATATACATCAGTCACGTGTAATAAACTCTGACTATTTGCCAAGCAATGTATTAGGAGCTGGGGATACTGATTGAAAGAATTAAGCAATCTCTTTCTCAAGGAAGTAATATTCCAAGGAGAGATTCAACACATTGACAAAAATAATATAAAGTAGCGTATTTCCATTCCATTGGAGAGACACAAAGAGAGGAGTCACTCACAGCCGAGATCAAGGAGAACTTGAACTTAAGAGAACCGGAGTTCAAACCTTGATTCAGACTCTTAGATGGTTTGTGACCCTGGGTAAATCACTGTGAACTTCAGTTTGCTTATCTATAAAATGGGAATCATACTAGCACAAAGTTGTTGTAAGGATCAAATCAGGTATTTGTCACTCTGATAAAAGTATAGTACAGATGTTAGCTACTTTGTTGTTGTTACATTATTAGAGGGGTTCTGTCCCATAGTTCCAGGTTTTGGCATTGACTTTTTTTTTTCCCTTATTCTTTTTTTAATTTTTAATTTATTTTCTTGGTTACATCATTCATTTCCACAAGGTTTTGAGTTACAAATTTTCTCCCCTTTTTGCCCCTACCCCCCAGCCCAGAACATTGATCCCAGTGTAAGACCCCTCTCACAATCTGTTCACTTTTATGCCCTCCTCCAACACCCCTCTAGCTTTCTAGCAGGGCAGGGAGGAGCTCCCTGCCCCCATCCCTGTATGTAATATTTCCCAGTTGCATTTGATTGTATAGCTTTAAATACTAGATTCTTGCAGTTCCTCCCCTGTCACCAACTCCCACTGGGAGGAGCAGGGCATTGACTTTTATATCTCTATGAGATAAACCTGGGCTTACAAAGCTATGCATTGATGTCCTTTATTTGGAGACATAAAGTAAGCAGCAAATGCTTTAAAAGTAAATCTTTTGGGGTGGATTTTAATGAAAATACTGAGTTCCACTTTGAAAAGCAGCCAGTGTTGGACTATTTTTTCAGTAATTTTGGTCAGGGTAATAAATTTTGATTGTCCCAGTGCCTTATTGTGGTTTGAAGCCTTCTGAATATATCTGCTGAAAATTCTGGATTTAGGGAAAATGGAATTCTTTTGAAGTTCTGATTTTTTTTTTTCTTCTTGCTTCAAATAATCCTTAAATTCTACAGTTGCTGGACATACCACAAAATCCACTCCTCTAGAGACCTGGCACTGAGATCTGCCAAAATATATTAATCTTCACCCCGTAGTGTTCAGGAATGTCTGAGAAATTATAGAATTTAGTAGCTGTTCTCCTCTCCACCATCCCTTTCCACCACACACAGAATGGTCTCTGTAGCTAACATTCCTTTGGGGAACAAGAAGAAAAGATCTAAGATGTAAATAGAACGGAGGCTGATCATACGTAGCTCTCACATTCATATAGTACTTTAAGATTTACAAGGTTCTTTCTTCACAATGATCCTCTGAAGGAGGCAGAACAAGTAGCATTCCTATTTTACCGATTTGGAAACTGAATCTCAAATAGTTTGAGTGTCTTCCCTATATTCACCTAGCTATAGAATTTAAACTCTGGTATCTTCCTAGTTCCAAATCCAGTAAACTTTCAACACACCATTCAGAGGGTCCACAAAAGTAAGAGGCATATGGGAGATGTATCCAAAATGGAAGAGGAAAGACAGGGAGTCACCCAACTTCTTCCAAATACCCCTCTAAACTTTAAAATAACACCTCAAAATTAGAATGGCACAACTAATAAAGGATTCAATGAAAAAATATTCCAACCCAAGGCAACTTATAAGGTTGGCAGAAAAGATCTGTTTCACTAGAGTATAAGGGGGGAACAATCCAATCCATGCCATGCATGGTAAATCAGCATTGTGGCCCCACGCTCCCAGAGTAAGCCAGCAGTGAGGCCTCAAGCCCCATGTAAATAGCAATGAGACCCCAGGCTCCTGCAGAACACACCTAGCAACAGGCCTTAGTGGTGATTTACTTTGCAGCAGTTACTTCCAGAGCTCCCAGTCCACAAAAGATAAGTGGGTCAGACAACTGATTAGGAGATTACAGAAGACCCTTAATTCCTAGGGGATGTAAGACTGTTGCTTTGCCTATATAGGGATTCTCGTCATAGTCCCAGGGCAAGGAGGACTACTAGTATGCTAGAACTCTCAGCCACAGAGGAGTGCGGACCCTGGTCACAGTTCTAGGGCAGACAACGGTATGGTTGCTCACAAATCAAAGTATAGGCCAGGTGAGCAGTGACCATACCTCTCCTTAGATCATGCTGTCTCAGAAGAACTGAAAACTTACATACCCCAAGAACCAGCTTTGAAAATAACAGAACAAAAAAACCCTGAAACTAGATAGTGATTCCTCCATCCCAGGAGTAAAGCCCAACTTTAACACAAAGTTGGAGGTCAAGAAGTAGGCTGGAAAAAATGGGCAAAATCCAACAAATCTGACCATAGAAAGTTACTGTGGTGACAGGGAAGATCAAAACACAAAACTCAGAAGAGGATAACATTGTCAAAATGGCTATATGTAAAACCTCAAAGAAAATGTGAATTGGTGTCAGGCCCACAAAGAACTTCTGGAAAACATCAAAAAGGATATTTAAAAAATAAGGAGAAGGAAAAATAAGGAAAAGAAAGTCAACAGCTTGGTTAAGGAAGCACAAAACATGGGAAAAGATGTAAGATAATTTACTGAAGATAACAATTCCTCAAAAATTAGAATTGGTCAAATGGAAAAAGAGGTAAAAAATTCACTGATAAAAATAACTGCTTAAAAAGTAGAATTGGTCAAATGGAAGAAGAGGTCAAAAGCTCACTGAAAAAAATAATTCCTTAAAAATTTGATTTGGGCAAGTAGAAACTAATGACTCTGTGAAACATCAGGAATCAAACAAAATCAAGAGAATGAAAAAAAAGTGAAAAGCAACTGGAAATAGATTGAGGAGAGATAATTTAAGAATGATTCAATGACTTGGAATTCATGATCAAAAAAAGCCTAGACAGCAGATTATAAGAAATTATCAAGGAGTCCTGCCCTGATAACATAGAACCACAGAGTAAAATAGAAATTGAAAGAATTTACTGATCACCTCCTGAAAGAGATCCCAACATGAAAACTCCTAGGAACATTATAGCCAATTCCAAAGCTCCCAGGTCAAGGTGAAAATGCTGCTAATGGCCAGAAAGAAACAATTCAAATATTATGGAGCCACAGTCAGGAAAACACAAGACTTTGCAACTTCTACATTAAAGGAATGGAGGATTTGGGACATGATACTTCAGAGAATGAAGGTGCTAGGGTTACAACCAAGAATTACCTATTCAGCAACATTAAGTATAATCCTTCAGGGGGAAAATGGATATTTAATGAAAGAAAAGACTTTCAAACATTCCTTATGAAAAGACCAGAACTGAATAGAAAAATTTGATTTTCAAATACAAGACTTAAGAAAAGCATAAAAAGGTAAACATGAAAGAATAATCATAAAGGATTCAACAAAGTTAAATTGTTTACATTTCTATATGGGAAGGTGATACATGTAACTCTTTAAGAACTTTTCCTTTATTAGGGCAGTTAGCAGGAGTGTACATAGAAGATCCAGATGGGAATTGACAATGATGGGATGCTATAAAAAAAAATCAAACCAACCAACTTATCTCACATAAAAGAGTTGCGAGTGAGTTTTTCTAGTGGAGGGCAAGGTCAGGGTTGGTGTGGGCCAGACAATGCCTCACTATTATTTGAAATGTCTGAAAGAGGGAGTAATATCCACACTTAGTTGGGTGTAGAAATCTATCTTACTATTCTTTTTTTTTTTGCTTTTTGGAGGGCAGTTAGGGTTAAGTGACTTGCCCAAGGTCACATGGCTCGTTTTTGTGTTAAGTGTCTGAGGTCCTCCTGACTCCAGAGCCGGTGCTCTATTCACTGCGCCACCTAGCCGCCCCCAATCTATCTTACTATTTAGGGATGGTAGGAGAGGAGAGGAATAAAAAAGGGGGAGGGATCATAGAAGGGGGAGGTATGTTGGGAGAAGTGGGAGTCAAAAGCAAAAGGAAAGACTTGAGGAAGGACAGGAAGAGAGAGAGAGAGAGAGATGGAGGGAAAGATATACAAATCATAATTATGAACAGGATGAACTTACCCATAAAATGGAAGCAGATAGAGTGGATTAAAAAACAAAATCCTACAATATGTTGTTTACAAAAAACACACTTGAAGCTGAGAGGCATACACAGAGTAAAGATGAGAGGCTGAAGCAGAATCTATTATACTTCAACTGAAGTAAAAAACACAAATGGGTGGCAATCATGATCTCAGACAAAGCAAAAGCAAACATAGATGTATTTAAAAGAGATAAGCAAGGAGACTACTTGCTGCCAAAGCATACCATAGCCAATGAAATAATATCAATACTAAACATATATGCAACAAATGGTGTAGCATCCAAATTCTTCAAGGAAAAGTTAAATGAAGGGATCGCTACAGGGTGCAGTGAATAGAGCACTGGCCCTGGAATCAGGAGGACCTGAGTTCAAATCCAGCCTCAGACACGACCTTGGGAAAGTCACTTAACCCCATTTGCCCTGACTTTCTCCCCTCCAAAAAGACAATAAAATAAAAAGTTAAATGAGTTACAGGAAGAAATAGATCATAAAACTAGTAGTGGGGGGTCCCCTCAACTTTCTCCTTTCAGAACTTGATAAATCTAACCAAAAAAAGTAAACAAGAAAGAAGTTAAGGAGGTGAATAGAATCTTAGAAAAGTTAGGTATGCTAGATCTCTGGAGAAAATAAATTTGAAAGATTTTGCACAAACAAATCTGATATCGCCAAGATTAAAAGGAGAGCAGAAAACTGAGGAATTTTTTTTTTGCACCAAATTTCCCTGATAAAGGTCTCATCTCCCAAACATATAGAGAACTGAGCTAAGTTCATAAAAATATGAGTCATTTCTAACCTGATAAATGGTCAGAGGACATGAATAGGCAATTTTCAGATGAAGAAATCTAAACTAGAGTCATATAAAAAATGCTCTAAATCACTATTGAGTAGTTTAAACAACACCAAGGTATCACCTCACACTCCTATCAGATTGGCTAATATGACAGAAAAGGAAAATGACAGATGTTGAAAGGGGCTGTGGGAAAATTGGGACACTACTGTATTGCTCATAGAGTAGTGAATTGAATCAGCCATTCTGGAGAGTAATTTGGAACTATGCCCAAAGGGCTATAAAACTGCATATCCTAAAATTGCTGCATAGCCAGCAATATCACTCCTAGGTCTGTATCCCAAAACGTATTAAAAAAAAAAGGAATGGAACCTAAATATTTTTTTATTATACATACATATATATATGTATATATATTGCTTTTTGGAGGGCAGTTGGGGTTAAGTGACTTGCCCAAGGTCGTGTCTGAGGCTGGATTTGAACTCAGGTACTCCTGACTCCAGGGCCAGTGCTCTATTCACTGTGCCACCTAGCTGCCCCCTGTACCACCTAGCCACCCCGAACCTAAATATTTATAGCAACTCTTTTTGTGATAGCAAAGAATTAGAAAGTGAGGGAATGCCCATCAGTCAGGGAATGGCTGAACAATTTGTGGTATATGATTGTGATGGAATACTATTGTGCTATAAGGAATGATGAACAGGCAGTTTTCAGAAAAGATATCACGTGATACAAAGTGAAATGAGCAGAACTAGGAGGACATTATACATTAACAAACTGAGAATGACTGAGCTATTCTCAGCCATACGAAGTTCCAAGACAATTCTTAAGGACCTATGATGAAAAATGTTATCCACCTCTAGAAAAAGAACTGATGGATTTCTGAAAGTAGATCCAAGCATACTGTTGAGGTTTGTTGTTGTTGTTGTTGTTGTTTTACTTTTGGGGGTCTGTTTTCTTTCACAACGTGACTCATATGGAAATACGTTTTGCACAATTTCACATATATATAACCCTTTATCAAATTGCTTGCCTTCTCAATGAAGATGGAGTGGAGGGTTGGAGAGAGAGAATTTGGAACTCAAAATTCTAAAAAATGAAGGTTAAAAATTGTTTTACATGTAATTAAACATATTGAAATAAAATTAAAATCTGAATCTGAAAAGATGCTAGAATCGTGAAAACATTGCAGACAGAGCATCCTGTCTCTGAAGACGTCTGAAAACAGCCTGATATTTCCAGACCTTTGAATCCAATCAATAGAGCTCGTCATATGCCTGAATCTGATCTAATCAGATCCTCCAATTCTTAGCGGAAAACATAGGTGCAAACTGGTAGAGGAGCTGGGCTTTAGTTAATGGAATAGTGAGGTATACTGGAAAATGTACTGAATGGAGAATTTTAGTTAACCTTTAACAAATCACTTCCTATAGGATCATACATCTAGAACTGTAAGGAAACTCAGATGACCCATTCCCCCACCTCCAGCAATTTTGCAGGTGAGGAAACAGAGGTTAAGAGACTTGTACAACTTTTACCCAGTGAGCATTAGAGAGTGGATTTTGACCCAGTGTCTTCTGACTCCAGAGCTAAAATCTGTATCACAATGCATTTAGCTTCCCATTCCTACTTTCTGCCCACATTCTTCCTGTGTCTTCTTATTCCACCTTTCATATTTGATCTAACACTCCAGGGTCTGCCCTGGGGTCCTGAGCTCCCGATTGGGGAGAGTTCTCCATGGTTTGCCCACCCCCAGACCCAACATGCTGCTCTCTGTTCATCTTTATCCCATTCATACCTTTCCCATGTAGCCTCCTGCCACCACCCACAGACCCATAGACCACCCCCCTTATACACGTTTTCTACCTCTAGGAACTATCATAAAATCAACACTATCATTCATGCAAAGGAGGAATCAATCAATTAGGTTTTGTCTCAACTAATCATTCCCTGGGTCTTCTTGGACTGAAACATCCCTCCCTGGCCACCACTCTCCTAAATGCCTAAATGTGTTATCTTTCTCTACTAGAATATACGCTCTTTGAGAGCAGGGATTGATTTGCTCTTATGTCCCCAGTGCTTACTTAGCATAGTGCCTGGCAGATAGTACGGATTTAGTAATTTTTTCATTTATTTATTCACATTTAAAATAGGAGTAGAAGATCTCTAAGCCTAATTCAAGTATAAATTATGTGATGGAAATTTCTGCATCTAATAAAAAGACAGAGTTAGACTCTTTGTTGTTGTCATTGTTAGGGGTGGAAGAATATGGTTTATAGTCAATCATCTAGCATTTATTAAGCCCCTGCTAAGTTCCAGGCATTGTGCTAAGTGCTGAGGATACTAAAAGAAGCAAAAGACAGTCCCTGACTTCACTAGGCTTACAATCTAGTGGAAGAAACAAAATATAAACCGCGTACAAGCAAGCTAAATTCAGGATAGAATGGTAGCAATCAGTAGAGGGAAGACACTGGAATTAAAGTCAATTGTATAAGGCATCCTGTAGAAGGTAGCTTGGAAAGAGTGATTTCTCTAGTCAGGAAAGATTGTAAAAATATCGTTTAAAGCTTCTTGTCTATGAGAATGTAGATTGTTTCCAGAGGAGAATGATAGGGATATCTCTGAGCAGATGTGAATTCACTTGCTAGCTACTTAACTCTAGCAGCTTCAGAAGTATCCAGAAAAGGGCAACTAGGTGGCACAGTGAATAGAGCACCAGCCCTAGAGTCAGGAGAACCTGAATTCAAATCCAGCCTCACACACATCACTTACTAGCTATGTGACCTTGGGCAAGTCATTTAAACCCAATTTCCCTGCATTCCCCCCTCAAAAAAAAAAAAAGAGAGGTATCCAAAAAACAATTTGACAGAAATTAGATTTAAATCAACACTTTATACCACAATAAGCTAAAAATTGATTTGTGATCTGAACATTAAAGGTCACACTATTTAAAAAAATAGAAGAAAGCTAAATTAAGTAGGTACCTTTTACAGTTAGTTTGGCTCTTAATCAATAAGCATTAAAAAAATGTCTACTATGTTCTAAACACTGTACAAAGTGCTAGAGATCTAGATATAAAAGTGAAGTAATCCCTGTCCTCAAAGACCACATATTCTTTTGGAGGAGACAACATACACATAGGTAGTTACATACAAGATATATGCAAACGCTGACAGGCGGGGACTGGAAAAGCTTTGAATGCCAAAGGGGAATGCTTGAGGTGATAATAGGTAGGTGTTGAAGTGGATAGAGTGATGGAGCTGAAGTCATGAAAACCAGAGCCTAATGCAACCTTAGACACTTCCTAGCTGTGTGGCCCTGAACAATTACCATAACTTCCTCAGATCTCAATTTCCTCACTTGTTAAATTGGGGTTATAATAGGACCTTCCTTTCAGAGTTGTTAGGATAAAATGAGATCATATTTGTAAAGCTCTTTGCTAGCTTTGAAATTCTATATAAATGCTAACTGTTATTGTTCTTATTGTAATTTTTGGCTTAAACCTCCCACCACCCCAAGCTCCATTCTGTATTATCTTGGGGGGAAAAACCCAGGGATTACAAGAAGAAAAGTTAGTCAACTAGCATTTTATTATATTATATGGTCAAATTGATATGGAGTCTGTAATCCTGTCTGTGTATTTCTTTAATATGAACTAGGGCTTAGTCAATTTCCTATTCCCCCTGAAGGTGTGATGAACTTGGATACAAGGATTCAGGAGGATCTGTAGGAGCAGTTCTTGCTTCCCTATTCCATCTAATATTAATCCTCTTTTCTCAGTACATTTTATATAGTTCATTTGTTGGAATACCATCTATTCTTCCAAAATCTATCCCTGCTCTCAATAGAACAGTAAACAATTCTTTTCTTGTCAATCTATTCTGACTTTGAATCCACTGGCTATTTGGCTATTTACTTCTCTCTCTCTCTCTCTCTCTCTCTCTCTCTCTCTCTCTCTCTCTCTCTCTCTCTCTGAAATTTATTTTTTTCCCATTCCCCCAAGTCAGTTAACTGTGAAATCTTATCCAGAACTGCTGAAAGAGAGTGCCCTATCTCCCCAATCTGTAGTCAGAATTAGGTGTTTATAAGCAAGAAGAGCTGTCTTCACTATGATGTTTCTATAAGAAACTGCTAAGTGGGTATCATGATAAACCTCGGCATCTCCCATCATGGTAGCAGTCTTCATTGCCTCCTCCTTTATCTTTCTCATGCAAGTCCCTAAGCAAATACCAGGGACTCTCTCCACTAGGTCACATAAGGTCAGGCTATCTACTGATACTCCTTCAGTTCCTTCATCACTGATTCTCACTATCCAAGGCACTAATGATTCTCCTATCCTTTGGGTGAATCAGCTTAATATATCAGTGACTTCCTGCTGAATGAAATCCTCAGTTATCTCACTAAACAGGATGTAGCCACCCTGGTTTTCCTGCTTTCTTCTTAGTGTGGAGTGAAAGTCTGCTCTTGTAAAAGCCTCCCCATCTAACTTTATTTTGTTCTTCACCCATGCATTCTCCTGGCAACGGCAACTAAGCTCAGCCTGTGCCAGAGCTACATGTACATTCCTTTTGTTAGTTTTTTTTCTTCTTTTTTTCTGAGCCAGATCCACAACAGCCATGTCTTCTGCTACCTGAAACTCTCCAGCTTGCTCTTCTGAAGGAGATGCCATACACTGTGGCATAGAAAGCTACTCATGCAAGTCAGCTAACTTCCTTTCTATCTGAGCTTTCTCCTGCAGAATTTTGTCTCTGCTTTTACATATACTGTTGTAACCTGTTAGTAAAACCCAGCCTCTTCTACATGCTTCCTCCAGTTCTTTCCCTGGTTTTATTAGTATTCCTTGCAAACATCTTAATCTCTAGGATCTCCTTTCTGTAAGCTTGGTCCCCAGTTTTCACAGGATCTGGTGCTTTTAGTTCAATCCCTTGTTATGGAGGAATAAGGTAAATCATCTCATCCTGGGATATCCATTTCTTCCTCCAAAGTTCTTCTGCCTCCAAAGAGGGAACTGATACCACCCAAGGCAATATTCACAGCACCGACAGTGACTATGAATGTGCTGGCATAGGTCTGAAGTGCAAAATATAACAGATTCTCCATATAAAAGACAGAAGTAAAACATTTATTCAGATACTAGAAAGCCAAATCCCAACATCAGAAAACTGAATTTATCATAGCAACAAAGAAATCTATACCTATTAACACTGCAGAGAACAATACCATCCCAGAGCCTTCCCACAAACACTCACAAGCCTAGCTGTCCCCTTGCCTGCCTCCTCTCCTGCTCTGACTCCTAGCTTCCTGTGGGCTCTGCTTCATCTGTTCAGCAAACTCCTCCCACCACAAGCTCCATGTGATTATATTTGGCCTTTTGGGGACGGGGAAGATCTTCAAATTCCCATGACCATTACAGCTATATGCCAAGCACTCTGCCGACTGCTGAGGATAAAAGGAAAGTCAAAAAATAGTCCATGCCCTCAAGGAGTTTGCATTCTAAGGAGGGAGACAACATACAAACAACTATGTAAAAACAAGGTACATACAAGAAAATTAGAAATAATCTCAAATGGAAGACACTAAGATTAAAGGACTGGGGAAGACTTTTTATAGAAGGTGGGATTTTCATTGACACTTGAAGGAAACCAGGCAAGTTAGGAAGTGGAGATAAGGAGAGCATTCCAGAAATGGAAGATAGTCAGTACAACGTGGAGTGTCATGTATGTGCAAGAGACAGCAAGGAACCTCATGTCCCTGACTTTCAGAGTACATAAAGGAGAGTAAGTTATAAGAAGACTGGAGATGTAGGAAGGTGAGGAAGAAAAGCCTTCCAATCATGCTGTACAGTCAATGCAAAGGTATAGATCTGGGAGATAGATAGGCTTATGTGAGTAGGCCTGTTGGTCTAGATGGTACAGTGTGTTTAAGGGAATACTATATTAGAAGACTGGAGAGGCAAGATAGGGCTAGCTTGTGAAGAAGTTTAAATGCCAGACGAATTTAGTAACAGTCACTAGAATTTACTGAATAACATGGTATCATGGAGAGAGCTTCCTTTTAGGAAAATCACTGGTGGCTCTATGTGTAACAAATTAGAGAGGGCAAAGACTTGATTTAGGAAGACCAGCTGGAAAACCATTATAGTAGTCCTACCAGGAAGTGATGAGTGTCTGAAAAGGTTGGTGGCTGTATGAGTAAGAGAGAAGGGGCTATATAACTAGAGAAATAACAAGACTGGACAACTGGGTAGATATGTAGGAGAAATAAGAGTGAGGATAAGGATGATAATAAGGTTGATATAACAAGGATGATATGAAGTCTGTGAATCTGAGTGACTGTGATGATGGTAGAGTCCATAATACTGATAGAGAATGTTTTGGGGTTTGGCTTTTTTTTTAGGTTTATTGATGTGTTTTGTTTTCATACAGATTACTCTGTGAGAAGTGTCTTATAACAAAATAAAACAAGTAAAACTAAAAATACAGTTAACTAACAATGCAATTAAGTAAAATTAACAGTACAGTGACCTCAACTTAAAGTGCCTACAACATTCCACATCTTTAGAACATCCCTTCATCTCTATTTTAATTAGTTTCTTTAATTAAAAAAAATTATTTTCTCTCACTCTATTGAAAAAAGAAAAAAGATAAATGAAACCATTTTACAAAATATAGTCAAACAAAACAAATGTCATTGACTATATGTGTATGTGTATATATATATGTATGTATATGTATGTATGTATGTATATGCACACACACATGTACATCTGAATCCTAAATCTATTAACTCACTATCAGGATTTGGATGGATTCCCTTATTTCATCATTGGTCCTCTGGAATAATAGGTAGTAATTGTGTTGAACAGAGTTCTTAGTACTTTCAGTGTTGTTAGAGTGTAAATTGTTTGTGCTCACTTCCCTCTATGTTAGATTATAAGTCTTAAAATTATTCATTTTTATATTGATATTATATACATTTATCAATATATTCATAACAATTATTGTATGTTTTGATTATACATGTTTTCCATGTCTCATTGCAATAACCTCTTTCCTCATTCCTTTTTTTTTTTTTTTTTTTTGCTTTTTTGGAGGGGGGAGGGCAGGACAATTGGGGTTAAGTAACTTGCGCAAGGTCATGCGGCTAGAACATGTTAAGTATCTGAGGCTGTATTTGAACTCAGGTCCTCCTGACTCCAGGGTCGGTGTTCTATTCACTGTGCCACCTAGCTACCCCCCCATTTCTTATAATAATAGTCCATCACCTTCATATACCACAACTTATTCAGCTATTCACTAACTGATGAGTTTCCCTTTAGTTTCTTGCTTTTTGGCCACCACAAAAAGAGGAAACCAGGTAAGCTAGAAGGTATAAAGGATTTTTCCTATTTTGCCAATTTTTGTTTTTCATGTAAAGGTCTATCATTAGAACAGCTGGAAATAAGGACATGTACTATTTGGTAACTTTTTGTGTATAATTCCTAATTAGTAATAGGGAAATTCAGAAAAGGGATAAGTTTTGAGGAACAAAATAGTGATTTCTGTTTTAGACCTGTTGAATTTGAGATGTCTACAGGATATCTAGTTCAAACTGTCCAATAAATAGTAGTGATATGAGACTGGATCTTAGAAAAGAGACTAGGGCTGGATATATGGATTTGGAGTTATCTGCTAGAATGATCATTGAACCCTTAAAAACTGGCAAAGACCATGAGAGAATGTAGAGATAAAAGGACAGATTCATGGGGTACATTTATAGTTAAGCCTGAAAAGGATAAAGATAGAATGAAGGAGACTAAGGAATGAGTAAGTGAGAACCAAAAGAAAAAAGCATGAAAATCCCCAGAGGACAGAGGATCCAGGAGAGGGTGACCAACAAAGTAAAATGTGGCCGAGTAGTCAAGAAAAGTGAGGATGGAGAAAAGGTTGGTAGATTTGGCAGTTAAGAAATCATTGGTAACTTTAGAGAGAGCAGTTTCTGTTGAGTTAATGATAAAATTAAAAACCAGATTGCAGAAGGTTTAAAAGGAAATTAAGGCACCAAATATAGATAGCTTTTTCAATTAATTTACCTGAAAAGAGAGTAAAATATAGACTGATAGCTTAGTGAAGAGAGGTAGGATCTATGAAGGTTTATTAAAGATGGAGGTGACGACTCTGTAGGCAGCAAAAGAACCAGTAGATGGGGAGAGACTAAAAATTAAAAAAGGATGGGTTGGCAGTGGGGACAGTCTGCGGGGAGAGGACAGAAGGTAATGGGGTCAAGGACAAAGGAAGATCAGAGATTGGAGTAAAGAAAGAGACAGTGGAGATGAGGAGGGTGTTAGGGTTGCTGTAAGACAAGGAAAAATGGAGAAGAAACTTGAAGTGAATAGACTTGATTTTCTCAGTAAAGATGGTGCTTAGAGAGATGGGGAGGGTGCTGAAGAAAACCTGTAGAGAAAAGAGATAGTTTGGAATAGGATCTATGGTGGGTAGGATAGTGAATCATTAAGGGAGCAGATGGATAGCTTTGCTGCCGAGGGCTTAGTTGAGATTTATTGTTATTGACTCTTTGTGACCATATTTGGGGTTTTCTTGGCAAAGATTCTGGAGTGTTTTGCCATTTCCTGCTACAGCTTATTTTGCAGATGAAGAAACTGAGGCAAATAGGGTTTAGTGACTTGCACAGGGTCACAGAGCTAGTAGGTGTCTGAGGCCAGATTTGAACTCAGGAAGATGAATCTTTCTGATTCCAGGCAATGCACTATCCACTAGCCTCCCTTCAGTTGAGATTAAGTAACATACATTTGTAGTGATTATGTGACTTCCTCCAGTTCCATTCAGCAGCAGGTGAATCAGGGCAAAGAAGAAAGATGACAGCTCTACTCCTTCTTAACTAAACAAAGTAAAGACATGATCACAAAAGATAAAATAGATAATTTTCAATGCAGCAAGTATAAGAACGGAGGCTGACAACTGGGGGAAAATATAGGCATCAAATATCTCTAATATCCAAGTTATAAAGGAATCTGAAACAATATAAGACAAAGACATTCTGCATTAGGTAAATAATCAAGTTATAGGTAGATAGTTCTCAAAAGAATTACAAACTTTTAACCATATGGTACAGATCAATCCATATCACTCACCATACACTGTATAAGAAATACAAGTCAAAACAACTCCAAGATTTTATCTCACATCCAGAAAATTTACAAAGATCACGAAAGAAGGGCTTTTAAAAATTAATAAAAGATATACATCCTTTGACATCACTGTTAGGAATATACCCCCAAAGAAATAAAAAAAGGAATGTTTTCTAAAATATCCATAGCAGTGCTTTTTTTGGTAGTAAAGAAATGAAAAGAAATGCCCATTGACTAAGAAATCATTAAACAAATTGTCATATATGAATAGAAGGGAATATAACTGTACTGTGAGCAACAATGAATATGAAGGATTCAGAAAAGCATGGGAAGATGTGAACTGATGGAAAGGAAAGGAAGTAGAATTAGGAAATCTCTGTACATCTTTATACCAATGTAAGTGGAAAGAACAAAAAAAGAAACTGAAAACAAATACCATACAATTATAGCGACAGGCTTACTCTGAAAGAAGAGATGAGAAATCGCACCTAGGATAATAGATTCAGAGATAGAAGGGGCCCAGAACCCACAAAGTCCTGTCCCCTCATTTTACAGATGTAGAGATGGAGGCACTTTTCCAGGGTCACAGAAGAGGCTAGTAAATATCTGGAACAAGATTCAAACTCGGGTCTGCCTTACCTTAAGTCTGGTGTTGCCTCGTAGACGTAAGAGATTATGAGTATGAAATGTCACAAAATACTGTCATACCTGATTGAGGCATTGGTTAATTTTGCTGAACTGCATTCCCTCCTCTCTCCATTTTTCTTTTCTTTATTCTTTGTTAGAAGAAGGAGTCCTACCTGTAGAGGGGGAGGGTTACATTGGAAAATAAGATGATATAAAAACCACGGATATCAATAATAATTAAGAAAACTTTCCAAAATTTATATCAATAGCAGCTTATATTGCACTATATATCACAGCAGTTTTCACCTTCAGTTGTAGCACTTGGAATTAGTGGACTGGTGTTAGCTTTATTAACATATGCCTTTGCATATATGATATGACATTCCCCCCCCCCCCAACAAATTCAAGGGGACTGTCTGTGTCTGCATGAATGTGTTTAAGTACCTTTTTGGCCAAAGAGTATGTCTGGGTCCCAGAGCCTGAGCCTATCTCTATCTGCAGGAAGTGGTACCAAACTGACCTAGTATCTCAGATTAAAATCAGCTTTTATACCTCATAGACTCCCATAGGCTGAGGGAAGGAGGATTTACCCTTGGTGTCTTAAAACCCCTGAGCAGACAGATGTCTTCCAGACCTGTCAGGATTAACTCCTCAGTCTGGGCCCTTTGGTGTCTATCATTCCCTAGTTTGATGTCTTCTGTGAAGGTTGAATGCCATGATTCTTGATAACCATCTCAAAGCAGGGTTTGTTTTGGTTTTGGGGTAAGAGTTTTCACTTAAGAAGGTCTCCAACTTCACCTCTAATAAAAAGGTATCTCCTCCATCCCTTGTCTGGAAGTAATCCTCCAGCGCAGAGCCAGCAACTAAAACAGAAGGAAAGAGATAACTGGAGAAATACCCATAAAAGCCAACGCTTAGCTGCCATGCTTTTATAAAGAATCCCCCAGAACAATGTGGATATCATGGATTGTCCTGGTCTCCTTCAAGACTCAGCTTGTCTGCGGTCCTGCCAACTCCTATGCTATCTCCTCCAGGTCATCTTGAATCTGTTCTGGATTCAATTTCTAAGCTCCATTTTATATATTTTGTCTTACTCTGTAGAATGTAAACTTCTTGAGGGCAGATACTGATTTTTCCACTGTATTCCTAGAGTTTCACACACTTACCTGATTGATTGATTGATTAAATTCTTGATCAAATTGATAGATTAAATTCTCCCAAATCGTTATTTTTTCAGCACTCTCAGTCTTAAAAAGAACCTTCTTCACAAAAGCTTTGTGAAGTTGGTTTATCTATATTTTATGAAAAATTTTAAAAATTATTTAAAAAAATAAAAAATATTTTTTATGAAAAAACTTGGTGGGAGGAGAACAGCCCTGAAGATAGATGTAACCTTTCCACCAGAACCCAGGTTGAGCAGATAAGGTACTGATTGGCCACCTCTCTATAGCTCAGTGCAATCACAGTCAAGTTCCTCTGGTGAGGCAGACTCCCTTGATGATGTGTAGGACTGGAGAAGCATCATAAAGCAGTTAACATGGCCCTGCACCCAGCCCCTGGGGCTCTCCCCAGTCATGACCTACAATGATTCTGAGAGTAATGGGGAAATCTCTCCCTGAGATAGAGAAGTCACATAGTTCCAAACCACAGACTGTACCACCTCAGGCCCAGCTGGCCCACTCTGTGGGAAATGGTGAAGATATCATCATTAAGGCCGAGCAGAAACCTAGTGATAAGAAGACCCCAAAGGCCATATCAAAGTTGGGTCTGCAGAAAATCCATGGAGTCACCCAAATCACCATTCAGAAGTCTAAGACCATTCTTTTTGTCATCTTCAAGCATGATATCTTCAAAAGTCCAGCTTCATATGTCTACATAGTCTTTGGAGAGGCTAAGATTGAGGACCTATCCCAGCAAGTATACAAGGCAGGAGCAGGGAAGTTTAAGGTACCAGCTGAATCATCACCCGTCTTCACAGAGATGGTACCAGTCTTCAGCATCAAGGAGGAGAATAAAGAAGAGAAGGTGGATGAAACAGGGCTGCAGGCATGTGACATTGAGCTGGTGGTGACTCAGCCAATGTGTCTTGAATGAAGTCTGTCCAAACTCTGAGACACAACAATAACGAGATCATCAGTGCCATTATGGAGCCAACCATTTAGCCACTGCCCTGCCTGGTGAGCTACACCTCACTCCCTTTTACTCCTGCATCCCTCAGCTTAATGCTGCTCCAAAAGGCCTATATTCACTCTCCCTCCCACCCACTCCCCAAAAAAGGGTTAGAGTTAGGGTTAGAATTTTTATGAAAAATAAATCTATCTACCTATGTCTTTGTTCTTGTAGTTGAGTTAGACTCTTTGTGACCCCAGTTTGGGGTTTTCTTGGCAAAGATACTGGAGTGATTTGCCATTTCCTTCTCTAGCTCATTTTTCAGACAAAGAAACTGAGGCAAACAGGGTTAAATGACTTGCCTAAAGTCTTACAGCTAGTAAGTGTCTGAGGGCAGACATGAATTCAGGAAGATGAGCCTTCCTCACTTTAGGCGGAGCACTCTATTCACAGAGCCACCTCTGCCCCCTTTATTCCTTTACTAAGCACTTACTATATTGTCATCCTTGTTCTAGGTCATCCCTGCCCCAAAAGAACTTACATTCCACTAGAGGAAATACCTTACACACATAAGAAAATACGAAATATATACAAAAGTCGTTTGGAAAGGTACCGACTATTGGGGGAGGGAGGGAGGTGAAGAGGGAAAGGCCTTGTAAGTAGAAGTGAAGTTATAGACTAGACCAGCTCAAGCAAACTTTGGAGAGTTGATTGTTAAATCGATATTTTGGAAATCCTTAAGGGCTACAAATCAGGGCTTAGTTTCTTGTTTTGTTGATTTTCTGGAAAGCATTTGTTAAGAAAGTCTTAATAATGCAAATTAAACTTTTAAAATGTGTCCTTTATACATCCCCTCCTCCCCCCACGCTCACAATTGTTAAATTAACTTTCACCAACACAACCTTGGGGAGGTGGTCTCTGTGCAGTGCTGAGCTTTGAAGGAAGCTAAATACTGTGTCCTATGATGAAGAGGCAAGGAGAGAGTGAATTCCAGGGAGCTTGGGCAAAGCCCTGGAGGTGAGAGACAGGATATTGAGTTCCAACAACAAAGGCCAGTTGGGCTGAAAGGTAGGCTAAAACCGAAGTAATGTGGAATAAGTCTGAAAAGGCTGGCTGGAGATATAAAGAGCTCTTCTAGCTGCCAAACTGAGAGAGGGGTTTGGCATTTTATTCTAGAAACAATAGAAGCCCCTGGATCTTTTTTAACAGGTGAGTGACTGGTCACACCTTGTGGATGTGTAATTATTATCCCTGTCTTACAGCTGGTGGGACAGAGGCACAGGGAGGTCATTTATTTGTCTAGGGTGACGCAGTATCAGAACTGAATCTTCAACAGGGGTGTGCTGGAGCCAGTTGAAACCGGCCTGCAAGAGCTGGTTGTTAAATTTTCAGTGCAGATTAGGAAATTGGTAAAAACTATAAATAAAGAAAAAAAATCCTTAAACACAGCTGAAGAAATTCTAGCAGCACAGGGACTTTTTTAAAAAATGCAGATCTACCAATTGTCAGATTCCATTCATAGAGTTGGAATCGACCTCAGAGGCTAACTAGTCCTATGATAGAGCAAGGGTCCCCTCAGCAACACAGGATCCTAAATATGCAGCTAAAGGTTAAAAGCCAGCTAGTCTACATCTCTTCCCACTTCACCATTTTATAGAAAAAAGAAACAAACATGATAAGGGGTCATTCAGCCTTTGTTTGAAGACCTCCAGAGATAGCCCAGCCTGCTTCTGCATGGCTTTGAGAGTTACAGAGGTTTTCTTTATAAACTTGTCTCTTAACTTCTACCTATGATTCTCACCTTCTGCTCCATGGGACCAAACTCATTTTGAGTAGATTGTTTCATTTTTTGGTCTGGTAACTATTAGGACTAGCACAGTGCCTGCCACATAGGGGACAGGTAATAAATACTTGTTGATTGATTGAAGCAAAGGCATGTTGGTGCCAGCTCATACCAGCTTTTAAGAGCCCATTGTTAGATTTTTATATAGAACATTCCCAAATATGTAAAGGCTACATATCAGGGCTTTATTTTTTATTGTGTTGATTTCCTCTAGATTTAAGACAGTCATGAAGATGTGTCATTTTTTAAAAATTATTTTTTAAAATGATGCAAATTTGACAAAAACTGTTAAAGGGTTAAAGAAAGGAGATTTCCAAGGGGGACACTGACTAATTTTTTTTAAAGGGGGCAGTAGGCCAAATAAGTTTGGGAACCTCTGTTCTACGTGAAGGTTCTCAGGATCCTCCTCACTGCCTATGCCCTTTGCCTTCCAAGTGGCCTTGTATCTGTTTCATGTATGCCTATGTGTATAATCTTGAAAATTCTAACACTAAATTTTCATTGTCTCTGTTGTTGGAGAAAGAGAAAATGACGTATGTTTGTTTTACTGTAAATATCCAAAGATCTCTTCCCTTAGAAGGCCATGGCCTCTCCTAGAGAAGGGACCACTACCATGCCTGCGACTTCTCTCCTAGGACAAGGGAATTCCACTTAATTAATGACATGGCAGTGAGGTAGATCAGTGGGTAAGTAGAAGAGTGCTGGGCCTGAAGTCAGGAAGACCTGACTTCAAATCTAGCCACAGACCCTTATTAACTTTGAGATCCTAGGCAAGACCTTCACCTCTGCTTCCACATCTGTAAAATGGGGAAAATAATAACATCTCTCTCCTTTCTAGCTGTGTCATCCTCAGCAAGTTATGTAACTTCCATCTGCCTCAGTTTTCTAACTTGTAAAATGGGGATAATTATAGCCCCTGCCTCCCTAGTTTGTTATGAGGATAAAATGAGATCGTAAGTGTAACATGTTTAGCACAGGGTCTGGCACATAGTAAGCTCTACCAGGGGTGGGGAACCTGTCACCTTGAGCCCACATGTGACCTTTCAGGTTCTCAAGTGCAGCCCTTTGACAGAATCCAAATGTCACAGAACAAAGTTTGGATTCATTCAAAGGGTTGCACTTGAGGATCTAGAGGACCACATGTGGCCTCAAGGCTGCAGGGTTAGCTATGATTATTTTTACTATTAGTATTATAATCATAACTGTTGTTTAAAGGACTAACCCCCTAAGGTAGGGGTCCTTATCTTTTTAATGGACCCTTGTGGTCATTTGGTGAAGCCTATGGACACCTCAGAAAAAATATTTTAAACAATTGAAAGAAATTGTTGAAAACTAAAACTAAATATATATATTTTAAAATAATTGAAAGAAATTCTAAATTTTAATTAGGGATTATGAAAATAAAGATGTAGTATAATTTTACCCTATGCAAGTTCATAGACCCATTGAGATTTAAAAGGGGCCCAAGGACCCCAGGTTAAAAACCCTTTCTCTGAAGGGAAAATGGACTTTGCTCACCTTCTAGGATTAGTGTGGGGAAGCACCAACACATGGCTAGCCTCCAGTGAGCAGCATTTTCATGTCCTTTGCTTTTCTAGGGTGTCAGTTCCATCAAGGAAGGCCCTGCCCCAGTGACAACCTGGCCATCATTTGGAGACAGATATGGGCTTCCTGAGGCAGATACGACTTTTGCTTTGGAAGAACTGGACCCTGAGGAAAAGGCAAAAGGTAACAGGTTTACTCTTAATGGACCCAGGTTTCTGCTGTCCCTGTAGCCCTGAGAGTGATAATGCAGTGGAAAAGCCAGCTCCATGTGCTGTTAGAAGCCTTATCCTGGACTCCTTACTACCCCTGTGACCTCGGGGCCTCAGTTTGCTCCTCTGTGGCAGGAAAGGGTGGAGCAAGATGACCCTGTCAGGTGCCTTGTGACTCTGTGTGCATCCCTTTAGTAGCCGTTTTTGGGGAATCCAGTTCTGAGCCTCTGGGGGTCAGGAGGACATGGCAGGTCCCAGGGGTGGGGCCCAGGTTACAGCTCTGCTCTTGCTTAGGGAGAGCTGTGGTTTGACTGAAGGAATTAAAAACCAGAGTCATTGTGCTGTGAACCCATCTGACAAGTGTCCCTTATGCAGAGATGTTCTCATGTCCTTCAGCATTAACATTTGCCTAGGACTGCAGGCACCCTCCTGGAATCAATCTCCTTGTGTCCTCCAGCAGGTGGTTTATTTTTGTGCCTGCAAACTAAGCAAGTTTTCTTTGAGTATCCCCTATGCAGAATGCTTTAGGTAGGGAAATAAATGCTAACAACATGTAGGGCAGTCCCTACCCCCAGGGACACCCAGATGAATCATAATCCTCAACACCACATATACACTGAGAACACAGTGAGCTGAGGACACTGCTTGGCACAAGGGTGTGGGATGTCACTGCCCTTGAGTGGCTTAGGGGAATATTTCATATTGTCTTTCTCTGGAAAAATTTACATACATCTCTGATAAATAACAGTAGAATGCAAAATACTTCAAAAGCTCCATGATTTCTTTCATTAATTGATGGGGTATATAGAGTGCTGACCTGGAGCCAGGAAGACCTGGGTTCAGACCCTTCTGTCAGCACTCATTACCTGTGTTCCCTTGGGCACATCATTGAACCTTCTTGGGCCTCAGTTTGCTCATCTGTAAAGTCAGGGGGTTGGACTAGATCCTTCCTGAGGTTCCTTCTACCTCTAGGTCTGTGATCATGGAAGCCTATGAACTCCTAGCTTCTGAGGGCTATCTCTATTTCCATTATATGTTTCCCTTTTTCCATGGGAAAGAGCTACATTTTCTCCAAATCCTAACTGCCCTGAAATGACCTGGGCAACTCATCTAACCTCTCCCTGCCTCAATTTCCGCATCTGTTCAGTGGGGGTGATAATAGTACCTACCTCTCAGGGTTGTTGTGAGGATCAAGTAAAATGCTTTTATAAAGTGCTTTGTAAACCCTGAAGTGCTACAGAGATGATGGCTCCTATGGTGATTCATGTGAATACTCCCATCTAGTCAGCTTAAACACAGGCTGCACTTACCTTCTCCTGTGGTGCCTGTCTTGCCAGGAATATTCCATACAGAATCTACCTCTTGGGCTTCCTAGTCTGCCATCTGCCATCCCTTCAGTTCACTAAATGACCAGCCTACCTCTTCTGTTGGTCCTCTGCTGCCCAGACCATTCCCTTTAGGACACTTGAGCCCCAGTTATCTTGTCTCCCCATTACCCCTGGGGTTATCAACCGCTTTGATGCTTTGTGGATAGTGCCAGTCCATGATTCATAGTCAGACAGCATCACAGGAAGAATATTCCTATTAAAAAGGCTGGGTTTTGTGTCAGGAATCAGAAGGTCATCTATAAGCTAAAGACCAAATGAGGAGCCTGGACAACAAGTATCCTGGACTTTAGAGGCAGGAGAGATGTATTGAACATGTGCACATCAATAATGAGGACCTCAGAGGCCATCGAGATCAAGCCCTTCATTTTACAAGTAAGGAAATGAGGTCTAAAAGGAAGCCACCTGATGTACCCGGAGTCCTGCAGATAGCTGGTGACAGCAACTGCCTCCGCACCAGAACCGTCTGTAATGTGTGTATGTGTGTATCTGTATCCACCTTTCGGAAACTATGAACTCAACAAATATCACCCAGAAGGAATATTTCAATATGCACTCAAAAGAAAAGCAGGATAGTACATAAAACTGTGGGCTTCTATTAAATCCAATTTTTGTTTTTAGTGTAAATAAAATGTAATACATTAGTAACCATGCAGCTTTCCTGGGCTTCTTGTCCAATGCAGTTCTTTTCTCTTCTCTTTTTTTCACCATTCTTACTCCTCACTGCAGAGGTTCCAATCTCTGCCCGAACTCCTCATTTTTATGTGACCCTGACCCTTCTGACCTCCTTCCTAGGTAAAGTGAAGGTGATATCACATAATCCAGGACTGCTGTGAAGAAAGCATTTTGCAATAGAAATGTGACCTCTGGTCGTTTTTTTTTGTTTCTTTTTAGGAATATGTGGAAAGAGAAGCTCTTAAAAGTCAGGCTGGTAGACTGACTACTGCTTTCCTTCTGTTACTTGTGCTTTTTCCACCTTTCCTTCCTTTCCCATCCTTGTCTACACACACTTTGAGTTATTTATAAATTTAAAAAACATTTTCCATGTAAACCGTCTGCATGCTCTCTTTTCTCTTCTGAATTAGAATAAGACAGTCGACAGAGACTCTCCTTAGCAGATACTATTTCTTCTTCCTAGGACAGTGAGTTGAACTGGAAAAACTTCAAGGAGGGTCTGACTACTTTCCCCCTGAGGAACTAATGGGAAAGGAGAAAGGGTGAATCTGCACCCATTGCTCTACTCTCAGCTGTTGTTGCTTGTCCTTTGTTTTCAAAGAGGACCAGTGACATCTTGGGGTGATGGATTTAAGTGAGGCAGAGTTACACAGTCAGCAGCCTCTCTCTCTTTTCCAGTCATTGAAGTCCAGTGGCAAGACAGAAGTCCAGATAATTTGTGATGGCTGGGGATACAGTGGATGACCTTGGTGTCTTTGATGTCTGACAAGCTCTAAGGGGTCCACAGTACTTGCTTCAGCCCCCTTCATGGCCGTTAGAACAAATTGTCCCCATACACCTATTCCACTGGGTGAAGTTTTCACATGTTTGGGGAAGACTCCCCCCTAACTCATAGATAGGTTTGAGGCCTGTCCTGTTAGTAACCCTCAATCTGGTTTAGCCCATCTGCCCAGATGCTTTTACTGTGGGGAAGGAGAGGCACTTCTTGACTCCATTTTTTCTTATTTGCTTCCTTCTTCCTTCCCTTGGGTCACAAAGATCTCTCTATGCATTTCCAACCTTTGGGAAAAGATGTCAGAGAGCTCAGTCTTCTTTAGCAGACTGGTGCTTCTTCCCTCAGCATATCAAGAGTTCTTTAGTGCTAAACTATCCTAAATATAAACATTAATGTTCAATTATTTTATAAAACATCTCCTTTTCCCTTTCTCTGTTTCACAAACATGTTGGCTATGGGAGACAGTCTCCAGACAGAAGTAAATTATTGAAGACCAGGAGAAATATTAGGAGATCTTAATTGTAATCAACCTTGCCACAAATTGCTATTACTTTTATTGATCCCTTAAGGTTCCTTTCAGTTCTAAAGTTCTGATTCTAATGCATTTTTTGACCTGAAAGATCTAATCTTTTATCCCCTTTCTTCTCTTTTAAGAGTAGAAAGAAGGTAGAAAACAGGGGAGTTTTTTAAGATCACATTTAAGATCACATTTTTATTATGCTTATAAAATATTTTGAAAAGTGTTTTTTCTTGAACAGTGCTGGTAGAGATGAGTAGTACCAAAACTATTAACATGCTTATTTTACAGATACAGGGGATTAAAAAGTGAATTGCCCTGCATCATATGGTAAGTGAGGGTCAGAGCTGGGATTCTAACCTAGATCTCCTGATCCTTACTCCAGCATTCCTTTGGTTACACTTGCCAAAGTCCTAGACAAAAATCACATTGTTTCTTGTTACAGTTTCACGCTGGTTTCATTCTTTTAACCCATCTTCTAGTACAGAATCATGCTACTTGGAGGGCTGATACTAAGCGGGTCTCTTATAATCTCGTTTGTGTTTCCTTTCTCTCTTTGATTTTTTTCTCTATTTTTGCTTTGCTATCAGCTTCGTTTTGTTGTGGAGCTTGTGTGGCCTTTGTCTTTATTCATTGTCCTGATCTGGCTAAGGAATGCCAACCCACTCTACAGCCAGCACGAATGTAAGGATTTGGGTTCAACCTTGGGCAGTAGTTAGGAATATTGGTTTGTTCACACACGGCGTGTGTTGTATCTGCCTGTCAGAAGGTCCTTCAAAGCGGGCAGGGTTTAACTTTTGTACTGTATTGACCTTGCCCAAGGTCGCATGGCTAGTAAGTATATGATTATTATACTTTGGAAACTAGCCATGTGTGCTTGGAAGACCCAATAATGATGGGAGGTCTGCTTGAGTCTTTGCTCAGTACCTTTTTGATCATAGGTTTTGCATTTCTATTTTTGCACTCAGTGTTTGGGTAAATATGGATTCCAGATCTTGCCTCTTCAGGTCACTCTCATAGGGCTCCATATGTTATAAGACCCAGAGGGGTGATATTTTAACTCTTACGCCCAGATGACCCTGGCTCTGTCCTCCTAAATCTCAGTGACTGATTCTTTGTTTGTTTGGGTTTTCCATCTTGAAGGCCACTTCCCCAACAAGGCAATGCCCTCAGCCGGACTGTTGCCATGGCTCCAAGGGATTTTTTGTAATGTGAACAATCCTTGTTTCCGGAGCCCCACCCAGGGAGAATCTCCTGGCATCGTGTCAAACTATAACAACTCCATGTAAGTATGATGAGACCCCCAGGCCCTGGTCTGTTCAGATTGGGGATGGAGATCAGTAAGGAAATATAGCGAGGGTCAGAGCAGGTCCTTTTCAGCGTGATGTGAACCAGCCAGACAAAAACTCTAGCCATTATCACTCTGGGCCTCAGTTTCCTCATCTGTAAGTTTAAGAGGATTTTTGACTAGATGACGTCTGAATTTATGCACTTATTGACATTTTTATTTGTCAGGCACTTGTGCCCAACAGCTGCCAAGAGACAGAAATGACAAACAAATTCAGTATCTTTGCCAAGAAAACTCATGGATAATACTGACGTACTATGGTTCACAGGGTCATGAAGAGTCACACATGACTGAATGACTGAAAAACAAAGGGCCCAATAGGATATAGGACCAGAATTGGAAGGATCTTCAGAGGTCTAGACCAGGAGTTCTTAACCTCATTTTCTATCATGTCTGGTGAAGTCTATAGACCACTTTTCAGAATAATGGGGTTTTTTTACTTTTTTTTTTTTGGAGGTGGCAAGGTAGGGCAATTGTGGTTAAGTGACTTGCCCAAGGTCACATGGCTAGTAAGTGTTAAGTGTCTGAGGCCATATTTGAACTCAGGTCCTTCTGATTGCAGTGCTGGTGCTCTATTCGCTGTGCCACTTAGCCACCACAGAATAATGTTTTTAAATGCATCAAAATACATAGGATTACAAGGGAAACCAATGACACTGAAGCTATTATTAAAACTGTAATAAAAAAAAAACCAAGTTCACACATCCTTGATTAAGAACCTCTGTTTCTAAACCAGTATTGCCATGTGAAACATGGATTCCTTTCTATGGTATTCCTGCAGGTGAACATATCTAGAAGAAAAAGAAAACAATTGGATTTATATTGTTGCCTGGGATGGGAGGGGAGGTGGGAAGCCTTTCATTCTCAGACTTGCTCTGACATCCTGAGTTAAGCCTCCTTTTGTAGAGGAGATAGTGAAAAGTGAGAATTAATTACTCTTTTGCCCAAAGGTGTTTATACTTAAAATGGTAAGACCTGTAATCAGTTGCTAGTACCTTCATACATGTGCCCCAATGAGAAGGGAGTGGCAAAAAATGTGTCACAAGATGTTCAAAGCTTGAGTGGAATTCTTGGCAGGAACTTTTGTCAAATAAAATTAAAACAGACCTTTCTGGATGGGAGTAGTTCTAATTTTTTTTTAAGTATTCCTATTAATACTATATCTACATGGATTTCTGAATAGGTCACTCACTAGTGATGGCCCAGTTGGAAGCATGTGGGCCAGAAATCCCCAGTCATTCATTCATCAGCATGGATGGAATAGCTGGACTAAAAGATCCCTTTCTACTGTTCCTAGATGGGAAAAATAAGAATAAGAGTGGTAATCATCATGATGACAGTGATGAATGTTGCTCCCAGAATGTTTCTGGGACAAATAAGGGAGGAGCTGTTTCAAACCCAAGCTGTTGTTGTTATTTAGGAAATAATTAAAATCAAAGGAAATCTTTATTAGCATAGCTTTCTTCTTTATCTCTAGCTTGGCAAGGGTCTACCAAGATGTTCAAGAGCTCCTGATAAATGCCCCAGAAAGCAAACTCCTTGGCCAGATTTGGAATGATCTCCGTACATTATCCCAGCTCATGGAGACTCTCAGGACTCACCCTGAGAGAATTGCAGGCAAGTTGGAATTGTGTATATTTGGGGGGGGGGGGGTAGGTTGAGTCATGTAGTTGCCACTCTCCTTTCTAATTGCCAGAATTCTAACACTGTTATGGAGGAGATACCGGCCTATGTCATCTTGGGCTTGAATGTGGGTTTGAACCATTCAGGCAGAATGCTGTCCCAGTTCTGCTTGGGCAGACTCTTAATTTCATTTGACTTCTTCCAAGATGGTGAAAAACATTGCTCACAGTATCCCTGCTCTTCTTCTCATCGTGTTTTCTCTTCTAGTTCTCCTATTTTTCCTCTTCTCTGACTGCCAATGGACCACTCTCAGTTCTATATAATTTATATTAAGATTTTTTAGCTTCAAGGAACTCGAATGTCATTGGTATAATGATTTTGTTCACTGATATAGATGGCAAAGCTTCTGTGCCAAGGGTTCTTCACTGGAAGTAGTCTAGAAACTTGTTTTTTAATATATTGAGAACTGAATGCTGACATCATTAGTTTCCTTTGCATTCCAACGTATTTTATTTTATGCGTTTAGAAACATTATTCTGAGAGGGGTCTACAGTCTTCATCTGATTGCCATGATAGAAACATGGGACTAAAAATCGTTGCTCTTTAGGAAAGAGTCTACATGAGTTATCATGGAGAAAAATTAATGCTCAGCCAAGCTGTTGAAGAGCCTTTGAGAGCTTACTTACAAAGCTTACTTACTTTGAGAGCTTACAACAAGGCTTGTTTTTGAACAGATCCTGCTAGAGCTGCCATCACATTGGAGAACCCAAAGCCCTCCTCTATCCCTGATGAGGCAGGACTTTACATTAAAGGAAGGTATTTGGAGAGTGGCTAGGTGGTACAGTGAATAGAGCGCTGGCTGTGGAATCAGTAGGACCTGAGTTCAAATCTGACCTCAGACACTTGACACAAAACTAGCCCTGTGACTTGGGGAAGCCACTTAACCCCAATTGCCCTACCTTCCCCCCTCCAAAAAGCAAAAAAAAAAAAAAGGCTATATTTTGGTATTCTAATGAAAACGCTCTAGCACTGATCCTGGAGTCAGAGGATCTGGGTATTAATTCTACCTAGGATGGTTTCTACCTGTGTAACCTTGAGCAAATCACTTAACTTCTCCAGGTCTTAGTTTCTTCATTTATAAAAAGAAAGGTTTGGATTAGATAACCTCTGAAGTTCTCCACACCCCTAGGATGATGCTCCTATGGGTATATGAGTGTTTCATATCAGCTCTGTGATGTATATGCCAATGTATTAAACCAGAATGTTTGACAAACCAGAATGTCATATTCCTGACTATTCTAGATCATAGAGCAGTTACAGCAATCACAAATGTTTGAAGGATTCTCATCAATATGGACACTTCGCGACATAAGCATTGTCTAGCAACTGGCACTGGAATCTCCATCTTATCAATGGGAGGAAAATTGTAGGCACTGTGAGAAGGAAGTATTTGTTGCAGATGGTAGGCAGAAAGTAAATAGCACAAATGGATTAAAACCCAGTCCTCCATCTCCTAATCTGGTGCAATTCATGAAGTACCATCCTATTCCATTCCACCCCCACCTCATCCCATTCCTTCCTTTCCCATCCTATCCCATCCCATCCCATCCCATCCTACCCCTTTCTTCCATCCCATTCAGCAAACATTTTTTAAAAAGTATTCACTATGTGCCAGGTGCTATGGTAGGTGCTGAAGACACAGCGCCTAAAATAAGGATGGTGTATGTCAAATTTAAGCTGTATTAAGCAGGAAGCACAAAATAGGATATTTTATACTATCTTATATTCTTCAAGTTGGTTAAATGAGGATTAAAAAGTTATGAGTATCTTTGGTTTTATATCTCCTCTATTCCTAAATATACCCCTCCCCTCTCCCTCACACACTGAGCCTTGTTTCAAAGAGTCAAAAAGTCAGCTTGAAAGTCTGACAGTACATGCAGCATTTCACACTCTCAATCTCCCATCCCTGCAACAGAAGAGAGGGACATGAAGCTTCTCTTCTCTAGGACAAAATTTGGTCCAAGTGAGAATTTTTAAAGACTTGACTAAACCAGTGAGAGACAAAGAAAGGTTCATTTTGAGACAGTCACTGGGGTATGGAATAAAGAACCTTAAGTTAATGGTGCCAGAGTCATAGAGACAGCCATGACTTGAGTACTTGAGTTCAAGTCCCAGCACTGCCTACTGTGATCTGTCTGACCTTCCTGAGCCTCAGTATCTTCACCTGGAAAGTGGGAGATTGGACTAGCTGAGATTCAAGTTCCCTCAGCTCTAAACAATTATTAATTATGTGGGTTTCCTAGAAAAGAAGAGTTCCATCTGGACCAGTTGGGGCTTCCCAGCACTCATCTGTGTGTATCCCCCAGATCTGCATATGCCCAAATCTCGAGGCCACAGCAGGCAGGAGATGGGAAGGGGAGGACAAGTCAGGACATTCCCAGATCCATGCCTGGCATCCTAAACACAAAATCCTATTACTCCTAACCTTTGGGAAAGTCACCCATGAACCCCGGGCTGGGTAATGCTTGGGGAGAAGTTAGTACTTCAAAAGTACA
>CM053593.1:329889947-329953025 GCA_028646575.1 Pseudocheirus occidentalis | reverse complement strand
AGGACCTGAGTTCAAATTTGGCCTCAGGCACTTGACATACTAGCCATGCGACTTTGGGCAAGTCACTTAACCCCAATTGTCCTCAAAAAAAAAAAAAGAGAGAGAGGATTAGATTAGGGGACCTGTAAAATCCCTTCCAGATCTAAATCTAGGATCTTGGAGAAAAATATTGCTATTGAAACACCCAACATACTTTTCCTGTTCCAAATTTAGGATACTCTGGAGAATCCAACAGTGAAAAGCTTTGTGAACAGGCAGCTCGATGGGGAAGAAATCACAGCTGAAGCTATACTCAACTTTCTCTATAATGGGCCTGAGGAAGGTAGGCCTAAAGACATGGTCCAGTTTGGCTGGAGGAACATCTTCAACTTCACAGACCACACCCTGCGTCTGTTTAATCAGTACATGGAGGTAAGAGCGAGCAAGTCCTTGGAGACTGCAAGTCTACATAGTGTATGTACATTAAGGAACACCCTGGAAAGTAGATACAAGAGATCGCCTCTGCCGGCAGGAGGGGCTTCCAACACGTTCACCATGGGAGGGAGGCATACACTGTTCAATAAAGAAAGGAACCAAAACAGCCGTAGTTTTGTGTTTCAGGGGCCATTGTGGTCAGGTAGACCCAGGTCATACTCCTGTTTCTCATATCGCCTAAAGACTGGATGATAGTGGGCAAGCCCCTTCACACTCAGGGCCTCAGATTTCTTCACTTGTAAAATGGGAGTAATATGTGTAGAACATACTTTATAGGATTGTTGTGGGGCATGTATATAGAGGAGTATATGTGTATATATACATATACACACATGTGTGTAGACACATATCTACTCACACATATATAACTAGGGGGATATACATATATATGTAGATACCTATATTCTGATGAAATCAGATCCTTTAAGGTTTGCTCGTGTGTGTGTGTGTGTGTGTGTGTGTGTGTGTGTGTGTGTGTGTAAACCTATTGAAGAAGTGAATCAAGGGATGGGCCCTTTAATTTAAAAAAATAAAATCAAACTGGAAGGAGAACTTTAGGCTTACTGACCAAAAGAGAAACAATTACTGTTTACGCTCTCTATGAACCTGGAGGACCCAAAAAGGAGGGAGGCTGGTGACTCTGTGCAGCCCTCCCTCCCTCAAATCCAGCTCATTGTAAGTCATGTCCATCATCTCCCTGATGTCCCCCGGTCCTCTTTGAGAACCAAGGAAAAGACTACAAGCGCAGTCACAAGATATATATTTATATGTATGTCTATACAATAGATACGCCTACATCCATCTGTAGCTGGGTGGTACAGTGGACAGAGAGCCAGCCTGAAGTCAGCGACGGTCATCTTTGTGAGTCCAGATCTGGCTCTGGCTGGATGTGTGACCCTGGGCGAGTCACTCAGCCCTGTCTGCCTTAGTTTCCTCATCTATAATGTGAGCCGGAGAAGGAAATGAAAAATCACTCCAGTATCTTTGCCAAGAAAACCCCAAATAGGGGCATAAATACCTGGAAACAACTGAAATGACTAAATACCATCTATCTTTCCATATCTACCTATCTATATATACATATCTATATCTATGTCTATATCTATATACATATATATATACACACATATCCACATGTACACATATATAGAGAGAGACCCATACATTTGTGCATATGCACATATATAATATGCATATGCATACACACATACAGATATGTGTATATGTGTACTGGCTAAAACAGTCCCTAGTAGAGAGAGTGTGTCCTTTAAAGATATATAAGACGCGCTGCCAGAAGTGGTGGGGTAGCTTTCCTCCCCACCTTCCCCTGATACTTCCTTCTATGTCCAATATGTATTAATCTAATAAAAAGAAAAGGGTCTAAAAAACAGATTTTGAGAAGGTCGGATAGAGAACATTTTAAATAGCAAACGTGTCTTTTCAAAACACTATCGGAGGACAAATTACCCTAATGCCAGCTCTAAAGTAACTGGAAACCATCCAGTCGCAATACTTGGTTCAGGATATAAGTTTAAACTGTTAGTCTTTTGACAGCCTCACAGGTTGAGGCCAAACAAAGGATTCTCTTTCTTCTCAGCATAGATACTAAAGCCACATTGATATTCTGTGCATTAAACATCCCATTGTTGACTTGGAGTGAAATGTCTTCCCTCAACCCTATTTTGTAGACATGTAGATTACTGCAGCCTTATAGGACATAGTGTAGCCTAGTATGGATAGAAAGTTGGCCTCTGAACCAGCAAAACTTGGGTTCGAGTCCTAACACTGACACACGCTAGCTGCATGACTGGGGGTAAGTCACTTAACCTTTGAATGTAAGTGGCAGAGAAGGCCATGGCTTGCCTTGGTAGAACGTTTCCTCACTCTGTACTAATGATATATATGGTCAAGTCCCTTCCTCCTGTCCCTATAGCTCCGAGGGCTGGAAGAAACTTTCTAAGTCACCTAGTCCAACCCCTTCCTTTTAGGGATGAGAAAACTGAGGGGAAGGTACTTAATCTAAGTCCCATGGAGCAAAACCAAAAGAACCCTTTTATTGGTATATTTTGATTCTATATCATCTTCATTTCTGAATATATACATATATGTATGTATCTCTCTCTCTCTCTATATATATATATAATGTATGAATATATAATCTTGCTTCCCCTTCCTCAGTAAGCCAATCCCTTCTTACAAAGATTAGCAATAAAGAGGGAAAAGAACAGTGCAGTAAAACCAAAGAACACATCAACTTTGACTAAAACATTTGCACTAACTAGGACCTAGCTGTATGTGTGATGTTGCAGACCCATAGCTGGCCATCCTTGGTAAAGGAGAGCAGGTGGCATTTCTTAGCTCTTCTCTGGGCCCAGTGCACTTTGCTACATCTGTCTGACATTCACGGCTTGCCTTGGAAAAGCTGTTTAGTTTGTCCCCTGCCAGTAGTTGATCTGGAGACCAAGTGAAAAGGAGGCCTTTTTCCTTCTGAGATTAACCAGTTTATAGAAAGGGAGAGGGAGGGAGGAAAGAAGGAAGGAAAGAAAGAAAGAAGGAAAGAGAAAGAAAGGAAGAGAGAGAAAAAAGAGAGAAGAAAGACAGAAAAAAGAAAGAGGGAGAGAGAGGGAAAGCCTAGCTTGGTTATTTTACCCACAGAAATGACTTGGTTATCTGGAAAGAGGCTAGAATGTGGTAGTGGACAGGTGGTTGCTGTAGCCCCCAGTCAGGGACTGGACTAGCAGAGTCTAACCCTCTCCTTTTATATGTGAGGGCTGGGGAAGGTCATTGAATATCCTAAAGTCACAAATGTCGCATAAGAGGTGGATTTGAACCAAAGTCCTTTGATTCCAGAACCCAGTGCTCTTTTTCTTGTGACATCTTAATACTTTCGTTATATAATCATTGAACCAATGATATATGCAACTCCAACATAATCTAATATAACATAATATAATATGATATGATATATGATGTGATATTATATGATGTGATGTGATGTGATATGATATGACATAATACAATATAACATAACATAACATAATAATATATAATGACATAACTTAACTCCTACCGAGGCGGGCAGGAGTTAAGAGGAACACCCAGGGTCACTCACACAGATATGAAGTGTGGGGCTCCTGGTGCAGGTGGTCCAGCCTGAAGGCTGGGTGACCACTTAGGAAGAAAGCTGGACAAAGGATTCTGCAGCCCCATTACGTGGCCTCTGAGGCCTCTTTCCATTGAGATTCTGGGACTCTGGGACTGCCTGGAGATACACAAGCAGCTTCATCCTCAGGTGACTGTTCTGTGACTCTCAGACATTTTATCCCCTTGATTCTCTCCTTGCTGAAGATCTTCTGAAACCCTGAATGCTCAGGGGCATGCTGGTAGATATTTACTAACTGGCTCATCAGAAAAAAAAAAAACAACAGTACACAGGACACACTTTAAACTTTAATCTGCATTAGTAACATTTTCTTCATGATTCTCTTAAATCACGACTGTGAACAAAACAATGAATATGAGCCCTGACTTACCAGTCAGCATTTGCTGATTTCTTAGATATAAATGTTCACACTGAGCATTGGACAGTTTGCTCTCAGGAGGTTAGAGCTGGCTCCAGCATGCTCCTGTGTATGCCCCACACAGCCCCTCCATCTTTTCCTACTTACTCTTTCCCTCCAGGAAATAAAAAATACTCTGAGCCACTGATTAGGCTGCAATGTCTTGGGCTGGGAAGAAAGAGTTTAAGACTGTCCAGAAACAGCACAGTCTGGGAATCCTCCATTAGTTAATTCATGTGCAGAGGGATCATTTTCTAGGGTGCCCCCGACCCCCCAATAAGTTCTCTTTCCAACTAGAGTCACTGATCAAGGAAGAGTTGAGTGGTCAGATCTTCAACAAATAGATACCTTCAGCAGGTATAAAATAAACTTAGGCATGTCTATGTGGTGTGTATGTATAAATATATCTTAATATATTTGTCTGTTATTTCCTTTTAATTTTTAATTAATTCAGTCAGCATATTGTTCTTCTAAAGCTTTTCTTTTCTAAGCTAAACATGTCCAGCTCCTTCAATACACGCACGCGTGCACACACACACACATGCACACACACACACACTTGCTTTAAGCAAAGACAGAAAGTTAGAAAATTCATCAGCTCTCCTTTTGATTATCCTTTGAATTTGAAAAATTAGCTTTCTTTGTTTAGTTTAGAGGGTTTTTTTTTCCTGGAACATGTGAAACCTTGTCTGGAGTTCATGGTATTTTAAAAATTTCACAGTATAGTCAGATTACAAAAATCTTGAATTTCATACCAGGAAGCCAATTTCAAACAAAACTTTCATATGAAAAGATGGAAGAGCAAGGCATAAAAGTTTACATTAATCAACTTTAACCTCTTCTTCTCTTTCCTCCCTTCCTCCATGACTGAGGGATAAATAAAACATTTGTTCACTGGTTGTTTTTGCTTGCTGTAGACTCAGTCAATACAGAGATACAGTTAACCTTGGTACCAACCTTTCATAGACCTGTGTGCCTGCTTTTATTATCTACCCAGCTTGCTCAGCTTAATTTTGACTTATCAGAGCTAGAAGGTTGGGTTTTACTGTGTTGTGTTTTGGGCCTAGCTTCTCTTCTTAACCTAGCACACTCTGGGCCATATTCCCACCACCACCCAATTGGAATGCACTTAGGGAATGTAAACTATTTTTAATGTTCGCCTAAGCAAACCTTAATCAGGAGGATAAATCTCCTGGAGGAAAAGACCATGCAATGTACCATGAAACCAAATGCGAGGCATTTAGGGATTACACATTGTTGTCAATTATCTATGTGACTGCTCTCTCTATTAGTCCTTTGCATCAAGAGTTGGCTGGAGGGCTAGATGAGGAAGGAGTGGAGGAGCAGTGCAGAAATCTGTCTGTCTCTAGTAGTAATAATACTAGCTAACATTTATATAGCTTTTTAATGTTTATGAAGCAATTTACAAATATTGTCTGACTTTATCCATGCAACAACTGGGCTAGGTGGCATTATCGTACACATTTTACAGATGAGGAAACTGACACAGGCAGAGGTTAAGTAACTTACCCAGGAGCACACAGCTACTAGCTCTTCCTGACTCCAACTCCAGTATTCTATACAATGTGACTCCTAGCTGCCCCAAATAAAAATACAAGTTTAATTACCTGATAAGCTTTATTGACTTTCCCCAAAACACTAAGTTAGGTCAAAAGACTTTACAGGAGGCACATTTTTTCAAAGACTCCATTCATAATCTAACTCCAGCCTGTCACTGCAGACATTTCACATTACCCCTCAAGAAGTACACCGCATTCCAGTAAAGCGTACTATCAGGAAATGTTAAAATGCTCCTTTATGCTACTTTCCATTTTTCACCTGTGCTTCTTTGCATAGGCTGACCCACCCTCTCTGAAATGCTCTCCTTCCTCAGCTCTGTGTCTTAGCATCCCTAATTCCACTCAAGACTCAATGGAATTGCCACCTCCTGTAATGAGAGAGAACATTCATATAACACTTTAAAGTTTACAAAACCTTCAGAGTCCTAGGGGAGGGGTGCCATTATTATCCCCATTTGACATATGAGAAAACCGAGGCTAAGGGGTTAAGTGACTTGCCTAGGCTCACACAGCTAATAAGTATCTAAAGCAGTATTTGAATTCAAGTATTCTGACTCAGAGTTGGGCACTGTAGCTACTGCGCAGTCTACCTCTCCTCATTCTCAGCACCTCCTCTCACAAACTGTTTATTACCATTTGTATTTTTGTCTTTGTCTTTGGCTCGCATAGTACCTGGCACATAACAGGTCCATAAATGCTTTATGGGCAGGATTGAATTCAAATAAATGTGATGGACTGGATCAACAATGTGGCAATGAAAATGTCATGACCTCACAATGGAGTTTGAACATAATGTCTTGAAATTTTATGCCTCTTGAGAGTCAGTGTGAGATAGTCAATAGGATATTGGATTGAATTCAGGAAGACCTGGGCTCAAGTCCCATCTCAGAGACATATTGGCAGAGTTATTTGGGGCAAATTTCCTAACCCTTCTTAGCTGTAAGATGAGAGGTTTGGACATGGTGGCCTTCCTAAAGCATAGATCTGAACAAGTCCCCCATAACTCCCTACTCAGTAAATTCCAGTGGCTTCTTTTCACCCCCAGGATCAAATATAGAACCCTCTGACTTGCAAAGCCCTTCATAACTTGCTGCTCCCCCCACCCACCTTTCCAGTAACATTTTACACTCATTTTCCTCCCCCCACGGACTCTGTGATCCAGTGACACTGGTCTCCTGGCTGTTCTTTAATAACACACTCCACCTGCTGACTTTAGGCACTTTCTCTGACCTTCCCCCAGGCCTAAAATTCTCTCCCTCCTCACCTCTGCCTCCTGGCCACCCAGCCTCCTGCAAGTCCCAGCTAAAATCCCACCCTCTACAGGAAGTCTTTCCCAATCCCCCTTAATTCCAATGCCTTCCCTTTGTTGCTCTTTTCCAATTTATCCTGTACATAGTTCATTTGAACATGGTTGTTTGCATGTTGTCTCCCTCACTATATGCTGTGAGCTCCTCAAGAGCAGAGACTGTCTTTTTGCCTTTCATTATAACACCAGAATTTAGCACTGTGCCTGGCACATAGTAGGTGTTTCATAAAGACTTATTGGTGCCTTCCAGCTCTCCATCTGTAATCTAGGGAATGTTTTTACAGAATCACACTGTCTGACACCCCTTCTACATTGCCATGTCATTACCATCGCATTTGTTTACTAGATGTGTCACTGATGCTAGAGACAGATTTACAGACAGGAACCATATCACATACTTCTTTTGTATTGTTAATAGGGCCCCATGCATGCACAACTGGGCTTACCGAGGACTTGTAATACCGGCTTCTTGATTGAGCCTTTGATGGATATAAGGATATCCTGATGACAAATGGCTGTTATTCTGTGACAGTAGCTTTCAGCATGATCTGCATGAGCCCTTCTTTGACCAAACATCTCCTGGGCAGCATTGGCTGTCTTTTCTCCAATCAGAATCTTTGCTTTTTCCTTAAACCTTAGGGATACATTGTGTTGCTGAGAAGAGCTGAGTCATTCATAGTTGATTATCACACAATGTTGCTGATACTGTGTACGATGTTTTCTTGGTTCTGCTCATTTTACTTTACATCAGTTCATACAAATCTTTCCAGGTTTTTCTGAAAATCTGCCTGCTCATTTCTTATTGCATAAGAGTATTCCATTATATTCATATAATACAACTTATTCAGTCATTCCCCAATTGATGGACATACCCTCAATTTCTAAACCACCATGAAAAAGGCTGCTATAAATATTTTTGCATATGTAGGTCCTTCTCCCTTTTTTATGCTTTCTTTGGAATACAGATCTAGTAATAGTATTGCTGGATCAAAGGGTATACAAAGTTTGGTTGCCTTTTGGGTATAGCTCCAAATTGCTCTCCAGAATGGTTGAATCAATTCACAACTCTACCAACAGTGCATTAGTGTCCCAATTTTCTCATTTCCTCTCCAACATTTATAATTTTTGTCATATTAGTCAATCTGATAGGTGTGAAGTGGCATTTTAGAGTTGTTTTAGCTTTCATTTCTCTAATCAAAAATGATTTAGAATACTTCTTCAGGGGTGGAGCCAAGATAGCAGCATAGAAGCATGAAAATTCCATGATCTCCCCCCATAACCACCTCAAATACTTATAAAATATGACTCTAAACAGATTTTAGAGCTACAGAACCCACAAAGTGACAGAGAGAAATAAATCTCCCGCTGAAGGCAGCTTGGCCAGTGGACAGGAAGGGTCCATTGCAGCATGCTGGTTTTAGCCCCAGGGAAGCCCCAACCAACAGCAGCTAGACTGGACTTCTGGAGAGTGGATCACCAGCAGCTGTGGCAGTTTCCAGAAATATCAACCCTTAAATGCCAAAGACAAAGTAGGAGGCCAGTGGAACTCTTTTGGAAGAGAGGGGGACTAGAAGCATGGTCCAGCCTCTGTCCTCAGAGCAGGAAGCAGTGGATACACCACTCCTGTGCAGCCACCTCCATGTGGCTGCTTCAGGGCTCCTGATTTGCAGATCGTAGGGGGACCAAGTGAACATTTAGAGGTTAATTGCTCTTCCTTTTGGATCTGGATCATGGTCTTGGGTGGTGGTCTTGAGGTGTGTGACCAGTAATCCAGAGCTTGTGGGGGCAGCAAAGAGGGCACCCAACTAATAGCTCCAGCAGCCGCAAAACCCCCAGCAATTTGGGACAAAGCTCTCTTCTCTGGAAGCAGAGTTCTACTGTGGCAAAGAGCTCAAAAGTCAAGCAACATGGAGAGGCAACATGAGCAAGCAAAGGAAGCAAAACAAGCACAGCAATAAAACATTAGATTCCTTTTTTGGGGACAAAAAGGATCAAAGCATGAAACGGGAGAAATACAACACAGTCAGAACTCCTGCACCAAAAGCTTCCAAGAAAAATATGAACTGGTTACAGGTCATGGGGAAGCTCAGAAGGGATTTTGAAAATCAGGTAAGAGAAGTGGAGGAAAAATTGGGAAGAGAAATGAGAATGATGCATGAAAATCATGAAAAGAGAGTCAGAGAGTCTGACTGAAGAAAATAACACCTTTAAAATAGACTAACTCAAATGGCAAAAGAGGCTAAAAAAGTCAATGAGGAGAAGAATGCCTTAAGAAGCCAAATTTGCCAGATGGAAAAAGAATCTCAAAAGCTCACTGAAGAGAATAATTCCTTCAAAATTATATTGGAGCAAATGGAAGCTAATGACTTTCTGAGAAATCAAGATACTATTAAACAGATCCTAACAAATGAAAAAATAGAAGGCAATGTGAAATATCTCATTGGAAAAAACACTGACCTAGAAAATAGATCCGGGAGAGATAATTTTAAAATTATTGGACTGTTTGAAAGCCATGATCAAAAAAAGAACCTAGAAATCATCCTTCAAGAAATTCTCAAGGAAAATTGCCCTGATGTTTTAGAATCAGAGGGGAAAATAGAGGTTGAAAAAATTCACCAATCACCTCTTGAAAAAGATCCCCCCCCCAAAACTCCTAGGAATCTTATAGCCAGTTTCTGGAGTCCACAGATCAAGGAGAAAATATTACAAGCAGCCAAGAAGAAACAATTTGAATACCATGGAAACACAATCAGGATAACACAAGATCTGGCAGCTTCTGCACTGAGTGATTGAATGGCTTGGAATATGATATTCTGGAGGTCAAAGGAGCTAGGATTAAAACCAAGAGTTACCTACCCAGCAAAACTGAGTATAATTTTTCAGGGGAAAATATGGTCATTCAATGAAATAGAGGACTTTCAAGTTTTCTTGATGAAAAAACCAGAGTTGAATAGAAAATTTGACATTCAGATACAAGAAGCAAGAGAAGCATGAAAAGGTAAACAAGGAAAGGAAACCATAAAGAACTTATCAAAGTTGAACTATTTACATGCCTACATGGAAAAACAGTAATTGTGACTTATGAAACTTTTCTCAGGATGAGGATAGTTGAAGGGAATATAAAGTTGAAGGGCATATATATGTGTATACATATATGTCTATATAAGAGGGTGTATGTACATATGAATACATATGTGAGTATGTGTATATATGTGTACAGATAGACATAGACAGAAGGCATAGGAGCAATTGAAGAGGAAGGAATGATATTTTTAAAATAAAATTAAGAGGTGAGAGGAATATAATGAGAGGAAATAGGGAGAGATAAAATAGGGTAAATTATCTAATATAAAAGAAGCAAGGGAAAACTGTTTCAGTGGAGGGGAAGAACAGGAAGGCAAAAGGGAATGAGTCAACCTTACTCTCATTAAATTTGGCTTAAGGAGGGAATAACATACACATTAAATTGGGTATCTTACCCTACAGGAAAGTAGGGGGGAAGTGGATAAGAGGGGGGATGATAGAAAGGAGGAAAGATTGGAGGGAGGGTAGTTAGAAGCACACACTTTTGAAAAGGGACAGGGTCAAAGTAGAAAATAGAACAAGTGGGAGGTGGGATAGGATGGAGGAAAATATAGTCAGTCTTTCACAGTATATCCACTATGGAAATATTTTGCATAACTAAAAATGTATAACCTATATTGAATTGCTTATCTTCTCAGTAAGGGTGGGTGAGGAGGGAAGAAAGGAAAGAATCTGGAATTCACAATTTTAAAATCAAATGCTTTAAAAATATATTATTATTATTTTTACATGCAACTGGGAAATAAGATATACAGACACTGATCTATCTTGCCCTACCTGAAAGTTGGAGGGGACTTTGGGGAGGATAAAGGAGAGAGCATATTGGGGGAGGGGGTATTCAATGGGATCGCTGTTTTGGGGGGGTGGGTAGGGGAAAGATGGGGAGAAAATTTGTAACTCAAAATCTTGTGAAAATGAATGTTGTAAAGTAAAAATAAATATAAAATTTAATTTAAAAGATTTTAAAAAAAAAGAACACTTCTTAATGTGCCTATGGATACCTTTATTTCTTCATCTGAAAATTGGGTGTTCATATCCTTGATGAATATCAACTGGGGAATGGCTTGTATTATAAATTTGACTTGGTTCTCCATATATTTGAGAAATGAGGTCTTTATCAGAGATACTTGCTATAAAGATTGTTTCCCAGCTTTTTTATTTCCTTCTAATATTGGTTGCATTGGGTTTTTTGTGTAAAAACTTTTAAACTTAATATAATCAAAATTATCTGATAGATTGTGCTCCAGCCCCTTACCCTTACTCAGTATGTGTCTCTCTGCTTTAAGTGTGTTTCTTGTAAACATGGTATTGTAGAATTCTGATTTTTGACCCACTCTGCTGTCTACTTCTCTTTTATAAGAGAGTTCATCCCATTTACATTCACAGTTATGATTAATAGCTATGTATTTCCCTCTGTCCTGTTTTTCTTCCTTTTCCTCTCTCCTTTCACCCTTTCTTTCCTACCACTCTTTTGCTTCTACCGCCTCCCTCAATCTGCCCTTCCTTCTGTCAGTTCTCTCTCCTTCCTCCCACCCCCTTACTTAATCTCCTCCCCTCCTACTTTCCTATCAGGTAAGACTGATTTCTATATTCAACTGATTATTCCTTCTTTAAACCAATACTGGTGTGAATAAGGTTCAAGCGATGCCCACCATCCCATTTTTCACTCCAGCTTTTTTGCACCTCTTCATATGAAATAATTTAGTCCATTTTACCTCTTCCTTCCTTCTGTACCCAGTGTACACCTTTCTCATCCCTTAATTGTTTTTTTATGTCATTCCCTCCAATTCACCTTATACCTGTACCCTCTGTCGATGTATATTCCTTCTAGCTACACTATCAGTGGTACAATTCTTAAGAATTACAAGTATCATTTCTGTATGTACGGATATAAACAGTTTAGCCCTTTTGAATCCCTTGTGTTTTCTTTTTCCTTTTTACCTTTTTTTAAATGATTTAAATTGATATTGGAGGTCAGCTTGTTGGTGCAGCTCTGGTCTTCTCCTTATGAAAGCTTAGCCTTCTATTTCATTGAATGACTGTTTTTTCCCTTTTAAGTATTATGCTTAATTTTACCAGGTAGTTGATTCTTGGTTGTAGTTCTAGCTCCATGGCCTTCCAGAATATCATGTTATATGACCTCCAATTCTTTAAGGTTGCAGATACAAGTCCTGTGTAATCCTGATTATGGTTCCCTGATATTTGAATTGTTTCTTTCTGGCCACTTGCCGTATTTTTTCCTTCCCCTGTTAGTTCTGTAATTTGGTTATAATGTTCCTTGGAGTTTTCTTTTTGGGATCTCTTTCCTGAGGTGACCGGTGGATTCTTCCAATTCCTTTTTTGCCCTCTGATTCCAAAATATCAAGACAGTTTTCTTTGATAATTTCTTGAAAGATGTTATCCAGGTCTGCTATCTTGGCTCCTGAAAGTTCACTAATCTAAATAAATTTTTTTAAAAGAAATTTAACTTAGAGTTTAACCACTGATGTTTGCTTAAACACTCATACACACACACACACACACACACACACACACACACACACACCTCTCTGTAAGGGACCGTTAGATTGTATTTCTAAAAGAACACAGTGACTTCTTCTGAGAGCTGGCATCTATTTCTGGCTTGAAGTGTTGCAAAACATTTTACATAGGTTACCTCATTTGATCCTTACAAGATCTGGGAAGGTAGATGCTGTTATTATTCCCATTTTACACATGGGGAATCCAAGACTGATAGAATGCAGTGTCTTGGCCTGGATCAGCAAATGTCTGAGCTGGGATTATACTCTCAGGTCTTTTTGAGCCCAGGGCCAGTACTCTATCCACTCTATCTATAGAGCATCTGCTTCACATAGGACAGTTACTGTTAGGAACCAGAGGTGGTTTCCTGGTTTTCTTTCTCTGAGGATATCCTGAAAAAACACTGGGTCTTCAAGGTAAGCCCAGTTGCTGCCTGGGACAGCTTCCTGATGAGCCGTTCTAAACTCATGCTATTTCCTGATTGGGGTTCAAGAACTGCTTCTGACTAGAGATCATGGAATGCTTCTTGAACACATCGAAGGTAGCCTGGCTCAGGGTCAAAGCTAACACGGGGTAAATGCAGCGTTGCCTGAGGAGCCCACATCCAAGGGAACACTTTCTCCTCCTTTTAAGTGATTTCTGTCCCCACATCTCATAGTCCTCTCTCAGTCTGTTCTATTGCATAACTTCAGGCTTTTCTCCAGCCCTCATGGGGTAAGGAAGGATGAGAGAGACTGCTGGCTCTTCTACTGCCATTGCTTCCATGTCTGGACCATCTTCTTGAGCTGCTGTCACCAGCCTCGATTCAGCAGTTTTTGTGCCACATAAAAATCATGCTGATTAGAGGCCCAGCCCATCTCATAAGGTGCATATGTAGCTCTGCCCTCTACCAATTGTATTCAAACCAGGGAAGGTACATGAGGAGCTGATGAAGACAAGATACATTATGAAACTTTTGACTTGAATGAAGGAAGAAGAAAAATGGTTATTTTCTATAAATAACATCTACTTGGAATGGCAACATGATAGGTGTGTGGAAATGACCAGCCCTGTTGATACATCAGAATTTTTTGTAGCCAGGAGGAGATAGCAAAATCAATTATTCCAATATGACACTAGGGGAGATGGATGGAGTTTTTTTAATCTTGTGGGAAGAAGTTGAGTATATATGACATGCTTTCAATGAATATACTTGTAGAAACATGAGATTTAGAGCTTTGTGAGATCTTAGAGATCACAGTAAAGAAAAACCTTTATTTTACAGATAAGGAAACTGAGGTCCAGAGTATTTAAATGACATCCCATGAGGGCTAGGGAAAATAGTGTGCATTTGATTAAGATAAAAAAAAGACTTACCCTATTCATTAATCTTCTACCTAAGGAATAGTTTACTTCCATGGCGGACTTGAGCTGTGTTTCCCAAAACAAGTCAACAACAGTTGTGCCATTTAAATTGTCCAGAAAAATTCATGCATTTCATAGGATTCTAGACAGGATCTAAGGACCAGATGTGGAAGAAACATCAGTACTCATCTAGTCACATTTAAAATGAGGAAACTGTGACTTTGGGAGATGAAATAATTGATACAAGTCCGTGTTGTTAGTAGGTGATAGAGACAGGATTTGCAGTCAGTATTCAAAGCACTTATAAAATGACCCTTCTTCCCAATGCCCAATCAGGATTTCTATAGACATTTTTTAAAAGTCCCAAACCCCAGGTCCATGGGCCTTCAGATTTTGACTATTCTGAAAATGTAATAAAAATATTATGTTATATATATACATACATATGTTCATCCATATATGACATATAACTTGCTGACATTAGATTGTGGGATCCTCAAGGACAAGGACTATCTCTTACCTCTCTTTGTATCTCCAGCACTTAGCACAGTGTGTGCACATAGTAGGTACTTCATAAATGCTTGTCTGGCTAGCTGACAGATCGACATTAGTAAAATGCTAAACTGGTCAACCCAACTAGTCTTTTCTACCCTATTCTAGCCTATTGCTATTTCCAATAGAACTAACTTTCAAAACTATGGCATCTCTCCAGATTATACAGTATGTAGGGATGATTTAGGGCTTTTTTTTTTCCAAAAGGAAATAATTAGGTTTACTTTGATAGCAATTGTGTTCTTAGCTCCGTGCCATTTCGGCCTTGGGTCCTTCAATTTTCTCATATACCTGTGTAGTCTTTTCCTTATCATTTGACCAGTTGACAAAGCTTTGCTTTCTTTCTTTTTATCTCTCAGACTGAGAAAATGGCTTGTGACTGTCTCCCAGGCCGGTGAACTTGAGTGGGACAGGAGCCCTGGGGGTGGGATGTGGGACTGGGATAGCAGCCCTAGCTATAGTTAGAGCCTTATAGTTTGCCACAGGCAAAGGGAGGCACAGGGAGGCCCTGACACCTGGACAGACCAGACTTGGGGTGGGGGTGGGGGTGATTAGTGAGGAGGTAAGAAGAAGGAAAAGCTGTTTCCAGTGACTAAGTGAGCTTTTAGCTACTTAGATGCATCATGGTTTCATTCATGTGGTTATAGCATCCCCTCCCACCTGCCCTGCTGTCTCCCCAGCCCAGTTCTTGATGGTGTCTTCCTGTACCTCCCACTTGGCAAATCAACTCAGTGTGTTGAAAGTCTTCCTTTAGGTCTAGTGAGACCTTTATTCTGGATAACAGTCCCATTGTACTCTTGCTCAGGTCAGATCACATCTGGAAGACTGTATACAGTTCAAGACACCACACATCATGAGGAATGATCACAAACTAGGAGTACTGAGGGAAGGATGACCAGGAGGGGGAGGGGCATGAAAACAATGTCACATGAAGAACATTTAAGGGAACTAAGGAAAAGAAAAGTCTTAGTGGGCAGATGGCCACCTGTTTCAGATATTTGGAAAGCTCTGCTATAAAAACAAGATTAGATTTACTCCAGAGGCTGAAACTAGAGCTGATGGAGTGGAGCTCTGAGAGGATGACTTGGGCTCGAGCCTTTCAACAACCAAATGGATCATCATGGAAGATAATGAGCTTTACATCATTTGAAATGTTTGAGTACAGAGAGGCTTGATGGCTACCAGTCAGGAGAGTCATAAAGAGGATTCCTGATCAAAAGTTAGACTATGTGACTTGGAAGGATGCCTTTTCACTCTAAAATCCAGGGGACATAGAGTGAAAGCACACTGGCTCATCAGTCAGAAAGCCTAGGTTAAAATCTCACTGCTAACACTATCTATGTGACCTGGGGGAAGTCCCTTCATGTGCCTGGGACTGTTTCTTTATGGATAGAAGAAGAGGGTTGGATTAGATGGCCTCTGAGATCCCTTTCAGTTCTTATATATCATAGATACCAGTATAACATCAAGCTGTCTGACTGTTCCCTCACTTCCTTTTATGATCATGCCTGTCCTTGAGCATTTGCTTTTTATGCTATTTGTCAAACATATGTCATCATTAGTGACATTACATAAGCTTGCTTACCCTCATATTTGCCAATAGAATCATAGATCTATAGCTAAAAGGGACATCAGTTCAAGCCTCCTCATTTTATAGATAAGCAAAGTCTGGTCCAGGGAAATGACTTACCCATCCTCACAGAGGTAGTCAGCATGACAAGTAGGGGCTGAACCCAGATCCTCTTATTCCAGAGTCAGCTCTCTTTCTGCTGTACTCAATTTCCCTTTGGGTTACCACAATTTGGATTCTTCAGAAATTGTAAGGATCTCTCTGCTAGTCCTGCTTTTCTTACTACCGTCTTCAAGTATAAATTTTTTTTTCTCATGGCTGCTAAGAAGTCCCCAGGCTTCCCCAGAGTATTTATACTGGCACGTTCACCCTTTTCCGAGTTCATTTTCCTGACCAAACTTTCACCCTGGCATAATTCTCCAGGTATTCTGGTGTGCCTGCCTTTTTTCATTGATCAGTTACTTTCCTTGTCTTATAACTTGTGAATTTGAACCTACACTGCAGGGCTTTCCTCCCTCCCAGGAAAACATTCGTAACCCTTGCAAATCAAAATGGGTACACAGGTATACCCACAGGCAATGTCATAATCAGTATGAAGCATAACCATAGGTAATTATCCCAAATACCCATATAAGTATAAAGTATATAACATTCACATTACAGCTGCATGTTGATGTTACATGCAAAGTACTTGGTAATACAGTCCATTAAACGTTATCATTTGTCTATTCTTATGACTTTTCTGAACCCATTATACCTGGGTCATCATATGCCAGCCTGGTCTTTGGTTAAATAGTCCTGACACTTCTTTTGTGACCTGCTGTTCAATTTATACCCCAGAATCTTTAGACTCATTGGCCTCCAGTTTTAACCCTGAGCCCATAGAGGGTCCCTTGCTATCAGTGTCTCTAGACCCTAGTGAGTTCTTTTCTGTAGATGACTTTCATTCCCATGGGGTCTCTATGGATGGAATATTGGACAATAAAGTGATGGCCACTGGACTGAGCTGTCTTTCTACCCCCATCTTGCAGAAGTCCATCTAGACTCCATTGAGCCTTCAGCTCAGGCTGCAGCATATCCAGGAATATACAGTTAAAATGCACTGGTTGTGTCTATCTGCTTGTTTATATACAAGAAGTCTAGACTTCTTGATTCCTGATCAGGCTAATACCTCCTTTATTTGCCCACTTTCAACTCAATATTGGTCCAAATAGCTTCTAGGAAGAAAACTGTACACTGAGAAATACTCCTCTTCCATAACACCCTGTGCATTATAGACCTTTTATAGCTCCTGCTTGAGTAAGCCTATGCATGCCCAGTAAAATGGTTTATTTTCATTGTAGTGGTTCCCATTTTGTGGTTCAAGAAGCCTTTGGAGGTTTGCAATGATGATCCAAGGTGGTGGTGTCAAAGTTAAAAATAAACAGAGGCCACTAAATTGTACATAAGGATCTCTATGGGCCACATAATGACTTTGAAAACCATATGTTAATATTATCTACACTTTATTGTATTTTTTATTTTGTTACACTTTTCCTAATTGCATTTTAAATTTGCTCTGTGCTACATTCAGGAGTGTTATGGGCCACATGTGGCCTGTGGGCTGTGTTTTAGCCACATCTTATAAGTTATAACAAGTATTCTGCTGTACAACTCTAATGTATACACCTCTCTGAGTAACGGGGTATCTAATGTCATGGGAAGCTTGAGTACCTGAGGGATCTGCCTCCTTTTCTTGGCCTATATAACTTAGATGCCTTTATGCTGTTCTTGCTGCCAATCATGGAAGGTTAACCTGGGTAGGGAGAGTTAGGGCAGTACTACAATATTTGTATCCACTATTGTCACACTCCCCAGTGGAGGACCCCAGACCTCAACTGCATTTGCTTATGTTCTCAGTTCAACTCACTTCATGCCACAGATGACAATCATTCCATCTCTTAGCCTCATGATAGATTCAGGGAGGTGTCCAGGTTCTATAGTTTAGGGTACCTGGCAAGTAAGATACTTACAGAACTCCTAGTTTGCTAGATACTCCATTCTAAAGAGCAGAATCCAGCTTAGCTCTTGTCAGCCTATGTTGGTGAAAGGCTGTCCATTTCATTGGATGAGCCCTAACTCAGGCCAATTTAGTAATTCATATTCAGGATTAGAGCAAAATGAGACATTTTTAGGCCATCTTTTTAGCTGATCTAATATCTTCAGCTAACCAGCAAATATATATTAAATATCTACTATGTGCCAGGAATAGTGCTAGGACTGGGAATGCAAAGACAAAGAATTCCTACTCTCGAGCTCTATCTCATTTGAGCTTCACCATCACCAGGTTTGGGTTCTCCATTTTTCACTGTGGCTAAGAGAGGTTAAGTAACTTGTCTAAGGTCACACTGCTAAGAAATGTATGAAGCAAGATTAGAACACATGTTGAAATAGGGAAAAAAATGAGAACATATGTGTCTGTACATGCAAGCAAAACATGAAAAGAATACATCCAGAGTAGTTAAGACCCATGGAAGAGCAGGACTCCAGCAAGTGGGGGAATTAAGAAAGGCTGCCAACAGAAGATGACTCTTGGGCTTTGTCTTCTAGGAAAAGAGGAATTTCCTTGAGGCAGAGGTGAGGGGAGGGTGCATTCCAGGCACTGACAATGCCAGAGAGATGGGCGATATGGGAGTATGGAGATGGCTGTATCATGTGAGAACAGGGAGAAGGCCAGTGTGGCTGGATCACAGATTGTGGGATGGGGTGTAATTTCCAATGAGGCTGGGCCTAGGTTCTGAAGGGTTTTATAAACCAAAGAATTAATATTTTATTTCTGAGGCCATAGGAAGGCAGTGGAATTTACTGAGTAGGGGAGTGACATGATCAGATCTGACCTTAAGGAAAATCACTTTGGTAGCAGTATGAGGATGAACTGGAATGGAGAGAGCAGAGGAAGGGAGGCCAGTGTGAAGGCTACTGCAATATTCTAGGCAAACAGGAGAAAGGACTAGTAATTACCACCGTGACTATATGGGGAAAGTCGAGTTAAGTCAATGAGCACTTATCGAATACCTTCTATGTGCCAGGCACTTTGCTAAGCCCTGAGTGATACAAAGGAAGGCAAAGAAAGTCCCTGCCCCCAAGGAGCTCACAGTCTAGCGGGGAAGACAACATGAAAACCATGATGAATAAACAAGACATATACAGGATAAACTGGAGACAATCAACAGAGACAGAGAGGAGAGAAGGAACTGAATACAAGAGGGGTTTGGGATAGAAAATGGCAGGATTTGGCAGCCCATCTGATTCTAGCTGACCTAATAGCTTCAGTAACCTGTGAGCTAGATGCTAAGATTATCTCTAGTTTACGGATGAAGAAACTGAATTTCAGAGAACTGATGTGTCTAGAATCACAACATCAGTAAATGAGGCAGGATTCAAACCCAGGTCTTTGCAAGTTTGAGGGCTCTGCATCTATGTGTTTTCTGACAACAATGATTTGGAGAGGTCAAAGGCCCATATCTATTCTTTCTTGTTCAGGTAGTTGACTTGTCCACCAGTGCACATCTGCATGAATCTTGGAGAGTTTGAGGTCAAAAGCTCAGATCCTTCTCCCCCAAAGGGAATAGGGGAATTCAGGGTCCCACACAGCCTCTAGCACAGCGGTTCTCAACCTGTGGGTTATGTTCAATTTAAATACATCCTGCATATCAGATAGATTCATAAGAGTAGCAAAATTACAGTTATGAAGTAACAACAAAAATAATTTTATGGTTGGCGTCACTGCAACATGAGGAACTGTATTAAATGGTTGTGGCATTAGGAAGGTTGAGAACCGCTTCAAGTCTAGCAGCTCCCACACAGACTAATCAGTTAATAACCTTGAGTTCCCATGATATACTCAGAACAGCGTAACCTAATCAGGAGACTGAGCTCTTACCCTCAGGGATCTTATGCTCTAAGATAGAAACTTGGACCCTAGCATCCATTAAGCCCCTTAGTGATGAGGAGTTAAGTAATTAAACAAACATAGGTAAAATGTGGCATTTTGAAGCTCTATTAAAATAGATATCAACTAACATGATTTTTTTTTTGAGTTATCCATTTTGCTACTGAGAGGAATTGTGTGTGGGGAAAGTACTAGACTTACTGGGCAACGCTAGGTTTCTTCCTTCTCCTGCAATACCTCTCTTGAGTTGGTCTGGGAATTCATTTCTGGAACTATCATTCAGTTCTTCTGTTAGTTTTTTCTTCCTCCTCCTCCCAGTTACTATCCCAGCTGGTCATCTTCTGGATGTTTGGGGTAAGATAAGGACTAGGAATCTTTATTTTTTAATGGAATAATGACAACATTGCTAAATCAGCCCACAAAGTACAACAAAATTTTTCCTCAATTCATAATTAGGTGAGTTGTAACTGAGGTTCAAGTCCAAGTTTTTTCTAATCTTCAAAGCCCTGTGTCTAACATGACCTCAGTCTCTCTCTCCTCACTAGCAGCCTTGTTACTCGCTGCAACTGCTTATTTGTGCAACTATGAGCAGCTGGATAAACGTAGCCCTCCTGAATTTGCTGGGATCAGAGAGCAATTCAGCATTTCCAAACGCCTTTCTCATCCATTACCAGATGACTCTTACATCTCAAACACTGGACCCTGGTGCTAAGCAAACACTCACTTTGTAGCTCTCCTTGTATCCTGGTCAGTCACCCCAGGGCAGCCCTCATCCTTCCAGCTGTTTGGGTGAGGGGAGAAGGGAAGGAGATGAGTCCTTGCCACTTGGAGTTCCTCCAACTCTCTTAACCTTGTTATTATCTACAGTGTTTGACCCTGGATAAATTTGAAAGCTATGATGATGAAATCCAACTCACCCACCGAGCCCTCTCCCTGCTGGAGCAGAATCGATTCTGGGCTGGAGTGGTGTTCTCTGATATCTACCCCTGGAACAGCGTGCCACCACGCCATGTGAAATACAAGATCCGCATGGACATAGATGCAGTGGAAAAAACCAATAAAATCAAAGACAGGTAATGACCTCACCTACTTCCAGTGGAGTCTCCCATACATGGAGATAATGCCTGCCAGAAGAGATCATGGCCCATTCCCTGCCCAGCTTCATTAAGCCTGTGACCTTCATCACCCTCTCCCCTTACGTCAACTGCAGTAGGTATCTCAAGCACAGAAAGATTCAGGGTTTGCTGTAAGCAAAAGGTTCATTTTAATGTGAGTTGATTTCCAGAGGCCCATTGCCCTCAGCCTTCCTTCGTCCTTAGCATTTCTCCAGTTATCTCATTGTATATATTCTATCTATTGACTCTTCCTTTAAAATGAGGTTGATGGCATTCCTGAATGAATGAATGAATGAATGAAAAAGCATTTATTAAGAGTGACTACGTGCCAACATTATGCTAAGCCCCTGAGAGAAAAGTTGAAAAAGCCAGGTAATTCCTTTCTCAAGGAACCTTCACTATAACTGGGAGAGACAACACTTATATGAGAAGACCTATAAGTCCTAAGGGTGTAGGAGTAGTACAGATGGCAAGACCTAGGGGTCCTTAGGTTAGAGAACAGTGCTGGGGGTCTGGAGGCCAAAGCAGTATAGGAGATGGTTAAGGGCCAGAGGGCCTTAGCAAACATGTAGAGCAGATGGTAAGTCATAGAGGTCTTCCATTTTACCAGAAGGGTTACATTTAGTAATTTCCAGCTGCTTTGAAAGAAAGGGACTGTGGAATAATGACAGCATTGCTAAATCAGTCCACAAAGTACAATAAATTCTTCCTAAATTCATGATATAATTAGGTGAGATCTGAGTCCTTTCCATTTCAGAACAGAATTTGAAAGTCTTAGGGAAAGAGTTCTAGAGCGAGTTTTTAATTGCTATAGTAAGAGCCACAGGAAATTAGAATGATGTCCACAGTCCATCCCATTGAAGCTGGTCCCCATCTTTGCTTGCCTTTCTCAGGTACTGGGATCCTGGTCCAAGAGCTGATCCAGTGGAAGACTTCCGTTACATTTGGGGCGGGTTTGCATATCTACAGGATATGATTGACCAAGGGATTATAAGGAGCCAGACCAAGGCAGAAGTGCCCATTGGAGTCTATCTACAGCAAATGCCATACCCCTGCTTTGTAGATGATGTGTGAGTCAGAGCAGTGCCTTCATCTTCTTACTTGATAAGCTAGTTGGGGTAGCTGGGAGGTGCCTCTGGTATCAGGAAGGCTCAAACCCTTTCAATCTTTGATCTCAATTTGGGACTAGAGAGAGAATTCCTGAGGGGAGAGGGGAAGGACAGGAGAGAGCTGACCAGGTGGCCAAGCTGGGGAAAATGTTTCATGGAGCCATTGTTTCCCTGCTCTGATGGGAAGAACACCAAAGAAAGTAAGATGGAAGAAAGAGTAAAAACATTTTTGTCCATCTGATAGAGCAGTGGTTCTCAACCTTCTGAATGCCACAACCCTTTAATACTCATATGTGAGCATATCTGCATGTAGGAGGACCCACCTGGAGATGGATAGAGGAGTGGTTCCTAAGACCAATGGAAATATGTGTTTTCCAATGGTCTTAGGCAACCCCTGTGACCCCTACAGGTTGAGAACCACTGTGATAGAGGTTCATGGAATCATAGAATTCTAAAACCAGAACAGATCTTAGAAGGTAAGGTGAAAGAAGGAAGAAGGGAAGCATCCTGAAAACTAGAACAACAGAATTTAGATTTGTGAAGTATATATGTGGAATATCACAAAGGATGATCTTGGGGGAGAAGGGCTAAAGCACATGAATTCCATACTGGAATTGTGCATTTGGCATTTTTAAGGACTGAGTCCTTTTCTCCAACAAAGCAAGGCTCTGCATTGAAGTTCAGTCTGGTTTCTAGGAGCTACTGAATAATGCAGCTCCTTCACTAATTAACAATCTTATGATGGATGTTTGATGTAAAGGTAATGTGAGAAACGCAACAAGCCACAGTGGAGGGAAAGCTGAGTTCAAGTGTACCCTCTGACGTTTCCTAGATACATGGCCCTGGGCAAGTCATTTAACCTCCCTACGACCCAGGCAACCCTGAGACTTTTCATGATCTAGTAGGTACTGACCAGCATGGATTGAGAGTTTCTTCACTGAGATTTCTACACCAGTAAAATCACAGGTCTAGACCAAGGAGAAAAGGAACGTAAGCCTTTAGCTCCTAGGGCACTCCTTTCCCTGCTAACACATACTCACTGTTAAAATCACATCCTTGATGACCAGCAGCCACCTATACAACCAGTCCTATGGCTTTATTTATGGGGATAAGAGTGCATTCTTTCTAGCCATAGCAGCCTCATTTACCAAAGGTGGATGGAGTTAACTGAGGTTGGCCAGGGTGGCAATGTCTAAGAAACAAGCACAGATATCTGAATGGTAAAGTGGAAAGAGCATTGGTTCAGGAATCAGAGGACCTGAATTCAAATGCATTACTACCTGTGTGACCTTGGAAAGACACAACCTCCCTGAACTTTGGTTTCCTCATCTGTAAAACAAAGAATGTTGGACTAGAAGGCCAAGGAGGTCCCTTCCAGCTCTAGCCCTGCAGTCCCATGAAAATTTCCTGAAATATGCCTGTGTACTTGTTACAGCATGGGTCAGGGCAGGGAGCAGAGGTAGACAGGAAAGAACCAAGCCCAGGCTGGCCTAGGGCTTCTCATCTCTTTTATAGCTCAGTGATTCTTCTCAGAAAAGGAGAACTTTACAACCCCCAACAACAGCTACCTCTGGTCACACCATCTGTTCTTCCTGACGTTTACTTTGAGTTTGAAGATAGAAGGAGGTGGGAAGGGGTTCAAGGGAGGGACATCCAACTGGACAGTGTGGAGGAGTGGCAAGAAAGGGAAATGAATCATTATGGTAAGCATCATGAGAGACCTCTGGTGGCCTTACTTCAGGAGGTCAGACTTTGTGAGCTTTCTGGAAGACAAGCTCCTTTTCTGCAGGCTGGCAGTCAATAAGTGTTTATTGTGTGCTTACTATATGCTGGGCACTGTGGTGATAAAACTCCCACATGGGTGTAGGGTCCTTCCTATTGCAATATACAACTGCTTTTAATGATTAATAACTTCAACTGAGGGTTCCTCTAACAAACTCGATGTATGTGTTTTCACACTTGGAAAATCCATATTGCATTTAAAACACTAAATACTACATGCATTCTGGACAAAAAATGTAACCTTATGCATTGAGGATGACCAATAAATTGTTAGAAGTGGAAGTAAACCCTGAATTCAGAGTCAGTTACTGTCTTAAATAAGTCTACTCTAATTATATATTTAGTGACCATTCCCCCCAAAAAGTAGGATTTGGCCATCCTTGGATTTATATGTGAGTATAAGGGGAAGATTATGTTTATTCATAGGATTATGGATTTAGAGACGTAAAGGAGTTTGGAGGCCCTCATTTTATTTTACAATGAGGAAGCTGAGTCTGAGAGGGGTTAAGTTTCTTGCTCAATTACAAAGCTCATCATCTTTTCAGGCAAGATTTGAACTAAGGTCTTCTTGACTCTACTTCCAGTACTCTGTCTTCTGTACCATGTAGCTACCTAGAGTCCCTTTAGTAGAAGATGACAGGGCCTGCCATCTTCACCACCAGTATACTCTTTGTTTGTATGACCATCCACTTGGGCTCTAGTGCCAGCTTACACATAGGGTTTCTCAAGCGATCTCAATTCAATTGAGAAAAATATTTTTACAGCACCTACTATGTGCAAGGCATTAAACTGGGCTCTGGGAGTACAAAGATAAAAAACTAACAAATTTTCTGTCTCTTCTTAAGTTCTTTTTTTATTTTTATTTTTATTTTTGCTTTTTTTTTGGAGGGTAGTTGGGTTTAAGTGACTTGCCCAAGGTCACACGGCTAGTTTTTGTGTTAAGTGTCTGAGGCCGGATTTGAACTCAGGTACTCCTGACTCCAGTGCCGGTGCTCTATTCACTGTGCCACCTAGCCGCCCCTCTTCTTAAGTTCTTAATAGGAAATCATTCTTTATCCTGACCACCAGCCCAAATGGACACAAATACACTATTTGGTCACACTGTATTTATGAATGAAGAATGTTTTTGTCTTTGTATTTCTAGTGCCTAGCACAATACCTTGAATATACTTTTACAGCTTAAGAGCTAGAAGGATCTAGAGATCATCTGGTCCTAATCCCTCATTTTATAGATGAGGAACCTGAGCTATAGAGAAGTGAAACCATTTCTTCAAGACCACAGAGTCAATAAGTAGCAGAACCAGGTTCTCTGGCTCCGAATTTAGTGCTCTTTTCCACTGTGATGTGTTTCCTCTAGCACAGAGGAGACACTCTAACCTAGGGTCTGTTAACTTTTTTTTAAAGGAATTTGATAATTGTATTTTAATATCATTGGTTTCCTTTGTAATGCATTTTATCTTATGCATTTAATGACATCATTATCACTGGATTGTCAAAGGGGGTCCATAACACACAAAAAAGTTAAGAACTCTTACTCTAGCAAAAGTTTGACGAAGGTTTGTTGAACAACCTATATATGTATGGCCCTGAAGCCAGAAGACCAGCCCATTCCAAAGAAATGGCAACATCTCTGGGAAGGAGCTGATGGGTGACCTTATAGATGAAAGTATGATTTCACTCCATTGATTGCTTTGGAGCCTGTGAAGCCTGCTGAATTCCTAATGGTGTTTCCCTTGCGCTCTGTCTCTCTCCCAACCACTTGGCCTTGGCCTGTGGCGGGTCTCCTCTCTTCCCTGGCATCTGCAGCTTCATGATCACTCTGAACCGATGCTTCCCAGTCTTCATGGTGCTGGCCTGGATCTACTCAGTTTCTATGATGGTGAAGAGCATCGTGCTGGAGAAGGAGATGAGGCTAAAGGAGACTTTGAAAAACCGGGGTGTTTCCAATGCTGTCATCTGGTGCACCTGGTTCCTGGACAGCTTCTCTGTCATGGCAATGAGCACATTCCTCTTAACAGCCTTCATCACGGTAAGAGCTAGGAGGGATCCAAATGTCCTAGACTTCCCTGGATCCTCCCTTTCCTTCCTCCTGTAAATGGGCCTGAGCCAATCACAGCCCTCTTAGGACAAGTTAGGAGTACCATGCAGATTGTTCCATCCCATCAGAGGAGGAAGACTAAGGGGAACTCCCTTAGGTTCACCTACCACACTGTAGACCCCTTTTAAGCAACCCTTTTAAGCAACAGTTTAAAGTCAGTTTAATTCAATTTAATAAGAATATGCAGGAGATAGCATGGCATAGTAGACGGAGACATGGCCTTCGAGCTAGAGAGACCTGGGTTCAAGTCTTGCTTCTGATATACACTGGTTGTATGACCCTGAGTAAGCCACTTAGCTTGTCAGTGTTCTAGGCAGTTCTTTCAGACTATAAATTGCAGAAAAAAGAACAACCTTCATTGAGAGTGTTTCCTCATTGAGAGTTCCCTAGCTCAATGAAATCACAGGTTTAGTTCCTTCTTTGTCCCTATGAACCAGCATAGGTAGAAGACCATGTCTATAGAAAAAAAAGAAAAAAAGCTCTGACTCTGGGGATAGAGGACATGGGTTCTGTGTGACCTTGAGCAAACTATTTCATATTTTTAACTTAAAAGACAAATTCATATTAATACTTACTCATTCTCTCCTCCCTCCACCTTCAGATCCCCATTTCTCCTTATAACAACTAAATACAGTCAAATAAAACAAACTCATTGGTAAGTCCTGTCTGAAAACGTAGGTCTCAGGCCTCCAGGAAAGAACATGTAGATCACAGATTTAGAACTCGAATGGACAGACCTCAAGAGCCATCTGCCCCAGCCCCTTTCATTTTGTAGAGGAAGAGACTGAGGCCCAGGAAAGTTAAGTGACCTGCCTGAGGTTTCACAATTATTGGTAGAAATGGGATTTGAGGCCAGGTACTCTGATCCCAAGGACAGTGTTCTTTCGTCATACCATGCTACTGTGTAAGCAGAAAATAGAAAGTAATTTTGGTGGAGGCCAAACTGTAAGGAGTCACTCACAATTTGGAAGATCAGAAAAATTCTGTATAGGAAGAGATGGCTCCTGACCTGTAACTTGAACAGAAGTAGGGATTCTAAAAGGTGATGGGAGATAGCACTCCAGGCATGGAGCATGTTCTGGATAAGAGTGTGGTGGCAGGAAAATGCCCTGCGTGGAAAAAAAAATGTTTCATTAATTTAGTGAGAGAGTTGGAGGAAGAAATGAGAAATAAGTCAAGAAAGCACCGAGCCCCACCCAACCCAGGACAAAGGCTTGAGCCTGAGTAGATTGATGACCTTGCTTTCTACACAGTGCCGGACAGCTTTGGGGAAGTAGAACCATTTGGCTATCAAGAGATCTTTGTTTCCAAGTGTGGGAGAGATGATTACAAGGAATTCTCTTCTTCTTAGGGATTACTGGTCCCAGTCCTCCAAGTCCTGGCTTGGTTTGGAATGTGGAGAATGTCCCAAGTAGTGTTAGAGGGAGAGGGAGAAACCTGGAATATTTATTATTGTTAATCAAGTTCAGATTCATTCTTAGTCTTCTACTAGAGATATTCTCCTGCCTGAAAGAATGATTCCTGTTCTAATCATTGGAATATGGAGACCTTACCACCACAAGCACACTTAAGCTAATAATAATAATAGCCATTATCATATTTTTTATTTAATGTTGTGAGATGCTTGAGGGCACAGACTGTGTTTTCCTCTTTTTATATCCCCAGTACTTAACACAGTGCCTGCCGCGTAATAGGCCCATAATGAATGCTTATTGACTGATTAATAAGAGTGAAGATTTATGTAGCATTTTAAGGCTTACACAATGCTTTGAATATATCATTTCATTTGGCACTTACAACTGCTTGACGTTAGTGCCATTGTCATCCCTGGTTTTCAGAGGAGGAAACTGAAGGTGAGAAAGTTAAGTAACTTGCCCCAGGTCACACAGCTACTAAGTGATTCCAGCTTTGGCCTCCCAGAGCGAAGCAGATCACCCTCTGTGCGCTCCTTACCTGGCAGCGGCGGCTGCCTGCCTGCCCGCGTAGAAACCCTTGTAAACCAGGCCCAGAGCAGACCTTCCGCGGGCACGGCCCATCTCTGTGCCAGCGGTGCAGCTCCGTCAGACCAGACCATTTCTTTTTTACCACCTGAGACAATTGGATCCCAAACTTAGAGCTCGAAGGGTCCCTCGAGGTCCTCCTTCTGCTTTATCTGTCTTCCTTTGCAGTTCGAATCACAAACCTCACTGTCCTTTTCTCAGCTGGGGGAGTGTTTCTCCTGAGCTTTTTCTCTCTCCTCCTACTGCCAGTCATCATTATCACTGTTGTTATTAAAGGTATTTGTTAAATGCTCCCCACTTCCAGACAGGGAGGTGACCGACTCTGAATCCATTCTTGTCTTGGCCACAAAGCCAATGGAGGGCATTTCTTGTCTTTCAGCTATACATGTTTACAATGGATTTTGTTTTTCTTGCTTTCTCAGTAGATTGATTGGGAAGAGGGGGAGATAGGAGGGAGAAAATGCAGACCTAGAAATAAAATAAAATTTGAATTTAAAAAAAATTTGAAGCATTTGTTAAGTGCTACTCCAGGCTTGGTCCCAAGCAAAAGTTCTATAATGTAAGTGTAATGGATAGAGTACTGGATCTGGGATCAGAAAGGCCTGAGTTCAAATCCTACCTCAGGCACTTAAAAATAGTTATATGACCTGGACAAGTCACTTAATTTCTCTATGCCTCAGTTTACTCATCTGTAAAATGAGGAAGGCCAAATAGATGGCTTTTAAAGAACCTTCTAGTCCAAAATCTGTGATCCTATGATCCTACATTCTCCCTAGGCCATCATATGGAGTCATTGTCCACTTGAGGATGTTGAGCCTCCTGTTCGAAGCCTCCCTTACCCCCAGTTACTTAAAGCCTTATTACTATGCCTGGACCCTATTGATACCAAATTCCTGCTTATGGTCTTGTGCCATAAGCACTTGGGAACAGTGGAATAATTATTTGTTTTGGAGCCAGAGAACCTGGGTTTGAAATCTGGTTCTATCACTTCATACCTTAGTAACCTTGGCCAGCTGCTAAATTTCCTTACACTGCACATTCCTTGGTAAATATCTGGGTTGATCAAAATGACCTTTAAGACTGTTTCCAGCTTGAAAAACTAGAATCCTATGTTTCCAAGCTAAGTACTGAATTCTCTTTTTATAGACCCAATCAAACTAATTCCACAACCTTTTAATGCTTTTTTTTCCCAAAGGTTCTTCAAAAAATAATTTCACTAGTTTATAATAGAGATCTAGGGAGATCATGGTTTTATTTTAAGTTCTATACTAAGGTTAGAAAAAGACTTACAATTTATTAACACACAGGCTGGTCTAAACTAATTTCCTAACTATTAACATTACTAATAATTACTAGTAACTATTAATAACTATACTAACAGGCTGGATAACTAGCTTGCACTAGGCTTGAAATTAACATTAAATTAATTTTAAAGTAAATTAAAGTTTAATTAAAGTTAATGGTGCTCTGGGCTGGAAATTTCTAAGTGATTCTGAGAGACCCTCATAAATGAGTGGAGAGTTTGGGTTATTTGGGCCTCCCAAAAGGGGAGCTCCTCTCCTTACTCTAGGGCCTCCTTGTTCTTTCCTTCCAGTCTTTTATCCCACCCTTCCCCCATTACCCAAATTCTGAATTTTCTCAGCATAATAAAAGTTTAATAAATGCTTGTTGACAGACTTGAAGACACTCAAAATGCATTTGAACAAGAATCTGAATTGTCCAAAAGATTTTGCTTGGGTAGTTGCAGATAAGTGACTTTTAAAATCTGCTTTCTTAATGGAAAAGCTTTGAGGAAACTGGGTGAAGAAAAGTTCACCAGAAGTGCCTTGGTCACGAATGCAATCCTCCTCATGGGAAATGGAATGTCATTTGACTGCAGCCAGAAACAGGGCTTTCCAAGTGGAAATAGTTTTCCTTTGATTGATTCTCTCATCTTCCCCTAACCACTCCCTCCTCAGCTCCACCAGTCTGGAGGAAGGCAGGAAGCAAGAACAATGGGAATTCCTTTTGGTTATTCCACCTATTATTAAGAAAAAATAAGTGCTGACATCATTTTAGAAAACAGTGTATGGCAAGCTAAATTAGCCAGGGATGAACAGGGAATATCTCTGCCTTGAACCAGTTAGAGTTTATTTGGTATTTTAATTCCATAGAATCATAAAACTTTGGCACTCAAAGGGCCCTTAGATATTTTTTCTGGTCTCGTGTCCTTATTTGAAGGGGTTTTGTTTTTTAGGTAAATAGCCTTCCATTTATGTGGAGAATGTCTTTGGAATGAGAAAAAGGACAGAGAAACTGATTTCCCTTAAACCTAAGAAGTACAGTTGTTTCCATGTCCTGCAGCCAAATACAACATTATATATATCTGTGTGTGTATGTTTGTGTATATGTATTACATATATATGCATATGTGTCTACAGCTATAAAATATTGTATATCTGTATCTATGAGGGCATCTGGGTGGCTCAGTAGACAGAAAGTACTGAGCTTGGAATCAAGAAGACTTATCTTCATAAGTGCAAATCCAGCCTCAGACATTTACTAGCTGTGTGACCCTGGGCAAGTCACTTAACCTTGTTTGCCTTAGTTTTTTTTATCTGAAAATGAGCTGGAGAAGGAAATGGAAAACCACTCTAGTATCTTTGCCAAGAAAATCCCAGATGGGGTCACAGAGTCAGACAGGACTGAAAAACAGCTGAACAACAACAATGTATCTATGCCTACATCCGTGTTTGTATCTAAAATACTTACATATGTAATTTTATTTAAAATATGTGAACATTTTAATAAGTTTAAAGTCATACTTCAGACTTATTTCTGTATAACTATTTTGAATATCTAAAGCCCTAGATTCCACGTCATAAAGAAAGAGTGCAGCCTTCTCTGGCTGGGGAGGCCATTCTCTTATGGGAGGCCCAGGTATCTCTAAACTTAGCTTACACTCAGACCTATCCTTCTTCCAAACTTCACTATTACTGTGAAAACCTCCACCATCAGGTTCAGAATCTCGGTGTCATTCTCTCATCCTTTTTGCTCACACCCCCCTTCTCCCATATCCTATCACTTAGCCAATTCCTCTGCTTCTGCAGCCTTTCTCACGTCTACCCACTCTTTCCTGAACTGCCACAACAGCACCCTCAAAGGTTTTCCTATCTCAAATGCTCCCCTCTCATTCTGTCCTGCAGACGGTTGCCCATAATGCTTTTCCTAAAGTACAGGGTTGACCGTATCACTCCTCTCCTCAGGTTGCAACATTGGCTCCCTCTGACTTCTAGGTTCAAATATAAACTAGTATTTGGCATTCAAAGCTCTTCACAGCCTGGTCTCACTTTACCTTTCTAGATGTGTTACACATTTCTCCCCTTCACATGTTTTATAGATCAGACACACCACCCTTCTTAAGAATTTCCTCATATAACATTCTATCCCCCCTTCCTTCGTGCTGTTAACTCTGGGTAGGCAGGGCCTGGCTTTGCTTTTCTCTTTGTGTCTTTGGCACCCAGCACAGTGCCTGGCGCATTCCAGGCGCTACACAAATGTCTGTTGATTGGTTGACATATTAGAGGCTTTTCTTCTCAATAAATATACTTTCTGCTTGTGTCCCTGCCCAGGATGTTTCCCTGGAAACATTTGAATTTGTCATGTTTGGGGGTAACTTTCTTTCCCAAAGCCACTGCCTACAAAGGTGTTTGAACTTAGAACACTTATTCAGCACAGTGATGGCACTAGAATTCTAACCTCCTATGACAAAGGAATCCAGCCATTAGATCGCTGGACTTGGAGCCAGGAAAGTTTCCGTTCAAATCCCACCTCAGATGTTTGTTAACTGTGTGGCCCTGGGTACATTATTTAACCTCTCGGAGCCTCTGTAAAGTGGGGGAAACAACAGCAACCACCTCAGGGGGTCGAGGTGAGAATCAGTGAGATCACTGTGTAAAGCACTTTGCAAAGCCAAGGTGCTCCAGGAATGAGTCAACTGCTCTTGTCATTCTATTCAGCCCCATTCCCTGGGAGTGATGTTTTTTAACCCCTTTTTTCCAAAGTGGTTCCATGTCAGCCTCACAAAAGATTCACAAAGTTAATAAGGAAGATTTGTTTCTAGAAGCATGGCTGTACAGGTTCTAGGATACATCATTGAAACAATCCCTGCCCTCAAGGAGCTTACAGTCAATATGAATGCAATTAGCACTCAACTAGTTTCACACAAGTGCTGGACCAGTGGTTCATGTCTTTGAAATTAAACTACTCCTTACTATGTAACCAAATTTGTTTTCAAACACGAAAGATATCAGAATAGCACCTTTATATTTCGTTGAGCTTATTGGAATTGTTTGAGATTGGGAAGGTATAGTGAATTCGTAATAAGAGAACCTCGGTTCAAATCTCTCCTCCATGACTTACTATCTGTGTGACTGTAGATAAGTCAATTGACCCATCTGGTTGAGCAAAGGCTCCTTCCAGCTCTAAACCTATGATCTGACCAAGTTCTGAGTCACCTGATTTACCCATTGAGGCCATATAGTATAACGTAGGGTATTACATTATAAAATATTACTAAATCCATGTGAATTAGGGGGTAGAGGGCTAGACTTGGAACCAGGAGGCTGGGCTTCCAGTCTAGCTCTGATGCTTACCAGCTGTGTGATCTTGGATGAAGGACCTAACCTCTCTGGTCCTCAGTTTCCTGACTTGTAAAGTGGGGGGAAATGATGCTTATTTTAATTTCTTCACAGGTTCATTGTGAAGAAACTGAATTGTATATATTCAAGTATTATGGAAATGCAAATTATTATTTTTATAATATATTGTTTTAATATTACAGAATATTATAATGTTATATATTATTATATAGTTATAATAATATCTTAATATTATTTAATAGAATCAGCAAGCAAATCCAACTTCCTCATTTTACAGCTGAAGAAACTGAGGCCTAGGGTATTTGTGTTGACTAGTCCAGAATCACACAGATGAGGAGTTATCTGAAGCAGGCTGGGGACCTTGACTTGACCCTTGAGCCAGTTCTCACTAGAATGAGCTGCCTCCTGGGTCAAAATGACCCAGTTCACACTAACACGTCTGTGTAGAATACGGTCAAATTCCTTGCAGGTGGGGACAATTACTCCTTTTTTTTCTGTTTGTAGGATCTAGCATCGTGACATAATAATGACAATTAGCATTTATATGACACCTGCTTTGTGCCAGGCATTGTACAGTTATTACCTTATTTGATCCTCATAACAATCTTGGGAGGTGGATGCTATTATTATTCCCATTTTACAGTTGAGGACATTGAGGCAAACAGCGGGTGGGTGACTTAGCCACGGTCAGACTCAGATCTTCCTGACTCCGAGCCCAGAGCTCCAGCCTCTGCACCGCTCAGCCACCTCCTGGCTGACTAGCATATGGTAGGCAGCTGATGTTGGCTGACTGGTTGAATTATTAATGACTAATAATTTGGGTGATACATTTGTTGGGTTATATATTTCCTAGGTTCATAAACTTAGATCTGGTATGGATTTTGTGCATTTACTTTTAATTATTTCTTGAGATTGGATCTTCCTATCTCAACCAGGCTAAAAGGGCTTGAGTTGTCCCTCATTGACCCTCTGCTGATTGGCAGGGAAGCTTTAATTTGCTACGCTTCCCACCTGGGCTGGTTTACTCCTCCACAACCTCCATAGAGGCTATGCCTATGTCTATGCCTTTTCTTTTTTTTTCTTTTCTTTTCTTTTTTTTGTAGACACGCAATAGACTTTAGCCCAACTTTAGCTCAGAACTCTTAAGCTCAATAGCCTTCCAGGCAGCAGGGGCTGCCAGCATACAACACTATACACCACTATACCTGGTGGGATCTTCTTTTAATAAGACAAAATGTCTACTTAGTCTCTAAGGAAGGAGCTATTGAAGCATCTGGCAAAACCTAGTGGAATTGGAATACTGATGTAGGCAAATGAGACTCACCCATCTTTATGATGTCTTTGGTTGTAGCATGGCCAAGTCCTACACTACAGCAATCCAGTCATCCTCTTCCTGTTCCTCTTGGTGTTCTCCATTGCCACCATCATGCAGTGCTTCCTCTTCAGTGCCTTCTTCTCAAAGGCCAACCTGGCGGCAGCTTGCAGTGGTGTCCTCTACTTCACTCTCTACCTGCCTCATATCTTGTGCTTTGCTTGGCAGGAACGTATGACAACCCAGATGAAGATGACGGTGGTAAGTATCTTTCTCTTTCCCTGATGGTACGGGAATGTTCTAGTGTTAGTTTAATGCCTGTTCTCTGAGAAGGGTTGATTGGTACCAGGTATCCTAGAAGTATCACATAAGAGCAACTTGCCTAATTCAATATTTTCCAACTTAAGGTTAGTACCACAAACTGAATCAAAATCAAGCAGAAGAGAAATACACCCACAGTTGAAGGAGGTGGGAGAGATTGGGAAACCAGGAATATTCTGGGGAGGGAAGATGAAAAAAAGAATGATGGAGAAAGCTCACCCCAGCCTGCTTTCTGGTAGCCTCCTATTCTCACTGGTTATTCTTACTGGCTAGATGCTAAATTTTGCTGTTTCTGTACTGTCAAATCACTTTTATGTTGAACTATTGAACACTGTTGTGTTAAACAACTGAAACACTGTTGTCAGTGTTCTCTAAAACTGGCACCCTAGGACAAAGCTCCGACAGCCCTGCCCTGGTTTGGCTACTTGATAACATTGGTTTCAGGAAACATAGGGCTAAAATTCATAGGCTAAAAGGGGGTAGAAATAAGTTTCTTGTGTTGAGGTTCCTCACATTTGCCCTTGTCTGACCTGCTAGATCAAGCTGAACTAGAAGCAATTTGTGAAACTCAGATCAACTTTATGGCCCATGGAGCTCATTTGAAGATCTAGAATGGCCCTTTTTCTTCCTTTCTTCTTTTCCCTGATTGAACAGTGCCATACATGGTAAAATGCAACAAATCTGGGATTTGGAGTCGAATAAACTAGGTTCAAAACCTGGCCCTGCTATTTATTAACTTCTTCTGTGCTTCAGTATAAAATGAAAGAGTTGAACCAGATACCTTGCAATGTCCCTTTTATATCCAAATCTATGTTTTTACAATACCTGTGTTGGTGATTAAGCTTCCAGCATCAACTTTTTAGATTTTCCCAATGGACCTAAATTTTTTAAAATGTGTTTATTTTTAGTTTTCAACATTCACTTCCATAATCTTTAAATTTTCTCCACCTCCTTCCCCTTCCCCCTCCCAAAGACGGCGTGCAATCTGATATAGGCTCTACATATACATTCTCATTAAGCACATTTTCACATTAGTCATGTTGCATAGAAGAATTAGAATGAATAGGAGGAACCATGAGAAAGAAAAAACAAAAACAGAGAAAAACACAAAAAGAGCAAGTAGTGTGCTTTGATCTAGATTCAGACTTCTTCTTTCTTTCTCTGGATATGGTTATCATTTTCCATCATGAGTCTTTTGGAGTTGTTTTAGGTCCTTGCATGGCTGAGAAGAGCAAAGTCTATGAAAGTCAGTCATTGCATAATGTGGCTGTTAGTGTGTACAATGTTCTCCTGGTTCTGCTCACTTCCCTTAGCATTAATTCATATAAGTCTTTCCAGGTTTTTCTGAAGTCTGCCTGTTCATCATTTCTTATAGCACACTAGTATTTCCCAATGGACGTAAATTTTTTAATCTCCCTCCAAATGTCCTTAAACTGAAGCCCTAAAAATACATGCATAAAATGGATGCAGAGATAACCTGGCAAATCCAGGAAAGTAGGGAGACCAGGGATTGTCATTTGCTTATCTAAGAGACCTGTCAGTCCAGGAAGCCTCAGTAATTAACTCTGCCTTCACTGTAATTATTTCCAAGTGTCTCCATCTCTGATGGCTCATTAAAGCAGGATAAACTGCCTCATATTCCTTTAGAGAGTAGTTCTCTTACCCTTCCTTTCTTCTCCAAGTCTCTCCATTACCATTCAGGGTCTGGTGGGGGAGGAATGCCATCTGACTCTAGTTTGGGAAAACATCTAATACCGTAGCTCTTATTCCTCCCTGTTTACTTGCTGTTTGTCACTCATTTCTGGCACTAAATGCATAGTTAATTGTTGATCTTGATAACACGACCTTTTTCAAACTGTCCACAATGGTCAGGCAACAACAATTCTTTTCCACTCAACATGTGAGCAGTACTGGTCAGTTCCTGCAATAACTGGGCAGACAGGAGGACCACTATGAGGATTCTCCTGACGACCAAGTTTGCCAGGGATGCAGAGACCATACATAACCTGTCTAGGGGCAGGAGAAAGATCTGGGCATCACAGAAATATGTCTGGAGACCACCTTCCTCCTCAAAGTAGAGCCTCTAAGTCCCACTAAGTTCCTCAAAACGCTGAAGGTCTTTTAGGTAAGTGAAAACATGTTCAGCATGTACACCAGTAGTGGTGTCCAACATGTACACTAGTAGCCGAGCAGTGATACAGACCAGGGGCTCTGTGGAACCCTGATTAAAGGGAGCCTACTCCCCTTCCAAATTTCCTGTGTTGATACCCTGGGGAATTCACCCACCTGGCTTGTCTTCCATGCAAACAGCCTGAGAAAACAAACGCAGTGGTCTTTGGTCTGAGCAAACACTTACTGAGAGGCTTTCTTTGAACTGCCTTTTTCCAAAAACTGGAAATTTCAAATCTGTAGCCAAGGCTGCCACTGCTGTGGCAGTTCTAACAGATCACATTGGAGCTGCTGCGTATGTAAATTCTGGTCATTAGGGAATAACGTTCCACTCGGTCAGTTCTGTAAACAAGTGGAAATGCACTTCTTATCCTGGAGAATAAAAAACGACTTAAAACTGGCACCATTTTTAAAAGAGAGGACTTCTCTGCTGTCCCATGGATCAAACTATAGTTCGCATCTCTTTTCCCTCTGCTCAGTTTCTTTTCTTCTGGAAAGTGAAGTGATTTAGAATGCTGGACCTGGGGTCAGAAGGATCTAAATTCAGTCCCTCAGTGCCTCAGACACTTACTACCCATGAGGCTCTGGGCAAGTCACTTAATATCTCTCCACCTCAGATTCCTCCTCTGTAAAATAGGTGTAATAATAATACTAATAAACCTTACAGGATTGTCATGAGATCCAATATTTGTAAAATGCTTTGCAAACCTTAAAGCACTATTTAAATGCTAGTTATCATGAGCATATCAGAGAGCATGGTCTGGGCATGCCAGGGTGTGCCATCATACCAGCCTGTGCCCCTTATGTGGTCCATGACATAATCAAACTGCCCTCATGAGCACACCCTGCACCAGTGAGACAGTGAGACAGCATCCCCTGGCTTGCTCTCCCTGGGACACTTCAGCTTAGGGCACATAGACTTCTTTTGTAGAGTCCTCAACTCCTCTAGAACTGGACCAAATATTTGGTATTACATGATCCGCAGCATGTGGGGGAAGGTGGCTGATGGGTCCTAGGACCCTGTTTTACTTTGGCGTGTTGTTGTTGCTGCTCTTTTGTTATGGGGAGAGGAGGGAAGGAAGTTGGGAAGAATCTTGAACCTGGGATTTCATGAGAAATACCAACGTGGAAATTCCTTCTCACAGTACAGATTGGCAACTCATCTGCACCATATTAGTCCTAGAGAGCTGCCTAGAGTCAGGAAGAAAAAAAATAACTTGATCAGAGTTGCCCAGCTAGTATGAGTCAGAGAGGGAACTTGAACCCAGGGCTGTCCTCACTCAAAGGCTGACTCTCTAGGCAGTATGCTATGTTCCTTCCAGTATCCTGAGTCCTCATATTCGATGTGATTCATAGGATCATAAATTTAGAGCCAGAAAGACCTTGCAGGTGATTGAGTCTTATCCCCTGAAACCATCAATCAACAAATATTGAAGTGCCTGCTATTTGCCAAGCACAGTGCTAGGTGCTAGAAATACAAGTTACAAAGAGTGGAGCCAAGTCTGCAGCTGAGGAAGCTGAGGCCCAGAGGAATTTAGGGCCATGTTCCAAGTCGACATCTGGTAAGTATCTGATATGTAACAATATCCAGCATGTTAAGGTTTGCAAAATGCATTACAAATACCTCATTTTGTCTTCCTAACAACCTTGGGAGGTAGGTACCACATGCCCATTTTACAGATGAGGAATCTGAGAAACAGAGATGAAGTGACTCACCCAGGATCACCTACCACTAAGTGTCTGAGACTGAATTTAAACTCAGGTCTTCCTGAGTATGGGCTCAGTATTCCATTCAGGGCTACAACTAGCTGCCTTCAACCCACGGTTTCTGGCTTCTATTCCCTGGTTGGAGAGGTGGTCCAGACAGGGGCTGGGGGGAATTCCCAGAGGCCTGAGGGTCTCTGTCACACCTCCTGATTCCCTCATCTTTCTTCAGCCTTCCAGTGTTAACAGAATACCCGAACACAGTAAGCACTTAATAAGCGCACTAGTCTGATTGACCCTGGAGGGAAGTACACAGGCCTTCTCCTAGCACTCTTTCTACTTCCTGTATACTCATGTTTGTCATTGTGTTATGTGAAGGACTGTCCTGCAAGTCCTGGGACACCTGCCCTAATATCTGTGACTTTTTTGCCCAGAGCCTGCTGTCTCCTGTGGCATTTGGGTTTGGCACCGAGTATTTGTCTCGCTATGAAGAGCAAGGCCTTGGACTCCAGTGGGGCAACATTGGCAAGAGTCCCATGGAAGGGGATGAATTCAGTTTCTTGCTCTCCATCAAAATGATGCTGATGGATGCAGTCCTTTATGGCTTTCTGGCCTGGTATCTTGATCAAGTATTTCCAGGTGAGTAAAGCTCTGCCTAGATAAAATGATGTTTCTTGTTGCCTTTGGACACATGGTAAAACAATCTTCGCCAGCTCCCCTTTTTTTGCCTCTTTAAGGAAGAACCTCTTAGACACACTTCTTTTAGTTGTTGTGGTAGTAGTATTATTTAGTTGTTTCCAGTCATGTCTGGCAGAGTTAAGCACCTTGCCCAGGGTCACATAGCTAGGAAGTGTCTGAGACCAGATCTGAACTCACAAAGATGAGTCTTCTGGCCTCTGGGTCCAGCACTCTATCCACTTTACCATCTGGCTGCACCCATTTAGTTGTACCTTCCTTCTGTTTTCTGGTTTCATTCATAGAGGTGATGCCAAAATGAATATTTCTTTCAGCAGTATTTATTGGTCATTGGACAAGAAGCTTACATTTAGAAGCCAGTAGTTAAGTTAATGTCCATAGATGATCTAAGCGCCCTCTCCTTTTTTTTTTGCTTTTTGGAGGGCAGTTGGGGTTAAGCGACTTGCCCAAGGTCACACAGCTAGCTTTGTGTGTGTGTGTGTGTGTTAGGTGTCTGAGGCTGGATTTGAACTTAGGTCCTCCTGAATCCAGGACTGGTGCTCTGTTCACTGGGCCACCTAGCTGCCCCTCTCTCCTCTTATTTTTGCAACTCTGCCACCATCATTGCAGAAGCAGAAATAGTGGACAAAGAAGACTAAGGGCCATTTTGTTTCTTTCTCTTTCTTTGTTTCTTACTTTCTTCAGAGTAAGATCTTTGAAGATATTACTTCCCTCAGGGCAGACATGTCCTGGGTTCTTCCATTTCCCCCACTCCTTCCCTGCCCATTCCCTGCCTTCACTACTCTTCACATTTCATTGGTAGGGTACTCATCAAATGATACTATCTGGAACAGGAAATCCAAGAGCAAATAGAGCACATGGGACAGCCATTCTGCCCACTGGGCTTGGGGACAAGCTCTTCCCATATTATCAGGATCAAGCTCCTGGCATCATATAGAATCTTAGGGACATAAAGAACTTCCATGGTTACCTAATCCATCCTCCTAATTTTGAGATAAGAAGACTGAATTCCTGATAGATTAAGGGATTTGCCTCCCATCACAAAGAGGGAATTTGGAGACAGGCTTCTGTGTTGTTGATGGGAACTAGTTCAACAGAGGCAAAGTTACCAGATGCTTTTATGATGGCTGATGAAGCAGCATTCTTCATAAATTTCCAAGAAGGCCCAAGATTCCCAAAGCCCTGCATTTCCCAAACCCCCGAATATCCCGGCACAGTGCCTAGCATATAGGAGACACTTAAATGTTGATTGATTGATTCATTGATTGATTCCTCCTGCCTGCAGCACAGCTCCTTCATCAGTGCTGTCCAGCATAATGAAAACATTTTTAAAGTATCATCTAACTCTAAGAAAAAAAAAAATACCATGTCCCTACAGCTAGAAAAGGCCTATCTTGATTTAAGCGACCTTTAATAAAGTCGACTAAAAATCAGTTTCTGTACTTAAACAGTGAGTGGGTATTTCTCCCATTGATATCTTGCCTAATTTGTGAGTCTTAAAGGATACAGGTCGGCAGCATGAGAGAGTGAGTCTGGAGTTGACTCTAGACGAAGTACTGGTTTGTGTGAATGTAAACTCATGACTGTTTGATTATTTTAGGGAAATCTTCAGACAAAAGAGTAACCAAACCATAACCAGGGAGTGGTAGTGCTCCTGATGCAGGGTGATAGCACTCCTTTAGCAGGGAGAAGAAACTGAACTTAGAACTTCATTAATAAGAATAATTAATTACCATGGGAAGCTACCAGATGGCCCACTTCTTCTCTGGGACAGCTTCACCCCCATGGACCCACTGTGCTTGGCTTCCTGCCATTTCCAAAAAAGCATATCTGAGGGTCTCTATACATACATTGGGGAAGGGGGGGTGGTCAGTGTCCTAGGGGTTCTATGGGACATTTTTCCTACGTCCTTTCCCAATCTCCAACCTAATTTGTACGAAAGAGGTTTTTTGAGGGCACCTTTCATGAGTCTCGTCCTGAGTATGTTCTGTAGCTCTTGTCCTCGGCACTGACATTGCTCATTATAGCTTTGATGAACAGACAGGGAGTCAGCACAGTCTTGCTTCTTTCCTACCCTCCAATAAGGCGTTCCATTAGGGCCACAGAATGATTGGCTAGACTACAGATGTCTAGCTTTTGGTCATTTGTTCCCATAAACATCATATAATCATAGCTCTGGAGCTGGAAAGCACCTTGCAGACCATCTGCTCGAGCCCCCTCATTTTACATCTGAGAAAACTGAGGTCTTAAGACCCTGTGACTTGCCCAAGGTCAAGTGGGTAGCATTTGGTAGGGCTGTGATTTAACTCAGGACATTCCCACTACACCAAACTATTTATGTGGCTGTGGGCCCCTCTCTTTTCTGTTGGCTTTAGCACCCTAACTTTCCTGAAAACATAAGAAAACCAGCGATAGAAGAATATGAGAAAATGTTAGAAAACCCAGGCTCCTTTGACAAAAGCAGGCAAAGCGCCAGGTCTTTGTGAGAGGCTGTCATTCCGGTGTGTTATGGCTAGTGAAACTATAAATATCTGTAATTACAGCCTGAGATTCACACAGATAAGTCCCAGGCACTTACAAGAATGTAGTTGGGCGGGGTCCCACTTAGAACATTTAGTCTACACCTCCTTGTTTATGTGTGTTTGTGTGTGTATTTTCCAGGGGACTATGGAACACCGCTTCCTTGGTTTTTCCTTCTGCAAGAGTCCTATTGGCTTGGAGGTGAAGGTGAGTCCTGAAAACCTTCTGCCTGGAACCAGTTGTGCCATCCTTTCCTGCTGAGATGTGACTGGGTGGCTCAGAGCGCTTTCTGGAGCAGCTGGAGAGATTCCAGTGGGAATGCCAGCTGCTGGCTTTGAACCTGGCTAGGCTATCATTAGGAAGGTGTTATTAGTTGGTGAGTCAGTGTGCCACCTGAGGGCCCTCTGCTGCATTGCAGAGGCATTTGGGCATCTGAGAACATCCGCCACATGTGTCCCCAGTGTGTGTGAGAGATGTCTGATAAGCCCTTTGATTCTTGACTACATGAGTGAGGGAGATTGAGTAACCCTCCAAGGAGAAGCCTGAAACAGTATTCCTTTCACCATTGGGTGTTAATGACTGTTAAAAGCCTTTGGGATGGGGGCAAGATGATTGATCTCTGAGCACGGCAGAATCAATCGCACAATTTCTGAGTCAAATGAGACCCTGGAGGTGGATTAGCACAACCCCCTGCCGCCTCCCAAATCTCCCTGTGGTGTTTCTTACATTTAGAGGCCAGTAGCTGGATCAATGTCCCAGACATACTCTCCTCCTCTATTTGTATCCCCATCGTTAACAGAGAGGAGAGAAGACAGGAAATAAGCATTGATTAAGCTTCTTTTCTGTGTCAGGCACTGTGCCTTACTTTACGAATACGATCTCTTTAGATCCTCACAACAGCCCTGTGAGGAAGCTACCATTATGATCCCCATTTTATACTAGAGGAAACTGAGTCCAACAGAGGTCAAGTGACTTGCCCAGGGTCACACAGTGTCTCAGGCTGGATTTGAACTCAGGTCTTCCTGCCTCTAGGCCCAGAGCTGCATCTTCTGTACCACTCTGTGAGTATTTAATAGGTACTTTTTCATTCATTCATTCAGTTTCAGGGGTGCTTGAAGCTTTCTGTGTTATAGACCCCTTTGGCAGCCCTGTAAAGTTGCCCGGGCCCTTTTCAGAATCATGTTTTTAAATGTGTAAAATAGAATGCAGAGGCTTAAAAAGAAAACTATTAGATTGAAGTCACTTTTTCCCCATCCAAGTTCACGGACCCCCTGGGATCTATCTACAAACGATCCTGCAGATCCCAAGTCAGGGATTTCTGATTCCAAGTCTTCTAATCTCTGCTGCAAAGGACTCTGCCCCTGTCCACGCTTCAGCTCCCTGCCTCCTCCAGCTCTCTCCCAGCCCCACATGTTGCTGGCAGCTGCCTTCACGCTCCCGACATGCTTTTGTGCTTACTTTGCACGAACTTTTATGCAAGGTTAGGGAAGGGTTAGGGAAGAGATAGAGTTCTATATCTACCGTCAGAGGACCTGGATTCGAATCCCAATGATGCCATGTACTTCCTGTGTGACCGTAGGCGAATCACTTTCAGCTCATTTCATTTCAGCTTCTCGTTTCAGCATCTCATTCTCATTCTCATTCTCATTTCAGCTTCATTTGTAGCTGAAATGATCAGGGGAGTGGGCTGGATGGCGTTTAGCTCTGCGCCTATGATCTTGTGTGGGTTTTCTCCAATAGGGCGCGTAGGCTCCTCTGTTACATCTTTGTCCTTATATCCCCAGAACTGAGCCAAGTGCCTGGTACACAGAGGTGGATTAATAAATGCTTGTTGAATGAATGAATGAATGAATGAATGAGGGAAGGAAGGAAGGAAGGAAGGAAGGATGGAAGGAAGGAAGGAAGAAAGGAAGGAATTGAACCTCTCTTGAAACCCTCATCCTCCTCCCTCCTTTTCACCTGTCTTCATCCTCTCAAACTCTTCAAAAGAACAGGTGGTTCTCTCAAGATGAAGAAACTTCCAGGGTTTCTTGGGGGTTAATCCTCAGAATAAATATTCTCAGGTCCTTTCCATGTTGACACAAGAGCTCAGAAGGCCCAAAGTGAGGAGAGATCTGGGTATTTGTTCTACCATGAGGCTTTAGATAAAAGTTCAGCCTCCCCATTCATTGATCAAGAACACCTGGCCAAGATTGAATCCCCACCCCCCACCCCCTTTTCTTTTTGGTATCTGGGGACAGAGGCAGAGAATGAAACTTCAGGCACAAGGCCTTAAGGCAGGCTCTGTTGGCAAAGGAAATGCTTCCCAACTTGAAAGGTGAGAAGCTGGCCTTACCCTCTCCTCCCTTTCCCCATCCCCCACCTGCCCTCCCCTGTGCTTTTTGGTATTCACTCTGTAGTAGTGGGGCTTGGGTCTAGGTTAGCCCTCCCCAGGAAGACCCTTCAAACATCCATGGAGGTCTTACCCTCCAGCTTTTATAAGGCTTAAGTGATTAAAAAAAATAAACACAGAACATTCAGACAGCTTGGTGTTTGTCTGTACAACTTCTCCCATTTATTTTTAGATAATCGTTAAGCATTCATTAAGCATTTACTATGTTCCAAGCATAGGGATAAATGCTGGTGATACAAAGGAAGGCAAAAACCAGTCCCTGACCACCAAGAGCTTACATTATAATGGGAAAGAATGAATTCATTTTGCAAAGAAAGATAGTGAAAAGGTAGGGTTCTTTTGGATATGAGAATCTTCTATTCAAAGGGGCAGATTTTGGGAGCACTGGAGAAACCCTACTTTGCTATAAAAGGTAGAAAACCTATTTGGAGTGTCCTTATAAACAGGTTGTCTGTCCTTAAGTCTTATCATACCACAACTCCACTGCATCATGAAAATTCTTTTAAGAACCATGTCCTTTATCAGAAGGTAAATAGCAATGAGGAGGTTAGGAGTACCAGCCTTGGAGTCAGGAGGACCTGAGTTCAAATCTGGATTCAGACATTTAACACTTACTAGCCCAGTGACTCTGGGCAAGTCACTTAACCCCAATCACCCTACTTTCCCTTTCCAGTAAACAAACAAACAAAAAAAAACAAAAAAAAAGAAGAGGGTATATAGCAGAGAAGGACACACAGTTGGATTTGCCTAAATATCCCTCCTCCTCCCCCATGCACACATGCCCCTCTGATCACAACGGGGCAGCACTGGGACAACTGGGACCAGAGAGGTGGATCTGGAGGGGGTTTTAGAAATCATCTAATCCTACCCCCCTCATTTTAATGGATGAGGGAACTAAGGCAATCATTTCAGTTCCCTCTGAGGAGAAAAGAGTTGCCCAAGGTCACAAGGATAGCAAATGGCAGAGCCAAGACTCAACCTCCAAAGGTATCCCCTACCTATGTACCCCTCGCCCTCCCAATTTCTCACGGGTGATTGTCTGGTATGTAAAAATGCATAGGACCCAGAGAGTGAATAATGAAACATACCTCCCCCTTCCGGGTGGAGAAGCAGAGGCTGCTAGGGCAGAATGTTAGAGACAGATTCAGGCAAGGTATGGTATTGCATGATTTTTGTATATAGGTGTGATGAGGGGGTGGAGGGACAGAGGGGCAGATTTTTTTTTCTCCAAAAGAAATGACTATGATATAAAAACGAAAAGTAGCAACCAAGGCTATCTTTAAAAATAGCAAAGGAGTTCCCATTGTGAGAGGACCCACCTCTACCCCTCACCTCCATCTCTCCCACTTCCCCCACTGCCTTAATGGGGCCCTGGACTAGGGAGAAGAGCACTAGATATCTGAAGACCAGATAAACCTTGCCATCAAACCCAAGTTAAAAGCTCCCTCCTGATAGGCTCTTCCACTTCTGGGCACATCCCAATGCACTGAAACTGTCTGACTTTCAATAAAGCTTGTATTACAAAGCCCTCTGGAACGGCCGTGACTCCTGGGCACAGATTGCGCAAGGGGGCACCCAGGAAGCCTGAATGAAAGCTCTCCCGGTTTCAGTACGTCACAGGCGGTTGGGGAGTTAGGCAGGGGCGGTGGGGGTGGGGGTGGGTACCCGGAGGGGACCCTATGCTCATCATGCTGACTCAGCCTTCCTGGCTGCTTCTCACTGGGAAGACTCCTCTTATCTCCTCTCCCACCCACTCGCCTTTCCCAGAGCCTATTCAGAGAGTTAACTCTGACTTTTGGTCCCTCTAGGATGCTCAACAAGAGAAGAAAGGGCCCTGGAAAAGACTGAACCTATAACAGAAGAAATGGAAGACCCAGATCACCCAGAGGGGATCCGTGGTATAAACTCTAGACTGAAGTTCTTAAACTTATGTGTCCTGGCCCCCTTTGGCAGGCCAATGACACCTATGGGCCCCTTCTCAGAATCATGCTTTTCAATCCATAAAGTAAAATATATGAGCTTAGAAAGGAAACAAATTCTATTGAAATACAGGTGTGTGTGTGTGTGTGTGTGTGTTTAAAGTTCACAGACCCGAGATTAAGAACCCTTGCCCTAAATTTTAAAAAAATTACAAATATTTGTGTGTATAATAAAAAGAAAAATAATCCAAAAAAACTTTAAAAGACAATAAAAAGAATAAAAATAATTTTTAAAATAGAAAAAGGAATTAAAAAAAAGAATCTATGCCCTACTTGGACAAATAGGGAAACCCAAGCAAAGGAAAGGGGAAGTCTCTGAAAAGTAAGGTCAGAGTAACACGTTTAACTTGGTTGAAAGAAAACCTAGGGAAATTAATGGTCTTCATTGACAAAAACTAAAGCTGAACCCTTTGGAAAGGACCAGTTGCATATATGCAGAAAAGCATGGGGCAGGGGGAAAGAAGGGGGGACACTCAGACAGGAGCATGAATTTCCTGGAGAAAGCCTGTCCTGAGGTGTTTGTGCCCTTGTTAAGTGAATCCCAAGTGAATTACACAAATACTCTGACTTCACTTCCGAGGATTTAGCAGGAACAATTGGTTTGGGTCACTAGGCCCTGAGACGGATATGAGCTATGAGGAAAGGCAGAAAATAGAGCCAATGCCCCGACTATATGTGCGGTGAGAAAGCCAGCTCCAGAGAGCCTTCCCCTACTTCAGCTGTGCTCCAGAAAATCTGAGAGCCCCATCCCTCTGGTCTAAGCTACCTAATGATTCCTAACTGGTGGGCCCAGGTTCAAAGTCGTCATTTTCCTAACCTTAATTCCCATTTTTTTATGCCAGGATGGCATTTCAAATTTCTTTGCAGTGGTCAACAAGACCAGCCATAGAGTCAGAAAAACATGGGTTTAACCCCCTACCTTGGACATATACTAGTTGTGTGAATATGGAAAAATCAATCACTTAAACTCTGAATGCCTCAGTTGACTGACTCCAGGCAGGAGCATAGATTTAGAGGAATGGTTTTCTACCTGTGGTTCATGACCCCTTTGGGGAGGGTGGAATGGGGTCGCCTAAGGCCCTCAGAAAACACACATTTTCGATGGTCTTAGGAACCAAGACACCTAGACACAGCTCCTCTATCTGTCTCCAGGCAGGTCCACCTATGACAGATACGCCCACATACAAGTATTAAAGGGTCCCACATACAAGTATTAAAGAGTCGTGGCATTAGGAAAGTTGGGATAATTTAGGGCTAGAAAACATCTGAGAGGTCATCTAATCCATTTTATAGGAAAATGTTTAACAACCAGCTCTCCAGGGAAAAGGATGCCATAACTTTAAAGTTTAACCTACATTATTAACATTTTCTCTATCATGTTCTTAAGTCTATATAACCAACAAAAAGTAAGTTAAGCCTCTCATTGTAGTATTTGCCAATTTCTGAAGTATAAAGGCCCATACTGAACATTTAGCAACCAGCTCTCTGGAACCAGGAGAAGCTAGTTCCAGCACACTATTGCTTCTGGAACCCTGGTCTGGTAAGGAGAACAGTGAGCCTGGATGAGGAGACAGCTCTTGCCCAGTTAGAAAGCTGGGTTGATGTGGCTTTGCCATTAAGGGATCTAAAGTAGAAATACCATGTTAGGGGCCAGGAAAAGACCTAACACCCCAACTCATCTGCCAACTTCTTTTTCTCTAAGATACCTTCTTTGAGAGAGAGCTCCCTGGACTGGTCCCTGGAGTGTGTGTGCAAAATCTGGTGAAGGTCTTTGACTACCAAAGCAAGCCAGCGGTGGACCGCCTGAACATCACTTTCTATGAGAACCAGATCACTGCCTTCCTTGGACACAACGGCGCTGGGAAAACCACCACCATGTGAGGACTCAGGAAACCATCCAGAGGAGCCTCAGGCTTCACATTGGGGTGGGGTAGGGGAATGCACTCTTTTCCCAGTGATACATCTTAGGATCTAAAACTTCCGTCAGGGCTTATTAGCTTAAGTGCTATGAGATCTCTTCAGTGGTAAGTTGGGGGAACTACTTGGTACAATGGATAGAACATTGGGCCTGGAATCTGCAAGACCTGAATTCAAATCCAGCCTCAGACGCTTACTAGCTTTATACAAGTCACTTAACCTCTGTCTGCCTCAGTTTCCTCAACTGTTAAAGGGGGTACTTAACCTCCCAGGGTTGTCATAGTAATTATAAAGTGCTTTGCACAATGCTTAGCATGCAGTAGGTGCTTAATAATAAGTGTTCCCTTCCCCTCTGATTATCTTTTATTCTTGTGGAGGTGAAGAATGAACCTGAGGTTTTATTGCTATAGAGAAATCCCAGTGAGGAAACCCTCTTCTACCCATGCAAGCTGGGAGCTGCTCCTCTACTTCTGGTCTTAGCGAGAATTGTTTGGGGCACTGAGAAGTTAATGGACTTGCCCAACTTTAGATGGCCTTTATGCATCTGAACCACGACTTGCCCACAGCTCCTTCCCATAACAGAGACCAGCTCTCTATCCCCCACACCATGACACACCTCCTGACTTCACTTCATTAGAGCGTCTCATGTTATCTAGACTGTAAGCTCTTTGAGGGCAGGGACTTTGGCTTTGTACCCCTAACAGGGTCTCGCACACATTGAGCGCTTAATTAAGAGGACTGCCAATTTAGAACTAGAAGTGACCTCTGTATGATCCAACTCCCCATTCTACAAATGAGGACGCCAAGGCCCAGGAACCAGGGAGATGAAGCAACTTGCCCAAGATGATGCATGAGCAGAGGTGGGATTTGAACCCAGGTCCTTTGAGCAGAGCCAGTTTTCTTTCCACCGCCTCATTTGACACAATTCTTACATACCTTTATATACTACTTACTTGGTGCCGCAGACTCTGTGCTAAGGGCTTTATAATAATTTTTGTTGTTCAGTTGTGTACAATTTTGTATGGCCTCATTTGGGGTTTTCTTGGCAAAGATACCAAGTGCATTGCCATTTCTTTCTCCAGTCTAGGGAAACTGAGGCAAACAGGGTGAAGTGACTTGCCCAGGGTCACTCACGTGGGAAGTATCTGAGGCCAAATTTGAATTCATGAAGAGGAGTCTCCCTGACTCCAGGCTGGCGCTCTACCCACTGCACCACCTGGCTGCCCCATCTTTACCTCATTTGGTCTTCACACTTAAACTCTTTGTATCATCAATAGTGCCTCTTCCCCTCTTTCTAGTCTTAGCCCTTCCTTATTCTCCTCGTCCTCGGTTCCCACAACACTGACCTTCTGGCATTCTCCTCCTCTCTGCTTCATCTCTTGTCTCAGAGTCTTAACATTAGCTATCTGTCCCTCCTATCTACAATGCTCTTCCACTACCCAGTTTCTCCAATTTCTAGTAAGTCCGGGTCAGATCCTTCTTTCCGCAGAATATCTCTTCTGGTCCCCTCTGTCTGCCTCCCTTCCCCTCTAGGTCATCTTCCATCCACTCTCTCTCTCTCTTGTATCTGCCTGGTTATTTACCTCTGCTGTCCCCCTTCTGGAATGTGGGGTGGGGTAGTGGTGCTATATGTAAATCCCTTTACCTTTCTTTGACTCTTCAGGGCTTAGCTCATACATAGGAAATTATTCTCTCCCGATTGTTTCATGGTCATGAATGAGACTGAATTGCATTCTTCCTCCTAAATAATGTTGGCTCCTTTCTGGGTTGTAATAGCAGAAGGAGAGTTATCTGATCTGAGATCTCATGAGATATCTTTTACACATGCAACTCCCAAAGCTCTAATAAAGGCAGAGCTTATGAAAGCCAACGTGGCACTGCCAGAGAGAACCGACCTGGATCTTGACATTAGTTAGGAAGGCTTGGGTTCAAATGCCACCCCTGACACTTGGACACGTCACTGAGCCAGGAAATCCTCTAGGACTCTAAGCTACTGAATGGGAGAAGTTTCCTCACTGAACATCATTGAAAATCTGGGTCAAGACTAAAATAAAATGTGAAAGGGAGTGTGGTGGTAGTGGAGGGAACTCCAACAGTCAGGGTTAAAGACCTGAGTTCAGATTCCAGTTCTGGTCCTTTTTTTTTTAGTTGTGTGACCTTGAAACAATCAAGTAACTTCTCGGGGTCTCAGCTGCCTCATCTATAAAATGGGGGTGATAATATAACTACCTCGCAGGATTGTCATGAAGAAAGAGCTTCATAAAGTGTTAGATGAATGGAAACCAGCATTACCATGACTAGCCTTAAAGGAGTGAGCTGGGGGTGGGCTTGAGAATCCAATAGGTTGATGTCTAGAGAGTGATTGTTTCCAGAAGGCCTGGGTTCAAGTCCTACTTATCAGATGTATCTACCTGGGGGATTAATGTACCCTCTTTGAGCCTCAGTTTTCTCATCTGTAGAATGGGGACAATAATAGCTACAAGGAGGGCTTGAACCCAGGTCATCTGGGCTCTGAATCCAACAAATTCACTAGATTACACTGCTTTTCATTGTCAAGAACTTCATACTTGAATAACTACATGTAAAGTGCTTTACCAACATTAAATCATTATATGAATTTAGGTTATTGTTATGGTTAGATGTAGATAAATCGTCACATGGCCTCGCCTTAGTAATAGGTTGGGGGGTGTTAAATTACTTTTTGGTGCACTTCTGCCTTGGTTTAGGCATGTTTTTAGAGCAAGCTGTCAGATATGAGGTTAAAAAGCAGAGCGGTTCTTAGAAGATGGTGGGAGGGGACATGGAGACGGCCAGAAAAAGCTCCTAGGCGTCTCTCTAGACTTTCCTGAGAGTTCTCTAATTGGGAGATGGGATATGGAGCTAGTAAGCTACATCCCCAGGGAGCGGCAGATATCTCCGCTGGCGCAGAGAGCCCAAGAGTAGGATAGCCTTTGGGTCTCTTGGTTTCTGGCAGGAGATAAGGAAGGAGCAGCAGACGTACACACCCAGCGTTGGAATGTTCCCGGGAAGGGAACGGAATGTCAAGTCCAAGACATCGTCTTTGCTTCTCTTGCCCTCTAGTGGTCCTCAGTGGACATTTCACTTGTATGCACCCGTGGGGTTGCGCAGGCAGAACAGAATCCTGGAAACTTAGATTTAGAAAGGACTTGGCTGAGGTTGTCTGAGAACACGGAATCGGGCAATCCATAATTAGCACCTACGTTGTGCCGCGTGCTAAACATTGGGAATACAAAGGAAAAGCAAAAATATCCCCTGCCCTCGGAGAGTTTTGGTTCTATTGAAGTAGAAAACATGTAGATACATAAGAGCATGTGAGACCGGCGCTGGGCAGATGGAAGGGAATTTTAGACTGCTGAATTTGCACTTGAACTGAATCTTGAAGGAGTTCAGGGATTCTAAGAGTTGGAGGTAAGGAGGGAGAGCATTCCAGGCATGGAAAACAGCCTTTGTGAAAGGCTGGACAGGAGATGGGAGGAACAGCCAGGTGTCCAGTAGGACTAACCCAAGGAGTAGGGGCTAGGGTTATGAAGTGCTTGCTTTAAATGTTAGCCAGAGGATTTGATGGCTCAGGTAACAGGGAGGCTTCAGCATTCATTGAATGGGGGTGAGTGGTGATGTGGTCAGACCTGTGTAAGCGTTGGAGGGGCCTTGGAAACCAGTTCTCTCCCCTCACTTTTGGGTTGAGTAAGCTGAGGCCTAGAGCACTGAAGTCTACTTCTGCCTGAGGAAGCAGTGAGGAAGTGGCAGGGCTAAGATTAGAACCCAGACCCTTAGACTTCAAATTCAAGATTCTTTTCATTAAGCCATGCTATTCTAAACCAACCCCTTCATGAAACGCAAATCTTTTTTAAAATTACTTCCCTAAAAATTAATCCAGAGGCAGCATGATATTGTGGATAGAGAATGAGTCTGGAGTCAAGTAGACTTGAAAGTCCTGCCTCTGACACATATTAGTCACAACCTTTAACCTCATAGGACCCCAGGGACCTCATTCAGATTATAAATTATAGATGAATTGCCAATTTACATGATGGAAGGGAGTTTCTATACCTGGAGGTGCCCAAATTAATGCAATCACAGATCTAGACAAACAAAAAAATCATTCAAGCCTCTGTTTAAACATTTCCCAGAGATGGGGGGCTCCTTACCCCATAAAGCAACAAGTTCTTCAGTTCTCCAGTTTCCCTTCTCCATCACTGCCTTGTTCTGGTCATATTTCCCTTTGCACCAGCTAGAGCTCCTTCCTCATCTCCCAAAACCAAGCTAGCCAGAAAGGCTGAGGGCACAGGATGCATTTGCCAATGAGCCTTGTTAGTATGTGAACCCTAGGATCATAGATCTAAGGAAGCCTAGAAGGGGACGCTTAATTTTGCAGGTGAGCCTAACGTGACACGTTGTAAACACCCAGGATGAAGATCTGAACTTGGGTCCTCTGACCCTGCATTTCAATGACTGCATTTCTCACTTTACATAGAAGGTGAAGAATAATCCTCATAGGGTTATAGATTTAGAGATAAAAGGGACCTTAAAGCCCATCAAGTCCAGTACTCTTATTTTACAGAGACATGGAAATGTTAAGTGATTTACCCAGGGTCACACAGCTAGTAAATATTACAGTCTGGATTTGAACCTGGGTCTTCCTGACTCCAAGTCCAGTACCCAATGGCTGGAGATGGATGTGATTATCTAAACTAGGAGCTAACTGAACACAAGGGCTTACATCAGTCTGTGACTCTCCTCTAATGACTCTTTGGGTCCAAACTAGGACATAGGGAAGATTTATCCCTGGCTCAATTGAATGGTCTCATCATGCCAGCATGTCCACATGTTGGTCTACTTGTCCAAAGAACACAAGGCCTTGCTTTCTCCAGGTCCATCCTGACCGGGCTCCTCCCTGCTACTTCTGGCACTGTGCTGATTGGTGGCAAGGACATTGAGACCAGCTTGGACTCCATCCGGCAAGACCTCGGCATGTGCCCCCAGCACAACATTCTCTTCCACCAGTAAGTGCCCACCCTCTGGGGCCCATTCTCTGGATCTCACTTCCTGTGCCTTGGCTTGGCTTCCCCACATTTCCACCTCTCCTTCATCTCGGGTTGCCATGAAAGCTATTCCTTGGAGACTTTTAGCCTTAAGGTTCTGGCTGTCACTGAGGAGTACCTCCCCTCTACAAGAGTCTCATTGAGCTCTACGTCATTCACTTGAATTTCTTTTCTAAATGAGAATTAAATTGAGGTGAAGATGTTTTCCTTCTTCTAAGGGGTGGCACACAAGTTACATCTCCCTGGGCACCAGGGTTCTGAGGCACTTTCTCTGTTCTATTCCCATAGTCTCACAGTGGCAGAACACATCCTGCTTTATGCACAGCTGAAGGGGAAGTCTAGGAAGGAGGCACAGCTGGAGATGGAAACCATGTTGGAAGACACAGGCCTTCACCACAAAAGGAATGAAGAGGCTCAGAACCTGTCAGGTGCTGAGGCTGTTCTGAAGCTGTTCCCAGGCTAGGTTCTGGTAGCCTTGATTTTAAGGTGGGAGGGGGTGGGGGTAGGGATAGAGGGTAGAGGGTAAAGGGTAGGAGGGATGGGAGTAGGGGAGGGGACAGAGTGTATTAAAGAGGTGTAGTTGTTATGGTGTGGCTGACCAACCTCATAAGGGTTTAGGACTTGAAAATGATGACATTGGAAAGACATTGGAAAGTTCTTTAAAGATTTCCTGATGTTTGGGAAACATTCTGGGAGTAGCTTGCCTCTCTATCAGTTCTCATGTGGGATGAATGATGGAAAAGGTCAAGGAGTCAGGTTCATCCATCCGTCCATCCACTTATTCATTCACTCATTCATCTAACCAGCATTTATTACATTCCTACCTTGTGCCAAGGGATGTTTTATTTGTCTTTCGGATCAAACTTCTGATTTTAATGATATAAGGAATTCCCAAGGAGGCAACTCCTTATATCAATGCAGTTCAGCACCAGCAACTTAAAGTCTTAGAGATTTGCCTGGGGCTTCTGAGAGCAGCCTAGTCAGTCATATAGGCAGTCTATATGTGAGGCAACACTTGAACCCAAGCCTTTCTGATCATGAGGATGTCATAAAAATGACTTCTCTGCCAGGTTTTATTGGTTCTAATATTTATAAAAGTTTGGGCTAAAATATGAAGGTAGAAATGGTGTGTATTGGCTGCTGAGATGGTAGGCTATCTTTCTTTCTCTAGACGATTTGCTTCTAGAAGGCTTTCTGTATTTAGGTGAGCCTTCCCTGGGTCCTAGCTCTGGGAACCAATTCCAAATATCAAGGGAATAGGAGGAAGAGACTTGTCTTCCTTAAGTTGACCTCCCTCAATATGAAAGTCCTAGTTATCCCCTTGTTTCATATTTTCTGCCCTCCTTCACAAACATTGTAATATGAATACCCTCTGGTGTCCATAGGGGGCATGCAGAGGAAGCTGTCAGTTGCCATTGCCTTCGTGGGAGATGCCAAGGTGATAGTTTTGGATGAACCCACCTCTGGAGTGGATCCCTATTCTAGGCGCTCCATCTGGGATCTGCTCTTGAAGTATCGATCAGGTAATGGACCTCAGCCAGGGGGCTAGGGCTGCTGTTCTCTGTGTGACCTATATAATAACTGCAATACAGACTGGGGCCCAGGTTCACAAATGGGTTTCCTAATAGGTGGTTAGGGATAGAGAACCAGAGGGCTTCCATTGAAATTTGCTTTTACCTGTTAACTTAGATGGATCCAAGCTCTCATCAAAAACCTGGGGAACTTGAAGCATCCAAACATTTATTGGGAATTGTTAGCATATCCCTAGAGTATCCTAGAGAAGTAGGATTAATTCATTGTAGGTTAAAGCCGTCTGAAACATTGGGTGAAGCAATGAGCTAATGTCCCTAATGCTTTCAGTGGTTAAGATGGACATACATTGACCACTACAAAAACAAACAAGCAAACCACCTAGAAGACAAACTAAGAAAGCTCCAGAAGAAATGTTAGGCTGGTGCCTTAATAAACAGGTCCAGGAGCCATGTGTTAAGTATGGAGACATTCATGGCCATAGATTAGGATGGGGATTCCCCATACTTGAGGTGTTTCCTTCCCACTGTTTACCTTCTCCCACCTTCTGACAATGAAAAAAGAACATAAATAAAGATCAGAGCCGAAATTGTAACTAAGACAGAGTACCAGGCTCTTTGCCTCAGGTTTATTTAGAGGGTGCTGATCCTGGTGGCACTTCTTCCCTTATTCTCTTTGCTTCCCTAGCAACACCGGCAACCATATCCCAGGTATATAGGAGCCTGGGGTTATCCCACAAATCTTCCTCTCTTTTCCACTTCTCCCAAGTGTAGAAATTGCTAAGTTATTACTTTGGTCAGAATTCCTGTTAAATTGAACAATGAATGTCTACTAATAAGAAGAAGACCTACATAGAGATTTCCCCAGTCATCTAACTGCTATATAAACTTTCCATTTGCTACTGTCAACCTGAAAGTTTGATTAAAGGAGACAACAGGATAGGTGATATACATTTTTTATTATTGATTCCTTTAAAGCTAGCAGATAGGTGCTGCACGGAACCAGAACCTGAATTCTGATTGCCTGAACAAAAGAATGAGAAAGCTTAAATACATTTTAGAAGCATCCCAATTCAATGGGTTGGGATTGAGTGACACACAATATGGCTGTGTCACTCAAATTTATGATCTCCAGAAATGTTTAATCGTTGTATGAGAAAGAGATTTTCTTAATTGGATAGGTGGTAAATACAATGAACTAAGAGAGTTGATAAAGTGTCAATTGAAATTATGATTCGGAGTATCTGCATTTTCTTTACCATTAACATGCCATAACATAGTATATGTACAAAAATATAGTGCGATAAGAAAAAGTCCCATTACTCAAGTTAATGCCTCAGGTTAAGGGTCTCATCCTCAATGGCCATAAAATCAGCCCCATCTGGCTTTGTCGACACAGGAAGAGGTACTCTCTGATTTTACTCAGAGAACAAAAAAACTGTTAGGTTCAGGCTCTTCTGGTTGATTAGTTTAGGTCCTGGCCCTTAATGATGTTATTCAATGATTATCACTATTTGCCGGTGGTTTAATTACCCAGAACCCTACTTGCTTCCTTTGTTAATGTACATGTATCCTGCTTAACAAAAGCTTGAGGAGAGAAGTACTTAATCATACCATAAGGGTGCACACATTCCTAAAGTATCCAGTGTGCAGGTGGCATGGTTAATAAGTTAATTAGATCCAATGAACAACAACGAATGGTCACACCGAGGTCCATTCTTTAGTCCCTTCAGACCAGGCAGTTTTCCCTGGGATTAGTGCTGTAGGATGAAGCCCTCTCCTCTCAACTTGACTGCCATATTTTTTTCAAGCATTTGAGCTGACTGGTGCTATTCCTAGAACATGTGCCACCATTTCAAATCCTTGTTCCCCAGCCTTGCTGAGAGGGCCTGGATCCATAATTTCATTTATATAGGGAACTCCCAGGTGAGAAAACTCCCTCTCCCAATGCAGGGTAGCATTTGAATGGTCTCTCTTCTTTCTCCCTCCCAGGCCGAACCATCATCATGTCCACTCATCATATGGACGAGGCCGACCTTCTGGGGGACCGGATAGCCATCATCTCCCAGGGCAGGCTGTACTGCTCAGGGACTCCCCTTTTTCTGAAGAATTGCTTTGGCACGGGTTTCTATCTAACTTTAGTACGTAAAATGAAAAACATCCAGAGCCACGGGAAAGGCTGTGAGGTATGTTTCTGTCTGGCTCCCTCACAGCAAGATAGCAGCAGCTCATCAGGTCAGCGATTATGGCAGGACAAGATAAGAGAGGGAACGTCCAGTTCAGGCTGTTGTCTCTAAAACTGCCAGAGAGAGGCTTGTTTGCATTCCTGGGCTGAATTTTGTACTGAGATGGGTTGTGATTATCTGAACTTGGCCTCTTTGTCTTTTTGGAAAGTTTTCAGAAGATATCGATAAACTGACATTTCCAAATCTCCCAAAAGGAATGAAATCAATGTACAGTAAAATAATTACCCACGTTTCCAGCCCAATTACTCAGTGTTTCCAGCCCAATGTGCTGGGAGCCGGGAGGCCTAGCTCTTTCTTTAGGTCTACCAATAGTTGGCTTTATAACTTAGGCCAAGTACCCTTCCTTCTCTTGCACTAGATGGTCTAGGATGTTCCTTCCACTTCTAATATTCTGTGACTTAAAAAAAAAATATATATATATATATATATATATACACATATATGTATATATAAGGTGAGACAGCTAGGTGCAAAGTGAATAGAGCACTGGCCCTGGAGTCAGGAGGACCTGAATTCAAATCTGACATCAGACACTTGACACTCGACACTCGCTAGCTGTGTGACCTTGGGCAAGTCACATAACCCCAATTCCGTTGCCTTCCCCCATCCAAAAAAAATCCCAACAAAACCCAAACATATAAGGAATCTGTAAGGAATTCTTGGTGTGGAAATTCCCTCCTAAGCATTACAGCAGCTCTATTACCTACAGTCTTAGGGAATTGCCTGGGGCATTGATATGTTAAGATTCATCCAAAATCCCCTGAGGGTATTCCCCTCCCTGATTGATTTTGTGTTGGTTTTTTTTGTGGAGTTTTTTCTTTGTTTCTGTCTTTGACTAGGTAAAAGAGGTCAGTCTTTGCCTTATTTCTTACCTAGTCTTAATCACTGAATGGGCATTGCCACAGTCAAACTGAGACCTGGGAAAGACTTTAGCTTAAAAACGGTCAAGGTCTCTTGCTGCATCTGGGCCACCTCCAGTCCTTACCTATGTCTGGCCATAGGACCCAGATTGCTCTGGAGGAGAGAGTGAGACTGATGACTTTGTACAGCCCTCCTTCACTTAAATCCAATTCGCTTGCAAGTCATGACATCACCTTCCTGATGCTACGGAACTTGGACAAGCAAGGAAGGATTCCCTAAGATCCCATGACTGGCTTGTTGATTTTTTTAAAGCAATCAATTAAGAAGCATTTATTAAGCACCTACTGCATACCAGGTGTTATGTGCTAGACACACAAAGAAAATTATTATTAATAATAATAATAACTAGCATTTATGTAGCACTTTTAAGGTTTGCAAATACTTTGTTTTAACAAATTAAATGAGTTAATGAACTTTAACTCATTTGAAACAGACACTCTCTTTAAGGAGATATCAAGCAAAAAAACATGTATCCTATCTATCTAGTATATGTATTCTATATAATATATAGTATATACATGTATATATGTGTGTGTGTGTATGTATAAACTCTACAAAATGAATGCAGAGTAATTTGTGGGGATAAGTCATTGGTAGCTGGGGTGATCAGGAACTACATGCAGAAAGTGATGATGGAGCTCAGTCTTGAAGTAAGTAAAGCAGTGATTCTCAACCTGTGGGTTATGTTCCATTTTTAACACATCCTGCATATCAGATATTTATATTATGATTCATAACTGTAGCAAAATTACAGTTATGAAGTAGCAATGAAAATAATGTTATGGTTGGGGGTCATCACAACATGAGGAATTGTACTAAAGGGTTGGACATTAGGAAGGTTGAGAACCACTGAAGTAAGGGATTCTATGAGAGAGAGGTGAGGAAGGAATGCATTTTCCCCTCCTCTATCCCTCCTTTGCCCAGTAGCAGCTTCCTCAATGACATTCTCAGCAATAATCTTATACTGATGAGCAGAGTTTTATTTGTTCATCACTCCTAGCTATGGCAAATAGGTTGAGAGAGTGATAAGGAAAGCACATGCCTGTTGGACATGATTACTGAAATGACTGATGTCTTCTCATTCCCTTTCATCTGACTGTTGTAGGAGGCCTGCAGCTGTACACCCAAAGGTCCATCCATCAGCTGCCCAAAGCTTGGAGAGATAACGGCAGAACAAGTGTTGGATGGTGAGCAATGAGAAGGCTGCCATATTGTATCCTGGGTTGGTGGCCTTCTGTCTTTACCTGTGTTTCTCATCCCTGCCCTGTGTACCCTGCTCTGTAGAACTTTGATGAGATGAAGGAAGTATGCCCCCTGTACCTCTGAGATCCCACAAAAGGCCAAGTGTTTTCTCCCTTCTCGCATGACATCTAAAGTCCTGGGTCATGGGATCAAAGCTTTAGAGACAGAAAGGAACTTAGAAGTTTTCTTAAATACTTAGAGAAAATGTCTAGAATGTATTTAGGGGTATATGCTACCATATCATCCTGAGGCTTTGAAAGAACTTGAGGGGAGTTGGAGACAGACATCTTTTATGGCCACGCCTCCGGGCAGGGACGAGCCTCAGACTTTGCCTCCCTTCCCTTCCACCCCGTGTCTCCTGGCTGCCTTCATGGGACTATTGTCTCTTCCCCACCATCTTCCCTTTTCTAGTGTATAGGGCGTGTCAGCCAACCAACAGACAACTGAAAAAGGGACACAAATATATTACTTGAACACAATCATTCATCAGTACCAACAGGGAACCAAGCTGGCATGGCAATGGGTTACAAGCACCTGCTTTGGTTTTTTGTTTGTTTTTCTTTTTTAAAAAATGTGTATTCATTTTGAACTTAAATACAAAAAGACACAAAAAAGAATATTTCTATGTACAAAGCACAACATAAAAAAGGATTCAATATAAAACCATTAATTTCCTTTTCACACTTGACTATTTTTGGATCCATGTATTAAATACTACTCAGTTTCAAAGGTACTCTGCTTTTCTGGGCTTCTGTCTAAGTTTCCTTTCATTCTCTGCCATGCACTTTCATTTTTTTCCTCCCTCCCCCTCCATCCTGCCCTAGACACAGATATGTGTATATATATATATATATATATATATATATATATATAGATATAGATATAGATATAGATATAGATATATAAAACCATCCTATACATATTTCCATTTATCAGTTCTTTCTCTGGAGGTGACTAGCATCTTCCTTCGTTGGTCCTTTGGGGTTGATTTGAGTATTTACAACACTCAAAATGACTTTGTTGTTTCAAGGTTGTTCTTAGAACAGTGTTGCTGTTACTATGTACAATATTCTCTTGTTCATGCACTTCATTATTTCATGCAAGTCTTTCCTTGTTTTTCTAAAATCAACCTGCTCATCATTTCTTACAGCACAATAGTATTTCATCAAAGTCACATACTACAATTTGTTCAGCCATTCCCCAATTGATGGCCATCCCCTCAGTTTCCAGGTCTTTGCCACCACAAAGAAAGCTGCTATAAACATTTTTGAACATGTTAGTTCTTTTCCTTTTTCCCTAATCACCTTAGGAAACAGACCTAATAGTGGTATTTGCTGGGTCAAAGAGTATACACAGCTTTGGGCATCATTCCAAATTGGGCATCATTTGGGCACAACTCTTTGGGCACCATTCCAAATTGCTCTCCAAAATGATTGATCAATTCACAGTTTCATCAGAAGCGAATTAGTGTCCCAATTTCTCTATACTCCCTCCAACATTTGTCATTTTCCCCTTCTATCATTTTAGTCAATCTGAAAGATGTGAAATGATATCTCAAAGTTGTTTTAATTTGTATTTCTTTAATCAATAGTGTTTTAGAGCATTTTTTCATATGATTATTTATGGTTTTATTCTCTTCATAGAAAAACTTTCTATGCATATCCTTTGACCATTTATCAATTTGGGGCTGATTCATATTCTTACAGATTTGGCAAAGGTTTTTTTTTTATATATATATTTGATATATGAGACCTTTATCTGGGAAACTCTAGAAAAATTTTCTCCAGATTTTCTGTTTTCCTTGTAACCTTACCTACATTGGTTTTATTTGTACAAAAACTTCTAATTTAATGTTATCAAAATTATCCATTTTATATCTCAAAATGCTCTCTATCTCATATATTTATAAATTATTCTCCTATGCCTAAGTCTGATGGGTAATGTTCCCTGTTCTTCTAATTTTCTTTTGATATCCCCCTTTATACCTAGGTTATAGGTATTTATTTTGACCTTATCTTGGTAAATGGTTTAAGATATTGGCCTATATCCATTTTCTGCTGGATTGCTTTCCAACTTTCCCAATTTTTACCAAGCAATACTTATCCTAAAAGTTTAAATTTTCTGGTTTGGCAGACAAAAGGTTGCTATGTTCGTTTTGATGTCTGCTATGCTCTGCTGATCTACCCTTATATTTCTTATTAGTACCAGATAGTTTTGATAATTACATTCTTATGGTATAGTTTTAAAATATAGTACTGCTAAACCTCTTCCCTTTACATTTTTCACTAATTCCTTTGACATTCTTGGCCTTTTGGTATTCCAAATGAATTTTGTTATTATTTTTTTCTGGCTGAGGAAAATATTTTTTGGTAATTTAATTGGGTGGCATTTGATAAATAGACTAGTTTAGATAAAATAGTCATTTTTTATTATATTGATTCTGCCTACCCATGAACAATTAATATTTTCCCAATTATTTAAATCTGACTTTATTTGCATAAAAAGTATTTTATAATTATGTTCATGTAGCTACTGGGTTTGTTTTGCTAGGTAGCTTCCCAGGTACTTTATATAGTCTACAGTTATTTTAAATGGGGCTATCTCTTACTATCTCTTCTTTTAGGGTTTTGTTGGTGATACACAAAGAAGTGCTGGTGATTTATATAGGTCTACTCCTTTACTAAAATTATTCCTCTAACTTTTTAGTCAAATCTTTAGAATTTTCTGAGTATGTCATCGTGTTGTCTGCAAAAAGAGATTATTTTATTACCTCATTTCCCATTCTGATTCCTTAAATTTCTTTTTCTTCTCTTATTTCTATTGGTAGCATTTCTAATGCAACATTGAATAATACTGGTAACAATGGGCATCCTTGTTTTACTCCTGATCATATTGGGAAGGCTTCTAGCTTATCTCCTTTAAAAATAATGCTTACTGATGGTTTTAGGTAGATGTTTCTTATGATTTTGAGGAAAAATTCCTTTATACCTATGCTTTCAAGTGTTTTTTATATTTTTTATATATTTTACCAAAAGTTTTTTCTGCATCTATTGATGTAATCATTTTGTTATTGATATCATCAAGCACCTACTTTGTACAAGGAGAGAGGGTGCTGCCCTGCATCAAGAGAAGGAGCTTCCTCACCTGGGAGTTCCCTGTACCAATGAGACTGTATAAGGGATAAATAAATAGAAAAATGACTATATAGATGATGGATAGGCAGAGAGATAGATAGTGAGATAGACCATCTATTAAGTGCCAGGAATCATGCTAAGCATTAGAGATTTTTTTAAATCTCTATTTTTATTTAATCTCAATTTTTAAAAAAAGAATCTATAAATGGGAACTAGAAATAGGAGTGCGTGGGAGGAGAGGGTACCCCTGTAAGAATAAATCCAAAGAACAAAGAGAGGGGCTAGAAGGTTAGGAGTAGTGAAGAAAACCCATTTCATTGGTAGAGGGAACTCTCAGGTAAGAAAATTCCCTCCACCAATGCAGACTGGCTCTTTCTCTCCAATTTATATTCTCTAGTCTTAGAGAGTTACCTAGAACACAGAGATTCTGACTTGCCCAAATGCTTACAGAACTGGAGTACATTAGAAGTGGGGGAGGAGGTAGAGGGTAAAGGGAAGGAGTGATATGGATATATGAAAAAAACTACAATGCAGATAAAAAAATAACTAAGGGCATTAAAAAAAAAAAGATTAAACTGGGTGACCTGAGAGTCTTAAGGATGGAGGGTTAATTTCTGTCTGGGGAAAATTAGATAAGGCTTTGGGGAGCTAGTGGCATTTAACCTAGGCATGGAGGAGAAAGATGTCAGTAAGTGAGGGGAGGGAAGAGGGGAAGAAGCCAGGCATGGGGGCTGGCATCCTCAAAGATAAAGAGGTCTATAGGAGAGAATAGGACAAGAAATGGAAGCACTGTATAATCCAGTTTGACTCGAGCATAAAGTGTGTAGGAATTAAGTCTGGAAAGAAAAGTCAATACTGAGTTTCCAAAGCCCCTGAATGCTGAGGAGTTTATATTTTGTTCATTAGGCAACAGGGGGACCCTAAAGGTTTGGATGCAGAAGTGATGTGATTGGAGTTTTGCATTAGGGTGATTACATTATCTAGGGTTTCAGGCAGTCAGTCAGTCATAGAACATCGATTAAGTGCCTACTTTGTACCAGGTGCTACAGATGTGACCAAGTTTCCAGCCTAGCTTGTGGGCATTTTGCATGCCCCTGCATTTGTGCAGGGAGATACGACTCTTAATTGTTGGAGAGAATGCTGACAGGACACTATGGACCTGGGTGTGAGGGGCAGAATTGGTGACCAAGCTTTTAGGGTAAAAGATACACTGAGAGAGAGGGAGAGAGAGGGAGAGACAGAGAGAGAGAGAGAGAGAGAGAGAGAGA
>CM053593.1:329863822-329889847 GCA_028646575.1 Pseudocheirus occidentalis | reverse complement strand
CAGAGAGAGACAGAGAGAGAGAGAGAGTGAGAGAGACAGAGACAGAGACAAAGACAGAGACAGAGAATGAATTAAAAAGACTTTCAGAGCTGCAGCTATGAAGGAGAAGTTGGTTTCTCAACATGTCCCTGAAATCTACCTTGCCTTCCTAAAGACTTCAAAGACACAATTTCCCTTTGTTACCATTAGAGTCTTTCTCTGATAGAGTTGAGATCTTATCTAGTTGCCATTTTAAGAAATTTCACTCTTGTGAACTTCTCTTGGTTCTGCTCTCCTCACTCAGCATCAGTTTATATAAGTCTCTATAGGTTATTATGAAGTCCGTCTGCTCCTCATTTCTTATGGCACAATAGTATTCTATTACATTTATATACCACAACTTGTTCAGCCATTCCCCAATTGGTGGGCATCCCCTTGTTTTCCAATTCTTTGCCATTGTACTCTTCTTAGAGTAGGGCCATAGCTTTTCTTTTATTCCCCACTAAAGGCAGACATTGCAATCTCTCTTGTAGAAGGGGGAGTCAGATTCCAAGAATTGCTAGTCACATTGCCCTTGAGCCTTGTCTAGACATTTAGACGTCCCATGTAGGCATATGTGTTGTTTAGTCATTTTTCAGTCATGTCTGACTCTTCATGACCCAGTTTGGGATTTTCTAGGCAAAGATACTGACTGCTTTGCCATTTCCTTCTCCAGCTAATTTTACAGATGAGGAAACTGAGGCAAGCAGGGTTAAGTGACTTGTGCAGGGTCACACAACTAGTAATACTAATGTCTGGGGCCTAGATTTGAACTCAGGAAGATGAGTCTTCCTGATTCCATGCCCAGGGGCTCTATCCACTGGCACCTAGGTGTCCTATAGGCATTTGTATTTCACAACAAAAATGAATCAGTCTCTGCCCTTGTGTTGTTTGATTCTGCCAGGGGAACATAATCCACGAGGTTACCCTTCTCCCTCTACTTCCATCTCTCAGTACCCATTTTTAAAAAATAAACATAACACAAAGGATATGAACTCTTTGAGGGCAGGGGCCATTTGTATTTTGTTTTTGTTTTTCTTGAGAAGCAGCATGGTATAGTGCTTGGGTAGGGAACCTGTAGCCTTCTAGGTCCTCAAGTGTGACCTTTTGACTGAATCCAAGTTTTACAGAACAAATCCTTTTATTAAGGGAATTTGTTCTGTGAAGTTTGGATTCAGTCCAAAGGCCACACTTGAGGACCCAGAGGGCCACATGTGACCGTGAGGCCACAGGTTCCCCACCCCAGGTATAGTGGATAGAGGGCTGCCTCTGAGCCTTGAAGAAAGACCTGAGTGTTGATTGGCTGGTTGGTTACTCTGTTACTTCAGGGTGCCCTTTATGGGCATGTTTGCCACCCTGCCTCTCTTGAATTTTATGGGAATTATCAAACCAATGCAGTTTAATTTAATTATTCTGGTTCCAATAATGAGTAATGAATTAGCCAGAGGATAGATATGAGAAGAAGAAGAAATAGCAGAAATTACAGCAAACTTAGAAACCAGAAAATCAGTCTCTGGGTAAGATGTTCACATGAAGCTTTTCCTGTTTTCCCCAGGTCTCCCCCCAACCCCCACCTCCACCCTTCCTCCACACCCCCTCCACCAACTATCACTTCTATTTCCTTTGTGTCGTGTATATTCATATTGAGAACAAGCCATCTCTCTCCAATAGAATGTAAGTTTCTTGAGGGCAGGGACTGTTGTAGTTTTTTGTCTTTGTAAAGGCACATAGTAAACCCCTAATTAATGCTTCTTGATTAATTGATAATATTCTGACTCTTTGCAGGAGATATAAATGAGCTGATTGAAGTGATCCACCATCATGTGCCAGAAGCAAAGCTAGTAGAATGTATTGGCCAAGAGCTTATTTTTCTTCTCCCAAATAAGGATTTCAAGCAGCGGGCCTATGCCAGCCTCTTCAGAGAATTAGAGGAAACACTCCCTGACCTGGGCCTCAGCAGCTTTGGGATTTCTGACACTCCCCTGGAAGAGGTGAAAGAGCTCTGCTGGGGCTTTTCATAGTATTGCAAGAGATTCTGTGATATCGTACATTTGAATTATCTTAGCATATGGGGTTCTAATAAATTCGATGAGGTTCCTCAATGTACCTGAAGAGATTACATAACATGGACCTTCATATCTGAAGGCATCAGAAAGGTAATTCCCCCACAGGCAGACATGTATCCTGACCACTTATTAAGAAGACCCAGGGAGCAACTATGATTGATCCTCAGGGACTAGGGGCTGGGGCAACGTGATTAGTGACTGAGAGTCAGAGGTCAAGATTTCTTTGGAAGAGCCATCCCTACGACATAGTCTATAAAATTGAGCTCATTGAGATTCTCTCTCTCTCTCTCTCTCTCTCTCTCTCTCTCTCTCTCTCTCTCTCTCTCTCTCCCTTCCTCCCTCCCTCCCTCTCCCCGCCTTTCTCTTTCTCTATGTCTCTATGTCACTCTGGTGTGTGTCTTTCTGTTTTTGTCTCTTTCTGTCTCTATCTCTCACTGTTTCTGTCTCTTTCTCTGTCCCTGTCTTTCTGTCTCTCTCTGTCTCTGTCTCTCTCTCTTTTTCCCCTTCCTTTCCCATGGATTGCAGACCAAAGAACAGCTGAGCTATGGGAAAGAGGAAGGAGGGGATTTCTTTCTTTCTTTCTCTTCCCCAAGAGTAGAAGCACAAGCCGTTGAAAAATACGTGCTTACATATAGCCTAAAAATGGTTCAAAGACTTGGCTCTTGAAGCCTAACCTCCTGTTTAGAAGAAGGAGTATTTTAAAGATCCTAGGCAGCACAATCCCAGAATCTAGCCTTCTCAGAGAAAAAAGGGATTTCCTGGGCAGCACAAGCTTTGGGAATTTCCTTGTGAATTATCTTGAGTTTTAGAGTTTCTAAATTCAAGCAGTCTTGTACTAGTCTCCTAAAAGTTTTCTTCAATAGTTTGCTTCTTGGAGATGAAAGAGGATGGCCAGTGAGGATTGCCCTGTAACTGGACTAAATCCATATTATGGACTTGGGGCAGGAGCTTTAATCCTTGACAACCCCCTGTTGCCATTAGTTACTCTGACAGTGCGATTCGGAGGAAGGGGCTGTTTGTCCAGCTGCTCCTGGGGGAGTCTGATAATCTCTTTGAATGCTTTATATGCTCTGATATCTATTAGTGGATTCCAACATGTACTTTTTATCTTCTGGGTGGCAGGCAGTAGATAAAGGCTATCCCATACCTGTTATGTGTTTAGTGAATTAGATTTAGTGAACCCTGGGGTAGAACACAGGGATGGACAGATGATTCTTGATCAGCCAGTCACCAGGAGGCAGCCCCCAGCCCTGAACCTCAGCCAATGTGACTCCAATGGACCATGCTCACATTCCGTGAGCAAGTGTCCTTTAGCTTCTGTACAACTATTGCCTGTCATCAAGGTTGATTGAGGAACTCATCAAATCGATCAGGGATTCATTTGACCAACCCTCCCTTACACAGGCCAGTGTCTGTCCCTTCTCTAAATTTTTTAGCCTCTATACATATTTGCTAACTGATTGAATGAATGAATGGAAAACTAAAACAAATTTTCCCCTACATAAAACATAAACTTAACAAAATCAGACTATTGGACAGATTTTCCTGGTGACTTTCAAAGATGGAAGTATCCAACTGACATCCACAATTTTTTTTCCTTGGCAGATTTTCCTGAGGGTTACAGGAGATTCTGAATCAGGAGCACTGTTTGTAGGTATGGGCTGGTGGTTTTGTTTCTGAATCCAGAGCACTGTTTGGATGCTGGGATTCGTGGTTTTGCTTCTTTTTAAAGAATCTCTCACTGTGTGGAGAACCCCAAACAGCTGTTATGTATCTCTCTGGAGCACATCCAGTGTTTTCCATTGTATGGTCATGACTATTAAGCTGAGAGTACTGGGTTCAAATATCCCCTCTGCTGCTTACTACCATGTGACCTTAGGCAATTCCCAGGGCTCAGTTTCCTCACCTGTAAAATGAAGGAAAATGAAGAGGTTGGGCTAGATGCCTTTCAGCTCTCTTCTGTCTCTAACTTGTGATCCCATAATCGTCTGCCATTGTTTACAATGGCAAGGAAAGCTGCAGGTAGAAACTGTTGAAACCTACCAGCAAGAGAGAGCCCATATGTACCCCACGCCCGACCCCACACATGCCCTTTGGGACTCACTCTCCCCAACCCCAAGTCTGCTGGAAGGCTGGACCTCCAGAGCAAAGCTGCAGGTCCCTCTAATGGCCCTAAGGTTAACCTAGAGGTTGTAGGGTTTTTTTCTAATGCCATCAGATTAAACCACCAGTCTAGTGTTGTCTCCCCCATTAGAGTATACCATCCTAGAGGGAAGAGACTGCATTTTGCCTATATTTTTATCACCAATGCTTAACACAGTACTGGGCACATGATAAATGCTTAATAAATGCTTGTTGATTGACTAACTTGATAGAAAGCTGGTCTCAGAGTTGGGTCAGTAGCACTGGGGTGTCAAGTCCAACCTATGACATATATTTGCTGTGTGCCTCTGAGCAAGTCCCCTAACCTCCTAGTCCTCCAGGGAGTCCCCTAAGATTGGAAGCTGCAGTGCAGGTGCCAGTCTGCATTGGTAGAAGAATTTTACTCAGTGGGAGTTCCTGATATTTATTAAATCATAGGTACAAAGATATGGAAGTTATCATTCCCAGTGCCAAGGACATGGGCATGATTTTCTCCAGGCCTCTACGGATAAAGATAGCTGATAAACTTGAGATGAATTAAAAAAAAAACTTTCCATGTGAGCATTCTTTCAAATGATCCCTTCAATTTCCAAAATCAGGTGACACTCAGCAGAAAGGACCAAGTTTTAGCTTTAGAAATCCCAGTTCAAGTAGAAATGAGAAAGCAACAAGAGGACTCCAGGCCTCCAATGGCTCCTCAGCCCCAGAACCAAGCCATGCTGTTGAGGGTCAGGTGAGCAAGGAGCCAGAGGACCCCGGGATGCAGCTGAACAAGGGGCCTCAGCTGCTCTGTCAGCACATCCAGGCTCTGCTTCTTAAGAGGTTCCACCACGCCGTCCGCAGCCGCAAAGACTTCCTGGCCCAGGTATTCAGCCCTTTGGTTTTGAGCAAATGTTACTTAGGACTTGACTGTTATGAACGGTGAGACCGTTCTAAGGTTTGAGTGTCTGACGTGGCTGTCTTTCTGTGTTATCTTACACGTCATGCACACGTGATCCTAACGAAGCCATCTGCCTGTCTCTCCTCCCTCCCCCTCCCCCTCTCCTCTCTTCATCACTTCTCTCTCTCTCCCTCTTCTCTCTCTTTCTTTCCCCGGCTCCCTCAATTTCTCCATCTGTAAAATAGGGAATATAATAAACATTGACCTCACAGAGTTCTTGTGAGGGTCAAATGAGACAGCTTACATAAAAATCTTACTTATCATTATTATTATTATTATTATTATTAAATAACACAAACTGGCTTTGTTAAAATCAAACTCAACTAAGCAGTAAAAATAGTATAATTTATGCTTATATAGGTAACTCTCTAAGATTCTATGCTGCAGAACAAGAGTCAATAGACAGACAGATAGATAGATAGATAGATAGATAGATAGATAGATAGATAGATAGATGATAGATTTTTCTCACCAGGAGTTCCCTACAGCAATAAAATCAACAGATTCAGATGCCCCCAAAAATGATATAGTTAAAATGTTTTTTATAAATTATTTAAATATTTGCATTGAACTTTATAGTAATTTCTTGATTAATCCTCATACTACACCTGGCCCATCAGTGTTATTATTATCCTCCCTTCTTAACCAAGGGGAAACTGAGGCACAGGGGAATATATATATATATAAGGTATGTAAGATGAAGCAACTAGGTAGCACCATAGATGGAGCATAGGACTTGGTGTCAGGAAGACCTGATTTCAAATCCAACCTCCGATACTTACTGTCTGACCCTAGCAAGTCCTTTAATCTATGTCTGTGAAGTGGAGGTAACAATAGCGCCTGCCTCCCAGGGTTGTTGTGAGGATCAGATGAGATAGTATTTGTAACTTGCTTGTTGTGTAATAGGTGCTTCATAAATGCTAGCTGTTGTTAAGGGATGAGAGCCTATGTGGTATAGTGGAAAGAGTGTTGGACTTGAATTCCAAAGACCAGAGTTAGAGGCCCAGTGTGACCACTTACTAGAGGTTTAAGAAGCCTGGAAAGGGAGTGGGGGGAGGGAGGGAGGAGAAAGCTTATGAATGGCTTTGAATGCCAGCCAGAGGATTTTACCTTTGACCCGGAGGTGATAGAGGCTAACATCTCTTTTGTCTAACAGATTGTACTCCCAGCTGGTTTTGTGTGTTTGGCTTTGTTGCTTGCCGTCATCATCCCCCCTTTTGGAGAATATCCTGCTTTGACGCTTCACCCCTGGATTTATGGACATCAGTATACCTTCTTTAGGTCAGTAGTCCAAGAGGTCATTAGGTATCTTGCTTCTCGTGTCCTTTCCCTGGTCTATGACACACATTTGTTTGCCACAAGCATGTCCAGACCTTCCCAAATGGAGTTGTAGGCTGCTCTAAGGGCCTTTGACCTGCCCATTCTATTGGGAAATTAATGGATTTTTTTTACCGATGGATGACCTTTGATATCTGAGCATCTGCTTTTGCTTCCTGAAAAGTTATAATAGAGGCAGTATCCAAAGCCAGGCAGATGCCTATATAAAATGGTCAACAGAGAGAAAGAACACCATTAAGGGGGTAAGGCCAGACCTTTACAGGTCACACACACTATATTCATCTTTGGCCCCTCATAAGATGCAGATGACCTTGGCCAATTCATTTAAACTGGACAAGCATTATGGCACAGTGAACCCCCCCACCCCCCCCCATACACACACAAGATTCAGAATGAGGAGATCTAAGTCTGAATCCTGATTTGACCCTTAATAACCTGTGCACTTTGAACAAGTCACCTAACCTTCCTATGCCTGTTAACTTACTAGCAAAATAAGGATGATGATTCCTGTTCTTTCATGATGTTTTTGGGAGGAATGAATGAAATTACATATGTGACGTGAGCTACAGATCTTAAAGTGTTATATATACATTATGAGCTGTTATCACTGTTAACCACTCTGAATATCCAGCCTCCAGTGGTCAGTGACTCCATGACAGTTTCCTTCCCACATAACCATTGGCTTGGTGTGCTCTGCCACAGACTTGTATCGGCAAAATAAAGCTTTTCCAATCTGCTTAGCTCTGAACAGCCAGGCAATGAACAACTGTCAACTCTTGCTGAAGTCCTCCTGAATAGACCAGGATTTGGAAATCGCTGCCTGAAAGAAGAGTTGTTCCCGTAAGTCTGAGGGTCCTCTTGTTTCCAGTTTTCCAAATGGAAAAGAGAGGGGCGCCAAGTTACTGGGAGAGAGTATGGGCTCATTGAAGAAATTTAACAGTGAGAGCCGATATGGCGTAGTGGGACAAGACTTGGTGGGTTCCACTCCAGGGTCAGGAGACCCTGGTTCAACTTCCTTCTACCTATGTGACCTTGAACAAAGGCTTCTGTATGAGGACAAAGTAAATCCGTAAATATTTTTTAGAGGCAGAGTTGGAGGAAGGCAGTTGTACTAGAATCTGATCTTCCAAGATTTGTTGGTGCCTTCCAGTCCTGAATAATTATGGTCTTTTCAACATATGTGTATTATTGGGATTTTCTAAGTGAAAACTACCCTTCATCCAAAAGGCAGTACATTTGTCTGTTGAAATCCTGCCCATCTGTCAAAACCTAAATCCAACACTTCCCACCAACTTATCATTTTTTCCTTCTAACCGCTCACAGCACTTATATCCTATCAGAGTTATTATTAGTAGCATATTTATCATATATTCTCCTTCCATTATTTTGTGGTCTTGGGCACATCTCTCTGAGCCTCTGTGGCAGTCTGCAAAATGGGGATAATACAATCTCACAGGGTTGGCATAAGGCTCAATTAATACAATTTATGATACTTTGCCAATCTTAAAGTGCTGTGTAAAGCACAGTTATTAATGAGAGGGAGATAGAGAGCAAACTTTGAAGAGTTGGATTCATTCCCTGCTTCTGACACATTCTAGCTGCATGACCATGGATGTTCACCTTCAGTGCCCCCAAACAACTCTAAGGCTTGACATTATAGAATATTACCAATCTTCACTGGCAAATGGAGTTTCTTTTCTGGAAATTCCCACACAGGAATGAGATCACAGGTGTAGGGGGAAAGTCAATAGTCAATAACTACTTATCAAACCTTCTACTATGTGCCAAACACTATGCTCAGTGCTGCTGATACAAAGAAAATGAAAGATAATCCCTGCCCTCAAGAAGCCTGCAATCTAAAGAGGGAAGACACCACACAAAAGAAAACTGAAAAGGGAGGAGGAAGGCACTTGGTGCTGGGATATGATGGAGAAATCCAAAACAGTGTAGCCGGGTGGGCTGGCCTGGGTGCCTTCCTTAAATGGAGACCTTGCAAGGAGCTCTTTGCTTAACTTCCCTGCAGAGGGGCAGAGGGTAATGAGGATACTGATGAAGCAGGAGTGCCAAGAGTGATCTAGTGTTGAAAAATGAGGAGGTTCCTAGAGGAAGAAAGAAAGAAAGAAAGAAAGAAAGAAAGAAAGAAAGAAAGAAAGAAAGAAAGAAAGAAAGAAAGAAAGAAAGAAAGAAAGAAAGAAAGAAAGAAAGAAAGAAAGAAAGAAAGAAAGAAAGGAAGGAAGAAAGGAAAGGAGGGAGGGAGGAAGGAAGGAAGAAAAAAATTGTTGTTTGTTGGAGAGCTCTTAAAGGTAAATGTTATCTGCATGTTTCAGCATCCTCTCCTCAGCATTGTGCCTTGCACATAGTAGGCGTTTAATAAATATTTGCTAAATGGAATTGAATGCTAATATAACTGGATGTGGTAACATGTTTCATGCTGTTTTTGAGGATTCTATGAATGGCATAACTGGAATTTAAAATATTCTCTCTTTCCTGATCCAGGAATTATCCCTGTGGCAATTCAACATCTTGGAAGACCCCCTCTGTTTCTCCTAACATGACTCATCTATTCCAGAAGCAAAAATGGACAGCAGACAACCCCTCTCCTGCCTGCAAGTGCAGCACCAGAGAGAAGCTCATGATGCTCCCAGAATGCCCTGAGGGGGCAGGGGGACCCCCTCCTCCCCAGGTACCAGAGGACTCTCCAAGGGAGTCTGACCACTGAGCATAACATTAAAACAATAGATACATGATGTGTTCCAGCCAACAGGAGCTGAGTAATGGACTGTGCTGGACCCTCATTTCCTTTTATAGTGAGCTGCCCAGAGGGAGCTATCGGAAATAATATGGAAAAGGACCCAGGTCAATAGGCAGAATGACCCCCAAAGCTACCCTCCCCCTCAGTCACCTGGCCAGGATCTCCTCAGGGTTTGCTATGTGTTCAGCATCATGGTCTCCCAAACTTCTCATCCTTTGTCTCTCTCTAATCATTTATACAACAATTTACAGCATCATTCCTATAGTCCAGGTCTAACCATGTCACTCCCCCATTCAAGAAGCTCCAGTGGCTCCCTATTGCATATTGGCAAATGCTTGGTAATTACCTTGCTGAAAAATGAACAAACATATTCACTGAATACTTTTAGGTTTAATCTGCATTATTAACACTTTCTCCAACACTGTCTTAAGACTAGGTAATCAACAAGAAATGTTTGCATTGAAAACTAAACGACTGGCTGGTTGACTCAGCCCACCCCTGCCCTATCACTTCTAAGACAAAATACAGACTCTTCGGGCATGTGAAGCCCTTCAGTATCTGGCGCCAGCCCACTTGTTCAGTCTGATAACACCTTGCTTTAGCTCACTCATTCTGTAGTTCAGCCAACTGACCTAATTAAGAACACAGAATCGGGCAGTTAGAGCTTGAAGGAACCTGAAAAATAGAATGGGGCAAGCAGAATTCAGTGAAACTGTGAGATTGGAAATATTAGAATAAAGTCAAATGACTGAAAGAAATAGAAGAAAATAGAAGCAATGAGATAAAGCAAGCATTTATTAGGAGCTTACTATGTGGCGAGCACTATGTAAGGTGTCTGCTATCAAAAATATCTGACAAGGAAAATAGGTTAAGGAAAGAAAACTGGAGAATCTTTGGACTCTGACCCCCCCCCCCCCACCAAAAATCAGAATGTCATATTTCAAGAAATCATAAAAGAACAGCTCCTGGATCTATTCAAATCAGGAGACAAAGCAAAAGCAGGGGAAAAAAATACACTAATCACTTCCTGAAAGAAAGCCTCAACTGAAAACATCCAGCCAATAATGTCTAAAACGTCAAAAAATACTGCAGTTGTTCAGAAATAAAGAATTCAAGGACCAAAGAATAGTAGTCAGCATCACACAAGACAGCAGTAATACCATAAAGGAGAGAATATCTCCACACATGATATTCCAAAAGGCAAAAGAGAATGGTTTCCAACCAACCAAATTTACCCAGTAATGTTCTACAAAGGAAAGAAAACCGATCTTTAATATAATAGAGGACTTTAAAGCAGTCAGCGGTAAAAAGACTGAGTAGAAACTTTGAAATGAAAACACAAAAGTCAAGAGAGACCTAGAAAGGTGGCTGAGGATGGTGGATGGGAAATACAATCTGAGGTCAGGGAGATTTATTCTCCTAGGTGAGTTTGTCCTCACTTGTCAATCAAACTCACCCCCAAGAAGATATAAGAAGGGATCTCAGAGGTCATCTAGCTATTATACTGAACTATGAATCTCCCACACAGTGCCTGTGAAAAGTGCTTATCTGTGTTCTGCTTGGAACATCTCCCATGGTGGGGAACTCACCTGATGAAGCAGCCCATTGTTCCTGAGGTGAACTGGAATCTATGTCCCTAAAAATCTGTGAAGTCTGTGCCCCTGAAAGCTAAGCCAAGCAGAAGAGATCCAATCCCTCTCAGCAAGACCCATCACTAGGACCTTGATTAGCTCCAAGACTACAAGACAAATTATAGTGTGTTACTGGCTCAGGAGAAAGATGGCTAGATTTGGGATTGGGGACCTGGGTTTGAATTTTAGCTCTGCCGTTTGCTACCTTTGAACAAATAACTTCATTCCTCAGGAACTCAACTTCCTCATTTATAAAATGAAGGGGAGATGGTTAGACAAGATGGCCTCAAAGGACCCTTCTAGTTCTAAATCTCTGGTCCTATGATCTGCTCTCTTCCTAAGAATTTTATGTTGGTAAACATGAACAGGCAGGGAGTACCAGCCTTCTCACTTTTGTTTGGGTAATGGTGAAAAGCTTTCCTGGTTAATTAGATCATCTCCAAGGTCTCTTCCATCTCTAAAAATATATATTTTTTAATGATCTGTTCTTTAATCATAGATACACAAATCTAGAGTTCTGGACTTGACCCTTAGGCAACAAAGAGGAATGGCTGATTTACCTGAATTATGAAAGGGACAATCAAGATTAGGACTTATTAATCCTTTTTCTATGTTGTAGATATACAACATGTTGCATGTGTGTTGTAGACCTCCTAAGACAGCCTGGTGAAGACTATGGTACCCTTTTAAAAAATGATTTTTAAATGCATAAGAGAAAAATACATACAATGCAAAATAAATAATTATATTGAAATACAGTTATCAAAACATCAAATTATAAAAAAAAAAACCAAGTTCACAGACCCTGATGAAGTACCTCTCCTTAAATCAGTCAATGATCAAGTATTTATTAAAGTGTGCTAGACACTATACCAGATCCCAAGCGTACAAAAACAAAGGATAGCAGCATCTACCCTTAAGGATCTTATATTCTACTGGCAGAGCCAAGGTGGACATTTATGAAAATATATTAAAAATATATGGTTTTGTTTTGGTTTGGTTTTTGATAGGGAAAACAGACCAGGGATGGATTAGAATCCAAAGTTTTCTGACTAGATGGAAGCAATGCCCATGAATGCCATTGGCAAGGGGAAAGGAAGCAAAAAGAAGTGAGGAAAAAAGAAGGGAAGAAAAAGATAAACAGAAGAGAATTAAACAATTAAAAGACACGTTGATGGCGCTTGTGTGCCTTGTTCTTTATGAAAGCTGATTCTGACCAGTTGGGGGAGGGGGGAGAAAAGGAGGATCTGCTCTTAAATTTGAAGCAATCCTTCCCTCTGGTGGCTAAATACACACACGTCAGCCTTCACTCACATTTTTCTATCTCACCAAAATTCCCCAAGATAATAGAAAGCTTCGTTTTTCACTGAGTAAGAAACTGTTCAGTTAACTGGAGGTCACTGGAGTTAAAGGGACCCTGGATTCCCAAGTAATTAATGGGGATTCCCCTCTGCTGTCCCCAGAGAGTACAACGAAGCATGGAAATCCTGCAGGATCTCACAAATCGAAACATCTCAGACTTCCTGGTAAAAACGTATCCCACACTTATAAGAAGCAGGTAAGGAAAAGTTACTAGGATCCTATCAGAGAGGTTGTTAGGATCCTAGATTTAAGAAATTCTAGCCCAAAGTGTTCATGTCTTGCATCCTGCATCCTAGTCAACCTGACTTTTTTTTTTTCTGCAAAAAATTTAGATTTTGTTCTTTATTTGTGGTCAGTTCTACCACCCAGTTGCTCCCAGTAGCTACAAACTGTAAAACCACACTTTGTGAATTTTCTAGTAGGACGGGAAGTCCTTCAGGGAAGGTAGTTGTTCCAGTTTTTATTTGGGTCCCCAGTGCCTAGCACAGTGTTTGGCACATGATAAAATGCTCGTTGTGGCGAATTGCATTTCCTAAACAGTTCTTATCTGAGAAAAGAAAGCAAACTTTTAATGAGGCCTTTCAGAAAGACCAATTTTTGCCAGACCATAAGTCTCAATTTGGAGTGTTTGAAAGAGGTCGACTTACTTTGAACAGGAAATGAGACTTGTAGTGGCCAGAGATCATCCTTACCTCGTTTTCTGCCCTGCCTGCCCCCCTGCTCCTTAGACCATTAGTTCTGCTTTGTTCTTTTCCCACCTGTGCTGGAAATGTTTTCTTAAGAGAGATGGGTTCAGATACGATAGCATCTATTTCATATTTTTGTGAATTTAAAAAATTATTGAATGTTTTACAATTAAAAATTAAAGTTTCATCCATAGGCCAGAAAATTGAAGGTCTTTTGAGAATTAGATAAGGAGTATGGGGGTTAAGGATGAGGAAACACTAAAGAGGAGGGGGAAATTAACATTAATACTGTAACTGGTTTCATTACATTATCTTATTTGTGTTTTTCAGCATGAAAAGCAAATACTGGGTCAATGAACAAAGGTAAGAAACTGTTTTTCTCACCACCTTTTAAGGCATTTAAATCTCTGAATGGTCCATTCAGGAAAGGTCCTACCACTCAAATCTGGAATGGAGTCTGGAGTTCTTTGACTTTGGCAATCTGTGGGAGCAGCAAGAGCCCATGCCTGATCCCTCTCCTGTCACCTCTGACCTGTGCCCTTAGAGGATAATTATGCCATCCACATGCATGGTTGCTGGGCCCTTGATTCATTTTAGAAAATTCTGTGGCCTTTTGATCTAAGTATAGGTGCAGGCCAAGGGGTTGGGTATCAAGGGATCTCTCAGCTTTATTCCTTCTTTAGCACACTTATAAATTCCAAAACCAGGTCAAACATACCTCAGAATTACAGAATCTCTGAGATGGATAGGATCTTGGCAGACACCTTGCCCAATCCAACATCTGAACAAGAATTCCACTTATAACCTACTTGGCAAGTTATTACTTACTCTTCGCTTAAAGACCTCCAGTAAGGGGAAACCCATCCACTGCCTCCTGAGGCAGCCCATTCTATTTTTTTTTTTGAAAGCTCTAACTATTAAGAAGTTTTTTCTGACATCCAACCTGCTTTTTTGTTTGTTTGTAATTTTTCAACCAGTGTTTCTAGGTCTGGTCTCTGAAGACAAGCAGAAAAAAAAAATCTAATACCTTATTTATAAAATGAGGGAGAATGAACTAAATGATCTACAAAGTCCCTTCCAAACTGAAATCTAGAATCTTATGATCTTCCACGCTACAATTTTTCAAATATTGGAAGTTGGCTATCATGAATTATACCCCCCCCACCCCCAAGATCTTCTCTTCTCTTTGATAAACATTTCTAGTTCTACCAACCAACCCTCCTATGTCATAGATTCAGGACCATTGCACCAACCTGAGGATTTTTGTTCCCTGAACAGGTATGGAGGGATTTCCATTGGAGGAAAGCTCCCAGTCTTCTGTATCACTGGGGAAGAGATAGTTGGGTTTTTACATGACCTTGGTCGACTTATGAATGTGAGCGGGGTAAGTGAACTCTGTCTGTGACCAGATGTGGCTTTGTAGACTACTTAAAATACATGAAAAAAAGGCACCGATGTGACTGAGAGCTTCCTTGCTTACTTGATTCCTTTGCCACTCTAGGGCCCTGCCACCCGAGAGGCCGCAAAAGAAATGTCTGATTTCCTAAAATATCTGGAAACTGAAGACAACATTAAGGTAGCAGAACCTGTCCTCAGGCATTGAGTTTTATATGGCCCCGTTGTTTTTCTTCTTCTTTTCCCAGACAAAGAAAATCCTTCTTCCAGTTGAAATCTGGTGAGAAACATCTGGGCACCATGTATTTGCTTCCTTTTCAGCTTTCTTTCCCCATTGCAAATATTTTCCGTTTGAATCAGTTGTGAAGATGAGTTCAGTGCCTCAGTTTCTTTGTGTTAGTGGCTCACACCACCTGTTTTCATCTGCTAGGTGTGGTTCAACAACAAAGGTTGGCACGCAATGGTTACTTTCCTCAATGTGGCTAACAATGCAATCCTCAGAGCCAACCTGCCAAAAGACATGGAGCCGGAGGACTTTGGAATCACAGTCATAAACCAGCCACTGAACCTCACCAAGGAACAGCTCTCTGAGATCACGGTGTAAGCTGTCATTTGTCCATCATCCCCTGGGCTTTCTGCTCTCTGCCTCCCTTTCCATTTTGGTGAGCTGGAGGCAATTTGATACATTGGAAAGAGCCCTGATTCTGGAGCAAGAGGACCTGGGTTCTCATCTGGAACCTGCCACTTAGTACCTGTGCAAACTTGGCCAAGCCATTGAATTCATATTCTGCACCTGTCCAATGAACTAGTTGGACACGATGGCCTCTAAGATCCTTCCTAGGTCTGAGGCCATAATAGTACAAATAGACTATCAGAATTTCTGAGCTGGAAGAGATCTCAGTGCACATGTGATCCTCCCCCCAAAAGAATCCCTGTAACGTGCTTAACTCTAGTAAGACGGAGCCCATTACTTCCTGGGGCAGTTCATTCCACTTTCAGATAGTTAATTGGAAAGGAAAATCCCCACCCACCCAGCCCAGTATCAAACCTAAATGAACCTCTTTGCCACTTTTATCTTCTTGGCTCTTTCCCTCTGGGGCCAAACACACCAAGTCTAATCCCTTTTCCACAGGACAGCCTTATAGATTCTTTAAAATAGCTGTCAGAGGTCTGTAGCTACAGACTAAGGATTCTTTTAAAGTTATATACCACCTTTGGGAAGGTGGGGAAGCCTGTGGATGGTTCTCAGAATATTTTTCTTACATGCATACAATATAACACATATGTTTACAAAGAAAACCCACTAGATTGTTTTAATTTTGATAATTGTATTTCAAAAAAAATTCATGGACCCCAATTCTAGAGATAGAAAGGGACCCCAGAAAACACGTACTTGAATTTTATTATTTTACAAATACAGAATAGAGCCCCAGAGAGGTTGGGTGACTTGCCTGGGGTCATCCAAAAAGGAAATGCCAGAATCAGGATTTGATGCCAGGCCCTCTGACTCTAGAAGCAGGGAGCCCTTTCCATTGTAACATGCCTATCCGCCACTGAGCCTTTTCTTCTTTAGGCTAAACATCCTTAGTTATTTTAATCAAGTCTACAAAATGGTATCAACTTAACCCATTCATTGAAGGCAGTCAAGGGGAAGAGTCTGCCCCAGTTCAGGCTCTTGTCTCCTGAACGATCACATCTCCCTACTTCAAGTCTCTTCCCACCCCAGTTCATCCTCTGCCCAGCTGCCAAAGTGAGTTCTTAATACAGTATAGTTGCCATCAGCCCTGCCTTCCTCTTTGGTTCCTCCTCCATCTGTTGCCACCACTTTTCTCCTCCCTGTTTCCCCGGATGTGGACATGTTCGATGACCTCTTTGCATGGCAGTGGTGATGACAACTAGGTTAATATCATCCCTTTACTGCTTTGCTTTGGGGACACCCTTTCCACTTGTACTCAGTACCTAGCACAATGCCTGGAACATTGTTGGCAATAAATAAATACTTTATTGATTATAATGATTGACTATTATAAATGATTAACTATAATAAATGTTTACTGATTGACTCAGTGAATGGCACTCTGAGAGCTCTCAGCTTCAGGATGCTTGAAAACTTTAGTAAAGAAACAGGCTTTGTAATGTGCTCCCTTTCTTCCCCCTCCCATTCCTTTCTCTTGCAGGCTGACCACTTCCATTGATGCTATGGTGGCCATCTGTGTGATCTTTGCCATGTCCTTTATCCCAGCCAGCTTTGTTCTCTATCTGATCCAGGAGAGGGTGAGCAAAGCAAAGCACCTGCAATTTGTCAGTGGTGTGAGCCCAACCACTTACTGGGTCACCAACTTCCTGTGGGACATTGTGAGTATCTGGTGGATGAGATCTCCATGAATCATCTCTCTGGTCTGAGCAGCCCAGAGTAGTACCGAGTACCAATAGTAAGATCAATAGAGTAGTCTCAAAGGCAAGCTGGGAAAAGCACTTGTTCTGGAGTCATGGGACTTGAACTCACCCTGTCTGTGCCACTTACTGACAGCGGGACCTTGGGTGTTACTTATTAACTCTGGACCTCAGTTTCCTTATTTGCAAAATGAATATTTGCACATACCCTTTGACTCACTGAGACTACTCCTAAACATATACCACCAAAGAGATCAAAGAAATACAGAAAGGACTTACATGTACAAAATCTTTATACTAGTTTTTTTTTTAGTATCACTTGGGGAATGACTGAATAAATTATGGTTGTATTTGAATGTGATAAAATACTATTGTGTTGTAAGAGATGATGAAGGGGACAATTTTAGAAAAACATAGGAAGACTTGTATGAACTAATGCAGAGTGAAGTAAGCAGAACCAGGAGGACAGTTTCTACAATAACAATAGCACCACAAAGACAAACAACTCTGAAGCACAGAAAAGTTCTGATCAAGTCAGTGACCGGCCGTGATTCTAGAGGTGCTGCGATAAAATATCCTGCCATCTTTGTGACAGAGAGTGATTGACTCGAGATCACAATGAGTTAATATATTTTTGGACATGGCTAATGAGAGAAGTTATTTTGCTTGACTATGTATATTTGTTACAAGGTTGTTTTTCGCCCCCAGTGAGAGTGAAGAGAGGTGGGAGAGAGACAGCAAGAGAGATACAGCTGAGCATTCCAGCATTAAGTCTAAGATCCTGTGAACTCATTTGTTCTCACAACACCCCTGTGAGTTAAAGCCTACAGATATCATTCTCCCCATTTTACAGATAAGGAAACAGACTGAGAGGGGGTGAGTGACTTTTGATCCCATGGTCATGAAGCAGGGCACAATATTCACTCTTCCAAAGCTATTGAGTCACATAGCAGCATGCAACATCTGTTTGGTTCATACTGACCTAGAAAGGCCGATGAAGTATGTGGCTGGTGGTCAGGTAGACCCTTGTGACATTCAGTACCCGCTACCATTATATTTTTGAGAAGCTTTTTGGAGCCTTTGTCACCTTCACAAAAATAGAATCTCGCTGCTCTGAGGAAGATCTCTGCATTGCTGGGGCAATCGCTGGGTTTCCCTGGCGCTGGCTGTTGCTGTGAGGTCTGGTAAAGATTGCCTGGTACCTTGACATCTTTTGCTCTAAATCATAGTCCGATATCCTATTGAGTGTGCCTTGAGGTGTCCTCAGACCTAGGATCATCACTTCAAAGCTAGGAAGGATTTTAGACATTGTCTAATCTAATCTAATGGAGTAACTAGGTGGCCCAGTGGATAGAGTCCCAGGGCTGGAGTTAGGAACATTCCTCTTCCTGAATTCAAATCCATCCTCAGAAATTTACTGTCTGTGTACCCCTAAGCAAGTTACTTAATCCTGCTTGCCTCAGTTTCTTCATCAGCAAAATAAGTTGGAGGAAATGGCAAACCCTTCTAGTATCTTTTTTTTTTTTGCTTTATTTTGGGGGGGGGAGGAAGGCAGGGCAGTTGGAGTTAAGCAACTTGCCCAAGGTCACACAGCTAGGAAGGGTTAAGTGTCTGAGGCTGGATTTGAACTCAGGTCCTCCTGACTCCAGGGCTAGTGCTCTATTCACTGCACCACCTAGCCACCCCATCCACTCCAGTATCTTTGCCAAGAAAACCCCAAATGCGGTCACAGAGAGGTGAACATGACTGCAAATGACTGAACAACAAAGTCTAAACTCCCTCATTTTACAGACATGGAAACTGAATTCCAGAGGTTAAATGACTTTTTGAAACCAAATTCTCTGCCTCTGGGTCCAGTGCTCTTTGCACTGTGCTATGCTTGTTGTGAAGCAGGATACTGATGGAACTAGGGAGGTATAAGTTAACCCCTTACATTCCCACAATGCTGGCTAGGGCTCTTTTGAACAAGGAAATTATGGCGCAGACTTGGGACAGTTGAGTTGACTTTGCCCCCAGGTGAATTGACATGGGACTCAGCTGTGGAGTCTTTGGGCAAGAAGAGAATAAAAGCAGTTTGGGAGAATTTGAAGGAGCTCTTGCAACCCCAGGGAAACATCTTGCTGACTGCTTTTATTTGCTTTTAATTTCCTGAACTTTTAACTACTTATGTTTTTAGTAAAAGCCCTGTTTGTTTGAATCCCTGGGCTCTGAGTAGTACATTGCACCAAGAGTACCCCTCCGACAATGCTGCCAGTGGTTGATAATCATTTCAGTTTTCATATTCTAATATGTAAGGGACTGTGGTTTCTTAAATGGATAAGGAGAAAAAGACTGTTGCCTTCAGCAGCCTTGAAGTCTATGTTCCTGATGGTCTTAATGGCATAGTAGATGTAGTTACATCTATCATCATTTTTTGAGTTTCTCTACCCTCTGCTGCCCACAGGGGAAGCGAGCTCAGATATATCTCTGGGGAGGGCATGAAGTTCTAGGAGCTTCCCCTCAGTTGAACATGTCATTGGCATGTGTCTACATCAGCCATGTACCATTATCCTGAAAGAAGTCAGGCTAAAATCAATCAACAGTGCTCAACCTATAATGAGCCCATAAGCTCTACTCATGTTTTTTACTTACTTTTCAGTCGAGTCATGAACAGAATTTATATTCAAGGATGATAGTTTTCCCATTGTTCAGTTAGTTCAAGATATGATGGGAAAATTTCCCACCATTATCTGCGTTTTTCTTTCCCTTAACCCATCAAGAAAGCTGAACAGAGGCCTGATTTCTGGCAGAGGTCCCTGAACCCAAGGATAAGGATCTCTCTGGCTTCCTAGTCAAACAAACCAAAAGAATCAACCCTGTAACATATCCAACAAGATCATTTAGCCTCTACTTAAAACTTCCAGTGATGGGGAACCCACCATCTCTTGAGGTAGCAGCCCTTTGGACTTTTGGAGAGCTCTAATTGTTAGGAAGCTTTTCAAACATCCAGACTAAATTGTAATCTTTGCAATTTCCACCCACTGTTCCTGATTCTGCCCTCAAGGTCTTGATAGAATCTGTAGATGAAATGTGTTGACAGGTAGATTTTTTTTTTTACACGTTTATGGATTCTTGGAGAGTATCCAGAAGACTATGATGCATAAGAATTTCAAGTCATCAGCCTAAATCTAGGTTGGAAAAAAGAATGGAAGATGTGCAGCTGGAGGAACTCTGTAACCCTGAAATGAACCAGTGACCAAAGGACAGCTATGTCTTTCCATAAGAGGAAATGTCCTTGTTAATGACATTTTTCCCTCTGGTATAATAGTTTTGAAATTACCATTAGAAAAAGTTCTACCATATACTTTATTTTTTGTCATAAAGCAGGATTAATGTCTTTTCTTTTGTTAACAAAATTTCCCCAGTTCCCTTCTCCCGTGTCACGGTATAGTGCATTGGGCACTGGACTTGTAATTAGGAAGACCTGAGTTCAAATCTCACCTCATTTACTAAACTAGTTGTGCCACCCTGGGAAAGTCACTTAATCTCCTTGTGCTTATCTTCTCATCTATAAAACATGGAGGTTGAACTAAATGTCAGTTGACAAGTATTTCTTAAGGGCTTACACTGTGCTGGGCAGGATTGTCAGTGTTGAAAATACAAGCAAAAAGACAGTCCCTGACCTCATGAAGCTTACATTCTAATGGGGGAAGATAACACAAAAGAAAACCAAAGAGGGGAGGGGAGGAAGGAAGAAAGGGCATGCCTTTGGGCTGGGGGGAGGTGGGGTATAGGGCATGATTGAATAGTCTGGAATACAGCCTGGGGAGAAATAAGGAGACAGATGGCCTGAGAGATCTCCTTTCATGGAGGTCCTGGGAGGAACCATCCAATCAGAGGGAGGGTCCTCAGAGGCCAAGGGCATTTCCAGGCTATGAATTCCAGAGCTGAAGGGCTCAAATTAGATGGCTTTCAACACCTCTAAGCTCTAAAACTTTATGACCCCGTGATCCCATTCCACCAACATTTAAGGATTCTGTTGATATTATTTAAGCTCCAAAGTGTTCCATGGTCAAATTAATTTGAGACACATCAATCTAGCTCAATCCCCTCTCGCAATTCACCCCCATTTTACAGGTGAAGAAACTGAGGCCCAGAAAGTTGAAATGACTTTGCTCTCTTCCTCTTCTCAGGTCAATTATGCTGTAAGTGCTGGGATAGTGGTGGGGATTTTCATTGGATTTCAGAAGAGAGCATACACTTCCCCAAACAATCTCCCAGCCCTGATTGCACTGCTCTTCCTATATGGGTAAGTCATTTGGAACTGACAGAGGCTGATACTAGGAGAAAACCCAGCATCGAATCAACATGCATTTCTAACAGGCCCAGTCAGCTAGTTGTGTTTGCTGGCCTGGAGCCTGGAGAGGACCTAGTGCACTGATTGTTTATTCAGCCAAAGATATCATAGGATCTTAGACTGAGCCAGAAGAGACCTCAGAGGTCATGATTTACACTTGTCCAATTAGTTCAGGTGGGGAACTCTACCCCAGCTGCATTCTTCTCTTGCTGAACCCAGAAAGCTGCTGTGACTGGATGACTTCATGCCCCTTTCTGACTTGGATTTCCTCCAGTACTTTCTCCATCAGTATTGACCATAGCAATTTTGGCTCAGACATGTATTGGGAAATGTTGCAGAAATACTTGTGTTAAGTCAACAACGGAAAATAACTCTAGAATTAATTCAAGTTAATTAATTCAAGTTAATTAATCCAATTATTCTAATGACACTTTTTCATCCTCCTTTCCCCACCTGGCACATTATAAACCATTGGTAAATGTTTGTTGACTTGACCCACTCCCCAAAAAAAGAATCCCAGAAGCTTAACTCTTTGTGGGTTCTGTTCACATATTAGTCACAAACACAAATAAATTATAAGAGCTAGTGCAGTGTGATGGGAAGTCAGAGGATCTTGATTCAGATCCCAGCCCTGCCAATTTGTATGACCTTGGACAAGTTCCCTCACCCCTAGAGGCGTTGCAGTTTCCTTGTCTATAAAACAAGGGAATTAGGCTAGATGACCTGTAAGACCCCTCTCCACTCTAAATTAATGCTCTTGTAACCATGATATGCCCCTCTACTGAATGAATAGAAAAGCAGTTTAGAGTGGAGAGAGACCTTAGACACCAGCTAGTCTGACTCCCAATCTTTCAGAGGCCTGGGGAGGTTGTCATTTACTGAAGGTTACATAGATAATACACATCAGGGATTTGAGCTCCAATCCTTTGACTACAAACCCTCCTGTCTTTTTCACTTTTTTTCATTTATTTTGCACCGTCAGATTTCTAAGTTCTAGGTATTATTGAACAATCCCAGTCAGATTGGTCTTTTGGGAGAACAGGGTGATGGCAGCTTGTCACCATCTGTGGGTTGGGAGAGTCATGTCTGTTTTGGGTTGCTAACATAGAATATACTGGGGAGAGAGGCAGAAAAAAGAAGATGGCAGGCGGCCAGCCCAGGGGTCTAGGCTGTCTCATTGTTCCCCTTGAAGCTCTGGTCACTTCAGAGATCTCACAATGCACAGGAGGGAAATCAATCTATTATAGCCTAAAGGAACGGGAGTGGAAATGAAAACTGAAAGCCTGTCCTGTTGTGTTTGGGGGTTTTCAACAGATGGGCCGTCATCCCGATGATGTACCCCGCCTCCTTCCTGTTTGATGTGCCCAGCACTGCTTACGTGGTCTTGTCTTGTACCAACCTCTTCATTGGGATCAACAGCACTGCCATCACGTTTGTCCTAGAGTTGTTCGAAAATAACAGGGTGAGCACTGTCTTCCTCCCTTCTCTTCATGTCCTTCTAGAAAATCTTCATTGAGCAGCAGGGCAGCAGAGGGTAAGAAAGCTCCCCTCAGCCCAGATGCCTGCTTTTTGTTTAAGCTCCCTTTTATTTTGCTTCTAAGTGCCCAGTTTTTGCTTTTGTCTTCTTTTATTATCCCTGAGGGACCTCGTTCAAAGGCCTTCTGCCAGATCATCTGAGGAAAAAAAGTGGCGAGTTCTTTAATTCCCTATGAGAATTTAATTGAGAATTTAATTTAAATGAAAATTTAATTCTCTATGAGAAATGAGGGTCTCGTTTTTAAGAGGACCATAGATTCAGAGCTAGGAGGGACCTTAGAGGTCCCTTCACTGGACAGGTCGAATGAGGTAATATTTATAAAGCGCTTAGCACAATGCCTAGCACATAGTAGGTACTAGATAAATGTTTATTTTCCAGGCTTTACAGGTGAGAAAACTTGAGGCTGAAGGAAATTAGGTGATTTGCATGAGGTCATCTGGCTAGTAATAATAATAATATTAATAAGTAATATTTACTTGACTAACATTAACCTTTACAAAGTACCTTATACAGATTATCTTCATTTCAATAATCATGTAAGGAAGGTGCTATTGTCCCCATTTTACTTATGGGAAAACTGAGCTTGAGAGGTTAAGTATTTGCCCAGAGTTACACAGTAATTGTGTGACGCAGTATTTGAACTCAGCTTTTCCTGTCTCCCAAGCCAGTATTCTATCTACCCACTACTACCTACTGCATTTTTAAGGACTAAGATTGTTTCTGTTTCTTTGATTTTTTTGGAGGGGGTAAGGCAAGGCAATTAGGGATAAGTGACTTGTCCAATGTCACATAGCTAATAAGTGTATCAAGTGTCTGAGGCTGGATTTGAACTCGGGTCTTCCTGACTCCAGGGTGAGTGCTCTATTCACTGCACCACCTAGCTGCCCCAAGGACTAAGACAGTTTTGGAGCTAAATATCCTGAAATGATAAACCATATATATCTAAACCCTAAGCTTCTTCAGGGCATTCTCCCTCTATCTCTCTTCCTATCTAAAAGACATTGATGTAGCTTCAGCCATAGTGTACAGACCAATAAATGTCGCATCATCTCAAGTCTGATTTGGGGTCTCTTGGGGTTTCACCCAGGGCCATCTTTGGTTCTCAGCAGTCCCTAACACTCCCCCTATAGACCTTTTCCTTCCATTAACTGTTCAAGCTTCATTCTTTATTAGTTTTTCATGAGACAAGATGCTGGCAAGGAAACCACCACAGCCTTCTCCCACCCAGCTGGACTCGAGATCATTGTAGGTTCCCAAATTGATTTAAATTTTTTAAATTTAATTTTTAAAAATTAACAAAAAATTATTTTCTTTCCATCACCTCTCCTACCTCCAATTGTTAAAAAAAAGAAGGGAAAACAGAGTGCTTGTGACAATATGCATAGTTAAGAAAACAAATGACTTCATTGGTCATGTCCAAGAAATATGCCTCATTCTGTCCCCTGAGTCCATCACCCTTCTATCAGGAGCTGGGCAATATGTATCATTATAGGGCCTCTGGAATCCTGCCTGTTTGTTTCATTGATGAGAAATCTTAAATCTTCCCAATGTGCCAAATCGATTCTCTAAATTGGTTTTCTAGTCCACAAGCCTCAGTGCCAAAAAAGCCTCCCTGGAACTCTGAATAAACACCTTTCTCAGCAGAGCTGAACAGACTTGGGGGCTCTTAAGTGTCAGCCTTATAATAACCCTGGCAGTCCTTCAAGTCACACTCCTAGGCTGTCGCCTGGCCCCTAACTCTATTACCAAAGAGTAATACAGTCTCTGGAGCCACTACAGCTGAGGGCCTTCTGAGATAGATGCTGTCCAAGATCTTGTCAATTCTTCCAGGGTTTCCAGGCAAGAAATAAAACCCCACCTGTCTTTTCACTGACATAAAAGCGTTCACTCCAAACCCAGGTCTCAGAAGTGGGATGGGTGAGAATACAGACCCTGTGACTACAGATGACAGCCGCAGAGCCACCGAGTGAGGATGAGGCCTTTTCCCTCCCTCACAAAGTCTTAAGGGATCCTGTTACTTGGACATCCTATAAACAGCTCAGCACTGTCCCTAAAGCACCTCAAGGATTTTCTTCTCACAGTTGATCTAGGTCACATGGACTCAAAAAAAATTTCTGGGGTCCCCCAAATTACACCTTCCCAGACAACGGGAGACCTCCTGCTTGACTTGGACCACTCCACAAGCATCAGCAGCCTACACTGGGGTGGGATGGAAGGTACTGTGATACAAAAAGGACAAATCTGCCCAGAAAGGTATGGAGAGACTTTTAGGAACCAATAAGGAATGAAAAGGAGGCAAAGCAACTACAACTATGGACAGACAGAACAACCACTGCCAAGACAACTGAACGGTGCTGTAAGACTCCAAAGAACAACACTTCTCTGCAAAGCTGAGGGGCCACAGTGTGGAACATGTATAGATTGTCAGGGTTTGGAGTATATTAACTGGTTTTGTTTTTAAAGAAAATGCTGGTTGTAAGATCAGCTTTCTGGGGATGGGGAAGGAAGGAGAGAGATGCAGGAGAAAATTTAGGCAACATAAAAACAAAAATAGCAATAAAGATTATTCATAAAAACAAAGGAGTCTGCAGAGCACAGTGCCAGACACAGTGGACTTGAAAGGTTTGAACCAGTGAGCCTCGGAAGGTTTATAGTCTAGTGAAGGAGATGAAACATAGGCAGGAAGAATTAAGTAGAAGGACAGCACAAAAGATTAGTGCAAAGGACACTGAGTCTGTGTTCAGACCTGGTTTCAAAGCCTGCTTCCACCTCTCAGTATCTCAGTGATTTCAGGCAAAAAACCCATCACCATCTGGGCCTTAGCGCCCTCATCTGTAAAATAAGGGAGCGGGACTATGGGGCCTCTGGGGATTCTTTCTAGCTCTAAATCTGTGACCGTGTGTCTCAAGGCACTTTGACTCAGTGCCAAGTGCCCCAAGTACTAAGGACAGAGGGACTGATGGGAGCTGTAGAAGCCAGGGCAGGAGGAGGAGATGCTTGAGCTCAGCCTTGCAGGATGGGTTTGGCAGGGAATTCTGTGAGAGAGAGAGAGACAGAGGGAGAGAGAGGGAGAGAGACAGAGACAGAGACAGAGACAGAGAGACAGGGAGAGACCGAGAGAGACAGAGACAGAGAGAGACAGAGACAGAGAGACAGAGACAGAGAAAGTGTGTGTGTGTGTAAATGGGGGTGGGCTGGGACAGAGGGCAGTGAGACGAAAGGTCTAGAGAGGAAAAAGCATATGTCTTACCTAGAGGCCAACGACCCAGGATCCTTTATTCCTTTCCCATTCTAGTCACTTCCCTTCTCCTAGGGCAGCATTAACAGTCCCTCCCCACCCACCCCCAACTCATACTCATGCTCCATAATACAAAAAACATGAATAATTTTGTACTTATTTGCAACCATACACATAGGAAAGCAGTGGG
>CM053593.1:329839506-329863322 GCA_028646575.1 Pseudocheirus occidentalis | reverse complement strand
CTTCACCAGGCGGGAAGAAATGAACAAAGGAAGATAAAAGTAATTGACAGGAGAAGGGGGAGGGTAGACACTCAGGAGGAGGGGGTACATTCCAGACTGAGAAGCTTTTCACTAATTTCGTGTCCCACACAATGTCATACCTGGACCATTGCAATAATCTGATTGCTTTCCCTACCTTAAATTTCTCCCTATTACAATACAGCTTTCTGCAAAAATCATCTTCCTAAATCCTAGGTCTAACTACATTAATTCCCTACTCAATAAACTCCATTTTTTACCTATTACCTGCAAGATCAAAGATAAAATACTATTTTTGTGGCATTTAAAGTCCTTTATAACTTAGCCCCTTCTTACATATCCAGTTTTCTTATACTTTACTCCCCTCCACACTCTATAACCCAAATTACATTGGCCTATTTGCTATTCCTTGCATGAAATCTCCATTTCCTGACTCCCTCTTTTTTCCCCTCACCTAGAAAGCTCTCCTTCCTTACTTCTACCTCCAAGCTTCCTTCAAAATTTAGTTCAGAGGGCAGCTAGGTAGCACCATGGAGGAGGACCTGAATTCAAATTCAGCTCTTGACAACTACTAACTGTGTGAACCCTGAGAGATTCTTCCTCTTTCAAATGATAGGGGGAAAAAAATGACAGGGCAAGCTACCTTTCTTCAGCTCTTTCTCTTTCTCAATCTAGGGAAAATTAAAAAGGGTGATGGAGATAATCCCGGGAGCAGTTTCCCAACTCTCTTGGATTATCGATGGTGCTAAAGGGCAATAGACTCAGCCAGCCCTTCCAGCAGGATTCAGCTTTCCTCCAATGAGCTCTCCAAAGCTGACTTCATTATGATTGCATTCCAAGTCCATGGGGAGCAGTTGCTCTTTTCTTCTGATTCCCCAGCTCTCCTTTTTTCAATCAGGGGCAGTCTTCACATCTTCTTCCATCTGTCTTGCGATTTCTCTTCCGTAGCTTCTAATGACTCATATTAGGGCAGTGGTTCTCAACCTTCCTAATGCCACAATCCTTTAATACAGTTCATGTTGTGGTGACCCCCAAATATAAAATTATTTTCGTTGCTACTTCATAATTGTAATTTTGCTACTGTTATGAATCGTAATGTAAGTATCTGATATGCAGGATGTATTCTCATTGTTACAAACTGAACATAACCCACAGGTTGAGAACCGCTGTATTAGGGTCTCCTTTTGAATAGTGAGGCACCTCTAATTCAGGTAGAAACAAAACAAACAAAAAAACCCCAATCCACAGTTCAACTAGGTATAATACGAACAATATGCATTTTTTTCCCTTAGTTCCCTAGCAATTTTGTGATTTAGAGTTTCTCAACTATGTCTTTTACCCTTCCCCTCCAAAAAACTCCAAATCATATGTAAATGAATTGATAGACAACAATGTCTTGCAGTGCTGTCCTGGTGCCTTTCAGATGCTTTCAAACAGGTCCTCTCAGTTGTACAGTTTTAAGCTTGTTGTTCAACTCTTTGTGACCCTATTGGGTTTTCTTGGCAAAGTTACTGGAGTGGTTTGCCATTTCCTTCTCTAGCTCATTTTACAGATGAGGAAACTCAGGCAGAGTTAAATTACTTGCCCAGGGTCACACAGAGATTAAACGCCTGAAGCTGGATTTCATTGTATCACCTAGCTGCCAAGTTTTAAATTTATAGCCTAAGACTTTGGGGCACTGTATTTATCTGAGAGGCATTTTTCACTTAGGTCCTCAGCACTGTCTCAAGGTATTTTTTTTCACATGGATATCCTTTTTTCTGTTCTTTGCAAAAAACAAAACGTCCATATACAAAACAGACAGTACCTTTGATCAGCATTTGTAAAGAGCAAAAAAAAAGATCAACCTGAAAGTCATTGTAGCATGTGTGCCAACATCTGTTGTGGAGGACAAGGAGGTGGTGAATCCTAGGAAGGACTCTAAAGGGAATCAGTACCCAACTTTCTACTTGGTTAACTTCATTTCCAAAATGGGTATAGGGAGCAATGGCAAAAAAATATGTTGGAATATATGGTTTAGAAGTAAAAAGTGAGAATGCCAATAGTCAAAGGCTTATAGATTACAAAGAAACCTCCTGTCTCCATGTATCGTGAACACTTGCTTTATGAAAAAAACAGTTGAGAGGTGCTGAACATGAGCACCAAGAAGAATTTCATTGATTCTTTATCCCTATAACTGCTTTTCCATTTCTCCAAAATCTTTATAAGACTAAGTAAGGCTATCCTTGCTTTTGCTTTTTTTTTTTTTTTTTTTGGAGGGGGGAAGGTACGGCATGTGGGGATAAGTGACTTGCCCAAGGTCACATGGCCAGTAAATGTTAAATGTCTGAGGCTGGATTTGAACTTAGGTCCTCTGGATCCAGGAGCAGTCTGCTATTCACTGTACCACCTAGCTGCCCATAGGCAGCTTAAAAAAGATGTGAAAAGGGAATGGACAGGCTCCCACAAATCATATTCCAAAGCAGTTCTTTCTAATCTCTCAGTTCCTCAGATCACTAGGGCTATTGTGGCAGCCTAAAGTTCAAGCCTGGGGTGTTTGGGTAAGTCACTTCTCAGTGGTGGTAAGTATAATGCTTCTGCTTCATTGTATGTGTGAAGGGCAGAATTAACCCAAGAGCTTGAAAGAAGAGAGAACTTTTTCCTTCCTGCTTCAACTTCTCTTGAAACAACAAGGAAGGAAAGTCTCTCCTTATCTGAACTTTCTTACCACTGTGCCCTTGATGCAGGTGCCGTATCAAATAATCATCCTCATAACCAATGAGGAAAGTTTGATGCGAATGACCAGGTTCAAGCCTGGGTTACCTAAGTTATTGAGCAATTGGTGATATTCATCATTAGGAGTTCCCCACATCTATGAAATCATCAACACACACACACACACACACACGCACGCAGAGCGCCATTTGATCCATTAGACTATAATGTGACTGGCATAGACATTCCTACAATAGTCAATAAATGTTTATTAAATGTCTACTATTTCACTGTTTTAAGTACTAGGATGCAAATACAAAAATTCTCGTCCTTAAGAAGCTTACAATCTAATAGGAAAAACAAAACAAAACAAAAACTGAAAAGCAGAGGCTGAAGGGTGATGGCAAAGGTATCCTAATGGTGGGAAAGTCCCAAGGCAGTGTAGCCAAGCACTAGATAACAGCTAGATGGCCCAGTGGTTAGAGTACTGGGCCTGGAATTATGGGAATCCCTGAACTCAGGAAGACCTGAGTTCAAATCCATCCTCAGACACTAACTAGCTGTACCCTATGCAAGTTACTTAACCTCAATTTGCTTAATCCACCGGAGAAGGAAATGGCAAAGCACTCCAGCATCTTTCCCAGGAAAACCCCATAGAAAAAATGGTTCACAGAACACAGAAAAGTTGAACACAATTAAACAACTGAACAATTAACAGTGCAACCAAATAAGAAAATGAGTAGTTGAACTGAGATATCTCCTAAAACAGAAGTTTGGAATTAATGGCTTACAATCACCCCACAATTAATCACTCGCTGTCCTAATCCCCTCAATTCCCTCACAATCCAGGGGATTTATTCACTCACCACGATGCTTCATCATCCAGTCAGAGCAGACTGCATAGCAAGCAGCTCACGTTCATTCTCGAGACAAATCAGCCTAGCCAGTTCTTATGTGACAAAACGTCAGCACTGCTTTCCTTGTCCCTTTCTGTTTCTCCCTCTTAAATCAGAGGGAAGAAGACTACATACACATCTGAGAAGATTCACCTCATTTAAGCTTTGGCCAGTGCTGAAAAGAAAGAGCTGAAACTGTGATCTTCGTTCAGCTAATCAAGAACCACACAGCCAAAGCCTCATGTCAGTTCACTGCTCTTATTGTTGGTCTCTGCAAAATGATCCAACAAATTATTTTTCTGACTATCTGCTCTTTCTTCCCAGGTTTTCCCTTGTCATACTGAGACTGAGCTGATGTCCTATTCTTCCTATAGCCCTATGACATTCAGTGACTTAGATCAGCACTTCATGGATCTTAGCGACTCGCTTTAATTTAAAGGTAACAAGTCACCAAATTTCCCCTATGAAATTGACAGACTTTAAAAAAATCATATCTCAATTTCCATTGTGTTATATGATATTTTATTTTAGCTTTACCCTCTTGGGTCATAAAACAGTTTTTATGCAAATAAACTGAGGGGTCAAAGTTCCCAAGATGGTCCTCCAACTAATTTTGTGTCTTTGAAACTGTTTCTTCATATTTACATTTTTCCAGTTTTTGATAAATAAAAGTTCTTCCTGTTCCCCTTTAAAAAACTATACTGTTTACATGCAAATAATTATTCTGTATTATTGATTTGAACCACAGTACATTTTCTGTCCAAAACTGCTCAAATCTCATCTGGAGTCTACATTTCTTCATACATATATGAGTTTTTATTAAAGACACAGTTCTTTGCTCTTGCTCTCTTTAGGCATCAAAATTTTCTTCTATAACAATAGCAATATCTAAAATCTGTTAACCTTTGATTTGAATCTTTTCCTTAACACAAAAATCATTTTTCTGCTCTTTTAAAAAAAATGCTGGGGACAACTAGGTGGCACAGTGAATAGTGCACTGGCCCTGGAGTCAGGAGGACCTGAGTTCAAATTTGCCCTCAGACACTTTAACACTTACTAACTGCCTGACCTTGGGCAACCCCAATTGCCTTGCCTTTCCCCCTCCAAAAAAAATGCTGAAAAGGACCTTAAAGGATAAGTAAGTATGTTAGGAGAAGAAAAATGATATCTTAAAGGTTCTCCAATAAGCTTTCTCAGATATATGTCAAAAGTCATTCCAGATTGCTCAAAAGAAGTAAAAAAAGATAACTTATTTTGACAAGCCGTTGATTATCAAGCAAAGGATAAAACAGAAAAGCATATCCCTGCCAGCAGTACTTTTCACTGTCCTAGAGAATGTCCAGCCACGAGGATGGTGAAATGCTCCAGATGATGCTGTTTGCAGATTACATGAAGACCCAGAACACTGCAAAGCCTCCAAAATGAGACCCATGATCATTCAAAAGAGTTCAGCCTCAGTACCGATATATGTGAGATGTGCCACCAAAGGCGGTGTGGCATGATGGGAAAAGCACTGAATTTAGAGGTCCTTTCAGAATTTAGACGGTGTTTGGGTTCAGTCACTTCACTTCTAGGCAAAATGGAGATAAAGATATTTGCATTTACTACCCCACAGGATGGTTTGTGGGGAGCACATTTTTTTTTAAATCTGAAAACCCTTTAGAAATGTAGTGGTGGTGGTGATGGTCGTGGTAGTAGTAGTAGAAACAGCATAGTAAAAATCAGTTGCTCAAAATCCTTTGGGGTAGAGGGAGTTATCCGCTCAATTCCTTCACTTGCCACCAGATGGAGCCAAATTACTGATTTTAGAAGCTTCAGAAACAGGAAATTGTGTTAAAAAGGCAAACAAAAGAGCTAAAGAAATGCTATCTTGATGACCTTATTGACTAAAGCCTGCTAATAAGGCAAGGTCACTGGTTTCAGTCTCCAGGTAGTCAAGGTTGCTTTGTTCCCTTCCTAAGCTAAAAACTTCCCTGTCAATGGGAGGAACTCTTGGCCATAAGAGGGCAACACGAGCTAACAGTATATGTTCAGTCCTTCCAGGCGTGTCTGATTCTTCATGAGACTATTTGGGATTTTCTTGGCCAAAATACTGGAGTGGTTTACCATTTCCTTTTCCAGCTCATCTTACAGATGAGGAAACTAAGGCAAAGAGGGTTAAGTGACTTGCCCAGGGTCACATAACTAGTAAGTGTCAGAGGCTGAATTTGAACTCAGACTCCCTGGCACTCAATGCACTATGGCACCTCCTAGCTCCCCCACAAGGAACCATATTAACTATTTAATCATTATTTTTGGAAGAGGACAGCAGCAGCAAAAGAATTGAAGACTGTTGGGTTTTGCATAAGGTACAATTAATAATTCGAATATAAAATACAGCAAATAGACCTAAATAAGGCAAGAACATGCCTAAGTCAGTGGTGGGGCACTATAATGAAAGGAGCACTGGATTTGTAACCAGAAGACCTGGATTTGGTTCTACCTCTATTATCTATGACCCCTGTGATCTTGGAGAAGTCACTTGGAGAAGTCTCTGGGCCTCATGATTTTCTTCATCTACTAAAAGTTAGGATGGGATGAGGCATCAGACTCACCAACTGCAAAACTCCCAAACAGGCCCACCTGAATCAGATTAAACTATAATTTAGAAATGCTTAACAAAATAAAAATGCAACATAGATAATGTCAATTTGTGGTTTTCCAAATCAATATGCAACAGTCAGGAATCCATTTCTATTTGAGTTTGACAGATGAAATATCTTTAAGGTCCCTTCTACCTTTAAATCCCATGAATCTTTTCCTCCCTAAGGCCCACCCCCACCAATAATAAACTAGTCCAGGATACCAGCAGATCAAAGAAGCCATCCTGTTGCCTGGGTAGTAAAAGTTGCCCAACTTTCTGCAAGGAGGTAGTTTGAGTCTCTGTTTACTGACAGACTATTTTTAAAGTGTATGTAAACAACTTAAGTGAACAACTTAATTAAAGTAATTAAAGTAATAAGTTGTGGGTAAATCATAAAACTAATTATTATAGAGTATTATAGCATGCAGGTGGGAAGAATAAATTGCCACCAGTCTTTAGGCCTAACTACTTCATCTGGAATTAGAACATTGCAGAATAAGTCCCAAGTCAGCAAGTATTTATTGAGCCCCAGCTCTGTTCTAGGAACTGTATTAAGTCTCTTGCCTAAATGGATGTGAGATACAGACCTTCATTTTCAACAGAAAATAATTGAGTTCAAAGAGCATCAGAATTCAGCTCTGTTCCAATGAACTTCCCATGAATGAATGAATGAACCGTTTTAGCATTTTCTTCAGGCAATCAGCAAAGCCAAGCCTCTCTTCTAATCAGCGTGCTCTTAGCACAGGGATGGGGAAACCTGCAGCCTCAAGGCCACATGTGGCCCTCTAGGTCCTCAAGTGTGGCCCTTTGACTGATTCCAAAGCCATAGCTTCCCCACCCCTGTTTTAGCAGATCCACTGAAGCTTGTCCTCTACTGGCTTCTTTATACCATTATTGCTATGCGCATGGTCAAACCAGTCACCTAAACCCTATTAGCCTCTGTTTCCTCATCTGAAAAATGGGGATTATGATATTGCCTACCTCAAAGTATTATGTGGATCAAATGAGACAGCACATGTACTTTGCACTTTGCAAAACTTAACACACTATATAAATTATGAATATTGTTATTACTATTCTGTAGGATGAGAACAGGGACATAACTGCTTTCTTCTCTGGAATATTTAGATCTCTATGTAATTGCTTTATCCTTTTGCAATATGGACCCTTCAGAGGGTCTGCACTGATGTCATCTGCTTTAGGATATAAGAGGGCAAGAATCACACCTATTGAAACTTGCTCCAAATGGTTATTTACCCCCTGTGCAAACTAATACAAGTCATTTCCCTTTCTGAATGTCTTTTTTTTTTTAATCTGTAAAATGACTGAATTGGATTAAATGATCTCTAAGATTCCTTATGTTTCAAAATTCTCTAAGTACTTAATGCAAATCCATATCATGAGGGCATTTAAAAACTAGTAGGATGATGGCCATCGGTTGTGATACTCATCCAATGAGTAACAAACGGATATATTACTAGAGCAGTGGTTCTCAGCTTGTGGGTTATGTTCAATTTGTAACAATGAAAATAAATCCTGCATATCAGATATTTACATTATGATTCATAACAGTAGCAAAATTATAGTTATGAAGTAGCAACGAAAATAATTTTGTAGTTAGGGGTCACCACAACATGAAGAACTGTATTAAAAGGTTGCGGCATTAGGAAGGTTGAGAACCACTGTACTAGAGGAAGTATATTATATCTGCCTTAACATTCTTGCCCTGAGCAAGATCAGAGGGTTAGACAGGGCTTTGCATTGTGGAAGCAGCCCGAAGGAGGTCACATCAAAGAAATGTATGTATACAATGGAAATGTATGAACACATGAACCAGTCATGTAGCATGAGAAAGATATAACTGGGTTCTCCCTTGTTATCCTCTTGATGTCAAGAGAATTCCAGCTTATTGGGTAAAGCCTGCATGTTAACTTATGAAAGGACATGGACAAGAGCAATGGGCAGGCATAGAGGGCTCACCATTTGTATCACTGGAGAGGCAGTATGGTCCAATGGAAAGAGCACTGGCTTTGGAGGATTTGGGTTCCTATCCTGGTCCTACCGCCTCTTCCTCTGTGACCCTGTGTCACTCTGGACCTTAATTTCCTCATCTTCCAAATGAACAAGCTAGACAAGATGACTTTTATGGTCCCTCTCAGCTCTAAATCTACGAACTTCTGACATAACGCTATCAATGACATCACAGTTCTTAGACTGCACAGAGAGTGATAGAGATCTATAATCTGGAGTCTGGAAGACTTGACTTCAAATTAAACTTTAAACACTGACTAGTTGTGATTCTGGGCAAATCATTTAACCTCTCTTTGCCTTAGCGTTCTCATCTGTAAAATTAGTATAATAGCTAATATAATAAAATATTATAATGAAAGCAGCTACTTCCCAGGATTGTTGTGAGGATAAAAAATGGGATAATGTTACCAAAGTGCTTCCTAAACCTTAAAGCAAGGGGCAGCTAGGTGGCACAGTAAATAAAGCACCTGCCCTGGAGTCAGGGGGGACCTGAGTTCAAATCCCCAGCCTCAGACACTTAACACACAAATTAGCCGTGTGACCTTGGGCAAATCACTTAACCCCAATTGCCCTCCAAAAAGAAAAAAGAAAAAAAAGACTGACCACTAAACCTTAAAACAGTATCTATGGAAGTGCTAGCATTTATTATCAGCATTATTGCATTTGAATGTCCATTTGTTAAACTTTTATTTTGGAATTAGTTTCAAATTGCTTGGTGCTTTTGTATAGCAAACATAATAAATATATATCTCTATCTTCTAAATCTAGCAAAAATCTTTGCAATAAAATCAGCTCATTCAACTTCCTGGAGTAAGTTTTTTTAGTTATACAGTGATCACCACCACCCGTATTAAAGCTTTCAGAAGCCTATTTACCACTAAAGGAGTACATATTCTAATATTTTGACAGATGTAATTTCATAAAGATCATAGGATTTCAAGATGGGAAGGACCCTGGAGACCACATAGACCCAGCCTCTTATTCTACAAATGAGGAAACTTAAACCCAGAGAAGGAAAGTTACTCACCCACAGTGTTATGGGGCACTGGTACCAGAGCCTTGATTCAAACTCAGGTCCTCTGACTTCAACTATAAGGATGTTTCCATTATTAAATTACCGGTGATGGGTGCTGCCTCTAGTGGTACAGACTGCAATTCATTGCGTATACCTGCTTCTTCTGTTCAATTTTTGTCTGTGTTTTTCTGTAAATTATCCATGGAAGATCTGTGCCGTGTACCACTAGAGCTCTGCCCTACTTCAGGAGGCCTTAACCCGGAATCCATAAGCTTTCATTCATTCATTCATTCATTTATTTATTTTTGCTTTTTGGAGGGCAGTTGGGATTAAGGGACTTAGCCAAAGTCACACAGCTAGATTTTGTGTGTGTGTGTCAAGTGTCTGAGGTTGAATTTGAACTCAGATCCTGCTGACTCCAGGGCCAGTGCTCTATTCACTGTGCCACCTAGCCGCCCCATCCATAAGCTTTTAAAAAAATATTTTGATATTTTATTTTAATATCACGAATTGTCTTTGTAATCCTACAAATCTTGTGCTATGTATTCCAAAACATTTTTCTTAGACGCAGTACTTGGGCTTCACCAGACTGCCAAAGGGTCCATGACACACAAAAACGGTTAAGAACCCCCTCATCTAATTCTTTTTTATATTTGGTAGAGGTTAGCACAGCATTTGTTCTCATGATATAATAGCCAGCACTGTTCTCTTTCCTCACTGGAAACATTTCTTAAAAGTTTGCTAGATGTCTTTCATTTTGATTTATACTCATCAACCATCCCCTCCATCCAAGGATCCAGCCAAACTGCATTGTGGCAATATTCCCTATATTCAACCTTTTTACAACAGCCAAAGAATTTGGCTCCTCTTGAATCATCTGAATTCGTTGGAGGGGGATACCTAAGAGGCCTTCATTTATCACTCTTCTGACATGTAAAGAAAATCATTTCTGATCCAGTTCAGAGAACACAGAAAAGAAAAAAAGTAGTTTAATTTTTCAAGCCTGTCAGTGTTTCCTGGCCTATTTCTTCCTGGTGAGGTATTTAAAAAATCTTTTATTGCTCTTTCTAGGGCTGTCTTTCTATCAATGGTGGCTTGATACTTTCAGTTAACTTTTATACCCTCTAAGCTTTGTTTATAACCTCTCCTGCTTTCATCTTCTTTGTAGTACGGCATTTTTGTAGCTCAGAGGCCTTCAGAGTTTCCCATGCCAGCTTTGCCAGTTCTCTTATGTTGTTACCCCTCTGTGTGTATTTGTCTATCTGAGCAGTTTCATCTCCTTTTATTAAAGAGGATTCATTTATTTTTTAATTCTCCATTTTTACTAATTCTCTTGACTCTTTGAGAAAATCTGGGATTCTTCCTTTCAAAGTTGCTCTAATTCTGTGCAACTTTTTCAGGGGTCTCTAGGTTTACTCTTCCACTTATCTCTGCCTTGAAGAACGTCTCATCTCAAATTATTCTGGCTTCGCTTCCTCTTATCTTTCTGCCAACTGATCTTTCTCGGCTGTATGTCTGAGAATCACTCATGCTATGCTTACAGTAAGACTTTTCTGGTCATGCCAGCCTCCATGGATGAAAAATTCTATCATGAGACATGAAGCTAATTCTGAACTTTGTTAACCACTGTTAAATGCTGTGGGGAGGAAGAAGGGTCCGGCTTTTTCAATGGTTTGTAAATTATCGCATCACTTTAAGATTCTGATGACACTATTCTTTAACACCGTATTTTTTACCTGTTTGAAGTTTGGGGTTTTTTTTTCGGGGTGTGTGTGTGTGTGTGTGTTTGTGTGTGTGTGTGTGTGTGTGTGTGAGTGTGTGAGTGTGTGAGTGTGAATGTGGTAGATGTTAGCACAGCATTTGTTTTTGTGATATAATAGCCAGTACTGTTCTCTTTCCTCACTGGAAATATTTCTTATAAGTTTGCTAGATGTCTTTAATTTTCATTCATACTCATCAACCATCCCCTCCTTCCAAGGATCCAGCCAAACTGCATTGTGACAGTATTCTCTACATTCTCATTCCTTTCTTCTAAAAAACATTTTACTTATAACTTTTGTTTTTATACCTCAGTTATTTCCACACAGACCCTTCTCTCACCATACCTCCCCACACTGAACCCTCTCCCCTAAACAAAGAAAAAACATTCAAACAAAACCAACTGATACTAATCTCAAATGAGCATGCATCAACATTCTGCCCAAATGATCCTCTACTTTACTGAGAGGAAGAAGGTCTAGAGAGGCAACATAATATAGTGTCTAGAGTATTAGAAATGGAGTCAAGAAATTTCGGGTTTAAATTCTTCCTCAGATGTATGTGATTCTGGGAAAGTCAATCAATTTCTGTGAGCTTTGGTTTCCCCATCTATAAAAATTGGGCGTGATATAACAGCATCTCCCTCCTCCCCATGTTGTAAGGATCAGATAATAAAAGTATGTAAAGTGCTTTGCAAGCCTTAAATAACCATATAAATGTGGCCTTTTATTAACTTGAGCCTCTGTTTCCTCATGTATAAAATGAGGGTATTGGATAATCACCTCCAAATTTATGATCCCCTTATTCTGTGGGCCCAGCATTGTTCACTATAGTTACTCAGAGTTTAGTTTGCTATTACTTTTCTTTTCATATACATTATTGTAGTCATTTTATATGTGTGTATGTATCAGTTCATATAGGTCTTCCCAGATTTCTCCAAATTCATCATATTTTTATTAATGCAAAATAATATTCCATTACATTCACATAATATATTTCTCCCATTTCTTGCCAGGCTTTCCTAAAACAATTAGTTAAATTAATTATATTAAACTAATTAAATTCAGTAATTAAACATGTTATCCATTGGCAACTTTTTTTAATCCCCAAGAGCTCCTTCTTGGAATATAGCCCTGCATCACCACTTTGGAAAAAAACTGGGGGCACCAAGGGGTTAAATTATTGCACAGAGCTATGCAACCAGAAGGCAGTGAGAAAACCAGAAATAAAATCTGCATTCTGCAGTCACTTCTTTGAAAAACCCAGCAGACCACACTCCTTTGCTTTGGTCGATGCCTCATTTCCTCTTATTGTAATTCATTCTCTATTCCTTCCTGTTCCCTTTTCTTGGCTCTCTTGTTTTCCCACACCACACCATGGGGCTTTAATTTCCTTATGCCATCTCCTTATCACTGAGGTCTATGTTTCCTTGTCACCCTCTGACCTACCTATTCCTAGTTCACCCTCAACACACTCTGTGACCTCTTGAGACTTGGTTTCCTCTGGACCTTAGTCTGCACATCACTAAAATGGGAATAGTCTCATTTCCTTTTCTTACAAGGCAATAGTGGGTATTAATCATGAACATTTTTGGAGAGCCTTTCATGCCAAGGATTGTAGAAGTGCTGCGGATGCCAGTGTTTAAAATGCCTGCTCCAATTAGTTCCATATGCCCTACTCCTGGGTTAACCTGCTGGGTTATATGTCATTTGTTTTTTCCTCCTCCTTTTTAGCTCTCAGCTACCTGCTTGTTCTTACCCAGTCTACCCTTCAGGTCTACTTGGCCTCTGTTTTCACTTGGCTCAGGGAATCACCAAAGAATCTTTTTTATTTTTCCTGAGGTTGCAATGGGGCATGTTCACTGACAGAGGCTAATACCGTGAGGGTTTGAAAAATACACCTTATCTTTGCACAGCCATGGGGCTGTGTTCTTTTTCCCATCATGTCTATCCCAGGATATGTGATGACGACCCAGAAAAGGTATAATACGCTGCACAGAAAGCCCCATTTCCTTGGTCCCAAATATTCTAGAGGTCAAGTTTGGGGGTTGGTTTGTTCGTTTTGGGAGAAGGACGTTGTTTTCAAGATTATGTGCCTCCACCTCCCTCCCTTCCCCCCACCCCAAACCAAGTTTTCCAAATTATTGGATAATGGGTCATATGTTGAGAATGGAAAGGACTTTAGAAGTCATTTGTCCCAACTCTCTCATTTTACAGACGAAACTGAAACCCAGAAAACCTATATGACTTGCCCCAAGTCACATGGAGGCTATTTAGCAGAGCCTGTATTTAATCCTGGGTTCTCTGACTGCCAAAAGCAGCACTCTTTGCTGGGTATCCCTTTATTCTATCAAATAATAAATCCCTGTAATAAACACAGAACTTTGCTTATTTACACACAGGCTCAGAAATTTCTTAAGACTATATACAGGTCTTTCCCCCCTCTTGTAGAAATTATAGTTTTGAATTTATACTACTAATGGGTGAAGAAATGAACCCTTTTCTAGAGTGTTGGGGGAACTGAGAGGACTTTTTTCCTCCCTCTGTATCTCTCTGTCTCTCTGTCTCTCTGTCTGTCTCTGTCTCTCTGTCTGTCTCTGTCTCTCTGTCTCTCGCTGTCTGTCTGTCTCTCTCCCCTCCCCCCCACCAAGGGCTGTGGTTACATCTGACATCGTTCATTTAGAAACCTGATCCTCCCAAGTTCTAACACTGGCTGGATCTGCTTTCACCAGTGACTATTAAAGCAGGAATGTAGCGTAAGTTGCCACTTTGATTTAGTTTGCGAACTGTTTGGTTGGTTAACAAAAAGAAATGTCCCCCTTTCCTCCCCCTGGGAGTTTTCTCCTCCATCTCCGTTTACTTGGGATTGATAGGGTGGTTTTACATCCCTGTCACTCTATTTGGGGATTTCATCCGTAGGAGTAACCACATTTAGTTTAAAGTTTGTCCAAAACAAAGGTCCAACTTGGGTCACTGCAATGGCTTGGTGGCATTTAGATTGAATTTCATAAAAATATTTGTTTATGGACATTGTTGGGTGGGGATGGGGGAGGGGAAGGGGAAATTCATCCCAAATTGAAATTAAAACAACAACAAGAAAGAAAATCCAACCCACCATTAGGTTTTTTTCCAGTCACAACACATGAGTAATTATGAAAGCAACAGCTAAAACAATACGATCACTGTGCTGAATTCTCCATGCATTGTCCCGTATAAAACTTCTAAAACTGTGTGCAAAATATTTTTTCAACCTGAAAACACATAGCTTAAGTACAGCTCATGTTGACAGCTTTTACCAAGCCTGCATTTTTTAGAGTGAAATCATCAAAATGATGCAGGACTATGTATGAGGTCTATTTCCTACAGAGTTCTGGGGGTGGAGGGGGGGGTGGGAGAAGGCTAGATTAAATATTAGATCAACATCATAAGGCCCCAATCATTAATCCAAATGCCCCCCACCCCTACCTCAGCCAGCCCCCTTTCTCAATCTTCTTTTTCTCTCTCCTCTCTTCTTTCTCTGCCTCTCTCTTTTATCCTTTTCTTTTCTCTTCCCTCTCATTCTCTCTCCGTTTTCCGTCTTCTTCCTTTCTTTTACATTTTCCTTTTCTCCTTCCTCCCTCTTTCCCCTCTCTTCCCTCTTTCTCTCTCCTTACACTTTTCTTTCTCTCCCCTTCTCTATCTACTCCTTTCTTTTTCTCTTTCCTAGCCAATTTTCAACTATCTATACTAATAAATGAGAAGTCATACATAATGCAAATAGTTCAAAACAATAAATATGAAACTTTTTAAAAATCATCTAGCGTTAAATATTTTACTTTAAAATTCATGTTGGGATTTTTTGAGACAGTGAAACTATAGATTTACCTTCCTAAGTATATTTTGCTTAGACAAATATTCATTAGAGTTGATATTCCCTGGGTACACAACAGTTGTGCAAGAGAAATATCCCCCCAAATTTAATAACTGTGAGGGAAAGCTAGCTGAGAATCATTCTTTTTTAAAACTGTTACAGATAACCAAGATGATCAGAAGTCTTCCAAACAGACAAATCTCCTGGGAACAAAATTCCTTTTCCTGTTGTTGACTTACTCATTGAAGTATAGTTGGTCTTCTCCAAAACTGATCAATTGTGGCAGAGACTGGGTGGGGAGAAGAGGAGGAAAGGCTCTAGTCTTCTGGGACTGTCCTCTCTCAGACCGTAGGGGGGCCCAAGGCTGGATAAGGGAGGGCTGCATTCCTGGCATTCACAAGGCCTATTTACTTGGGAGTGAGATATGTGCTCCCTGGGCTGGGTCACCGGGCAGGGGATCATCCTCCATCCTGAGAGAGGTAGGAGTGGCCCTCAATTAGGTCAAGAGGGGGAAGGGGAAGGGAATAAACACTTATTTAGTGCCTGTCATGGTCCACGAGCTATGCTAAGTGAATTATAAATATTATCTCATCAGATCCTCATTTGATCATCATAGTAATCCTGGAAATGGGTATTATTGTTATCCCCATTTTACTGTTCAGGAAACTGAGGCAGACAGAAATTAAATAACTTGTCCAGGATGATACAACCAGTAAGTGTCTGAATCTGGATTTGAACCCGGTCTCCCTGACACCAGATCCGTCATTCTAGCAGTTCCACCACCTGACTGCCAAAGATGCTGAGGAAAGCACAGTCCTTTCATCCCGGAAAGAATGAATGCCCTGCTGGTGAGCAAGGATGGTGGTAGTGGGGGGACACGCATCACAGGAACGCATCCCTTCAGCTTCAGTCCCACCATCTGCGCAGGCCATAGCACCATCTGCCTGCCCTGCCGCCCTGCTCCTCCCCGCTGGACCTTAGACCTGGACCTCTACACTAGGGTCTTTCTTTCAGAATCCGGGTCCCTGTAAGACCCGGGACTATCACTAGTTTTTGAAGGAAGTTAGGTGATAGTAGATAGAGTGCTGGGCTTGGAGTCAGGAAGATCTTATTTCAAATACAGTCTCAGACACTGCCTGACTGTGTGACCCTGAGCAAGTCACTTAACTTGCACCTGCCTTGGTTTCCTGTAAAAGGATGATAATAGCAACATCTACCTTTCAGGGTTGTAATGAGGATCAAAAATAATATTTTTAAAGTGCCTGGAATATGTAGGTGTTATATAAATGCTTATGACCTTTCCTTTTGCAACTTCCCTCCACAGGGCCCAACCAAGTTGGCTGTAAACTTGATGTGTGGACTATGGGTAAGACAGACCTCCTAGGTCGTCATATCTGTGTCTGGCCCTGCCCAGCTGACCGCGCTTTAGCTTCCCACCCAGCCATTTACTTTGCTGCTGCTCCCCTTACCCTGGTTGCCTTCCCCGAACAAAACGTCCCTCCCTTATCACCCCTACCCTACATTTATCACCCCCTATTGGAATGTAATCTCCTTGACCATAGGAGTTACCTTCCTTTATTAGCATTTATTCAGTGTTAACACATTGCCTGACACACAGTAAGTGCTTTATACAAGCTTTCAAAATTAATCAACTAATTCGTCCCTATACAACCTGTACTCTATTTCTGCTCTGAGCACAGATGAAGGGATAACAATGAAGTGGGTCACTGGGATTCATCCTTTGTCATTAGAAGCATTTAAATCCTTTTTTTCTTTTTCTTCCTTCCCTCCTTTTCTTTCTTTTTTTTCTTCTTCCTTTCTTCTTTCCCTCCTTCCTTTCTGTCACTTATTTTGCTCAAAAGATGCTTATTCCAACTCCTATTCTGATTTATGACTCCAATCCTCGGCCTTAGAGTTTTAGGGGGACACCTAGAGAACTCCGGGGTTTGAGGGGGATTCTCTAATGCCTTTAGTTTGCACTCATGCAGCTGTGCCTCCATTCTGAGATTATCAGTTGAGAATCAATTTGGCTAGTCAGCCTTAAGGAACTTTAGAAAGGGGTGTTTACTCAGGTGGAACAGTAAGATTAACTGATGTGAGACATTCCCTCGAAAGTCTGTGACACACTCTTCTACAGAGCCCAAGGAACAGTGGGTTCAGGCTTAGATAGCCTTTCCCTTCCTATGTGGAGTGCTCAAGAAACCTGGGGAATTTGCATCCAGTCTGTCCTTGGATCCCAATGTAGACACTGCCATCAGCAATCTGCTTATTGGGGCTATCACTAGGGTGTTGATTGGAGGATGGGAAATAAAATCTCCTCCAGACTCTTCAAAACTAGCAAAGTCCTTCTCTGGCCAAAGACACGGGTCTAGGAATGGAGACAGAAGAGGCCTGGACAAGGACAAAGCCAAGGCCTCTCCATCTCACCTCATCCACCCCAGGGCTTCTCACTCAGCAATGTGCTGAAAGCTTTCTTCTGCTTGCTACTGCTCAAACCACTGCCTCCCCTCGTCCCCAACTCTTTCAGTTACTTCATTCTTTTATACAAGATTCAGAAGGTCTGATGAAATGTCTGAGCTAATTGGAACACACTTCCTGATGTCATTTCACTTCATCTGATGGCTTTTAATGACATCATACTTAAGCTGCTAATTAGAGCCCTCGAGAGTGAGGAATTCTGGGCCTGTAGTCAGGAAGATCTGAGTTCAAATCCAGCCTCACGTAAATTGCTCTGTGACTCAGTTTCCCCAGTGGTAAAATGAGTATAATACTAGCACCTACCTCACAGAATTGTTTTGGGGATCAAATTAGAAAATTCATAAAATCTAAAATTACTCTGTAAGTACCAGTTATCATCATCATCATCATTATTTTTATGTCTAAGGCCTATGAGTAAGAGTGATTGAGCATCATATCATTCTAAGTGGAGTCAGGCTAGTTGAGTAAATCTCCTCTGAAGGGCCTGGCATGCTATGGCCTTTGGGGTGACAAAAGAGTCAGACAAAACTGGACAACAGCAAAAACCCTCTACAGCTATAAATTGTAGAGAAGGTGCAGACCTGCATTAGTAGGGGAAGCTTTCTCCCCTGTTTCTTATGCCAGTAAAACCACATGTCCAGCCCCTAACCAACTTTTGCTCTCCATCGTCAGTGTCCTGTGCTCACAAAAATCAAGTCTTGATACAGAAGAAACTAAATGTTTTTTTATTCCCACTAAGGGTAGTGGGAAGAGAACAGTACAAAATACTCAGGATCCAGGGCACACCACAGCGTGCTCACTGGTTTGGTAACCTATTATTCCAAAACTTAATTGGGTCCAGTTGACACCATCTAGGAAATTTCATAAATCCCTCTATCCCAGCGGTTCTCAACCTGTGGGTTATGCTCAATTTGTAACAAGGAAAATACATCCTGCATATCAGATATTTACATTACGATTCATAACAGTAGCAAAATTACAGTGATGAAGTAGCAATGGAAATAATTTTATGATTAGGGGTCACTACAACATGAGGAACTGTATTAAAGGGTGGCGGCATTAGGAAGGTTGAGAACCACTGCTCTATCTTCTCTATACATTTTCATCCAGCTATCTGGAAGACAGCTACAGATACTATACTCCCAGAGATTTTAGGAGGAACCTTTAACTCCTCCATGATAAGTGAGTTGCATAGATGCTGCTCCCCAAGCAATTTGTTCCAAGGGCCATGAAGGTGGCTGAAGAAAGTGCTATGGAGAGATTAGAGGTTGGTCAGACATCAGAGATGCCAAGGTCATCCACTGCATCCCAGGCCATTGCCAGCCATCTTGATATTTGTCTTGCCACCAGACCTCAATGACTCCAGAAGAGAGATAGAGAAACTGACCATTTTGTGCCACTCTGCCTCACTTAAATCCAATTCCTGTACAAGTCAAGATATCCTAAGAAGCCACTGATCCTCTTCAAAACCAAAGGACATAGAGTAACAGCACAAATGATGCCTCAGGGTACTACCTTATAAGAGACACAGGTCACCCACTTAGTTTCTGACACTTTTCCTGGCAGCTCGTGCCTTTGGAATATTAAGAGAAATAGCCCGAAAGGCAGCTGTACCATCTGCACTTTATTTGGGACTCAAGCATATTGGTATATGTAGTCATTTAGGAGAACTGAAAGACCATTAGCTTTTGAGCAGGAAACTGATGAAACAAACTTGGCAGTTAATAATGTTGTAATTACTCATCCTGTTCATGGCTGAAGATGAAGACATGCACCGGCTTCAGACTGCCTGGAGAACATGAGCACTGTAGCCTATGGAACAGTTTGTTCATTTTTAAAGATAACATGAAAGATTAGCAGTGCTCTGGAGCTGGTGATGGCTAGCTACAAGAACCAACTGGTGATTGCTGAAAACTAGAGCAAATACACTACCAAACTGAGGTTGTCTCAAAGAGCTTTGAGTCAGTGATATTTAGTGAATTTGTGGTCATTTTAAGGTGATTCCCCTCAAGGAATGAGTGAGTGCCTCGATTCCAACTTTGGTCTCTCTCACCTGTTTCTACAAAGCTAAAAATAACTTGAATTATTCACACGAGAAAGGTCTGTTTGTATATTGGCTCTCTTTGGAAAAGCTCAGGACTACCCTGGGGAGGAAAATGTTTACTTTCCTTATCAGATTTTTTTTTTTAAGTAAATTCTTGGATTTCATTCAAAAGAAAAATGTGCTATATTGGCCAACCCTTTTCTAAGAACTGCATTAAAAGAAGCTCTGAGGAAGAGCATGTTCTTTTAGTGCAGTATTTGTTGTTAATAGATGAGGAGGAAAAGGAGGAGGAGGAGGAGGAGGAGAAGGAGGAAGAAGAGGGTGATGACAGCTAACATCTAGACAGTGCTTACTATATGCCAGGAACTTTACAAGTATCTCATTTGATCTTCATATCAACCCCGGGGACTAGGGGCTATTATTAACCTCATTTTACAGTCAAGGGAACTGAGGCAAACAGAGGTTAAATGACTTACCCAGGGTCACACAGTAAGTCTCTGGGGTTGGATTTGAACTTGGGTCTTCCTGACTCAGACCCTGTGTTGTATTCATCATGCCACCTAGCGGCCAATCTCTTGATTACACAGCCATGGGAAATTAACCTGGAGTCATCCATTCAGGACTTTTGCTTTGGGCACCTACTACATAGTTTCCCATCACCCACAGAATAAAAGGCAAACTCATTGCCCTAGCATTCAGATGCCTCTGTCATCTGGCCCCAACCTTACTTTCCAGCCCTATTGCATATGAATGCGGCTCTTAACACAAAGCCTGGCACTTAGTAGGGGTATAATAAGGGCTTGTTGACTTGTTGGCTCCCCGCATGCACTCTACTTTGTAATCAGAATGAACTGTTAGCCGTTCCCCAGTCTCATTTTGCCTTTTCCCGAAATTTGAACAGATTATATCCTCTCCCACCTTACTCCAAATCTCACTTTCATCAAATCTTCTTTAAGATCTACCTCAGGAGCATCTAGGTGGCACAGTGAATGGAGCACCGGCCCTAGAGTCAGGAGGACCTGAGTTCAAAACCAGCCTCAGACACTTAACACTTACTAGCCATATGACCTTGGGCAAGTCACTTAACCCCAACTGCCCTGCCTTTCCCCCTCCAAAAAGCGAGAACAACAACAAAAATCTACCTCAGGAACAATTTGTTCTACGTAATCAACTTTGATCTTCCCCAGCTAAAAACAATCCAGTTCTCCCCAGCTTCTCACCCTTCTGTTTGACTTATATGCACTCATCATGGTCAACTTCTGTTACTATGCTTTGTTTTTATACTCCTCAGTTTTTAGTAAACATTTAATAAACTCTTTCTAGTCATGGTGTCTGGCATAATAAGTGCTTAAGAAAGTAAAAATAAAATAAATACTGCTTATTTGTTAACTTGATTAGTCATCACCAACAGACCTTTCTCTATTTTTCTTGAATAATCCAAGTGATTTGTATGCAGAGCTAATCTTGCTTTCAATGAGCATGAACCTGGCATCAAAATCAGCTAATGGCACCGATGGAAAACTCTTCAGCTTGAAAAGGCTACAAGCCAAGACCAAAGTGGAAGGCTTGTTGGTGCATGATTTTCTGTTTACAGCTGAGCTGCAACAAAGTATGGGTCAGTTCTCTGCTGCTTGTGCTAATTTTGACCTAACAACACCTAGAAGACACAGATGCCCCATCTGCCATCACCACACCATCAGTTACAGCAAATGAATGCTATGGATAATAAATTCACTGTACACACTGATAATCAAGTTGACACTCACATTGCCAGAGCTAGCTCGGTGTTTGGGAGACTCCAGAGGAAAGTATGGGAGAGAAGAGGTATTAGACTGACTACCAGACTGAAGGTCTACAGAGCAGTTGTGCTAACCTCATTGTTGTGTGCCTATGAAACCTGGACGGTCTACCAGCACCATGCCAGGAAATGGAATCGCTTCTATTTGAACTGTCTTAGGAACATTCTGAAGATCACCTGGCAAGATCAGGTACTAGACCCTGAGGTGCTTTCTCGAGCTCGATGGCCAAGCATTCAAACTCTGCTTCACAGAGTGCAACTGTGATGGGCTGGCAACATTGTTTGAATGCAAAATGTATGCCTGCCAAAAAAAGACTATTTTATGGGAGAACTCACACAGGGCAAGCATTCACATAGTGGTCAGAAGAATTGATACAGGGACCCTCTCAAGAACTTTGGAATTGATTGTGTGACCAGGGAGACACAGGCACAGGACTGCTCAGCACGGAATGCCACATCAGAGAAGGTGCTGTGCTCTATGAGCACAGCAGAATTGAAAGAGCTCAAAGGAAACACAGGATGCAGAAATTTAGACAATCCACCCCAAATGTTCACGGGGACTATTTGTGCCTCATCTGTGGGAGAGCATTCCAAGCCCATATTGGTCTGATCAGCCACAATTGGACACACTGAAACTTGACTTAAGCATAGTGATGTCATTTTGGTCCTCTTTGAGAACAAGGGACAACGACCAAACCAACTATCTTGCTGCTAGACTGAAAACTTCTTGAAGCATTATGTCCAGGTAGTGAGCACTGAAGGCCTGTACTGCTGTTGTAGCATCAAGAAGAATAAGGAGGTGATATATTGGCCTGGAGTTCATTTTAGGAAGGACGTTGCCAAGCTGGAGAGTGTCTTGAAGGGAATGGCAAGATAGTGAAAGGGCACAAAAGAATGCTGTACAGAATGAACTGAAGGATCTGTTAGCTTTGGCACAAATAAAAGAAGACAATAAAAACAGGATAGTTGCCTTCAAATCCTGAAGGGTTGTCATGTGAAAGAGGGCATAAATATATTCTACTTGGCCACGGAGGACAGAACTAAGGATGATGGGTAGAAATGGGCAGATTCCAGCTCAATGTCAGAAAAAAAAAAAACCTCCTAACAGAAAAAAATAGAATAGACAGTTCTTCAGGTATTCAAGTAAAGGCTAAATGACCACTTGTTGGAGGGTATTGGAGAAGGAATTCTTGTAAAGGTACAAGTTTGAATAAATAGCCTCTGAGATTCTATCTAATTCTGAAATTCTCTGATTCTACATGCAAAAGATACTATGGAGATGGAATAAATAGAATTTGGTGTCTATGAGAGGTGAGAAAGAAAAAAGACTTATAAAATACCAAGTTTTCTTATGCGGTAGATCGGATGAATGATGATGGCCCTAAAACAGATTTTATGAATGAATAAGGATGAATAGCTTTAGGGGAAAGATATGCTCAATTTGGGATATAAATTTGAGATGTAGGTGGGACATCCAAGTAGAGTTGGCCTGTAGGTAGTTGGCATTGTCTAGAGCCTGGGAACAAGGTCAGGGTTTGGGATACAGAGTTGGGAATTATCTGCCTAGAACTAATAGATAAAATGGTGGGAATGAATGACATTGTCAGAGTTGAGTGTAAAGAAAGAAGACAAGAGGGCCAAGAGCAGAACCTTGAAGAAACCTCACATTAAAAGACTGGGAAGAGAAAAATGAATAATGAGAGAGGAAAGAGAGAAGCAGGAGATTATGATGTCTCTGATACCAGAGGAGAAAACATTAAAGTGAGTGGCCAAGAATTTTAAGTGCTCTAGAGAATGAGGTCAAGAGGAGTTAGGACTCAGAAAAAAAAAAAGACATGGTGAGTAGGAAATAATTAGTGATGACACTGAGGGCATTTTCAGGAAAAGGTCATGGATTGAAACCAGAGCCCAAGGGGCTGAGGAGAGTGGCTGATGGGGAAATAGAATCATGTTCTAGACCAATTTTTAAAAACATTTAGCTGTGAAGAGAAGAAATGTAATCATTACTGGATTGATTTGTTGGAATCAAGAAAAGATTGTGGGAATTTTTTAGAGCAAAGGAAACCTAAGCATGATTGTGGTCAAGAGGAAAGAAGCCAGAAGAGAGGGAGCTTTTATCAATGTATTTGTGTAGGTAATTGCAGATAGCATATTTTATAGGGAAAATGCCAGGACTTGCTGTTTTGAAAAACAACCTGCAATCAAATGGTGAAGTATATTCTAGCTACCCTGCATTTTCTTCCTGACAGCTTGTAATATTTTCTTCTTGACCTAGGAACTCTGGAATTTGGCTATAACATTCTTAGGAATTTTCCTTTTGGGATCTTTTTCAAGAGGTGATTGGTGAATTCTTTCTATTTCAATTTTGCCCTCTGGTTCTAGAATATCAGGGTGATTTTCCTCTAGAATTTCTTGAAGGATACTTTCTAGGCTCTTTTTTTATCATGGCTTTCAGGTAGTCCAATAATTTTTAAATTGTCTCTCCTGGATCTATTTTCCAGGTCAGTGGTTTTTCCAATGAGATATTTCACATTGCCTTCTATTTTTTCATTTGTTTAGATCTGTAATATAGTATCCTGATTTCTCATAAAGTCATTAGCTCCCATTTGCTC
>CM053593.1:329816277-329839006 GCA_028646575.1 Pseudocheirus occidentalis | reverse complement strand
GTCAATGCCCACAACTGTGAGTGCTCCCAAGGCTGCATCCTTGATCTTCTTCTCTTCCTCCTACACTTTCTTGGTAACCTTATTGTCTCTCCCATGGATAGTTTAACTATCCATGAAGACGACTTCCAAATCTATGCATCTGGCCTGAGTATCTCTCCTGAAGTTTAGTCTCATGGCACCAAATACTGGCTGGATATTTTAAACTTGGATATGTAGAAGACAAGATCTCAAACTGGATGGCCTGTAATAATTTTAAACGTATCTGAAATTGAACTTACCTTCCTCCTCATCCTCACCCCTTTCCTAATTTCCCTTTCATAAACTTCCTGGTCCATCCAGGCTCACAACTTAGGTGTTCACGTTACATCCTCTCTATCTAATCACCTGTCACAACTTGTCATTTCTACCTTCATAGCATCTCTCTTCCATGTTTCCTTTTCTATGCTGACATTTTCACCACCTTGGTGCAGGTCCTCATCTAATGCTTGGACTACTGCAATAGCCCTCTGGTTGGTTATCCTGACTCATCCCTCCCCATTCCAGTAGCCTCCACTCAGCTACCAAAGTGATCTTAAAAGCCCAGGTCTGACCATGCATGACCTCCAGAACCAAATATTAAGCCCTCAGTCCTTTTATAACTTCATAACCTGCTCTCCTCTTGCCTTTCCAGTTTTCTTTCACCTTAGTCCCTTCACCTACTCTGCCATCCTGTGACTCTGGCCTCTTTCATGCTTTCCACACATGACACTCCATCAACCACCTCTCGACCTGAGCTCTGCCTCCTGGTCCTCTGGCTTCCTTCAAATCTCAGCTAAAGATGCACCTTCTGCCAAGAAGTTCTTCCCAGTCCTCCTCATCCTCGGCACCTTCTCTCTGAGACAACCCTCACTTGTTCTGTAGAGAGCTTACCTGTATTGTTTGCATGTTGGCTCACTGCCCCCTTCCACTCCCTCTACGTCCCCCCACAATTAGACTGTGAGTTCTTTGAGCACAGGGACGTCTTTGGTCTTTCTTTGTATCGTTAACATTTAGCACAATGCCTAGCATGAAGCAGGAACTTAATAGGTTTGTTGACTGACTAAACAGGAAGTCTAATGAGAAGAATGCTGGAAACCTGAGTTTGCTTCCTCTTCTCCCCACTGAAGTCCCCTAACTTCTGTGGCCCAGTGGATAGAGTGCCAGGCCTAGAGTCAGGAAGACTAACCTTCCTGAGTTCAAATCTGCCCTCAGATGCCTACCAGCTATGTGACCCGTGGCAAGTCATTTAGCCCTGTTTACACGTCAAAACATTTGATCTTGGGGGTCAGCTCACGTGCAGATGCCTTGGAGAAGCAGTTTTGGCCTAGATTTGTATTAAACAGACCTAGAGACTTTGAAACCTGCCCTCATTCACATCATCTTTGTCTATGCCTTTAAAATGTTAACTGACTTCCAAAGACCTGTTGGATTTCCAAAGACTTTTGGTGCCTAGAATTCTCAAAGCTTCAGATACTTAAAAAAGACAAGCCTTTCCCATTTAGGTCCCAAGGTATAGCAGATTCAAGAAAATGATTTACAAAGACCTCGATGTTTGGAGGTCTGCTCTGATTTGCATTCTCTTTGTTAATGTTGATTGACTTCCCAAGGACCTGATGAGCTGCCCCAGACTCTTGGAGCCTAGAAATCAGAAAGTTTGATTGTATCTGAGGTTACTTCCAGGATGTAGTAGATCTTTGAAATAATAAAACTATGATAATATCCCAGGATGTGAAAAACTAAGTCTACTGATGAGAATACTTAAATCTTTGTCCTTAGGATCTTTAAAAACCTTGTTCTAAGCATCAATAAATGGAGTTCATGGTTCTTGCTTGAAGTACCCACATTGTCTAACTACTCTTCTCTCTCTCCCACTCTCTCTTTCTCACATCTTTGCTCACACCTCAGGCTGGTACTCAGGTGGCATCCTACATTCCTCATCTGTAAACCTGAGCTAGCGAAATCAATGACAAACTATTCCAGCATCTTTGCCATGAAAATCCATGAAGAATCAGACACAACTGAGACAAGTGAACAAGAACAGAAACGAATATAAGGAAATTAGCAGCTTGGAATGATTTTGGAAGCAAGGCATTACTTTTAAAGGTTAATCTTCCTAACAGCAGAGTTTTTCCAATAATACTACAGAGCTACCAGCATAAAGACAAGAACCCACTCTCTGAGGGATCATGCCAAGGGCAATGGAGATGTGCACAGCAGGTATCAAGGGGTTGCCAACGCTATTTCAACAAATTACATGCATTTAGTGAGTAACCTCATCAAGTACTCGTATTACCAGAAAAGGAGGTGAGTCAGCAGGAGTGGAGAGAAGAGATGGAAAGCCCCTGTACTGTGTATCAAGAAATCAGGAGGGAGGGATACACATGAGAAGAGAGGTGGTAATCACACAGAATGAGAAGGGAAAAGGATTATAATCCAAACTAGTAGAGAGAGAACTCACATTAGTGAGATTATGGACCCAGTCTACTAAAATATCCAAGTGTTTTTGTATTACTCAGTAATTATTCAGTTTAGATATTCAATCCTTCAAGTATTAATGGAGAAATGAATATGAAAAACAGTGAGCAATTATTATAATACATTTTTAGAAACATTAAAAAAAAACAATGAGAAGCTGTATTATTTTCCGATATTTCTTACCTCCGTACATTCTGCCCCTGGGAATATAACTAAGGTGTCACATTCCTTACATTTGGATGGAGTTCTTAGCTTCCGAAACCTATGGCTAAGAGCAGCCTTTGATTTGATGACATTTCTAAATGGTCTAGTGGGACTATTTTCAGCTATATGTTCACTTGAGGCTTGAAAGAAAAATGAAATGATAGATTAGTATTTCTAGGGAGATGCTGTTTGACTTTAAAATGTGCTCACTGGCCAAAATTTATCTTTAAAAAAATGATGGTAATATCACTACATGCATTTAACTTAGACTGACAATAGAAGACATTAAAGCAAGCAACAAAATCAGATGCCTTACAAGTATATTTGCAAAGGTATTTCTAATTTTTATAATGTGAGGCAAGTTTCCTATACTATTTTTAAAAATAATCCATTAAAACCACAATTATGCTGATCTTAAAGCAATGTTTATTAAAATACTGGTCAGAAAGCAGATGAGGAAATTGATGCCTTATGCTCTTTGGATCAGCATATGCGCATCAATTTCCTCATCTGTATACTAATCTTTCAAAAAAATTTTTAACTTTTTTTGGGGGGGGGCAGGAGGGAAGTAAGGGTAATTGGGGCTAAGTAACTTGCCCAGCATCACATGGCTAGTAAGTGTGTCAGGTGTCTGAAGTTGGATTTGAACTCAGGTCTTCTTGCCTCCAGGGCCAGTGCTCTACTCACTGCGCCACCTGGCCTCCCAGAGTCTTCTTGATTAACACAGGCCTTTCAAGAGGACACAAATCATCATTTCTCAGTTTAATTATAATATGGTAGTACACCTTTACCTTCTCTCTTTCACAGTTTAAGGCATATGTTTATTCTTCTCCTTAGAAAAGGCAAGCTGAGCTCCTTCAAGCAAAGGTCATTGGGTCATCATCCTTAGCATCATTATACCTACGATCTTACACAGGCCCAACAGGGCAGGCTCATTAACTGATTTTTTGGACAGGAAATGTCCTACTGATGTGAATGTACAAAACTAGACATAGAAATGACTTTGGAGTCCGAGTATCTAGGGTCATATCTTATCTCTGCTGATGCACTGTGTCATCTTGTCTAAGACCCTTCCCCCTCGATCAGATGATGTCTAAGCTTCTTTCCACCTCTACTAACTCCTACAGCTCTAGAAATATCTAAAATCTTCTCAAATTCATGTCAAGGCAAGTTTGGTCCTCAGGCTTGTAATATAATGTGTTCAATCAAATGAACAGATATGGAATGAACTTGGTCACCAAGATGACTACTTTCCTTCAATGTCCTTTAATTTTTATATCTGTACTAGCTTCTCTACCAAGAATCACCCTTCACTGATGCAGAGTTCTGAAGTGTTTCCGCTGAATAGGACTACTTTAACTGTTAAGTGCTATGCATTATTAGTTTAATGAAAACAGAATTTCTGGTCTATCATTATATCTCTGTCCCATACATCACACAATAATTATTTCTGAAAAATAGTTTTAGGGTTTACTTGGCTAACATTTGTCAAATCACATTTGAGGTCTAATTATTGCATTATTTTAAAATTATCATACCTGATGAAGGGCAGTGTGTGAGAGTAATGAAAAGTCCCTTGACACCTGTGATGAGTAAACCTTGCTCTATCACTTACCAGTTGTGTGACCTTGGGCAAGTCAGTTTCATTGAACCTTAAGTTTCCTCATCTCTAAAACGTGTACGATGTTCTACATACTATCTACACCTAGTAGGGATGCTCTGAGAAAAACTTTTCTGTAAAGTATAAAATACCTTTGCAAATGTGAGCTATTGAAATGATTAATATTTGGCATAAATAGCCAAAGTACCACCATTTTCATATTAATATTCAAAAAGTCTTATTCGTCACTACATAGTGTAGTTTTAAATTCATCTGGCTAACTAAAACTGGGTCACATAAAGTACAATACACAATACCAGTCTCAGGAGGAGAAGGTGGCTCTCTTTCATTCAGCTCATCAGTAGATGACATAGTCCCCACTGATGGTGTCCGAGGCAAGTGGCGTTTAAAGGCTCCTAAATGAAGACAGACCTAGTAAAAACTTGTGAACGCAATGACAGTGATTGTTTACTCGAATAATAAGGATATCATTTTATAAAGGACAATTTTTGTTGAATTTTAGTGATGTGTCTGTGTGTGTGTGTTTGAGTGTGTATGACATAATAACTGGAGTGCTGGACTTGGATCTAGGAAGAACTAGGTTGAGTTTTGCCTCTGACCAGCTATGTAATCATGGGCAAATTAACCTCTCTGAGTCTGTTTCCTCATCTGTAAATTGGGATACCACCTACATCATCTACCTCAAAGAGCTTTTGTGAAGATCAAATGACATGATATGTACAAAAGGCATTTTGCAGCCTGTAAAACGGGCTACTTAAATATCAGCAATTAGTACTTTGTGTGTGTATGTGTGTGAGAGTGAGAGGAAGAAGAACAGACAGACTGGTGAATTTAGCCTGGAGAGAGAAGACAGGGTAACAGGGAGAGTGAAGGGGAGGGACAAGAAACAATGTCTGTTTTCAAATGACTGCAGAATTGTGTCACATTTGTGTGTGTGTGTGCATGCGCGCACTTGTATTCCACTAAAGCAGGCCCTCTCTGGTGTGTCATCATGTTAAGTTTCTTGCAGGCCAAGCCCGTGTTTCAAATCAGGAAGGCCTGATGACTCATGACAGCTGCCCAGACACCAGGAGCTACATCACTAGGTTAGTCTTTAGCCAAAGAACCTCCAGAAAAATCATCACTAAGTAAGAAAAGTTACAATTTTTGACATCTATATTAGTGGAGAGAGTAGTACACTGACTGAACGTGTTCTTAAAAGGACACATAGACACATATGAGCACAACACAGAGTATCACAGACTACAACATTCTACTAGTTTCAATGTAAAAGATTTGCTTCCACTCCTAGACTTTAATACAGACCATTCTCAAGCTAACACTAGGTTATATTGTAAACAAACAAAAAAAAGGTGCTTTAATTAAATTAGAAGTAAGGTGAAATGGCTAAAGTAACTATGGTATATGAATGTAATGAATTACTATCACAGAAGAACAAACTAGTATGAAAACCGCAGAGATATTTGGCAAGCTCTGCATAAACTGTAGGGCCAAGTAAACAGAACAAAGAGAATGATACACACACACACACACACACACACACACACACACAATAATGAAAATGGAAAAATACTAAACGATAGAAATTCTGGTCAGCGTATTATTCCAAAGGAACAAGACACAGCTCCCTGTTTTAAGGTGAGAGCTATGCTACAGGTGCAGAAAAGAATACCACAGTTCAATAAGCCTGTTTGCCTTTATCTGTACCTTTCTGTTATACAGAATGCAGGAAGATCTGAGTTCCCCGACTACCTCATTACTAGCTGTGTGACCTTAAATAAATCATCTAAACTCTCTTGGTTTTCTTTTCTATAAAATGCGGGCAATAACAGCATCTACCTACATCCCACAGTTATTTGTGAGGATCAACTGAGATAAAAGATAGAAAGTATTCTGCAAAATTTAAAGTATTATATAAATGATAGGAATTATAATTAAATGAGGATTAAAAAAACATTTCAAATACAACACTGATTGTGAAAAGAAGTTGGGAATGGGTGGAACATGGAAACTTGCAGAATGACAAGGAAGAATCTGCAACTAGATAATTAAATACTTAGTCACTGGCTTCACCACAACCCTTCCACCATCCCTTTTAAAGAGATCTTGGTCTCCTTCCTTGACAAAATTGGAGCTATGAACCTGGCCCAAAGACATTCAGCTTAACTAAAGCAACAACAGTTTGGTCGAGAATGGAGTCAAATTCCTATGATTAAACTGGAATCAACTCAATTTCCCTACAATCTACTGGCAGCAAAGGTGCAGTTAATGCCTCTCTAAGATATCCCTAGGACTGGACTAATCTCTCTGAAAGGAAAAAATAATTACGTATACTGTTATCTATTTTTATGCTTAATTAATATTTTTATTGATAAGATCCATTTTATTTAATTTTGTCACATTTCAATTCATTTGTTTTATTTTCTACATTCACTTCCACAAGATTTTGCTCCCCAATCCTCCTTCCCTTCTATCACTGCTTCCCTCCCCTACCCCACCCCCATTTCCCCCTTCCCCTTCTATTTTCCTGTAAGGTAAGCTAGATTTCTATGTCTCTTTGCCTGTGTATCTTTTTTCCCAGTTGCTTGTAAAAATTTTTAACATTGTTCTTTAAAACTCTGAGTTCCAAATTCTCTCCCTTCTCTCTCACTCCCACCACCAATGAGAAGGCAAGCAATTCAATATAGGTCATATATGTGTAGTTCATGTTAAACACTTCCATAATAGTCATGTTGTGAAAGACTATTATTTCCCTCCATCCTATCCTTCACCCATCCCCCCCTTTATTCTATTCTCTTCTTTCACCTTGACCCTTCTCAAAAGTGTTTGCTTCTGATTACCCCCTCTACCAATATGTCCTCACTTCTATTAACCCCACCCCTTCTCTTATCCCATTCCCCTCTACTTTCCTGTAGGATAAGATACATTTCCATTTCCAATTGAGTGTGTATGTTATTCCCTGCTTAAGCTAAATCCAATTAGAGTTGTTTCATTCATTCTCTCTCACCTTGCCCCTCTTCCTCTTCACTGTAAAAACTTTTTGTCTCTTTTATGTGAGATAATTCACCTCACTCCACCTCTCCCTTTCTCCTTCACCTAGCACATTACTCCCTCACCCCTTAACTTTATTTTTTAGATATCATCCTTTCATAATTCAACTCACCCTGTGTCCTCTGTCTATATATATTCCCTCCAGCTACCATAATAATGAGAAAAGTCTCATGAGTTACAAATATCATCTTTCCATGTAGGAATGTAAACAGTTCAACTTCAATAAGTCCCTTATGATTTCTCTTTTCTGTTTACTTTTTCACGCTTCTCTTGAGTCTTGTATTTGAAAGTAAAACTTTCAGTTTAGCTCTGGCTTCTCAAGAATGCATTAACTTTAAGTCACTGAATGTCAATTCATACTGTTATCTAATCTTTTTCACTGTACAATTTTCACACACATATCAAACTGTACTATGGACAGAAAAAATTTTTCTCACCGTCGATCAAAAGGCTTTAAAGACCTAAATAATCCCTCTCTAGTGCAACAATTTCATTTAAAAAAATATTTTAAAATTTATTTAAGAATCTTTTCTTTTTAAAATTTGACCTTCAAATTCCTTCCCATTCCAGTCCCCATCCACTGAGAAGGCAAGCAATATATCAATTATACATGAGAAATCATGCAAAAATATTTCTATATTTTAATATATGTATATATTAAAAGAAGAAAAATAAAGTGAATAAATGATACTTTAATTTACTCTCAGTTCATCAGTTGTCTCTCCGGAAGTAGACATTTTTTTCATCTTGAGTCCTCTGGAACTGTCTTAGATCATTGTATTGATCAGAGGCAGTAAACAATTTCACATTTGATCACAATTACAACATTGCTGTCACTGTGCATGCTGATCTCCAGGTTCTTCTCACTGTATTTTGCATCAGTTCATAGAGCTCTTTCCACGATTTTCTGAAATCACCTCCCTCATCATTTCTCACAGCACAACAGTATTCATCACAATCACATGACACAACTTCTCCACCCATTCTCCAACAGACAAACATCCCCTAGATTTCCAATTCTTTGCTACCACAAAATGAACTGCTATAAATACTTTTGTACATATAGGTCCATTTCCTTTTTCCTTGACCTCTTCAGGGCACAGAACTAGCAGTGGTATTTCTGGGTCACAGGGCAGGCACAGTTGTATAGCACTTTGGGCTTAGTTCCAAATTGTTCTCCAAAATGGTTTGACCAGTTCAGTATTCTACAAACAGTTCATTAGTGTACCTGTTTTCCCTCGTCCCTTCCACCATCTGTCATTTCTGATAGGTATGAGGTAGTACCTCAGAGTTGTTTTAATTTGCCTTTCTCTAATTGATAGTGATTTAGAGCATTTTTTTCATATAGATACCTTTGATTTCTTCTTCTGAAAACTGCCTCCATATCCTCTGACATTTATCAGTTGGAGGATAGCTCTCTTTAAAAATAAAATTTTTTTCTTTTTTTTTAATTTTATTTTATTTTATTGACTTGTTTGTTTACTTTTAGGTTACAAGATTCAGTTCTAGAGTCACTTGAATTTCAGATTTTTCTCCCCTTCCTCCACACCCCCCATCCCCGCCATGGTGGCATACAATCATGTATAGGATCTGAAAATTCTTTCACATTGTACAATAGTCTAGTTGTATAGGTGTTGTAGCCAATGGAGTGAACAATGAGAAAAGAGAAAAACCAAACATAGAAAAGAATGATAAAAATAAGTTTGATTCAGTTCTACACTTAGTATATATTTGAAAAATGAGGACTTTATCAGTATTTCATTGTCTATAATATCTTTTAGCATAATGTTGTTTCCCTGACTATTCCTTTTAATTAGGTCTATTTTTACTTTTGCTTTGTCTGAGATTATAATCACTACCAGTGCCTTTTTTGGGCAAATTTCAGCTGAAGTATTATTATATTGTTTTTCAGCAGTTTATTTTAACTCTGCATGTGCCTTTCTGTTTCAAGTATGTTTCTTATAAACAAAATATTGTTGGATTCTGGTTTCTAATTCATTCTATCTGCTTCCCTTTTTAGGAAAGTTAGTTTTAATGCTGTCATCATTTGATTATCAGTACTAATTTGTAATAGTCCCTTCTCCGTTCAGGTCATCTCTTATACCAGTTTACAGAGAAAACCCACTTGGCCCATTCTAGTTGAGGAATCTTATCATATTCTGGCCCCTCCCAACTGGGGTTGGCTGTTTTCTCTGTAAACAAGAAACAAACTGAGCTAGCCAACCTCACCAAGAACTACTCTGATGTCATTATTCCTTCCATTAGCTTGGGGGTAACGTGGCCTTAAAGGAGAAACCTAGCCAGAAAGATTTTTCTTTGCCCAACATAGCTAGAGGCAGTTAAAATCTCATAACTATGCCTTATTCTCAGCTTTCACTCCTTCCTCCACCCACCAAGAGGAGCTGAAAACTCTGAGTCTACCTCCTCATTAAATGAACACCAATCAGGGTTGCTTTTTGCTAGTTAGGGGAGGTCCATCAGAAGGAAACACCACATTTAAGGTGACCCAGAAACTCCTTTTTGTTTTTTGGTCACTTGAGGGAACTCTGACCTCAATTTATTATTTTCTAGCCTAATTAATAAATTGGTTTTTCATATCCAGGTTCTTGTCTCTCAGAATTTAATTTTTAAGTTTTATGACTGGGCTCATTTCATTCACAGTCACAATTATGCTTACTGTGCATTTCCTTCCATCTCATTTTATTCTGTTTCTTCTCTCTTTTTATCTTGTCTGTCCTCAAAAGTCTCTTTGGCTTCTAACCACTGTCCTCCTTATACTGTCTCCTCACTTTTATCATCTCCTCCCTTCTCTTACTCATAAATCTGATAGATAATATGTTCCATGCTTTTGTAATCCTATAATTCTTAAATTATCTCTCCTTTGTCTATTTTTCAGGTCAGTTATTTTTCCAGTTTATTTCACAATTTCTTCTATTTTTCATTCTTTTGACTTTGTTTTATGGTTTCCTGATGTCTTATAGAATTATTCGTTTTCACTTGGCCAATACTGAATTTAAGGAATTATTTTCTTCAGTGAGATTTTATGCTTCTTTTACCAAGCTGTTAATTCTCTTTTCATTAGCTTTTGCATTATTCTCATTTTCTCCCCAATTTCTCCTCTATCATTCTTATTTCTTTCTTTAATTCTTCCAGAAATTCTTGGTAGACTTGTATACAACGAGCATTTTTCAAGGTTTTTTTTGTAGCTATTTTCACATTTTTTTTTCTTCTGAGTTTATATCTTGGAATTCCCTGTCAGTTTAGTGGTGTTTTATGGCCAAATTCTTTTTTGGTTGTTTGCTCATTTTTTCAGGTCCATTTCTTGACTTTGAACTTTCTGTTAAAGTTGGACTCTGCTCACTTGTGGGTGGGAAGGCACTATCCGGAGCTGTATGCTTTTTCATGCTGCTGTTTTCAGACCTAGTTCTGGGGATCTACAAGTTTTTGGTGCTTTTAAGGAAGTGTGATCCTGGGAAAAGTATGGCCACTACTCTCTTGCTGTGAGCTCTGCTCTTTATCCAGAAAGGGCTCCAGTCCCCTGCAACACTTGCAACTGATTACCCCTAACCCCACCTTGCTTCCTCTTTACCATGGAACTCTTACCCAGAACTGTAAATGGGTAACAGAATTGCAAATTAGCACAAGCTGCACCCAATGCCAGCAAAAGGTCCCCTTGTAATCAATCTCTTTCTGACCAGCTGTCTGACTCCTTTACTTTCTCTGGGCTGAGATCTCCTGAAGCTGCTACAGCCAGCCACTACTACTGCCATCATTCTGCTGCTTCGTAATTTGATTTGAGGCATTATCTTAAAGTTGTTTGGAAGGGAATGTTGAGACAGTTCAGCTGGGCTGCCTCTAATCCACCATCTTGGCTCTACCCTGTTTCTCAATATGACCATTTTAAATGGAGCACTGGTGTTAAGCTTATAGTCCAACCCCAATGTCCTAGTCCCTCTGCTACCAGAATGGAATATAGCAAGGAAATACACAATTAATGATAGTCTTTTGGATTGTCACATTGAATACATAATGTGAATATTATGTGAATACATAAGTGAAAAGCACTAAGGTTCCTTACTAAAAGGGCCTGAAGCAGCTTAGCAGGAGCACGTGGAAGGTATTAATTCCTAGAAATTATTCATGTGTGTCTTATGAAGCTCAATTATCAAAGCGTTTGCACAGATAACTTAAGCTTTGCTTTCAACACTTTCTGATCAGAAGAGTATGACTATAGTACTACCATTTCTCCACAGCTCAGAGTGCCTAAAAATGGAAGGGAAAGGTCCTAGTGATACTGATGGAGGGCAAACACAAAAACCAATGTAAAAGGACAGGGACGACTCCGGAAGGAAGGAAGTGTAGGGGAAAGGTAGAAGAACACCAATGTGATTTGTGAATTTCATGGATACAGATTTCTATTTGGGAGTTACTTAGAAAAATCCTACATATACAAAGTATGACATCAGAGAAAAAAGTTAGGAAGGACATCTTAGGAACATTTCAGGCAGAGAAATAAGAGCACTGGACAAAAGTTATGGTTTGGGATAAAAAATATCAACAAAAATCAATAAAATTCATTTTAAAAATCTTTTAAACTTTATCACTATTTGTAACTCTCCAACAGTACCATAGTTTAAAAAAAAATTATATACCTGGACTGCCAGAAGGAGAATCCATGGACCTTGATTCACTGCTTCCTCCAGCACTCTCTGTATCACTATACATTCCACCACCTTGATGACCATCTGACCATGATCTGACACGGGGTGGCTTTCTGGAAAAAAAAAATACAACAAATAACACAATGTGTCAGTGGGTGGAAAATTCTATTATTTATGTTATATTCAATATTCCAAAAGCACATTAATTTCATAATGCAGTATTTATATGGCTGAATTTCAAAAAGCAACTTTAAATGAGAACTAGTTTTAAGAGTATGCTATAGAAATCCAAAAATATTCCAATATTATCACAATCTGATACTACTATACCCTTTCATTTATCTCATATTACTTCTTTCCCTCTATACTATCTATGATGAGCCAGTCAACCTAAACCACTCTCTGTCCTCTTCCTTTTCTCCCTAAGCAGTCCTCTGACCTCTCCTGAAATGTCCTTCTTCCTCCTCTTCTCCTACTGAACAGTACTATCTCCATCCTTAAGAGTTCACTTTCAATGCTCTTGATGAAAATTCCCTAATCCCTTTTTAGATATGACATACAGGTGGTTTAGTAATTCTCTAAAGCACTTTCCTTGTAACAGTGTGAACTACAGTCTTACTATCTTATTCATCCCATAAGGTCAAGAAAGCATGTCTTATAACTCAACTGTGAATATTCCAAAGTATCTAGGTAGCACAGTGCTCTGCATAAAGCAGAAAGTGCTCAGTATGTATTGAATCAAGAAAAGCAGCATATAAAAATTTTAAAGAACATATAATTATGACTGAATAAACATATAAGGACTAATTTAATAGTCTACAAGTCTGGTGAGCTAAACTATACCCAAATTTTCTACTAATTTTCCAGAAACTCAAGAGTGATTAGATCTAAGGTTCTTAGTTTTCCTTTCTTAGAAATGTTTTTGAATTTTAAAAAATCAGCTCAAAATTAATGGCAGCCTTTATTTATACCTTAATTGATGAAAAATAAATCCCCTTCAACACAAAATCCATAATTTTCAACACGTGTATTACTTCCAATAAGGAGAGGCAAAAATGATCATATTACGAATTTCTTGTCAAAGGGAATAAATCTACTCAAACTGGACTTGAATCTGGCAGTAAATGAGTCCCCTTTACTAAATTTCAATAAGACATTAATTCTTACCCATCAATTTTTAAATTGTCAAAAGAAATAGATTTATAGTGAATATCCTCCTTAGGTGAAGTTTTTGCCTTTACAAAGTCTGCAAAGTTTCTCCCAGGGTTATATGACTTGGCATTCTCACAGAGAGACTGGTAGTTAATTAGAAGAGGCAGAAGCTGGTCATGTTGCATCTGGAAGAGGTTCATTATGACCTATTTGCCAATAAAGATAAAACATAAGAATAATCAGAAACCTTTAATAAAAAGATCTTTGAATATATTTATCTAAAAGTAACATTGCAAAATACTATTTATGTTGGGCAAGTCACTTAACCCCAACTGCCCTCCAAAAAGCAAAAAAAAAAAAAAAAATACTATTTATGACATCTAAACTCTCACCTCTGAGGACTCATTAACTAAAGTGTGCTAGGGTTTATTCATATAAATATCTCTGCTATACAGACTTGATGACTTTCTGCAAAATCTACTTTAAAAGGGATGGGAGAGGCGGTGAAAGAAGAAAGGCCTTTTTCCTACTTGAAAAGGGACCTGTCAGAAGAAACTCTATTCTCCCCAAATGACTCAATGTTACATGGAGGGGTATTCCCCCAAGCACTCAGCCAGCTAGACACCTCCTGCCTAAAGTCTTAACTTTGAGTTAATAACATAAATTCCCTGCTTCAACCATTTTATAAGATTAGAAGTTTCATGTACTGCTCCTAGCAGATAGGCCAGCATAAGTACGCATTTCCTCCACTTGGGTTATGCTTATTTGTATGTCAAAAGCTAGCAACTACTGCTGTCCTTTCTGATTTGCATTTTATATTTTAAAAGATGGAAGTAGCAGAGGAAGGAATTTTAGCAAAGAAGGTACAGTACATACTCTTATTGTGTAGATTTGCCCAACAAAGGAAAATTCACAGCTACAATTTCTACTCATCTGTACCAGTATATTTTTTAAAAAGACTAACTTCACTCATTATGCAAATAAATTCTGAAAATAACTCAAGTGTTTAGAAAATGAGCATACATTTGTAATACCATACAGTCAATTTAGAAGATCTATCACTCACTGTCTCGTTCATTTAGGCATTCATTTATTGAACTGTCAAACTGTCTTTAAGAAATTACAAAGTTCTTTTATTTACTCCAACTCTGATGAAAGCAAAAGTCCGTTTTTTTAAACCAGCATTCTGTCAGAGCTGCCATAAGGCACTGGGACATGGACTCCAGCAGTCTCTGAAGAATTAAAAATTAATATCATACAATGAACAGTGATGAGTTGCAAGAAGGGTGTGTGTAGAGACTGCAAAATTCCTGTTTCACATTGATTATTCTCTTTTTCTGTTCAACTCTGTATATGGAAATGTTTTTTGGTGTTTGTTAAATTCAGAATTAAAAAAAAATAGTAAAGTATCCCCTACCTTACCACCAAAGAGCTTCAATGCACAAAATTAAAAGCATCACAAATACAATGTTTCTACATTAGTGTAGGGGGTTTCCATACTAGTTTTCTAAACCCAAGAAATTCGAAGTCCAGATCAAATGAATGAATGAGTGAAGAAAATTTAAAGCAAAAATACCCTTTATTTTTATGAAATCTTAAAGCAGCACACTATGGTGGAAAGCAGTCCAGGAAAACCAGGAAGACATGGATTTAATTCCCACCTCTGGCAAAGACTGCCTATTTTGCCCTGGGGGCAAGTCATTAATCCCTCAATGTTCTAGGCCACTCTTTAGAACTCTGAGGTTGCAGAGAAGGTCCTCACCTGTCCGTAGTGGCCTACATCAATAAAATCACTGTGCAGACTCTCTCCTCTATATCCTGTAACAAATATCTTGTTGGCATTTCTTCTTACCACTCTTCCTCATTAGCTAGATAAAAAAAAGCACTATCTTCCAAAACAAGAACAATACTTGAAAAATTTCTCCATTGGCATGGGTAAGCATGGAGTTTGTTTGTGGAACACCTGGGAGGCCAATGTTACTAAATCAAAGAGTAACAGGAGGAGGTAAGGGGGAGAGGAGAGGAGAGAGACAAAGAGGCAGGTGTAAGAGGACTGGAAAGTATGTGTGTGTTGAAGGGAAGGTGAAAGGGGGAATGAGAAGAAAGGGCAAGGAGCTGTTTATAAAGGTTTTGAACACTCAACAAGATGACTTGTATTTACTCTTAGAAGTAAGAAGGTGCCCATTGGAGTTTACCGAGTATGGGGGTGACACGGTTGTTAGTCCAATGATTCAAGACTGTATTTAGAATACAAAGAAAACAACTTGAATTAGAATTAAAAAGAAACTACAAACTGCAATCCTTAAAGTTAAGAAAGATAGCTAATCAGATAAACTCTACCCTATCCCACCCCGGTATTCGGCATATTTGGCCACAAGAAGTCAGAAAGGTGGTCAATGAGCAGGCAGCAGTGGGGATTCCACTAAAACTTTAAATACCAACTCTGCCTAGACTGGGCCTTTTATGCTTCAGGTGGCAGCGTAGCCAAATCAATGGTGACACCAAGAAGAGCCTTCTCAATTCCCTTCAAAGGAAACCAATATAGTCAAGATAAAATAAATATTGCTTCTACCACTGATGGCCATTCTGTATATTCTTGTCATACTAAATTTCCCAAAATGCTTTTCTCTCCTTTTCTCCAAATCCTACTTATCCTCTAAGGTCCAAGTCAGAGTACCACCAACTCTATATTTGCCTAACAAAATTATTTTCCCTTGGTCACAAGCAATCTTTCTCATCTCTAGCCTCCTATGTCAATAATCTGTACCATACCACTGGGTATTTTATTTCATGCTGTGGTTTATTTTTTGCTAATCCATTTCATGTTTATTGGTCCTGGATTACTAAATAGATTATAAACTTCTTGAAGACAAGGATGTAGTCCTCTATTTTTCTATGCACCAAAACAAATAACATAAAAGCTTAAGTCTTTTTGACATGTCAAAGGGAACCATATTTCAAGGGAACCAAATAAAAAGAGTAAATTGTGATAATCAGATATAAAAGAAATCATAATGTTATTAAGATTCCCCTTAAAATATAATTCTCAACCTGAGGTAAATAAATAAAATTAAACGTAGAATGGTTGACTGGAAACAATGAAGCAATCAAGATCATTATTCTCTGTTCCCAAATTATCTTCTGCTCCATTTTGTAAATAGAAAATTTAACAAGTGTTCAAGAACAGCAACTAATAGGTTTGTAGTGTTGATAAAAGGCTGGTTAGGTAGCCAGGGTAATTATATGTCCCCAAATCTAAAATAGACTGAATTCTAAGAAACACAAGCAACCTAGTATTTCTATCCAAACAAGAGAAATAACAAACTTCAATGGAAAAACTTCACATTATAGTTGAGACATAACTGATGGAGATAACTTACACCTGCAGTCCGTGTGTGTGAGTGTGTATGTGTGTCTGTGTATGTATGTATGTATATATTTTATAAAATGAAGAAGAAACTCAACATCTATCACTAACTATATAAAGATGTAAATATAGTTCACAATTCTACAAGATAATCTGTAGGTTCAAAAACTAAACATAATGGGCATCATAAGTCAAATTTTCCTGTTAGTCTTCAAAAGATTCCTTTAGTTATAGAAAAATCTGACAAGTTCCCCCCAAATTCCCACCCCCCTCCACACAGGTTTCAGAAAAGATGGAATATTCAAGTCTATTGTTTCCTTAAATTACTTACAGCTTTAAGAGTTAGATCACACTGCAAAATAAGATTATGAAGTTGCATTAAGATTTCATTTTTAGTATGGTCTAAACAATTTCTCCTTTCTTCTATATCTATCATAACAACTCTGTAGTGTTCATTTGCTTCTTCAACCTGCAGGGAATCAGAACATTAAAGAACATGGCAGTTAATAATGACCAATATCATTTGAAATGCCTTAATATGCCTCAATAGTTCTAACTGTGGAATATTTGTTTTTTAAAAAATGCACAGTGACCATTCTTGATCTCAACTGTCACCATCTTAAGGGTTGAACAGCAGCTTATATAAACTGCTCAACAGGTAAACTACATGAACTAACCATACTTCATTTCACATACACAGTACCATCTCTAGCTATTCTGCCTCTGGCAAAATAAAATGAAATGATTAAGAAAAGTGGAAGTTTTTGCTACATTGCTGCTACTGGCCCAACTTCCAATGACCGGAAGGAAGCTTCACTTTTTTTTCATTAGAATTTTCTTGGATCATTGTATTGCTGAAAGTAAATAAATCATTCATAGTTCATCAGCATACAATATTGCTATTACTATATATAATGTTCTCCTGTTCTACTCATTTCACTTTGCATCAGTTCAGTTAAGTCTTTCCAGGATTTTCTGAAAGTATTCTGCTTGTCAATAGTATTCCACCATAATCATATACAACAACTTGTTCAGCCATTCCCCAATTGATGAACAACTCTTCGTTTTCCAATTCTTTGTCACCACTAAAAGAGCTGCTATAAATATTTTTGTACATACAATACGGGACCTTTTCCTTTTTGTTTTTAGTTTCTTTGGAATACAGATCTCGTAGTGGTATTGCTTGGTCAAAGGGTACGCATGATTTTATAGCCCTCTGAGGATAGTTCCAAATTGTTCCACAGAATGGTTGAATCAGTATACAACTTCACCAACTCTGTATTAATGTCTCATTTTTACTACATCTGTTCCAACATTTCTCATTTTTCTTTTATCATATTATTCTGATAGGTATGGGGTGGTAGCTCAGAATTATTTTAATTTGTATTTCTCTAATAAATAGTAATTTAGAACTTTTTTTTCACACAACTATCGATAGTTTTGCTTAGTCTGAAAACCGCCTGTTCATATCTTTTGACTATTTATCAAAGAGAAATGGCTTTTATTTCTACAAATTTGATTCAGTTCCATATATTTTTTGAGAAATGAGACCTTTATCAAATAAATTTGTGTAAAATTTTTTTCACAGTTATGCTTACTATATTTCTCTTCATCCTGTTTTCCACTGTTTATCCTATCCTCTCTCTCTCTCTCTCCTCTTTCACCCTGTCCATTCTTGAAAGTGCTTTGGGAAAACTCACTTTTTGCAAAGCTTCTTCTTCTAGCCTTTTCTTTTTCTCTAACTGCTTGCCGGCCTCTTTCCCCACCCCTCCACTTGAGCTCAGATACTCCTCTTCAGCATGCTCTGTGGAAGACTTGGCTTTTTCATATTCATTCTGTTGTTGTATACAGAAGAGTCTTGCCTTTTTGAGAGATGCCTCTGCCTCTTGCTATGTGAACAAAAGGACAATGAAACCATACATTATACATCCTTTCTGCATAGTAGGTAAGTTGGCTATGAGAAAGCAGTGAAAAGTATTGCATAAGGAGAGATGCTTAAATACTTGGCAGGTGTTCACAGATGTGAGGCAGGGCAGGGACAGAGGTAAGCAAGAGGGACAAGTTATCGTCTTATTCCACTGTGATACAAACCATTTTCTTCTGTTCTCGTTGCCAAAGTTCTTTAATTTCTTTCCACTGTTTATCCAATTCATTTTTTATCCCAAGGAGAGGCTATCAAAAATAAAAAATGCTAGGTTTTGGTTTGAGTTTTTTTTCCTCACAAGTTAACATGTCTAAGTAAGTAATTTCTCAATGTCAGAACAACAGAAATTACAAATGCATTGAAGTTTTACCTGAACAAATTTGTTGGTATGAAGAGCTGCTTCTGTTTGTTGTGAAAGTTGACTGTTCTCAATGTCATTAGCAAAAGCATTTAAGAATAAAGTCTGGAACGGCATAAATCCCTAAGGTTTAAAATAGGAAAGTCAGTTTCAAAGTTGAGATGTGGCTAGTCCTCCCTGCCTCCACCTGAGTCATCATAAAGAAGGAGCTTGTAAGCCAAAAAAGTGCCGGGAGAACCACTGGGCCCATATCCCTAGCCAGTAACAAACTGAATTCCATGTTGTAAAGACAACTTATCTAAGCTTCATTCAGAGTATACTTTCTGATAACTGAAATTAGGGTTAATAAAGTTTATGACAATGATCCTTAAGAAAAATCCATCATAAAACTAAGTATCAAAATTTGTTTCAGCAGAGAAAAGAGTATGGCTAGGTGGCACAGTGAATATAGCACAGGCCCTGGAGTCAGGAAGACCTGAGTTCAAATCCGGCCTCAGACACTTGACACTAGCTGTGTGACCTTGGGCAAGTCACTAAATCCCAATTGCCCTGTCTTCCCCCCTCCAAAAAGCAAACACAAATGTTCAGCAAAACACTACTATCTTTGACCAATAGTTATTCTTAATTAGATACTGTGCTTCATAATCAAATATTTCATTCAATCAAGCATAGGCAATTAACAAAACTCTTAAGCTATCAACTTGTTTTCAAACCTCAGAAGCTCAGAAGATAATCACCTGGAGTTCAATAATGCTTTTAGTTGTCTCTGCCATCTTTGCAACGTTTCTAGCACATTCCAATTCTGGAAGGGAAAAGTTCTAATTAATTGTCATCTTTAAAACAAAAACCATAGATATTGCTATGATTTTTAAGGAAAATTATATGGGTCACATGACCAACAAAATGAAAGACTGGACAATTTCTCTGATCTTCATGGTCTCTTAAAGTTTTCTAAAACAGAAATTATGCACAAGAAATAAAGCTATTTCACTCTTCTCCACCAAGGATCCAAACAAGGTAATAATTCAATGAACAGCAAAGAAGGCTAATCTCTAGCTCTGAATGTGCTCACTAAGCACTCCTTCCTTTCACCATCCACCCAGCTCTGAAAGTAGGGCCAAAGTAGCCAATCCATGGGCTAGCAACAGAAGTCAACTATATTCACATTCCCACCAATGTCACAAAAAAAATCAAAAGGGAAAAGATTACTCAGGCAGGAGAGCAGTTGTACAGTGACAGATCAGAATCAGAGAATGAGGAACTGGGGAAGGATACACAAATGTGGTAGAGAGGCATTCCACTAAGCCTAAGCAAAAAAACCAGCATACAGCTGGGACCAGTTCTGTTCCTCCTGAAGTTACTTGAGGCAGAGACTGAAGCCAATAAACCATGAATTGTCTAGCATAGGAAGAGACTTAAGACAGTTCAGAGGGCCATTTCCTAGGAAAGCATACTCAAAGGGGGAGTTAGAAGGTGAACTCAACAATCTTGAGCATGGGAGTATATTAATAATAAAAGAAAATATGAACTCCAAATCACCTAAAACAGTACAGGCATCTTAGGAATAAGTAGGACAAAGGAAAACTAATCAACACGTGACACGGCAATGGAGCTATGGATTCTCAAGGGAACATAAAACCACCAAAGAATGTTCCTGGATATTAAAAAAAAAAAAGAAAGAAGAATTATAGAAGCAGAATGCATAGCCTACACTACAGGCCTATACTGGCAGAAAATACTAAATATACAGTGGCAAATATTACCAAAAAAAGAAAAGTAACAACTAAGTGTAAATGCAAATACACAGGAGTAAAGGACAACTGGGATGAAGAGAAACAAAAAGGAACAACATGAAAAGAAAACTTTTATCTAAATAAGAGAAAATATTGACCTCAAAGACATCAGGATGCATAAAGACAATTTAAGGATTATAGATCTCCCAGAACAACAGACAAGCCAAAAAAACAGAACACCATAATGCAAGAAATAACATAAGAAAAGTGCTCAGATATTCTGAACACAGAAAACAAAGTACCAATTGAAATAATCTGCAGAGAAAAAAGAAACATTGTGCAATAAACTCCAAAAAATATATAGTACTAAATTTAACAACTCCATTGATAAAAAAGAAATCCTGCAAATGACCAGGAGAAAGACCTTCAAATATAAAAGAAAGGAAATCTGAATAACACAAGACTATTAAGCATCTACCAGAAAACACAGGAGTGAATGGAACAGTGTTCTGAAGAACAAAGGAGCTCAAGATGTAACAAAAGATGACCTACCCTGAAAACCTGAGCCTGACTAATCAAAAAAAGCAGCAAGCACAGGGAAAGATATTTAAAACATTGCTAGAAAGAAAATTAGACGTGAAGAAATTATTTGCTTTTCAAATACCTCAAACAGATACACAAAAAAGGTAAACAAATAAAGCAACCAAAGACAACAACAAAAATAAGAGACAATTAAGAAATTTCTTTCTAAATGCAAACAAGAGAAAAAAGTGAAAGCTGAAATCACAAACAGAAGTGATGGTTGAAAAATAGTCCTAAAACCTCATAGGCCTTATAATAAAACTCATAGCATCCTACCTACAGGTAAATCAATTGTTGGAGCTTTTAGGAGGAGGGAACAAAATTAAGGAATGGAAGGGTGTACAAAAGGGGGAAAGAAAGTAAGAAGAAATAAGGGAATAACAGGAAAATAACTCCTGTAGGCCCTCAGGAAAATGAGAGGAAACAAAGTAAAGGACTTGAAAAAGAGGTAAAGGAGGAAATCTTACTTCAGTAGGAGAAGAGGTTACAACTAATATATGCTCCATGAGAGAACAGAGATTCCATAAAGGAGAATAAGGTACATAGATGTAACCTGTAGAGAGCTGGCACACAAAGAGATCACTCATTCCGCCTCAGGAGAAGGAGAATCAGAGTTCCTGGAAGCAACTGATATCCAGAAGAGTGAGAGGGCATGGACCCAGGGAAGACAGTTCAAGGAAGATGGTGGGGGGAGGGAATGATCATGGAAAGGGGACAGAGGCTAATGAAGAACTGCTAAATCAGGGATAGAGAAAAATTCCTAGATAGAACCATATTTTTCTCATCCATTGACATTGCTATTTTTAAAAAACAAGTCACAATAAGAGGGCCAGGAAACAAGATCTATAAGATAATAACATAGGAATTGTTCAGAATAAGTAACCCAAAATAGGAGCTTAAAATCGTTATCTGTGCAGAAAATAAGATGAGCTAAGACCTGGCTTCAAGATAAATTTAGGTGTGGATTTATCAATCGACGACTACCTGGAGTGTAAACTCAAATCAGGCAGTCCTCATTGGGTCTTAAAGACTTGATTTTATAAGCCAAAACCGCAAACCACAACCAGGGAGGGGAGCTAGCAGAAGCCATTATGTACAGAAGCTAAAAGAGCATGTGATTGGCTAGCTCTATCGTTCAGGGCTAATTTGGGAATATGGTGTAATGGAACAAGGGTGCAACCTTCTGGTGACACGGGGGTCCCTCCAAGAACAGGGTGAAGGGCCGTAGTCAGCACTTTCCAGAGCAGGGTGCAGGGTCATGGGGAAAGGGGACTGGAAAGTCCCAGAATAGACCAGGGTCATGTTCTGGGCAGAGGGTGTGGGGACCTGTTTGGTTAATGGAACAGAATAGGGTGGTCTCTAAGATAGTCTTGCACCATAACCCCAGGGTGATCCTTGTACAGTACACAATAAGGAAAAATATACAGAATGCTAATTTGAGGAAGTAGGGGATCAAGAGACTAAGCCTTGGGCTATGTCCAGACATGTGGTAAGCAGTTTCAAGCTATAACAGAGAAAAGGGATAAAAGCAGAAATAAAAGGGGCTTAATGGTGAGACACAGGTGGGCCACGTATCAGGTGGT
>CM053593.1:329760453-329806928 GCA_028646575.1 Pseudocheirus occidentalis | reverse complement strand
CATTTCACTGTGCTCTCACAGAGCAAGTCTCTACTAAGCTAGTCTAAGGCACTCTCACACAGAGTAAGTCTGTGCTAAGCATTCCAGGGTAGCTCTCATACCACATGGAGGTAAGATGGGATTCTATAGACAGAAAGGTTGTGGGAGGAATCTAGGGGTGGTCCAGAGGAGGAGACTGGGGAGGGTCTTTAGGAGGAGTCCAGGCTAGTTCAAGGGTGGGAACAGGAATATTAAGGGTGGGAAACTATTGGAACAAAGGGTGCTAAAGACTTGGGCAGAGCCACAACTTGAGGCTCATGACCACAGGCAAATTACCTTAAAGAATCAAGGAGAGCTCAAAAGGGGGGTGAGGGAGGGGAGTCCCAGAGCCTACAGCTCATCACCTTGACTCCAAGGTCAGGGCTTTTCTCCAGGGCAGACTTGATCAGGACACTCAAACTGAAGAGGATTTCTAGACCCAAAGCACATTCATTCCTCTTGATGGACTCCCTCCCAAGTCCTTTAAGGCTGCTGTGGCCACTCCCTCCACTCCCTCCCAGCACAACCAAACAAATTATCTCCAAGAGCTATTGTGGCCAAGATATTCCTCATCAACCAGCCAACCTCATCCTCCCCTTACAAAAATTTAAGAGAGACAACAACTTCACCCTCCCTAATACCACCACCACAAATCCATCTGCTTTTCATATTCAGATTGTTTTTCTGCTCACTTAGTTTTCATCATCATTATCAAAGTTCCTCCCATAAACCAGACAGAATATTCAATAGCAGCATGGGGGAGGGCAGGTAAAAGTCAGTTCTGCCTCCTGATGTGCCTACTTGTATAAATATCAGGATTGACTTTGACTTCTGATGTTGGATCTGTCACTAAGATCCATCCATTTTCCTTTCTAATGTTCCCTCCTATCTGTTACCATCAATGCCACTCTAGGCCATAGAAGAACCAGGGCAGGGAAAATTGTAATGCTTCAAAAATCTTGTTTGTCCTAACACTGATTAAATCACAGGTCCAGGTCCTTCCCCACCCTCATCTTTAAGAAAAAAAAATTCAAGTAAGGCCACATTTAAGAAATTTCATGCCAATACTAAGAATCAGCAAGGATAAACTTTAGTTCATTACATAAAAATGTCCCTTCTCAGAAGAATGCTATTTGAACTGATAGGTCCCCTCCTTAATAACTAATAAATGGTTGCCAGGCTCTTCATAAACCTCCTCAGAGACAGCACAACAGCCAATCCAAGAGGTTGCTGCACTTTGAAGACTGTTTTTTTTCTTTATGTGATTGTTTATTTTTCACGTTGTTTTTTTACACCTACCTCCATTTGAAGGTCTTTGATTAGAAATTCCAAAACCAGTACTTTAAAAGTTTCAACAACTTGTGATTTTTTAAATATATTCTCTTGGGAAAAGTAAAACAAAATGTTTTACTTGCTCTTGTGAAAATTAAGTGCAATAGATAAGTATTCATGAGTCAGTAACTAACTGAAATGCTTTTCATTCTAGCTGATTGTGTGATTGACTTTGGCCTCCACAAGGGGCTTTTCAGTTGGGTGGTTCAAGTGCTGCCTTCCTTATGTGTACAGAAAGGTAGTATGTCACTGTGATAATTGTCCAGCAAGCTCAGGAAGTATCTGAATTGCCCAATAGGTGTTCCAATGTTTGAGCAACCAGGATGGCTTGGTAAGTTACCTTCTCTGGTTGCTTAAGTAAAGAAGAATATCCCTGCTGTTCAAAAGGCTTTATCATTGAAACACCTAGGCTGCTCCTGAAGGCAAATCAGTCAATAAGCCTTTATTACTACTACATGTTAGGTACTTAAAATCCTGAGGCAGGACAAATTTGTTTGAATGAGCTTCTTTCCAGTCAGGTCTGAATCTATTCTAGGGGATAAAATGGAACATTGCTCAGAATATGAAATCGGCTATTGGCCTACCTAAGAACACTTGTCCAGTCTGTGATTTCCTAGCTCTTTACTGATTATTTCATTCATAGATTCAGATACTTCCATGTTGTAACCATACAGGGTATTGTAAATAAAGGAAACACACATACACACATGCCCCTTTGGTTTGTAAAAAGGAAGACATAGGATCATTAGGGTCATAGATTAAGAGGAAGAAAGAACTCCTGAGGAACTAGGTAGTACAATGGATAGGACACTGGGCCTAGAGTCAAAACTTCATAGAGTTTTCATGGATTTCAAAAGATTCCTAGAACTGATCAATTCTCAAGGTGTCACATTGTAAATTTGACAATCACATTTCCCAGGCATCTTGCTCATATGGTGTCATGGCTTCTGGCTAGCTGTTCCTGAGGTGTTTATCCCTCTCCCACAACTCCTCTCTTTCTCCCATAATTTTGAACGCTTGGCCTGTAGAAGGAAGAGAGAAATTACAAAGATGCTACAGCATACAAATGATGCCCTCTTATTTGCACAAGTGACTTCTACTTCCCAGAAACAAGCCATTACTCAGTCTGTATGTGGGCTAAGAGAGGAGGTCACACTTCTCCTGTACCAGACTCATCAGAAGCCCTTCTGCCTCTCTGTGTCTCCGTGTCTGTGTCTGTCTCTCTCTCTCCCTCTCTTGCTCCCTTTTTCTCTCTCTGTCTCTCTCTCTCTCTGTCTGTTTCCTTCATAAACATCCCCCAAGCCCAAGAGAAAGCACCAAAGGAAAAAAGCAAAGTCCAATGGAAATGCTTTAAAGCCATAAAAGAGAGCTGGGGGCAAATTTTCCCGAGTTATACCAGCATCCCAACATTTACACATGGTGCCTACTATATGCCAGGTATATATTGTGTTAAGTATATTACAAATATTACCTCACTTGATCCTCACAGCAACTCTGAGAGGTAGGTGTTATTATTACCCTCATTTTGTTGAGGAAACTGAGGAAGACAGTGCTTAGTAACTTGCCCAGGGTCACACAGCTAGAAAGTGTCTGAGGTCAGATTAGAACTTGGATCTTTGAGACTCAGGCCATGCACTCTGTCCCCTGTAACACCTCCCTGCCCCAATGAATTTCTAGGACATGAAATGGCCATGTTGTGTAGTAGAAGCAATGGATCAGGAATTGGGAAAGCCAGATTTTAATACAAGTTTTATGAGTAATTTACCTGTATAATTTTGGGTTTAAAAAGACAGAATGGCATAGTAGATAGGCTCCTGGCCTTGCAATCAAAAAGACCCTACTTGCTAAAGTTCCACCTTCTACAAGACATATTTCCTGGTCTTCCTTATTCTTAGTGCTTTCTCACTAATTTTTTTTTTTCTGATTTATCCTGTCAATACCTTCGTTGTACTTAGCTGTTTGCTTGTTGTTTCTCCCATTAGATTGTGAGCTCTGGGAACAGGAACTGGTTTTTTGCCTTTCTTTCTATCCTTAATTCTTTTTTTTTTTTTTTTATAACTACCTGATACTTAAACTCTGTCTTTCTCATAACATGCTTTATTACCCTTTCAGGATCACAACTCTTTTTTTTTTTATTCTTAACTCTTAGTATAGTGCCCTGCACACAGTAGGAGACCTGATTGACAACTACTAGCTGTGCGGCCAGTTGACCCTGCAGCAATCTAACACTCTGTATTACAGATAAGACACTGGCCTCCATTGCTAGAGGGCATTTTCCTTAGAGGAGTTCTGGATACTAATGAAATCACAGATAGAGACCTAATCAATTAATAACTTGAGTAAGTCACAATCTCCCTGGATGTTAGGGGTATTTTTATCCTTAAAATTATGGGATTTGATTAATAATGATAACTAACTTTATTTAGTATTTTATGGTTTACAAAGCACTTTACATTTGCCATCTTATTTGATATTCACAACCCTGTGAGATAGGTACTATTAATATCCCCCTTTTACATATGAGGAAACTGAGGCTAAAAGCTTTTCCAGGAGCAGCTAGGTGACTCAGTGAATAGAGCACCAGCCCTGGAGTCAGGAGGACCTGAGTTCAAATCCAGCCTCAGACACTTAACACTTACTAGCCATGTGACCTTGGGCAAGTCACTTAACCCCAATTGCCCTGCCCTCCCTACTCCAAAAACAAAAAGAGAAAAAAAAGCTTTCCCAGCAATGAAGAAATAAAACTATCCCTTTTTGCAGATGATATGATGATATACTCAGAGAATTCTAGGAGTCAACTAAAAACCTACTTGAAATAATTAACAATGTTAGCAAAGTTTCAGGACATAAAATAAACCGACATAAATAATCAGCATTTCTATAAATTACTAACAAAGCCCAGCGGCAAGAGACAGGAAGAGAAATTCCATTTAAAATAACTGTGGACAATATAAAATATTTGAGAGACTACCTGCCAAGACAAATCTAGGAACTATATAAACACAATTATAAAATACTTTACCCACAAATAAGGTCAGATCTAAATAATTAGAAAAATATCAGTTGCTCATGGGTAGGTTGAGCTAATACAATAAAAATTACAATTCTAGCCAAGTTAATTTATTTATTCAGTGCCATGCCAAACTACCAAAAATGTATTTTATAGCATTAGAAAAAATAATAGCAAAATTCATCTGATAAAACAAAAGGTCCGGACTATCAAGGGAATTAAAAGAAATGTAAGGGAAGGTAGCCTAGCCATACCAGATCTAAAACTGTATTATAAAGCAGCAAGCATCAAAACTATTTGGCACTGGCTAATAAATGGAGTGGTGGATTGGGTACACAGTAGTCAATGACTATAGTAATCGACTGTTTGATAAACCCAAAGACTCCAGCTTTGGGGATAAGAACTACTATTTAATAAAAACTGCTGGGAAAACTGGAAAATAGTATGACAGAAACTAAGTATGGAGCAACATTTTTATACCAAAATAAGGTCAAAATCAGTGCACGATTTAGACATAAAGGGTGATACCATAAGCAAATTAGTTTATATGTTAGATCTATGGAAAAGGGAAGAATTAATTTTAATTTTATTTTTTTAAACAGGAAGGTTTTATTCACAAAAGGTAAAGCTAATGGACCCCTCAGCTTTATTGAGCTGAGCTGAGTGTCGAGGTGGGAAGGGGGGTTCTGGTTCCACTGCTTGCCATCAATGAGTGGGTTCGTGAGAACCACAATGACTGAATGCCCCCTCAGGAACATCTAGGAAATGTAATGATCTTTGTTCACTGGTTTTAACTTTTTCTTTCCTTTGCCATTTTTGGGTACCTCCGTCCACATCTCTTTTACATTCTCCAAGACCATGTTGCAGTGCCTGTCAAAGGCCTTTACTCAGCCCAGAAGTTTCTTGTTATTGTGGTGGTTGATGCCAACCTGGGTATTGTTCTTCCCTGACTGGGTGAGCACTGACAGGGGCTCAGGGTTGAACTCCTCCTCTTTCTGCTTCTGCAGCTCCTCAGGGGTCCATTTCACTCTTGGGGCTTGTTTAAAGGACTCATGGTAGTGATGACCCCTCAGTCCTTTACAATCTTGCCTTCCTCTGGTGAGGCTGCCTCAGTGATCTGGCTCCGCTTTTGGGGCATGAGGGGAGGGGGAGTGGAGGGGTGGAGGAATGTCTCCCAAGGGAAGAATTTATGACCAAACAAGATAAAGAACATTATGAAATGCAAAATGGATAATTTTGATTACATGAAATTAAAAATGGTTTGCACAAATGAAGTCAATGAAACCAAGACTAGAAGGGAAGCAGAAAACTAGGAAACAATCTTTATAACTAGTGTCTCTGATAAAGGCCTCATTTCTCAGATATATAGAGAACTGAGTCAAATTTATAAGGATACAAATCATTCTGCAACTGAAAAATGGTCAAAGGATATAAACAAGCAGCAAAATTGGGGTTGGGGGGATGGGCTAAGGGGGGGAGAGGTCAGAGAGTAATTTAAAGGTGGTCTTAGGATTAGAAAATAGATGAACTAATTATGGTAAATAAAATCATAACATTGTATACTTAGATACCATCAAATGCAAACCCTTTACGTATGGAATTATTATTATCTATTCCCATAGAAACATGGGAAGGTATACACCTTGATGCATCGTGAAAATGGCTAACACCTATATAGCCATTAAGGGCTTATAAAGTGCCTAATAAGTATCTCTTTTGATGCTCACAATGACCCTGAGAGGTAAGTGCTAATATCATGCGTGTTTGACAGATAAGGAAACTGAGGCTGACCCTGTGATTTACCAGGGTCACAATGAGTATCTGAGGTCAGATTTTCACTCAGGTTGTCCTGACTCCGAGTCTGACATTCTATCCACTCTTATCACTTCACTGCCTAAGTCTTTCACCCAATTCACTTCTTCAACCCCAAATATATGTAGTGACTAAAATGATGTAAATAAAACAATACTAGGAAGCTAAACAATAAGAGGACTAAATGACTAATCTTGGGGAACAGACGATGAAACAAACTTCCCTCTCCTCGCTAGGCAGGTGGGGGACTAAGAGCAGAATGCTGCATTGGCTATCACAGTCACAAAATTGTTTGATATTGTTTAAATTTTTCATTGTTATAGAGGAAGATTAGATGGGGGATGGTATATTGGGAAAAACTGTTGTTTTTAAAAAAACACACACAAAGGAATCATAAATATCAAGCTGGGTTGATTCAGAGTAAAGAGTAATAAAAGTAAAAGTAGTCATAAAGAGAGGCAGCTTGATGTATTACAAAGTCAGTGTCGATGGGGCAAACATCTGGAAACTCCCAAGTGGGCCCAGAACTAGATTACAAACAAAACAAATATTAACAAAATCAATGAAAATACAATATAACATGGATAATGCCAATTTGTGATTTTCTAAGTCAAGATGTGGTCCACAGTTTCTATTTCAGTTTGATACCACTAAGTAGACAGTAAGACTTTCAGGGGAAAAAAATAGCTCTGCTGAACTTTGTTTACTGTCGTGTTAAAAATGTGCTAACTACCTTTTCTCAGACATATTAATATAATCCTGTGAGGATGTATAGGGATAGTGTAATACAGGCTTCACTCAGTCTTGAATAAATACTGAAGTTTACCAGAGCATTCAAATGTTTATTTTTGTGGTTGTTTTTTACAAATAGAAAGAAAAATCAATGTTATTGACTTTAATGACTCTTCCTTATGCATTCATAGGAACAAGAACTGGAAAGGATTATTTAACTCATCTCCTCCAACCCCCCCATTTTACAGATGAGGAAAACAGTTTTGGGAGAGTACTTGCCAGTGACCTCGCCTCCGCAGTACTAGCCAGTAAATGGCAGAACCGAATTTGGACTCAGGGCCTCTGAATCTAGATACAATGCTCTTTGCACTGCTAAATCATACTGTTTCTCAAGTGTAGCTTTGGATTACTAGTGTGATTTAAAAAAAAATAAAACCATGCATACATGTTAAAAAAAAAAAAAGAAAAATGCAAACCTTCCACATAGCAAATAAAATTTACTAGGCAACTAACTTTTCAACACCTTTTCCCACATTTTCATAGAGTTTTCTGATGAGGCAATTAACTAGCTAGAGATGTGAGAAGGATCAGAGATTTATATCCAACAGAGTCTTTAGAATTCAATCAGTCCAACCAAACCCATAATACAGGTAGGTAAATTGAGATTCAAGTTAAGTGATTTGCCTGAGGTCAAGCGGGTAATGAGTAGCAGGACTTCTAGGTCCTTCTAGGTCCAGCATGCTTCCATTAGGAAGCCAGGAGTTACAGCTGATAAGATGCTGGGCCTGCAGTTAAGAAGTTCAGAGTTCATATCTAGCCTCAGAGACTTCATACTTATGTGACCTGGACAAGTTCACTTCCCCTCCATTTGCCTCAGTGTCTTTATCTGTAAAATGGGAATAATAGTAGCACCTGCCTCCCTCCCAAGGTTGTTGTAAGGATCCAATGAGGTAAATTTGTAAAGCGCCCAGCACACAAAAGATCCTTAAATAACAAATAAAGGCTCGTTTGCTTCCTTCCTATACTAGTTACAATTCTAAAGTCATAGGCCTTTTTCACGTTTATTAAAATCTTTACTTGTTGGTCTTTGTGAGGTAGAAAGAGCAGGAGACCAGACTCCAGGACACCAGAGTATTAATCCCAGCTCTGACACTGACTAGGTATTAGACCTCTGAGGTTTCCTTTGGTCTCAACATTCTGTAATGCTAAGTAGCATAGGAGTGGGATACTAGTCATGCACTTTATGAAAGGAGATTCAACCCCATTTAACAAAAGTGAAAACAAAGAAATGTGGTTAAGGGATTTGGTTTAATCATTAGCTGCTGAGAGAAGCCTGTAGGGGAATACTCCACTGTTGCCGTTAACTCCAGGGACACCTTTTCCCTGCTGCTTCCCCATTCTCTTTTTCTTTTCATCTCTGGGCCAGGGATTGGGCCACTTGGTCTCAGGGTTCCTGTCCTCCAAGGTTCACTGCCAGGCAGGAAGAAGATTCTTTCCTCCTTGTCACTCAGCATTCTTTTCTTGAATGAATGAGCAAGAACACAGTACTCTTTATAGTTTTCTAAGGGAAATGGACAGCATGTACAAATCACTGACAGCCGGAAAGTTACTAAGTAATGAAAAAAATATCTTAAACTCACAGTACCTTGTTGGTCTTCTGGAACGTAGCTCGAGTTCTTTAGATCTTTTGGATTCCAAGTGCTGGTAATAAGAAGAGTAGTAATAATATCGCCAACAACAATAATAGGCAGCATTTATGTGCTACGCGCCATGTGCCAGATGCTGTTATTTCATAAGAGCCCTGGGAGGTAGGGGCAATTATTGTTAGTTCCATTTTACAGATGAAATTGAGGCAGACTGACTTGCCCAAGATCATACAGCCAGTAAATGTCTAAGGTGGGATTTGAACTCAAGTCTTCCTGACTTCAGGCCCAGCCTTTTATCCATTTTATCCCCTAGCTACCTAGGGGAGTACAAGAGGACGTGTCGAGGATCAGCCTCTCTGCCTTAGGTTTGTACCTCCACTAGCCATGACTTCCAACTAAAATGGCATTAAGTGTGTTATTCTTTTTTTTCCCCACTTAATAATCTTTTATTATTTCCAATTATATACAGATAGTTTTCAACATTAATTTTTATAAATTTTTAGTTACAGTTTCTTCCTCCTCCTTCTCCTTTCCTTCCACAAGCAAAACCGATATAGGCTATACATGTACAAGTATATATTTTTTTGCTCTTTTGTTTTTTTGGAGGCAGGAAGGCAGGGCAATTGGAGTTAAGTGACTTGCCCAAGGTCACACGACTAGGAATTGTGTCTTTATATATTAAACTCGTGTCTTAAGCGTGTTATTTTCTGTTCTATTGATTTTTGCCTTTAATTTCCAAATTTTCCTCTTCTGGGCTTGTTTTGGGATTACTAATTTATAGTTTTTCTCATTTTTAAACAGCATGCTTAGTTCTTTCTGTTGTTGTTGTTGTTTAGACATTTCAGTCCTGCTCAGCTCTTCATGACCCCTTTTGAGGTTTCTTTGGCAGAGACGCTGGGGTGCTTTGCCATTTCCTTCTCCAGTTCATTTTATAGATAAGGACACTAAGGCAAACAGAGTTAAGTGCCTTGCCCAAGGTCACAGTTAGTGTCTCAGGTCAGATTTGAAGTTAGGTCTTCCTAACTTCAGGCCCTGTGTTCTATCCACTGTGCCACCTGTTTGCTTAGTTCTTTAATTATCTATTTTTTTTCTCTTTTGCTAATAAAAATATTTAATGATTTCAATTCATCTCTAAAAACTAGTTTAGCTATATCCCTAAATTTTGGTATGTGGCATCACTGTTACAATTTTTTTTTAATTGCTTCTATGATTTGTTCTTTGACCCATTCATGATTTAGTATATTGTTTTTAATCTCTATTTAGCTCTGTCAGTCATTGGGCATTTATTAAGCCCTTACTGTATGCCAAGCGCTGTGGTGGGTACTGAAAATACAAAAAAAGCAAAAACATCCTGTACCCTCAAAGAGCTTTGCAATCTAATCTAATGAGATGGCACGTACAAACAAGATGCATTGAGGATAATTTGGAGGTAACCACAGAGAGAAGGCCCCAGCACGAGGGTATATCGGGAAAGGGGCTGGGGCATCCAGGAGGTGGGGATTAAGAGGAGGAGCATTCTAAGCATTCAACATCGCAGGTAGAAATGCACAGGAAATGGGCAATCTTGTATGAGGACTGGCAAGGAGGCTTGTGTCATTGTATCACTGAAGATATGGAATACGGCAACATATACGAAGATGGAAAGGTAGGGAGGGGCTGAGTTGTAGAGGGTTTAAAAGCCAAATCGAATTTTATGTTTGATTTTGGACATAATTAGGGAGCCACTGGAATTTGCTGAGTTGGGGGAAGGTGGGATGCTCGGGGAATGGGGTGCAGGAGACGGTTGTGGAGCGTGGGGGGGTGAGAAAGGGACATGACATGGCCAAATCTGTGCTACAGGAAGATCTGTCTGTTAGCTAAATCACTCTATTGGCTGAGCAGGGCACGGACTGGACAGCAAGAAGACCAACGACCAGGTGACTGCAATGATCCAATAGTGAGGTAATGAAGATCTTTACCAGGGTCGGCAGTGTCAGAGAGGAGACAGTAGAGACGATGGTAGAGAGATGTTGAGAAGGGAGAATCACTAGGACTTGGGAACAGATTGGATATGGGAGCTAAGAAGGAGAAAGGAATCAAAGACAGCACTAGGATGATGAATGTGGATACCTGGAAAGATGCTGGTGCCTTGGACAGTAATAGGGAAGTCTGGAAGGCAGGAGGGTTTGAGGAATGTATAATGACTTCTGTTTTAGGCATGTTGAGTATCTACAGGACATCCTCATCTAGACATCCAATAGGTAGCTAGATATGCAAGACTAGGTAAAGTTCAAGAGAAAAGTTAAGACCAGATAAACAGATCTGGGAGTTATTTGCATCATTTATTAGCTTTTCTTTTCTTAAACAATTTTTTGTTGTATCATAGTCTGCTAAAGAAGTATATATAGAACTTTGAATTTCTATGTATTCTCTAGGGTAGGGTTCTTAACCTTTTTTGTGTCCTAGGCACTCTGGTGACTTCTTGGAGAAAAGATCCAGGAGGCCGAGTGCAAACCTTCACCTGAGAAGGGTTTTTCTAGAATGATGTTTTCAAACACATAAAATAAAATGTATAAGATTGGAAACCTATTATACTGAAATACAGCTATCAAAATAACTTTTTAAATTCCCAAATTGCCAGTTAAGAACCCTAGAGTGTGACCAATTTTTGTAACAATCCTGTGTGTGATCTCCAAACAAGTAAACTCTCTGAGATTTTCTTCTATATACATATCTAACCAATCCAGCTTTAATTTGCCTTGCTTTGAAAATTTTCTTGCTATGCCACTAGGTACATATATTTTTCATGTTGTAATCGCTTCATTATTTAAGGTGCCTTTAAATTCCCTATCTGTTTCTTTTGATGCTATGTATTTTAACTTCTGGCTTACCCCAAATGAAACTTTTGCATTTTTTGATTCAACTGAAACATAAAAAATTTTATTCTAGATGCTTGGATGGTGTTTTCTAATCCATTTTGTACTTTTAAAAAGCCAATTTCTCTCGCCTATTCACAGGAGTCATTTAAAAGCAAGCGAGTGACAAGGGAGCCATTTACTGTGCTCTCTTGTATATTTTTTAAACCCCAAACACAAACATTTACTGTATGATACAACATCCTGGTTGGCAATAAGATCAATTTCCCTCTTAAAGTATCCTTCTTGTAAGTGATTAGTTAGTAGAGATTCCTGTAAAATGACTTAAGCATAACTAATAAAAATAACTATGAGTGGTACTGAAATTCACATTTGTTTCCCTAGACATTACTAAAGTACATTTCAACTGAGTCTCCATAACGAACCAGAGAAGTAAGGCAATTCATGGAATTCAGACCCAGTCCCCCACAAACAGCAGCTTTTTCGGAGGGAGGTGGGGAGAGAAGAGAGGGGGGCAAAGACAATAGTTTTTCATCTTCTGCTCTATTTTGCAATCATAGATCAAACCATAGCTTAAAAAGAAAAGTTTTATGTTTATTTTATGTAGGACAAATTTCCTAATGATCACCATGTATTGTTAAACACTTTTGCTTTCGGTCTCACAAGGAAAAGTTACCAATGTAATTAATGGGAGATAAAGAGCCAGCCCACCTGCTCTGCTCTGGCTAGAGTCCATGTTATGGAATTTTGAGCCTCTTCCCTCATCACTTCCAGGGAAATGTGCTCAGCTTTGAAAAACTTTGGCACTTTGGGGTGGTGAAGCAAACTCTGAGTAGTCCTGCAGTCTTCTCCCCGAGGCAGAGATGGGGAGGGGAGAGAGTCACCATGAGCATATGAGAACTGTGAAGAACCACCCACTCAGCAGAATCAAAAAGGAGCAACCCTAGTTCTTTCCTTTTTCTTTCTTTTCCATAAGATGTGAAGAAGGGGTACCTTCCCAAACCTAGCAGAAGGTCACTGTTTACACATGGAAATTAGAGCAGAGGACAGGACAAGGCAAGCTTGAGTCTGGGCCTCTGGTTGCATTTTCTGCTTTTGGTTTTTACTACTGAACATAGGTGACCAACATCAATCCTAAGATATATATGTATACACACACACACATATATACACATATATGCACATGTGGCATACATGTGTGTATAGTATAATATACACATAATATACATATACATATGCATAAACATATACATATACATATACATATTTCAAGCCTTAGAGGCAACCTTGTGGGTTTTAGAGGTCAAGATGTCCTCGGTCTCAGTTCATTACCCTCCTCAGCTACTATAGCACTTCTTGGAGAAGAGAATCACTAGCAGGAGGTAGAATGCAACCCCAGGCCTGATGTGTTAGAAGACATGAACCTAGAGGAGATTGTTTGGACAGTGCAAAGCCCAGGTGAAGAAAAAATGTCAATTCAGCAAAATCACAAAATATCTCATATCTTAATATTTCAATTACTAGCCTCTCAGGAGAGTATAATGGTGATTATATTACTGCTTCACACATACATTTCAGTCTTTTATATTTTTAGCATATATTTTTTCTCAAACCAAGGGTTTGCTATGTCATCCCAAAACACAAAGGCCTTCAGAGCTGACCATATTTCCAGCCTGTGTACAGGCTCCACCACTACATGTGATGTGTTCTAGCCACAAACAGACTAGGGGTCTCTACTGCTTACCTCCATTACATCAGAATAATTAAAGTTCTAAGCAATGAATTCTCTTTCTGCCATTAACACTGGTGAGGTCTGTGTGCTGAATGCTTTAGGAGCCTACCATCCATATCTAGGATCTTTCATTTTTTACTCAGGAAATCACTTAACTTCTATGAAGCTCAGGTTCTCTATTTGTCCCCTACCTTACCATTCCACCACCATCATTCCAGTTCCAACCATTGTTACTTCTCCTGGACTATTGCAATAGCTTCCCCCTGGTCTCCTTGCCTTCAGTGTCTACCAAAGGTCACCTCTGTCCAACCTATCCCATATAATAATGCTCTATCAATCTTCCTAATGCATAGCTCAGATTATATTGTATCATTGTTCAAAATCCTTCAATGTCCCCAATGTCTGTCAAATAAAGTATAAATTCCTTGGACTAGTATTCAAGGCCTTTCATAATCCATTGCCAACTTATGTTTCCAAACATAATGGTTTGGACTGGAGTATGGTCTTGCAAAACTGGATATTTGCTGTCATTCAAACACAACTGGTGTTTCCCTGCCTCTTTGACTTGCTTCACACTATTTACTTTGCCTAAAATGTTCTCCTTATTCACCTCGGTTGGTTGGTTTCCTATTCATCCTTCAAAATACATTCATACCTAAAGTGTGAATAAAGTCTTTCTTCATTGACCAAGTAACTGTGATTTCTCAGTATTTTGTACTCTTCTTTACCAAATCACAATATAAGAAGGAACTTTTGGAACTACTTCATCCCAACCTATATCTGAACCATCTAAAAACTTTCTACAATATCTCTGACAAATGATTGATAGCTTTTACTTGAAAAACTCCAGTGGAACAGAACTTGATTGCTTCCCAAGCAACTTATCACAAACAGACAGCTGCAATTGTATAAGAAAATTTCCCAGGGGGCAGCTAGATGGCACAGTGAATAGAGCACTGGCCCTAGAGTTAGGAGTACCTGAGTTCAAATCTAGCTTCAGACAGTTAACACTTACTAGTTGTGTGACCTTGGGCAAGTCACTTAACCCCAATTGCCCTGCCTTCCCGCCTCCAAAAAAAAAAAAAAGAAAAATTTCTAACTTCAGGTTTCAATTTGCCTCTGGGCAATTTCTAAGTGTTACTCTTAGTTCTATTTCCTGAGCCAAGTAGAATAATCTCATTCCTCTTCCATGGGGATTGCTTGTAAAATTCTTGAAGACTGTTATCATCCCTCCTCAGTTTGCTTTGGTTTAAACATGTCTATTTCAGTCAGTCTGTTCATGTGTGTCTTGGTCTCCTATCCCCTTAGAATCTTTCTCACCTTCTTCTAAATATGCTGTAACTGGGCAATCTCTCTTCTAAAATGTGATGCTGCAGATTCCATAGAATACTCCAGAAGTGATCTGCCTGAGCTCAAGTACAGATACCTGACAACCCCCTTACTATGGACACTCAGCCTCTCAAGGCGTATGAAGAGAGAATTAACTTTTTGGGCTACTATGTCATAACAGTAACTCATGCTGAGTTTGGAGTCCACTAATCACCACCCCTACCCCTCATCCCATCTTTCACATGAACTCTTGTCAAGCCACACCTATCCATCTTGTACTTCTGAAGTTCATTTTTAAAACCTACAAATCTACAACTTCACATTCATCCCTATTAAATTTTATTTTATTTTATTTTATTTTACTTGGACCATTGACTTGTGAGTACTTGTGAGAACTACTTGTAAGTAGATTCTGAATGGTACAGTGGAAAGAACACTAGATTTGAAGAGTACCTTATTTGGAGTCACGGGGCTTATATCCAAATCCTGCCTTAGATACTTGCTACCTCTGTCACCTGAGGCAAGTAACTTGATCTCCATGTGCCTCGGTTTACTGATCTGCAAAATGAAGGGAAGTTAGACTAGATGACACTTCTAAATATATTACCCAATCATGAACTATGCATTCTATTCCCCACACAGCTTCGTGTTAACTGAAAATTTGATAAGCAAACTATATGTCTTCATTCAAGTCTTTGAGAAAAATGATAAACAGTTCACTCCTAAGGACAAACTCTAGAAATATTCCTCCACAGACCTTCCAAAGGTTAACATCAGTCCCTTGATTTCTATTGTCTGGATCCATCATTCAGCAACTTACAAATCCACCAAATTAAACTATCATGTACTGTACATCTTGCCGTCTTGTTTACAAGGACAGCAAAATCTCCTTTTATTCAAACATTCTAAAATTTTATGAGGAATGAAAGTCAGGCTCAATAGCCTTTAAATTATAGACTCCACCTACTTTTCTTTTGTCATGTCAATAAGACCTCTTCTCCTCAGAAATTTTCATAAAGACTTGGAAGGCTGGAACATGCATGAATGTGTTCATCAGAGTTTCCTAGGTTTCTGCAGCTTTTGGCCTTGAGGGGAATTTCTGCCCAAGACACTAAGAAGAAGGAGGTAACGATTTCTGTTTTCTGCTTTTCTTTCTATGCCTCTTCATGCCCTATTGTGACTGAAAGCGGAGCATGACAAACATGAGCTTATCACAGATTATGCATGGAAGCAGGCAAAGAAGGATATGTGAGTGGGCATATGTGACCCAACTAGAAGAAGAGGAGAATAATAAAAAACAAGACTAGGTCAGAGTTGTGGTGACTGGTGAGAACAAAGTCTAATCCATATCTCCTTCCTTCCTCGATGCATCCAAAGAGCCCTCTGCTAGAGAAATTTCCAATCCAGAGTTTAAATATAAATCCTCTTCTTCATTCTCCCCTCATACTGGATGGGAGAAGAGAGATAAGGAGAAAAAGAGCCAATCCCAACTGACTCCCTAGTTCAGTTTTCCGTGTCTTTTTAAAATGCCTCTCTTTATCTCTATGGCTATGTTATTTTATATTTCCAATAAAATACAAGATAATTAGCCAACATTTGTTTTTGTCCAATCCCATAAGTTTGAGATTCAAGACCGAGACAGAAGAAATAACCCATAGGAGAAAAAGAATGGGAGCCCAGAGATAATTAGAGAGAAAGCTGTATACTTGAGGCGATTTTTTAATCTATTCTGTAACATATCCATGCTCAATAGATTGCCTTTGAACCCAGAAAGAAAGTTAATAAGGAAACAAACCTATGAAAATTGTGGAAGATGTTAGAGTGGTCCCTGTGTGTATCTTTTCGAAATGAGCCTTGACGGTCAATTGGCAATCCCTTTCATCTTTCAACCATACCCTCAACTTGTTTGAAAAAACATTCGTACTTTTGAGTTCTATGGTGCCTCTCTTCTTCTCCGTGGTCTTTCAAAAGATCACTGGTAAAGGGTCAGAAACCATTCTTTTAATGTAATAAGATGAAGTCTGGTCAGCTCTGTTTCTCTGAACTCATTAACAGCAGGTAGGTGCCCTTTAATTATTCCTCACTTAACTGAACTTCAACTCCCTGACAGACTTTTTTATTCTTCTTTCTAAATCCAAAAATAACTTTCCTTGGAAAAAGGAAACAAAAATGAAAAAAAAAGTAGTTCAACCTTCTCTGTTGTCCTACCAACATGAACAATAATGTTATCACTTCTTTGATTTCCTCTTGATCCCAGCAAAAACAAAAAACAAAAAACAAACCTCCAAATATCCTAATAGCAAGAAAAAAGTCCAAGCCCTTTGTGTTAACCTCACCTCCTAGCTCAGATCCTAAGAATAGCCTGACATTCGTTTGTAGAGGTTCATGCTGCTCATCATTTCACCCTCTGTTCTCTACTCTTTTTTCCTTCTTCTATACACACATTTTAAAAATAAGTTGGTCAATTAGTTTCCTAAGCAGCCACATCTGGAGAGTGTGTGTCATGTTGAAGCAACAGCCAGGATGGCAGAGACTTGAGCTGGGTGAGTGCAGAGGTCAGGAGTAAGATATAAGAAGAGTAAAAAGGCAGGAGGGCGTCATGTTATGACAGTTCCCCTTTTACTTAACCGAATTGTCCCAATAGTCAGAATTTTGTTCTTAAGGGATTCTTGGGCCCTCATTTCTTGGCTTCTCATTGTCTCTCCTTTATCAGACAATAAGAATCAGGTCCAGAAAAGGAGTTCCCTTCAATGATTCCTCCACTTTTTGAAGAATGTGAGAGTCTCCCATCTGACACATTTGAGGACTTTTCACTAAGTGGGCTTAAAGTCTGGAAGGCTCTTCTTCCTGAGTTCAAATCTGGGCGAGTCACTTAACCCTGTTTGCCTCTGTTTCCTTATCTGTAAAATGAGCTCAAGAGGGAAATGATAAACCACTCTAGTATCTCTGCTGAGAAAACCCCATTGGGGTCACAAAGAGTTGGACACAAATGAAAACCAACTTAACCCTCATTACTCTGGCTTATTGCCCCTACCCAAGTAAAACCTGGGAGCTCCAGAATCTAGTAGCCCCTTACCTCACTTCCCATGGTGACCATCAATTCCCTTACCATCACTCAGAACTATAATGCTTCAAAACCTAGAAGAGTTGTATTTATACAGTTAAAAAACAAACACAGAAAGACCCACAATGTCCAAAATGCCCCTCTTCCAGTAAGTCACTCTTCCCCTGCTTAGACCTACAGAGTCTTGGTGACTGTTAGGCATACCCTGAGGAAGTAGGGGATCAGGTTACCTAGCTCCTTTACCCATCTCTCTGATCCTTTCTATCTATTCCTTCAATGGTGACTCCTCTACCCTGAATTCTAATTGATGTCCTTATAACCAGACTCTCATTCAATCCTTGATTCCCCAGTTGATGCTAATTATGTCCCCACTTAATCTCCAAATCCGCCCACCTGTGGAGTGTTGTCCCTGAATTTCCCTGAGCTGTTTACTCCTTCTGTTGGGATCCCTCCTGACCCTCTTCTCCACAAAGGACTTCCTCTAGTGACCAGAAGAATACTTCTCTCCTGGATTGCTTACTTGGTCTTTATTTTCTACACAGGTCAATTCTACCGAGAAATACAAAATCTTTTTGTCTTGCAGGGTCCTGTTTACTTCCTCCTTCAAACATTTTCTAGGTTCCTCCTCACCCTAGTGGAGTCATGTGTCCCCACATGAATCACCAAGAATGGCACACCTTGGGAGATGCTTCATCACATCAGGATACATGCCCTGGGCAAAGAGCAGACCTTTCTATTGTTTTTTGGCAGGTCAACAAATACATCTCAGCAAGGAGTCACCAGCCACCAGGCCCCCTGTCTTCTTCCGCAGCCATTACTAGGTGACCTCTCTCTTGATGGCTGGTGTTTGCACATCCATATCCACCTTCCTTGGAGGAAAAGCAGCTGCTTCCTCCTCCCCCCTCAGCAGGAAAAGCGTCATTCACATTTCTTAGTTCCAAATGTCTTTGTTCCTTCTTCCCTTCCTTCTGAGAACCACTTTCTTCCACCAGCTTGGCTACTTCTTTATACACATTCTTTTCTGTTTACTTTTTCCATTTTTAAAGGAACACTTTCTCACTTCCCTTAACCTAGAGAGGAGGCAAGCATTATTTCAGCTCTTTTTCTTTCTTCTCTAGGAGGAAGACATATGTACAACGTGTTCTTCAGTCATTTCACTCAAGTCTGATTCTCCACGACCCATTTCAAAACTTTTAAAATGGACTTTTTAAGCAGATGTACATAGTGCTGGGGAAGTGTGGGAGGAGAGGAACTAAGACCAGAGTTTCCAACAGTATCTTTATTCACCGACCTGCTCAGGTCAGGGCTCAATGTACACCTGGACAGCTCTGCTCTCAACTACTGCTCACTCTGTCTTCTATATAAAAAGTCTAAGGTCTCCTACCACAACCAGGGGAATCTCCAGTCATCTTGATATTTTTCTTGCCACCTGACCCAGATGGCTCAGGAGGAGAAAGTGAGGCTGGTGACTTTGTACAGCCAGTCCTCACTTAAATCCAAGTCACTTGCAAGTCATGATATCACCTTCCTGATGTCATGGTCCTCTTTGGAAACAAAGAACAAACAACAATTACTACCCTGTCTCATATCACTCACAAAACCTTCTCATGCTGAATTCTTGTTCACACTGTTATTCTCTTTTTTGTGGACTCCAAATCACTATAAACAAATGGTCACTCAAAATGTTTAAACTTATTCTACCATAGTGCTCAACCCTCAATCTTTCTGTCACTCTAGAAGCAGTAGGTGACAAAGCAGATAGAGTGCTGGATGTGGAACCAGAAAACTAGAGCTTAAATTCTTCCTCAGATGTTTATTATCTGCATGACCCTGGGCAAGTCACTTAACCCCATTTGCCTCAGTTTCCTCATCTGTAAAATGTTGTGAGGATCAAATAAGGTAATATTTGTAAGGTGCTTATCATTGTGCCTTACACATAGTAGGTACTTAATATATGCTTATTTTCTTCCTTCCTTGCTTCCTCTTATCTCCCACTAGTTAGGAAAGCTGGAACCTCCCTGACCTCCCAGTCCCTAGCCTATGGATCACCTTCTTCAATTTAGTCACATGACAATACCTTATTTCCAGATGCAAAATTTTAGCTGCGCAATTATAATTATTACAGAAACAGCTCCATCTCCATGCTCTTTCCTTCCCTGTACCCTAGTTCTCCAGTCACTCCATGACTATCTACACTATCTCCTAGGCTGTTTTTTCTCAGCTAGATCTATCTCAGTCCAACAGTTGTGTGAGAATAAATTGTTAAATGTTCAGTGTGAGCATTTATACCTTAGAAATCAGCAAACACACAAATTAGGGCTTAATTAATTGTTTTGTTGATTGCCTAGACTAAAGAAAGTAATGGAGAAAATTATAATAATGTGGATTAAAATTTTTAAAAAAACATATTTGGCACAGCCAGATGGCACAGTGAATAGAGAACTGTCCCTGGAGTCAGGAGGACCTGAGTTCAAATTCAGGCTCAGACACTTGATATTTACTAGCTGTGTGACCCTGGGAAAGTCACTTAACCCAGATTGCCTCTAAAATAAAAAAAAAAGAAAGAAAAGTATTGTGCATGTGCAAAAGAACTAAGTAAATCCCAGCTACTATTAGTGCTATTTCTGCTACAGACTCACATTTTTTGAAAGGCAAAATGAAAAAAGAACCTTGGAGTCAAAAGGTCTAGGTTCAAATCTAGGTTCAGTGACTCACTCACAATTTCTTTCCTTTTTTTTTTTAGAGGGCAATTGGGGTTAAATGACTTGCCCAAAGTCACATGGCTAGTAAATGCATCAAGTATCTGAGGCCAAATTTGAACTCAGGTCCTCCTGACTCCAGGCCTGGTGCTCTATTCACTGTGCCACCTAGCAGCCCCCAACTCACTCACAATTTGACTTTGGACAAGTCACTTACCTCTCAGTGTTTTCATTTCTTCACCTGTAAAAGAAGAGGGTTGGAATCTATGGCTATAATGTTAGACAAATCACTTGAGTTCCCTATGCTTTAGTTTTCCCATTTGTAGAAAAAAGAATAAGGTTTGCTTTATACTTCCCATGAATTTTGGAGTTAAAATAGCCTGAGAGGTCATCTAATCTAACCTCAGCTCATTTTACAGATAAGGAAATTGAGGGTCACAATGATAAACTCAAGTAACAAGTCATATATTTACATAATTTTTGAAGCCTATGAAGCACTTTTCTTACAAGAGCCTTCTTTGATAGATGGTCCAAGTACAGTTATCCCCATTTTACGGATGAAGCTGAGGATCAGAGACATTGATTAAGCGACTTGCCTTTGCCACACAGCCAGTCCATAGGAGGCAGAATTGAAGCCCAGACCTCTCCTGATTCTAGGTCATGTGTTCTTTTCACCATTCTCCTCTGCCAGACCTAAAATTCAGAAAACATGAGAACAAATAATATGCTAAGCAAGAACTGATTTTATTTACTTTAAAGTCACTGTATATGATGAGGGTTTTGTCATAGGAGTAGGGAAAAGGCTTGTGATTTCAGCAGCAGCAGGAATTCTCAGGTAAGGAAATTCTCTTTGCCAATGAACAGCTACAACTTGTAATAACATAGAGTTGCCTAGCACTGAGAAGTTATGTGATTTAGAGGTGGGCACCCCATCAAGCATGTGTCAGAAACAGGACTTGAACCCAGACCTTCCTGCCTTCCAGCCTAGTTCTCCATTCATTGCATCACATGTCTTCTGATGGGTGGAAAAAAATGGATACTATTATCCTTTATGAATAGAGCCTTTATTTACATCATATCGGTAATTATTCTGGTCCTAGTCAGGAAGACCATAATTATAATATTTGTATTCTAAATCTCTGTTTTCAAATGTTTATAATTTTCCGCTCAAAGTGTTTTGTTGTTGGGTTTTGTTTTGTTCTGTTTTGTTTGTTTGGGTCTTAGCATTCTCATGAATGTTCTCTGGGGATCTTGGAAATGTTGGTACGTATCCATTTGGCTGTTTAGTGATTTGTTAGAGTGTGGGGAAAATGTGTGGTTATTTCAGGTTATGACATTTAACTGCTATTTTATTTCCAGGTTCGCTCACTCGCATACAGTAGTGCTTTTAAAATGCAAACCAAAGCGCAGAATGAGCATTCATCGATTTAGAGTTGAAGGGGCCTCAGAAATCTTCCAGTATAGCCCCTACAGATAGGAAAACTGAGGACCAAGGGGTTAAGTGACTTGCCCAAAGTCCCCAAACAATCTCATAGCACCATAGATTTAGAGCTGGAAGAATCTGTAGGGCCAATTAATCCAAGTTCATCATTTTCTAGATGAGGAAACTAAGGCTAGAGATGTTATGTTGTTGTATCATTTGACCAAGCTGACAAAGTGGTAGATAGGAACCCAGGACCCCTGACTCCAAATATGAAGCCTTCTTCACTGTGTAATACTATTTTTGCTATCTTGGAAGAGATGCAATACAAAATAAAATCATACATATTAAAAATAGGTATAGGAATAGAAGTTGTGATTTCACTGATATAAAAACTCCCTGATAGATACGCTCACTCTAAGAATACACAAATGGGCCCCTTCTCTGCGATTTAGTCTTAGACAGTCCCCTAGAAACATCTTACACCATATACCAAGATAAAGTCAAAATGCGTTCGTTATTTAGATATAAAGATGGATACTATAAGCAAATTAGGAAAGCAAGGAACAGTTTACCTATTTGTGAAGAATTTATAAAAGATTTATAAAGAGTTTATGAAGAACAGAAGAGTTTATGACCAAACAAGATCCAGAGAACATCGCGACAAGCGAAATGGATCATTTTGATCGCGTTAAATTGACGAGTGTTTGCACAAAGTCAACGCAACCAGGACTGGAAGGGAAACAGAAACCTGGGAAATGATTTTTTCAACCAGTGTCTCTGATAAAGGCCTCATTTCTCAAATATATAGAAAACGGAGTCAAATTTGTAAGAATACAATTCATTCCCCAACTGATAAATGGTCAAAGGATATGAACAGGCAGTTTTCAGATAAAGAAATTAAGCCTATCTATAGTCATAGGAAAAAAATGATCTAAATCACTATTGATGAGAGAAATGCACATCAAAACAACTCTGAGGTACCCCATCACACCTATCAGACCGGCTAATACGACAAAAAAGGAAAGTGATAAATGTTGGAGAGGTGGGAAAATTAGAACACTAATGCATTGTTGGTGGAATTGTGAAATGATCCAACCATTCTGGAGAGCCATTTGGAAGTATGCCCAAAGGGCTAAGAAACTGCGCATACTTTTTGACCCAGCAATACCATGTCTAGGTCTGCATCCCAAAGAGATCACAAAAATAGGAAAAGGGCCCATATCTACAAAAATATTTGTAGCAGCTCTTTTTGTGGTGGTCAAGAATTAGAAACTGAAAGGATGCCCAAAACTGGGGAATGGCTAAACCAGTTGTGGTATTTGAATGTAATGGAATACTATGGTGCAATAAGAAATTATAAGCAGGCAGACTTCAGAAAATCCTGGAAAGACTTACACAAACTGATGCTGAGTGAAGTTAACTGAACCAAGAGAACATTGTACATAGTAACAGCAACATTGTGAGAGGACTTACTTTGATGGACTTATCTCTTCCCAGCAATGCAAGGATCCAAGACAAGTCCAAAAGACTCATAATGGAAAATACTATCCACGTCCAGAAAAAACCATGAAGTCTGAATGGAGATTGAAGCAACCTATTTGCTTTCTTTTTTGTTTGTTTCTTCTTTCTTGTGGTTTCTCCCATTCATTCTAATTCTTGTTTACAACATGACTAATGTGAAAATATGTTTAATATGAATGTATATGTTTAGCCTATATCAGATTGGATGCAATCTTAGGGAAAGAGGAGGGGAGGAAGGAAAGAAAATTTAGAACTCAAAATCCTATAGATTTTGAATAGAAGTGAATGTTTAAAACTAAAAATAAATAAATAGTTTTTAAAAAAGAAAGTTGCCTAGACAATTCAGAGATTAAGTGACTTGCCTCCAAGGTCATGCATACTTGCCCAGGGCCATTCTAGAAGTCAACAATATTTTAAACCAACAAAGAAGTCTTCTCAGGATTCGCTGAATACACATCTCTGCTGTTTCTTATGGAGCTACTAGTATGCCATTGCATTCATATTATAAACTGTATTCAGCTGCTCCTCAATTAGTCGACACCCTTTAATTTATAGTTCTTTTTTGGATTTTAACCTCTCCTTCAGGATCTACTCTCCAAAGCTGAAGTTTGTTTTGCTTTCAACTATTTCCTCTCTGCTATTATCCTTCCTCTAAATAACCCCTCCCTGTCTTCATTTCTTTTCCTGTTGAGTTTGATGTATCTCTTCACCAAAGTCTCCCTCACCCTTGAACTTAGACTAATTTGGGCATTCTGTAATCCACCATAACAGAACAGCTCTCTCCCAGAGAGATTGTGTGGCTACGGTGAATACTTGCTATTCCGACCAGTGAAAGGCTACATTGGACCATTCTATTGTTCTGTTTTTTTAGCTGAGCTGTAGAATGTTCTGGCTGCCTAGTGCATGGAGGGAGGCCCAGAGAAACTTGGATGAGCCCATTAAGAGATGAGTAGAGTTTAATTGTTGAAAAATGAGCTATTCTAGGATCACTAAAAATATGGGGACTGGTCTATCCCAAAGGAAACTGGCTGCTGTTCTTCACTTTGCTTAATCAGCCTTCTTAACATCATAGATTTAGAGCTAGAAAGGATTATAGAGGTCGTCTTAAATAAAATAAAATAAATAAAAGGACATCAGAAATTAAACATGACATCTCCCTTGTTTGCAGAAGTGGAAGATTTTGGTCATGGAATGTTACATATGATCCCAGACTCAATTACTGTGTTAGTTAATTTTGCTAAACTGCCTTTTCTCATTTTTATATTCTTTATTACAGAGGATAGCTACATGAGAAGGGAAGAGAAGGATATATTTTGAAATTAAGATTAAAAAAATAAAATACCAATAAAATAAAGAAAAAGAAATAAGTGAACCATTTTAAAAAGAACTAAAAGAGATTTTCAGGTGTGAAAAAAAAAGGAAAACCAGAAAGTATATTTCTTATTAAATAAAATAAGATTTATTTCTATCCTTTAGATCTAAAAGTGAGGATTAAAATCCTTGTGTGGGGGAGACATAGCTTTAAAAGAAATCTGTGAACATGCATTCCTTCTAAATTGCAGACTTCTCTTTGTACATGTTTCTCCTCCTAGATACAGCCTCTTAGACTGGCTAGAAGTTTGTCCTGGGTCAGGAAAGATGTTCCATTTTCTCATTCTTTGGGATATATGTACTCATGCATCTATCCTCAGGGTAAAATACAGCAGAAGAACCTATGTACGGATCTTTTCCCTTTTTTTTTCTCCTCCTGATCCTTCCTAAGAGCAACCCCTCTTCATATCCATAACACCTTCAAATGTACAAAGCACATGTTCTCTCTATTTTGCAGATGGAGAAACTGAGGGTCACAGAGGCTGAACTGTAACTAGCAATACTGGTGCCTTGGGCAATAAAGTTGAGGGTGGAGGAGAATCCTGTATATTGCCCTCTGGTGGGGAAGGGGAGTCAGAGACCACTAGTCCCAGAGGCTGCTGCAGTGAAAGTCTGGTGTGGGAAAGAAGTGTAGGGTGGCACTCACCTAAAATGCTACCATTAGGAAGGAAGTGCTCCATCTGGAAATTTCTCATTTTAACTAATTGTTCTTGCTAACGAGGCACTCTGAACATGATTGTTTCTGTAACTGTGAGTGTTGTCAGCACCTTCTAAATTTCAGTAACCTCAGGCAAAGTCTGGGTCACTCCACCCTAGTTATATCTGTAAAAAGATTAAGTCACTTGTCCAAACGTCACAACCTGTAAGTGTTGGCAAGATTCAAATCTAGGTCTCTGCTGACTGCATGCTCATTCCACTATAACCTACTGCCTCAGTGTAGTATTTTTTTTTTAAGCAAAAATATTTAAGTACTTAAAATGGGAGTTTTGGAAATGTAATGGTTCCTGGTGCTGCAAACACTAGTGGGATTGAAACTGAGTCCCTCAAGTTGAGATGAGGGCCTTTGCAGGGAACAGATAACATGCAACAAAGCCATCTGACTCCAAACTCTGTCCTGCTACTGATTTAACAACAAGTTTGATATTCACTTAAACATAAGCAAAGGTCAGCCAAACACAGGAAGACAACCAGCCCCATCCCTTTTCCCTTTCCCCCCTCCCCTTCCTCTCTCTAGTTCCCCTATCCCCAGAGGGTGGACCCAGCCTTTCCCAAAGGTTTATTCTCAGAACTTTGGTCTCCCACAGTGGAACGTGCCACAGATATGGGAATAAAGCTTTCTAGTCAATAGGGAAAACCAAAAATACAAGCTCAGATCTTTGATAAATTCCTATTCTCTCTTCCTGACCCAGTTCTTTCTGCCTTTCTGCCTTTCTGCCAGGCTTGCGGCAGAAAGTCTGCTGTTACTGCAATTACTGTTCCAAATAAAAGTCAATCCTTCCTGGGAGGAGCCTGAAGGAAGTGAATTAGATTTGTCAGCAGACTCTACACCCAAAATCTCTGAACAGTTTTTGAGGTTCTCTACATTTTCTGCCATCAATTTGGTCCTGAGTAAGACTTCCCCACCCCCAGCCCCCAAATGCTGGAAAACAGGTTCTCAAGTATTTCAGAAGCCCCAACATTGGGAATCCCAAACATTGATAATGTGATTGGTTAATAAGTCAACTGAAGCAGGTAGAAGTGAATTTTCAAGAAGGAAATGAAAATATTAAATCCCTGCTAAGAAAGTTATTGGTATTTCATTTCATTCCAGGAAACCCCAGAGCCTATAAATAGCAAGGAAATACTCATACCCTCCACCACCATTCTTACCATAACAGTGGTTAAGAGCTGAAGCAAGTTTTCTGCTCTCCTTTGTGGGGGAAGGGGAAAAAGGAAGGGGGTGGATGTTTCTGCAACACAGTTATTTGTTAACCTGAATGACTGGTTCTGAAGCAAGGATCACAAAAGAAAGGTTCAAAACTCATTTCAAAACAGCCAATGTGCCTGAGAGAAACATGTATTAATGACCTTTCTCATTAGCTATTGCTCCAACAAAGATGTGTTCCAGCGGTATCGGATGCTTCCTTCCTGTCAGGGCCTCCACCCAAGGCAATTTTAAACACTCATACTGTGTTATAGCCAAACCATTGCTAAGGATATGGCTGAGTTAACTTTGAGGACATTGTATTTACTGTTTATTAATATCCCCTAAATTTAATCTTTGTGTGTGTGTGAATGTCTGTGCATACAATAATAACATTTATTTTAACAAGTCAGGTATATGGAAATCCATAGAAAATGTACTTTATGAAATCAGAGTAGCTTAATGACTACTAAGGTGCTTAACTAATTATCCATTTCAATAATAATAATAATTTCTTATCTTATTAACACTTTAAAAAGGTAACCAAAAGAATACCAGATAACCTCTAAGTCTCCATTTATATAAAAAAATTTTTTTAGAGTAATTTATACACCCATTAAGAACATGATTGGTGATAAGGATATTATAGGGATGAGAAAGGCAAATACGATAACATCTTTACCATCACACAATAGACTGAAAGCTCTAGGGATCACAGAATCTCATCACTACTTGTTGACTATAAAAAGTGTTAGATTTGGCAAAGTAAAATGCTGTTTTAAAATGCATACATTAAAATTATGTTGATAATTTCTGTGGATTTATATTGTATCCTGCAACTTTGCTAAAGTTGTTAATAATTTCAAGTAGTTTTTTAGTTGATTCTCTAGGATCTCTAAGTATAACATTTTATCATGTGCAAAGAATGATAGTTTTTTTTTTTACTCATTGCCTATTCTAATTACTTCAATTTCTTTTTCTTCCCATTGCTCTGGCTAACATTTCTAGTACTATATTGAATGATATTGGTGACATTGGGCATCTATGTTTCACCCTTGATTGTACTGAGAAGGCTTCTAGCTTATCCCCATTACAGATAATGCTTGCTGGTGGTTTTAGATAAATATTACTTATCATTTTAAGGAAAATGCCATTTATTCCTATGCTTTCTATTCTCTATTCCTATGCTCCTATTTTTAATAGGAATGGGTACTGTGTTTTGTCAAAGGCTTTTTTCTGCATCTGTTGAGATAGTCATGATTTCTGTTGGTTTTGCTATAGATATGGTCAATTATGCCGACAATGCTCCTAATATTAAACCAGCTCTGCATTCCTAATATAAATCCCACCTGGTCATAGTGTATGATCCTTGTGACATATTGCTGTAATATGCTAGTATTTCATTTAAATTTTTTACTTCACTATTCACTAGGGAAATTGGTCTATAATTTTCTTTCTTGGTTTTGACTCTTTCTGGTTTAGGCATCTGTACCATATTTGTGTTATAAAAGGAATATGGTAGGACTCCTTCATTGTCTCTTTTTCCAAACAGTTTATAAAGTATTGGGATTAATTGTTCTTTAAATTTTTGGTAGAATTTGCTTGCGAAGCCATCTGGCTCTGGGGATTTTTTATTAGGAAGTTATTGATGGGTTGTTTAATTTCATTTTCTAAGACTGGATTAAGTATTTTATTTCTTCTGTTAATCTGGGTAATTTATATTTTTGTAGATATTCATCCATTTCATTTAGATTATCAAATTTATTGGCATATAATTGGGCAAAAATTTCTAACAACTGTTTTCATTTCTTCCTCATTGGTGGTGAATTTACCCCTTTCATTTTTGATACTAGTAATTTGGTTTTCTTCTTTCCTTTATTTAAATCAAATTAATTAATGGTTTATCTATTTTATTGGTTTTTTTTCATAAAAACAACTTCTAGTTTTATTTATTAGTTCAATGATTTTCTTACTTTAAATTTTATTAATATCTCCTTTGATTTTCAGGATTTCCAATTTGGTGTTTAATTGGGGGTTTTAAAATTTTATTCTTTTTCTAGTTTTTTTAGTTGCATGCCCAATTCATTGATCTGCTCTTTCTCTATTTTATTAATGTAAACATTTAGAGATATAGATTTTTGCCTAAGTACTACTTTGGCAGCATCTTAGACATTTTGGTATTTTGTCTCGTAATTTTCTTTAATGAAATTATTTATTATTTCTATGATTTGTTCATTGATTCACTTACTTTTTAGAATGAGATTATTATAGTTTCCCACTAATTTTTTTGGAGGGGGGAAAGCCAGGCAATTGGGGCTATGTGACTTGCCCAAGGCCACACAGCTAGTAAGTATTAAGTGTCTGAGGCCAGATTTGAACTGAGGTCTTCCTTACTCCAGGGCTGGTGCTCTATTCACTGTGCCACATAGCTTCCCCCTTTCCAATTAATTTTTAATCTATCTTTTCATTTTCCAATGTAATTTTTATTGTGTTATGAGCTAAAAAGGGTGCATTTATTGTTTCTGCTTTTTTGCATTTGGTTGTGAGGTTTTTAGTCCTAAAACATGATTAATTTTTGTGTAGCTGCCATGTACTGCTGAGAAAAATGTTTTATCCTTTCTATTCCTCTTCAGTTTTCTCCAGAGATCTATCATATCTAACTTTTCCAGAATTTTATTCATCTGCTTAATTTCCTTCTTGTCTATTTTTTTGGTTAGATTTATCTAGTTCTGAGAAGGGAAAGTTGAGGTCCCCCACTAGTATAGTTTTGTTGTCTGCCACAGCTGCCAGTAATTCAGTGCACTGAGGCCTGCACCCTGTCTGTGCCTGTGTGGCACATACTGGAGTGCACTCTTCTTTCAGTCTAGTACCACAGACCTTTCCTGTCGACCTTCAAAGTTGTCTTAGTCTGGAAATTTGTTTCAGTCTGTCATTTTGTGGGTTCTGATGCTCTAGAATTTGTTTAGGATTATTTTTTACAGGTGTTTGGAGATGTTTAGGGGGGACCTCAAGCAAGTCTCTGCTTTTACTCCACCCCCTTGGCTCTGCCCCCTTAGAACTAGGGATTTTTAACCCTTATAGAAGGGAAAACTCAAGGAAAACATGATTGTGTACTAGTAGAAGAGTTCATGTGAAAGAAGGGTTAGACTTCTGTCTGTCTTCAAAGGGCAGAACTATGAATGATGGATAAAAGTAGAGAAAGGGAAAATTTAGGCTTGATGTGAAGGAGAATTTCCTAAGAATTGTTGTTCAGTCATTTCTGTCATGTCCAGCTCTTTGTGATCCCATTTGGGGATTTCATGGCAAAGATACTGGAATGGTTTGCCATTTCTTTTTCGAATTCATTTTACCATTGTTTTTTATTCTGACCATAAACTCTGAGGGTCTTCCCCTCCTAGATATCTTTGGGATGGTAAATTAGGCCATTTTTGGTCTCAATTCTTATCTAGCCCTTAGTCATTGAATGGGTGTGATTTCAGGTAAACTGAGACCTGTAAAGACCTTAATTTGGAAAGGCCAAGTGTATCATGCATGGGTCACTGTCAATAATCTTGACTTTTGGGGCGGCTAGGTGGCACAGTGAATAGAGTACCAGCCCTGGAGTCAGGAGGACCTGAATTCAAATCTGGCCTCAGACACTTAACACAAAAACTAGCCATGTGACCTTGGGCAACTCACTTAACCCCAACTGCCCTCCAAAAAACAAAAAGCAAAAATAAAAAATAAAAAAAATAATCTTGACTTTTATCTTTCACTGGAATCTGATGATTCTGGAGGAGAGACAGGCTGACAACTTTATGCAGCTCTGCTTCATTCAAATCCAGTTCACCCACAAGTCAAGACATTGCCCTTGTGATGATATAGGTCCTCTTCCAGAATGAAGAAGAAGAATAGTCATTTTTAGGGATTTTATTTGATATGTGACTACATAGTAATGAGGTTGATCTTTTAGCAAATGTGCCAGGATTTGACTATCTAACGGAGTGCTGTGCCTCTCAAACTGGTCAAAATCATCCTCTCACAAGGTCATACAAATAGTCAAATGGTGCTACACGTGTCAGATGATTAATACCTTATTTAAAATTTTCTCCGAGTTTAACATACTCAGAGAAAACTCATTCATTATTTGATGGCCACAGACCACTTTTCCTATTTCAATAAAAGCTCCTGACTGCTCTCTTCCCTTCTCTTCCTTCTTTCATTAACCAACCTCAAGGCATTTTGTATTGGCATTTGCCAGGATCTTAGAGACCGAGATGTTAGAAGAGGAGAGAAAAAGGAAAAGGTGCTACACTGAGTCTAGGAGTCAGAGAGTACCTTATTCTCAGCACATCAGGAAGCAAACTGACCCAGAGTGGTTCACTTCACTCTCTCTGCCTGTTGTAGACAATAGCACACAACTGGTTAAGTGTGGGTAAATGCATATGCAAAAATTCCCATCTCATGTGTGAAGAACTGCTTATAGAGCGAAACCTCATTAATTCAGAGCCTATTAATTGAAAGTGTATGGTTGTTCAAACAAGAATTGGATTGCAATTTACTTTCATGATCCATGATCCTAAAAAAGGATTTGTCAGGAAAATTAATTTAAATTGTGTAAAGTATACATACCCCCCATGAAAACTATATATATTTATATGGATTGTCAAAATGTAGTTTGAGGGGAGAAACTGATAGCTATCTATGGAATCTTGTTCACCTCTATCTAAGGTAGACTTTGATTCCTCCCTGGAAGACAATAGGAGAAAGGGTCATAAGGCTGGGTACTCAATCTACCTTTTCAAGGGGATATTGGACTAGAATTGTATCTATTTGCCCCACCTCTTTCATTTATTTTTGCTTTTTGGAGGGCAGTTGGGGTTAAGTGACTTGCCCAAAGTCACATGGCTAGTTTTTGTGTTAAGTGTTTGAGGTCAGATTTGAACTCAGGTCCTCCTGACTCCAGAGCTGGTGCTCTGTTCACTGCACCACCTAGCTACCCTCTTCTTAATATTTTTAATTGAGAGAAATAATAATTTTTAGCTTAAAGCCCCTTTCCTGGTTTATATCCTTTGAAGTGGAAAGGATAACCCCAGGTTTACATCCAAAAACTTGGCTCCTTCTCACTAAGAACTAGTTACATAAAAGACAAATAATGAATAGCAAATAGACCAATTTATCCAAGCAAAAAGCAAACAGAATAGGACTTTTTTTTTTTTTAACAGATTAGAATATGCCAGACAAAACACAGAGTGAACGAACTCTCCTATTGGGAGTAAGATATCTCAGCTCAATCAAGAAAGAATGCTTCATCTCTCCCAAGAGCAAATTCTGAAGTCTCTAAGGAAGAAAGATGACAATCAGAGGAGTTTACTTTCCTCACCCTGTCTGCCTTCGAGAGTCTTTCCTGTTTCTCCATGGGTCTCTTTCCCTGAAGAGAGTCTCATTTGTGTGTCCTTTCTCAAAGCAGGAATCAAGACTCTCCTCTCCACAGCTCTCACTCCAATTTCACTTCTCACTTAGGCACTCAAGTGATCATTCTATCCATCCATCTGGAAGCATACCAAAGTAGCACCCAAAAGATGTTTTCAAACCTGGGTTACAAGTAGCTTATAAGAGGAATGTTTATTCTACTTAAAGGGAAACATCTTTTCAAACAATTAATAAATATCGTTTTATGTATAATTAATATACCAACTATAAATAAGTCTAATCTATGCATTAAATCAGGTCTACCCAGGACTTTTATTACGTGATCTTTTGTTAAGCCTGTCCAAGTTTCTATGCATGCTTCAAAGTAATAAAACCTTATTTATTAAAAATATTCTGATAATAAGACAGGAGAAGGTGTGAATAGAGAGCTAGGTTCAGAGCCAGGAAGATCTGGATTCAAGTCCCACTTCTGATACATACTGGCCACCTGACGTTGGGCAAGCCATTACCCACTCACTGCCTCAATTGATTCTCTAAGACTGAGTTGCCAATAGTTAAGATCTGTATCAGCAGAGGGGGAGTTTCCTTGTCAGAATTCCCTGTACCTTTCAAATCACAGGCCTGGTCAAAACAGACAAATGTCACCTGTAATTCAGCTTTTCATTGATCTGTACTATGTTTTCTTTCCTGGTGAGTCTGAATGAGTAAACTTTCCCCACAGGCATTTTTAAAATATTTTAATTTTTTTCAATTACATGTAAGAACAATTTTTAACACTAATTTTTGTGTGTGATCATGCTTTACTATACCAAATTTATTTCACTTGGTGAATTCATTACAGTTGGAGATTCCAATGAATTTTAAAATTTACCAGATTTTATTTACCTAATAGAGATTGAGGAATTATTCAAGTTACCCATTAATACAACACTTCTGACATTTATTTTTTTTAATTTTATATTCCAAATTTTCTCTCTCCCTTCCTATCCCCTTCCTAAGAAGGTAAGCAATTTGTTATAGGTTACATATGTTACAATCATGTAAAATATCTTTCCATATTAATGATGTTGTGAAAGAAGAAGGAGGTCGAAAGAAAAGAACCATGAAAAAACAATGAAAATAAAAATAGTATGTTTTAATCTTCATTCAGACTCCAACAGTTCTTTCTCTGGACAGGGATAGCATTTTCCATCATGAGTCCTTTGCACTTGAATTGGATTGTCTTGGATTATTGTGTTGCTGAGAAGAGCTATATCATTCGTAGTTGATCACTGCACGATTTTGCTGATACTGTGTACAATGTTCTCCTGGTTCTGCTCACTTGACTTTGCATCAATTCATGCAAGCCTTTCCAGGTTTTTCTGAAATCCTCTTGCTCATCATTTCTTATAACACAATAGTATCCCATTACATTCATATTCCACAGCTTCTTCAACCATTCCCCAAGTCATGGACATCCCCTCAATTTCTAATTCTTTGTCACCACAGAAAGAGCTGTTATATTTTTGTGCATGTAGGTCCCTCTATAGGTATTTTTAATGATCATCACAATATGTGCATAACTGACCTAGAATGGAACCCTTCTCTCTACTCACACACACAGGTACCATACTAGTTCAGGCTTTCATCACCTCTTGCCTGGACTAATGCAGTAGTCTCCCAATTGTTCTCTCTGTCTCTAGTCTCTCCCTCTTTCCAAAACATCCTTCACTCAGATGCCAAATTAATATTCCTAATGATGAGGTACAGGCTCTGGGAGCCCCCTTGAGCTCTCCTGGAATCTTCCTATATAAGGCATTTAAATTGTGGCTCTGCCCAAATCTTTAGCTAGCCCTCTAGTCCAGCAATTTCCCACCCTTGATCCTCCTGTCCCACCCTTGAACTCGCCTACCCCACCTTTGTCTGTGGTGTCCAGGTAGCCTCCAGCAATTTCCCACCCTTAATCACTCATTACTAGAGTCTGACCTCATCTGACTCCTCCTGAAGACCCTCCCCAAACTCCTCCTCTAGACCATGCCTAGAGTCCCACAACCTTTCTGTACCTAAGACCCCATCTTTCCTCCATGTGGTGTGAGAGCACCATAGAATGACCTAGCACAGACGTACTCTGTCCTGCTTGCCCAATCACAGATACCTACGCTCCTTAAGAGTCTACCCAATATAGTGAACTTTTAATAAACTTTACTTTTATTTGGCTAAGAGAAGACTTGAGTCAAATTCTTTCGGCAGGACCTGGTGTGTTGGTATTTCAAGGTCTCGAGCACCCTTAACCCAAACCACATCATTTTTATATCTCTAAGACACAGGTATATGACTGTCACCTTTCCTGCAAACCTTCCCCACCTTGCTCAGAAAGCACTGTTCATTTCCTGTTGCCTCTAAGATTTTGAACTCTTCTATTTGATATTTAAAATGTTTTTTTTTAGGCAATCAGGGGTCAGTGATTTCCCCAGGGTCACACAGCTAATAAGTGTCTGAGGCAAGATTTGAACTCAGATCTTCCTTACTCCACAGTTGCTGCTCTAGCCACTGCAACATGTAGCTGCCCCCAAATTTTTCACACCTAGATCTGCCTTACCTTTCTAGAATTATTACTCTCTTCCATGCTCTGTCTTCTTACCAAACTCACCTATTTGCTGTTTTCCCTACATGGCATTCCAATTCCTGCCTTTGCAGAGGCTATCTTCCATGTCTGAAATGCATCTTTAGTTCTTGTTGTTGTTCAGTCATTCAGTTGTGTCCAAATCTTCATGACCCCATGGATATTGTTCATGGGGTTTTCTTGGCAAAGAAAACTGGAGTGGTTTGCCATTTCCTGCTCCAGCTTGTTTTACAGATTAGGAATTGAGGCAAATAGGGGTTAAGTGACCTGCTCAAGGTCAAATAGCCAGTAAGTGTTTGATGTCACATTTGAGCTCAGGTCTTCCAGATTCCAAGCACAGTGCCCTACCAACTTTGCCACCTACCTGCCTCATCTTTAGCTCTGGAACTCCCTATTTGCCTTTTAGGTTTAACTCAAGTGCTACCTATTATAAGAGGCCTTTCCCAATCCACCAAATCATTACTGCTCCCCTCTCAAATTACTTTGTAAATTTATAGCAGGGGTGATCAAGGGGATCCTTGATTTACTCAGCTGGGCCACCTCCCACGGAATTGGACACAGGCCCTGGCTTCTTGCTGAGCAACGTTTGCTTTGCTAGGATGACAAAAGGAACTGTGTCCAGTGAAAAGGGCTACATCAAAGATGATTGGGAACTCAGAATGAGTAGGTGGACTCTAGTTGGGAAGATCCACTCCCTCTGGCCTATAAGAGGAAGAAAGAGAACTCGTTCCATCCTCTTTTGGTTCTCTTTTCTAGGGTTTGCTACAAGGGGAGACTTTCAGGGGAGAAGAAAATGTGATTTGACAATGGCTTGGATATATATAGAGTGAAAGTGAGTGATGAGTTGAGGATGCCACTAAGGCTGTGAGCCTAGGTGACTGAGAGGCTCATAATGCCTGGACAGTAATATGGAAGTTCAGAAGAGGGGAAGGACTAAGAGAAAGAATTAGTTTTGGGGTGGCCAGGTGGCTCAGTGAATAGAGCACTGGCCCTGGAGTCAGGAGGACCTGAATTCAAATCCAGCCTCAGACACTTAACACACACACACACACACACACACACACACATACACACACACAAACTAGCCATGTGACTTTGAGCAAGTCACTTAACCCCAACTGTTTTACCTTCCCCTCTCAAAAAAAAAAAAAAAACCAAAAAGGGAGAAAGAATCAGTTCTGTTTTAGGCATGTTGAGTTCCTCATACTAATGAGATCATAGGTCTAGTCTGTACACCTGGGATGGGGAACCTGTGGCCTTCTCCCTAACTCAAGGCACAGGCCTGCCCATATTGTTCTTTTGCTCAAAGAACATCTTTAGTGGTTTAATCTAGGATAAAACACAAACTCTTTATCCTGCTATGATTTAGCTGCAGATTATCTCTCCAGCCTTATTTCTCATTTTCCCCACACATATGTTCTTCATTTCACCTGGACTGGACTACTGATTGTTTCTGAATCTCTGCCTCTACATATGATGTCACCACCAAGCCCAGAATATACTTTCTTCATTTCTATTCATCAGAATCTTCTTCCTTTAAGGTCTAGCTCAGGAGTGACGTTTGCACTAAGTCTTCCCAGGTCATTCCTCATCTATTCACTTAATCCCCCAGCTAAAAGCATGTTTTCCCTTCTCAACTTTCATAAAGTGCTTAGTCTGGATTTCACCTTTACCCCTATCACAATCGACCTGGCATTAACCTACCTGTGTACATGCCACCTCCCCCCCAGGAGACTATAGGGAACTGTTTCATTTCTTTTTTCCATCTCTATTCCTCATCCTAACACCTAATATGATGCCTTATACAATAGAAGCACTTTAGAAATGCTTGTTGGTTTGAATTGACTTCAAGCTGGGGGGTGTGGCCATTACTTAGGAGGGTAATTTCAGAATTTGAAGTGATCTTGATAAATTTGAGAGTAAAACATAAGTGACTCTATCTCACCAAGGAAATATGTGAAGAAGCAAAATTGGGGAAGGAATGACCAGCTGTGTGTGAGTATGCCAGAAAAAAGAATTAGAGTCCATGAATTAGTAAGGAAATATGCATGAAATAATGTTTAAGCATGTCTAAATGTGGATACATAATCCATGGGTATATAAATGAGAAGCACACATTCTTTGGGGGTCTCAGTTTCCTCATCTGCAAAATAGAATCAGATGTCTTCTAGCACTACAATTTGAGATCCTATACCTCTGTGAGTTGTCATTGTGATGCATTAGAATGACCAATGGATTCTTGGCATCAGATGACCATGATTTGAATCCTGCTTCTGCCACTTACTACCCATGTGACTTTGGACCATTTTCTTATCTGTAAAATGAGGGGGTTAGACTAGATGGCCCCTAAGGTACCTTCCTGATCTAAATCTATGATTTCACCCCAGAAAGCTCTTAAGTTTTCATGTTCCCCAGTCTTTGCCTTTAGATAACATTCAAGATGGCCCAAATCTTCAAACTTCAGAATTGACATTGCTTTAAAAAGGATGCTAAAGAGAAGTTTATTGTTGGATCCAGTTCACCAAACAGGTAGAAAGCACCTACTGTGTTCAGAGTATCGTGCCAGGCATTGGGAGATGTGTTTTGAACTATTCCTCACTCTCACCTTCCATTTTGCTCCCATCAATCCATCCCATTCCCAAATTATAAAACCAATTTAAGCACAGATCTTCCTGGGAACCAGAAAGAAAAAAAAAACAGATCCTTTGACATACAAAGAAAAATTTAAGCAACAATAAATTCAAAAAATGAAAACATTAAGGGGATGGGGGAAGAGTAGCTGCATTCATTAATGCTCTACAACAAAATTTTGAAAAATTCTGCATGGATGAAAGGGTTAATATTTGCCAAGTTCAGAAGAGCCCTACATTCTTTCTAAATGAAGCAACATCTCTAACATCTGACTTTGCTGGTGTCCCTTGATCTACCTGACCTACAGTTTCTAACAAGGGTCTGATTTTCTCTCTGTCTTTCAACATGAGAGGCCAATTCCAATCAGTTTGAAGAAATACTAGCTCAAACCAAAATAAGACCACAGTATTAGAGCTACAAGAGACATCAGAGATCATCTTGTCTATTCCCTTCATTTTTACAGAGAAGGACACTGAGGCCTGCAGAGCTGTAAAGTGATTTGCCTAACGTGACTCAGAAAATGCAGAACAGGATGGGATTCGGATCCAAGTCTCGTTCCAGAACTAATTGGAACAAATATCTACAGTGCGTGATACAGGCAGAGGCAGCCGAGGGGGCAGAGGATTGGACGTGAAATCAGGAAGGGTTAGATTCATTCAACAAGAATTTATTTATATGCCTTGCAGTATGCTAATGAAGATGTAGGAGGAACAGTTAAAAAACAACTGAAGAACTCCACAGTTCCTGCCCTCGAGGAATGTGCGTTTTAATGGAAGAGATAACAGGTAGGAATCTACAAGTGCAGGGAAGTCATCTGAAAGGGGCAAGTATTGACAGCTGGGAGCACCAAGAAAGGCCTCCCACAGAAAGTGGTATTTAAGTTGAGGCTTGAAGGAAGCCAGGATAACTGAGAGGCCAAGGTCAGGGGGCTGAGCGGTCCTGGGGCAAGGTAGGGAGAGAATTACAATACCAAGGCTAGGAGGTAGGAGTGTGTATTCAAGGGGGAGAGTTCAAATCTCACCTCAGACCCTTACTAGCTGTGTGACCAAGAACAAGTCTAGGCCCCAGTTTCTTCATCTTGAAAATAAAGGGATTGGATCTGATGGCTTCTAAGGTCCCTTCAGTGCACTGTGGCTCATCTTCTCACACTCAAGATCTGTTTCTCCTTTACCCAAACCATGAAAAACATTGGCTTAGAAATGGGGAGACTTGGGTTCTTTCTAGGCCTGACTCTGCCACTACCTAGCTAGCTTGTATGACCTTGGACAGATTGCTCCATTTTTTCCGAGATTCCATTTTCTTTTCTGTAAAATGTTGGGGTCTTCTTAGCTTCACCGTTCTTTGACTATTGGATTTAAAGAACTTGTAAGGGCATCTAGGTGGCACAGTGAATATAGCACCGGCCCTGGAGTCAAGAAGACTGAATTCAAAGCCAGCCTCAGACACTTAACACTTACTAGCCGAGTGACTTTGGACAAGTCACTTAATCCCAATTGCCCTGCCTTACCCCCTCCAAACTGAAAAAAAAAAAAATTCTAAACCCCTGGGGAACATCTTGTGTCTCAGTACCTGGAAGTGAGTTAAAAAAATACCTATTGATGATGATAATATTTGGACACAGAATTGGGAACTATGTTATCATATCACAGTAACTTCTCCTTCCTAGATTGAATCTTTATTTCTTCATGAATTTTTTTTTTTTTTTTGCTTTTTAAAGGGGAAAGAACTAGATTGGTCATGAGAAAGTAAGAAATGAAGAAATGAAGGCTAACAGATGCTGCATTAGCATTCCCTAGAGCAGAGATTCTTTTTTTTTTTTTTTTTGCTTTTTTGGAGGGGGGAAGGCAGGGCAATTGGGGTTAAGTGACTTGTCCAAGGTCACACAGCCAGTAAGTGTTAAGCGTCTGAGGCAGAATTTGAACCCAGGTCCTCTCCACTCCAAGGCCAGTGCTCTATTCACTGTGCCACCTAGTCACCCCTCTGCATGAATTTTAAAGTGAATCTTATTTGTTAATATATCACTATATTCCATCTAATAGTAAGAGCAAACAATACCATTATTTGTCTTGACAAATGATATCTAGAAGCAGCAGATAATATTATAAGTGGATGAGAAGAACAAGTAGACACAGCACTGGCTTTAGAGTCAAGAACACTCGAGTTCAAATTCAGCCTCAGACACTTAGCTGTGTGCCTCAGTTTCCTCATCTGTAAGATGAAGATAATACCACTGACCTCCCAGGACTGTTGTGAGGATAAAGTGAGATTGCAGCACTTACTCAGCACAGTCACCACATAAATACTAGCTCTCATTATCAGTCATCATTGTTTTTTTGCTCTCCAGTTTTCTCAGTCCCTCAGGGAGGAACTCACAGGTGGAGAATCTAGGTCCCTGGGTATGGCTTTTACAGAACAAATCCTTTTGCTGGGGGGGGCTTGTTCTATGAAGTTTGGATTCAGTCAAAGGGCTCCACCTGAGACCTAGAGGGCCACACGTGGCCTTGAGGCTGCAGGTTCCCCACCCCTGGTAAGTCAATATGTCTTAAACTGTTTTATAAGGTATCTGAAACACTCCAAGTTTGGTTTTTTAAAATGAACCTACTATAGTTTGTTAACGAATGTTAAAAATAATAATTTTAGAGGTTTTTACTACAAAAGTTCTACCAAAGTTTTTAAAGAAAACTTTTCTTGTTGTTATTGTTTTTAACTGAAGGGTCCTGCCTCGGTGGGAACATTGCATCACCCCAATCCCTTTTAACTCTAAAATCTAAAGGGCATTCCTGGCCTCTCAGTCACTCTGGCTCACAACACAGGCCTCCTCCTCTACTCTCCCCTCTCTCATGTGACATCTCCAATTAGTTGCCAAATCCTATCGATTCCACCTTATAACATCTCTCCTACAGACCCCCCTCTCTTCTCTGACGGCCACCGTTCCAGGTCAGACCCTTATTGCTTTAAATGTGGGCTACTGCAGTAACTTGCTCTTTGGGATCCGCCTCAAATCTCTCCCCACTCCAAGTCCATCTTCCATTCAGCTGGCAAATAAATCTTCCTAAAGCACAAATGCCATCGTGTCACCCTCCCTTTCCCCCACCATTTGATCAGCCTCAGCAACCTCCTATCAGCTTCAGGATCAAATATAAAACCCTGTTTGGAGTTCAAAAGTTGTAAATAACCCCTCCTTCCTTTTCAGTCTTTGTAAACTTTACTATGGGGCAGCTAAGTGGATGGAGCACCAAGTGGAAAATCGGGAAGACTCATCTTCCTGAGTTCAAACCTGGCCTCAGACACTTATTGGCTGTGTGACCCTGGGCAAGTCACTTGCCTCAGTTTCCTCATCTGTAAAATGAACCAGAGCAGGAAATAGCAAACTAGTCTAGTATTTCTGCCAAGAAAACCCCAAATGGTGTCACAAAGAGTCAGATATGGTCTGAACAACAAAAAACTTTGCTCCCCCCTACAAACTCTATCATCCAGGGGTACTGATCTTCTTACTTATTCCTTACATAGGATGCTTCATGGCTTTTCACCGGCTGTCCCCCATGCCTAGAATGCTCTTCCCCCTTACCTTAACCTCCTAGATTCCTTCAAGTCCCAGATAAATCTCACCTTCTTCAAAAAAAGCCTTTTCCAATTCCCTTTAATGCTAGTGTTCTCCCTCTGAGATCATCTCCAATTTATCCCGATACTTTCTTTATACATAGTTGTTTGAATCTTACCTCTTCCATTAAATTATTAATTTCTTGAGAGTAGGGACTGTGTTTTGTCTTTTAGTTTTCCTCAGTGCTTAGTGTGGTACCAGGAATATAAGTAGGTGCCTAGTAACTGCTTGTAGATGGATAAAAAAAAATTTATGTTTACTAACCTCTAATTGAAATTCAGCTTTTCATTCAATTATAAAAATGTTTAAAACCCACATTTAAAAACCCACAGGAGTCTATAGGCTTCACCTGACTACCAAAGGGATCCATTGCAAAAGAAAGGGTTAAGAATCTCTGCTCTATCGCATACCCTTTGACCTAGTAATACCACTTCTGGGGCTGTATCTCAAAGAGATCATAGAAATGGGAGGAAGATCCATATGTACAAAAATATTTATTGCAGCTCTCTTTGTGGTGGCAAAAAACTGGAAATTAAGGGGATGCCCATCAATTGGGGAATGGCTAAACAAGTGGTATATAAATGTAATGGAATACTATTGTGCTATAAGAAATGGGGAGCAGACGGACTTCATATTCACCTGGAAAGGCTTATACAAACTGATGCTAAGTGAGAAGAGCAGAACCGGGAGAAATTTGTACACAATCACAGACACAAAGTATGTGTGACAACCATCTTTGATAAACTGGACTCTTCTCAGCAATGCAAGGTCACAAGACAACTCTAAAAAATCTCAGGAGGGAAGGAGATGTCTACATGCACAGAAAGATCCAGAAAGAACAGTGTAAATGGAGACCGAAGCAAACTACATGATCTCTTTCTTTTCCATGTTTGGTTTTGTTTCCTCTTTCCCATTGTTCATTCCTTCAGAACAACCCTTTTATACAACCAGACTAATGTCCAATGTGAAAATATTTGCAAATCCTATACTTGATTGCAAGCCACCATTGGGGGGTAGGGGAGAGAGAAGGGAGAAAATTTGAAATTCAAGTGATTGTGGAACTGAATCTTGTAAACTAAAAGTAAATAAATCGATTTTTAAAAAACAGAAAAAAAAAAGAATCTCTGCTCTAGGGGAGGCTAGGTGTCAAGGTGAATAAAGCACCAGCCCTGGAGTCAAGGAGGACCTGAGTTCAAGTCCGGCCTCAGACACTTAACACTTACTGGCTGTGTGACCTTGGACAAGTCACTTAACCTCAACTGCCCTGCCTTCCCCCCTCCAAAAAAGCAAAAAAAAAAAAAAAAAAAAAAAAAAAGAATCTCTGCTCTAGGGAATACTAATGCAGCATCTGTTAGCCTTCATTTCTTACTTCCTCATGACCAATCTAGTTCCTTTCCCAGAAATGCACAGGATCACAAAATAATAAAATCACAGAATTTACATCTTGAAGTGATCTTAGAGGTCCTCTAGTGATATTACTGATGATATATTTAACACCATTTCTCATGCCTGACAAGTCATCATCACTACTGAATGGTAAAGTCAAAGGAACAGGGTTCCTATTTGGGTACTACTACTTACTCAGAATGAGACCTTGGAGCAAATCCCTTGATTTCCCCTGGCCTTAGTTTCCTCATCTGTAAAATGAGATTTTGACTAGATGACCTCTAACGTCCTTTCTCGTTTCATCTATAATTCTCTGTGAGACTCATCATAAGTCTTTTCATTGTCTTCTTGCAATTTTTATTCTTCTGAGATGGTGGCACTGCAGGATTTGAGTTGTATAGAATTGTTGGGAAAATACTGATGCTAAACATATGCTCTTTCATGGGGGGGGAGAGAGAAGGCGAAAGGCACTTAGGATAACTGAAGGAACCACTGAGAAACTCCACATCTGATGTAGCCCAGTCTCCTGTTCCTGTTTTTGTCACTGTCTGTTCATAGCAGTTGACCAAGATACTGATTTCACTTAATAACTAGTGGATTAACTCAATGGACTGTCTATCCAAATGCATGTCAAAATCAAAACACTAAGTGTTTTTCATTCTGTTTGATTTTTCATAGAAGTTAGTAAGACAGTTCTATAAACAACTTAGAAATTCTGCATGTTAGTGCATCCTGTCCTTACATGAGAAGTTAAGTAGAATGATAGCATGCTAGATTTTTGGGTTATTAAACCACTGGGTAATTAAATCATTTTTTATCTTGAGGGAGAGTTGGATATTTATCTTATGTGGTTGTAGATTGTTTTCTCATAAATATTTGGTATCCAAGTAAGTGATACAATGTTTGAGTTTAAAAAAAAAATTAATTTTACTGTCAAGGCCGTTCAGCAATAAGGCTTTGAAATGTACTGTGTATCATCCCATTTTAAAGTCTTGATTTAAGAAACTTCCTTTGAAGTGAGGAATAGGAGGAGTTCCAGGAAGTCACGTGTTCTGTACCTTCGCCTGAGAGATTGCTTTGAACTATTCAACCTTGTTAACTATGTCCTCAGTCTTCTTTTATCACTCAGCAATGTAATCTTGTCCAGAGACCCTGGACTGATTGGGAAATGCTTTGAAGATAGAAAGAAATGATACCCAGGTCTACTGATAGAGTCCCTGGGCTGCTTCTCAAATGAAGATGAAACCCTCCTTTGGACAAACACAGCGAGCTTGGCATATTTGTAATCTCCCTAAAATATGGTCAGCAAAAAGGGGAAAAACCCAAACAACTGTATCTCAGATTTCACATCCAGTGTCTAGAAGCAAACATCTGTACCTTTTCTTCTTAAATATTTTATTTTAAGAAGATTGCTGACCTCTGTTCTGTCTTTGATAAAGTGGGTGAATGCTAAGCCTGACTTAATTTTACATTAAAAAAGTTTAACTACTTTGGCTAGGCCTTGGGAAAATAAAGAATGGGACATAAAATCCTGGGCCTGGTAAGGTAAAGGGAACGCCCCTGCTATATACTTGGGAGAGGGAGAAATGTTTATTCAGGGCTCCCTACCTAGGATATTCCAACTTTTGTTATTGTTTAAATTTACTCTAATGTTTCTTCTTAATTATAGCCTGAAGTTCAACTATTCTCTGGAGGAAAGAGAGCTAAGCAGAAGCCCCAAATTCTCCTCTGCTGCATGAAGGTTTTCTTTCCGTATTGCACCATTGAGACCCTACAACTCAGAGTGGGAAGAGAGCTGACTGGAAGGCAAAGGACCTGGGTCTGAGTATCAGATCCCCTCTTTCTTTCTTATGATATGAGGTCTTTGGGCTTCAGTTTCCTCGGCTGCAAAATGAAGGAGGTTGGTCTAGATCAGATGAAAATAGCCCTTTTAGCTATAAATCTGCCTGCCATATGTAGTTAACTTGACTGCCCTAAGACTCCCAGACTGTAAAGAAATGGCAATCCTGTCTGTCTTTGTAGCCATGATGAGCCTCTCAGCTCCTTTTTCTTTTCTTTCTTTTTATCTTCCCCAAACACATAGGATGGGTGTGTTAAGCAGATAACTGTTAGATTAAAGTCTTCCCCTCTCTCCAATGGTGATTAGGGCACAATTCTAGGGGCTTGGGTCTTTTTATAGGCCAGATGGATTTTGGACCTGAACAGAGCAAACTATTGATGAGTAGCAAATACTCAGGCAGCTAAGGCTGTGTTGGTAAATGTTTAATAACTAGTTCTCCACCAAAAAACAAAAAAAGTATGCATAACACACTTTTAACATTATTAACATTTTCTCTATCACTTTCTTAAGTCTAGTTAAGCAACGAAACAATAGCTCAAGCCCAGATTTGTAGTGTTTACTGATTTCCAAGGTATAAATGTTCACACTGAAAATGTAACACCAGCTTTTGGGAGGCAGGTCCAGTTGGCTCCAATTGACAGGTAGCAGGGATCTACTGACTCGTTATTCATCACAGTGACTTCCACGGGCCATCACACCCTTAGCAATGAAGGACTGTTTGCTCCTCTGAGCTACAAATCTGCCCAAGCACTCATTCTCAGATATCCTCTCCGCAGCCTAGTGTTTATTCCCCATTACATTAGACAGATGGTGCGGAGAAATAGTGACTGGTTCCCTGGTGATTTTATCCAGAAACCTCTTTCTCTTGACTGGTCATCAGCAGTACCTGCCAGGGAGCCCATTTTCAGTGACCAGATCTTTTACACATCATTTAAATCCTGTAGTTCCTCTGATAACACTATGGTGTGTTGGTGTCATTCTCCAAATTCTTTCAGGGCATTTCCTTCAGTCTCAGTGACTCATGCCTTGATATTTCCCTGAATTTTTGTGACGTGCTTCTAGAGTTCTGTAAGTCATTACACTGATAATGATCCCAGGGCTGACTTTAAGCATCACAATGTGTCCAGGAAAAGGAAGAACTTTTACGTGTATTGGCCTTGGAATGACCCAATGTGATAATAATAAAGGAGCTTTATCATTCGTTATCATACTGTTGGAGTAGATAGTGTTAAGTTTAAAGAAAAACACTCTGAAGATTAGTCTTTGGAAAACGAGTTTGAACAGACACAAACACACATACATGCATGTAGATTTTCTATTTTCTTAATATATGTACGTGTATATATACCTGTGGAAGCACTATTAAGGGATATGTGTATATATATATATATATATATATATATATATATATGCATTTATATGTGTTTACAGCCTTATGCTTAAAAATGTTATTGCTTTTTCTTACACACAGGGTGTCCCTAAAGTCTGGACACATAGGACATCTCATTAACTGCATATTTTCAGGAAATGAATGAAATTTTCAACATTTTATTTAATTAGCATAAATTTTAGCCATGACAGTTTCATATGGAATAAAAGCTTTCATTAGCCATTGGCAACTATTTTCCATATTAATGAGATTAATTTAATTAATTAATGAGATTTCCTGTGTGTTTCATGTCTTCCTATGAAATCTTATTTATGCTAATGAAATCCACCACCCCACCTTGCTGCCTCTGGGGAACAGTGTGGCAGAACAGAAAGAACACTGGATTGGGAGACTTAATCTTGAAATTTGGTTTTGATTCTATCTTTTATTAGCCATGTGACCTTGGACAAAGCCCTGTCCCTCTCTGGGGCTCAGTTTCCTCATCTGTAAAATGAAGATGTTGAGCTAGAACAGAGGTTCTTATTTTTTGTGTGTCATGGACTCCTTTGGCATCTAGGAAAGCCTACGGACACCTTTACTTTTTAGAGGGGGGAAGGTAGGGCAATTGGGGTTAAGTGGCTTGCCAAGGTCACACAGCATATGTGTGTGTGTGTGTGTGTGTGTGTGTGTGTGTCTTACATGTCTGAGGCTAGATTTGAACTCAGGTCCTCCTGACTCCAAGGTCAGTGCTCTGTTCATTGTACCACCTAGCAACCCCCTGTGGACACCTTTAGAGGCAGCTGGTGGCTCAGCAGATAGAGTACTGGTCCTGGAGTCAGGGAAACCTGCATTTAAATCTAGTTTATTAGCTGTGTGACCCAGGGGAAGTCAGAACCTCTGTCTGCCTCAGTTTCCACAACTGTAAATAGGGATAATAACAGCACCTGCCTCCTAGGATTGTTGTGACAATCAAATGAGATCAGACTTGAAAGATTATTGCAGAGGGTCTGGCACATAGTAGGTACTTAATAAATGCACATTTCCCTCTAGTCATAATGGTTTTAAAGGAATAAAATAAAATCATGGGATTACAAAGGAAAATAAAGATTAGTGAAAATTAGAATATTATTTTTTCACCACCAAGCGCCCTGAAATCTATTCATGGCCCCCCAGAATCCCAGGCTAAG
>CM053593.1:329723394-329753059 GCA_028646575.1 Pseudocheirus occidentalis | reverse complement strand
GAACTTCAGAGAATGCAAACAGAAGTTACAAACAGAAGTTACAAGCAGACAAAGAAACAGATCAGCAGACAGGCTTCCAACCATCTGACCATTACATCCATACCTAGTCAGTTACCAGAGAGGGAAGCATCAGCATCTGGGTTTTCAAAGGAGAGGGGAGCGCTCAATGACTTCACAGAGTCTCCTCTGGCCAAATCACACAACTCTTTCCAAAGTGAGCCTCAAAGCAAAAACTCACATCAGGGTATATATAGCCTTCTCCTTGGATCAGATAATGTCACAGCCCTCTTGACCAACTGCCCAATCACTAAGTAATAAGGCATGAGCATTCCTAAAGAACAAGCCTCCCACCACAGGCTCCATGTGACCACATTCAGCCTATTAGGGGGCAGAGTATACTTTCAAATCAGGGAAGGTTCTCAGAACCACTTAAGCCTATCAAAGGGTCTAGGGCAAGGAAGATCTTCAGATTCCTATAACAACCCCAAGCTGACCATTTTCTTGAGGCAACTTTGTTAACTTTACTTAATAAATTCCAGGCCTCCAAATAAATGGGAGAAATGTACTGACCTAAATAGACATTTCAAAATATTAGTTACCAATCTGATCACTTAAGAGCCTCACTAAAATAATATTGCTTCATATTGGTCTGCTCACCCAACAATAACTTTTTTAGAGAAAGAAAATCTTTAATGATTGACATAAAAATCCTGTTCTGTCAGTGTGGTGTCACAGAAGGAGAATTTGGAATCTGAATCCCAGCTGTGCCACTGACTAGCTGTGTGCTCTTGACCAAATCACTGAACCTTTAAGAATAATAATAATAGCACTTGAAGGTTTGTCAAACTTCTTACCTATGCAATCTCCTTTGATCTTCATCCTCCCAACGACCCTTTGAGGTAGTTGCTATTATTATTCCCAAGTTACAGAAGAGGAAATGTTAGATGTTAGATAACTTGCTTAACACACAGATGTTAGATGACTTGCCCCCAGCGTCACAGAACTAAAGGTCTGAGGCAGAATTTGAACTCACGTCTTCAGACTCTCTATGTATTGTGGCACCTGTGCCTGAGTCTGAAGTTTCTTCATCTATGAAATAAGGGGGAGTGGCTGAGTTCCCATCCAGCTCCCAAAATTCCATGATACTCTATTTTACTTTCTGATTTATTCAGCATTTTACGTGGAAGAGATGAAAGAAAATCACTGACAGAAAGTGTTTAACCCACCACCTGGGAAAGAAGTAAACATTTTAAGAGATTCTATAAGGATTCCAGGTTTTTAAAAGTTTTTTTAAATAGTATTTATTTTCTCCCCCAATAATATATCAAGATAGTAATGTTTTGGTGAAGCAATTAAACTTTGCATGAGAATTCTAGTAGTATACTGGAAGTATCAATGAATGAGAGGGCCATTTTGTCCTACAGCCTAATTTTGATCAGGAATTAGTAGATAAGCTTTCCTTTTTAAATCTTCCATAACTGAGTCTTTTTTTTTAAGGATCATTTTAGTTCTAGTGATGTTCTTAGGACAAATACTGTCAGGTTTATTTTAACATTCAAGTTTCACAGACTAGAGTGGAAGTTTCCATTACTGGAACTGTTTGATTCTTTCTAGATATATGCATTAGCACCAAAGTGGCTGAAGACAGAGATCATCTTTCTTTACAGCCTGATGCAATTTTTTTGCACAAACCTTTCAACAGCATGTCATGGGAATGGCTTTCCCTGCTCAGAGGTGGTATCATAATGAACTGTGGCTTAAGCTGATAGATTGGCAACTATGTTTCAGGCAAATTTAACCAAAGAACAAAAGCGAAAACAACTCTGACACCTTTGGATCCAAAAATAGATACCTTGAAGTAATCAGTTTTATTAGCAGTAGAAGTAATGGACATTTATATAGAATCTTAAAGTTTGCAAACAGCTTTTCAAAAGAGAGAGCATAGGTATTTTAATCCCCATTTTACACACAAGGAAACAAGTCCCAAGTGAAAGTAAGCAATTTTGCTCAATAGTAGTAAGTGACACATTATATACACAATTGCAGACACATTTGTACCTGTGATGACTGATAGATTGGGCTCCTATCAGCAATAGAAGGCCATAAAGACAATGCTGAAGACTCATGATGGAAAGCGCTATCCACATCTAGAGAAAGAATTATAATCTAAATGCAGATTGAAGCAAACTACCTGCTCTCTTTTTTTGTTTTGTTTCTTCTTTCTCATTGTTCATTCTATTGATTACAATCCTTCTTTACAAGTTGACCAATGTTATAATGTAAAGGTATTTGTAAAATTCATACCAGATGAATTCATATCACCATGGTGGGGTGGAGAGGGAAGAAAATTTGGAAATCAAAAGCTTGTGCAAATGAATGCTTCAAACTAAAAATACATGTTTTTTTAAAAATAAAAATAAAAAAAGTTTTTTATAGGAAAAAAGCAATACTGACAGAAGTAAGATTTTAAATAATTTTATAATTATTTTTATTCTTAACTTGGAAAACACTAGGAAATATGAACATTTCCCTTTACCAAGAACAGAGGTTGGTATATGAAATCATGGATCTCTAAAGTATATGACATTCAGTATTTTATAACTAGAACTGTTCCATTTATCTGTTTCATTCAGAACTTCCTTTGGTTCTGTGCACTTAAAAAAAGGCTTCATTGATATTTTTATCATTTTTTTGTGTGCTATCATTTACTCTCATTTTTCCTCCCACTCACAAATAAAAAAAATAGCAAAACAGCTTTCTGTGGCAGCCCAGAAAAATAACCCCATGTTGGCCATGTCTGAAAATATAGGTCTTATTCTTCACTAAAGCCAAGATTTGAATTCAGGGCTTTCTGATTCCACTCAACAATCTATCCACTACTTCAAAAATGTCTCCCATTATAAGTATAGCAATATCACATCCTGGTATCCTGGTAGTTATTTAGGGATCTTTTCTTTCTTTTGTATTTTTGTTTCCTTATGTTCTCTGGTAAAGACAACACAGAGTTCCTGAGCACATGAAATGTCTTTCATATTCAGTTCCAGCATTTGGTCTGAATTGATTCCTTGTTTCTCAATTACATCCATTTTGGAATCAAGATTAATAACCTGCTCGGTCAGTTTTGTCTACCCTGGAAGCTGGAGGGTTTTTTTTTTTTTAATGTGCCCTGACATTCTTTTCATCAGTATTCTCTAAATGCTCCAGGGATGAGGTCAGGGGTGACTCTAGTGACAGGGTGGAGATCTGTCTTTGAACATCTTTTATTTTTATTTATTTTCCTTCTTTTTCAGGGACTTCCCTTCTCAAGAACAGGGCCTTTGGTTCTGGAGCAAGCTGGGCAAAGCTGTCATCAGCTCAGAGGTAAGTCTTAATAGCAATCACACCATCGGGAGAGACACAATTTCCAGTTGTGATACCTGTAAGTAGCCTGAGGGCACCATACTTGGCCTTTGGAAATTCAATCTATTTCTGCTGTTGCAGCATTCTTTGTATTTGGGTTGACAGTAAGCTGCTTGACTGGGTACACCTAGGGCTCTGTCCCTGTGGTGATTGTGATTCAAGCAGCTAACACATCAATCTTCTAAATCTACAGGACTCTCCCACAGTCATTCAGTCAGTCTATAAGAAGTTATTAAGCATGAACTGTCCAAGGCATTGTGGTAAGGTCTGGAAATAGAAAGGCTAAAAAACACAGTCCCTTCTCCTTTGGAAGTCAATCTAATGGGGGAGATTATATATATATATAGATTAGATAGATATAGATATATATACACACATTTGTATGTGTTTTGTGTGTAGTTTGTAAACTAGCATATGACTGTCAAGTCACTTAATTTTTCTTGGTCTCAGTTTATCTCTAAAACAAAGGGGTTGTAGGAGATGGTCTCCCTGGTCTCTTTGAATTCTAAATGGATGATCCTATGATTTATGTGTGACCTTAGGCAAATTATCTAACCTATTGGGGCCTCAGTTTCCTTATTTTTAAAATGAATAGGTTGAGGTCTCTCCCAGTTGTGTATTTCTATTGCCATGGTCCTATCCTAGAGGAGCTATCAGTTGATCAACATGTATTTATTCAATCAGTGCATAATCAATCAATCAACTGAAACTTTTATCAAACTCCTACTCTGTGCTAGGCATACAGTACAAAGAATGAAGCAATCTCTGCTTTTGAGGAGCTTACATTCTATAGGGGAAACCAGTACATATAAAAACCAAATACAGCATAAATACAAAGTTAAGAATTTTATCTATGTCACTGGTAGTATATCTTTATCTATATGGGTTTCTTAACCTTTTTTGTGTCAGGGACCCAAGTGGCAGTCTTGTGAAGCCAACAGACTACTTCTCAGAATATTTTTTTTAACGCAACATACGTAGAATTACAAAAGAAAACCAATTTGTTCAAGTTGTTGTTATTCAGTGGTTTTCAAGGTGACCTCGTTTTCTTGGTTTTCTTGGCAAAGATATTGGAGTGGTTTGCCATTTCCTTCTCCAGGTCATTTTACAGATGAGGAAGGGAGGCAAACATGGGTAAGTGACTTGTCCAGGATCTCTTGACCAGTAACTGTGAACTCAGAAGATGAGAGCCCAGCACTCTATCCACCGAACCACCTCCATTTATTGAATAGTTAGTTATCAAAACATCTGACAACAGCAGTAATTTCATGGACTTGAGGTTAAGAACCCCTGACTGATGTCTATTTCTATATAGAAAGTAGTCAAATGCAAAGTTGAGATCTGGGGTTGGGGGCCGAGGCAGCAGAAGCTTTCAGCTGAAGATGTGCCAGAATTGTCTTTTAAATGAAGAGAGGGAATCTACCAGGCAGGTAAGGAAGGGAATGCATTCTAGGCACGGGGAACTGCAAGTGCAAAGGCAGGATGAGGGAAACGGAGTCTTTCCAATGACCCAAATGGTTCCCCAGTATTCTGAGCAATCCACACCTGCTCTGAAACTTACTTTTAGCACAAAAGAACTCGGCAGCGGGTCAATTAGGAGTCTAGGCTGCCGTCTGGCTGCTGATTAATTGGTTCGCGTGTCTGCTACAAACCGCACTCTCTGCTAGCACGCTCCCCAGTAGACCAGAGACCGCACCGAGCCCTTCCCACCCGGCCACATTCTGGCCATCCCTAAGCCTCCTCGAAGCCTCCAGCCCGGGCTCCCAGAGCGCAAAGGAAACGCGGGAGCAGCCGGAGGTCCTGGACGACCAATTCGCCCCTCCCTCCACCTGTTACACTGGGGAGTGTAGGCCCTGCCCTTCTCGGGGCTCGATGGGGGCGGGGCGGCCGCCACTCCAGGGCAGGGGGAGGGGAGCTGGGGCAGCCGCGGAGCGAGTTTTGGCTGTGGCTGCGCCCCCAGCGGCTCTGCTCAAGCTAGACCGCGGAGGGCGGGCTGTCCTCGGTAGATGGTGGGTTAACAGACTCAGTCACGATACCCGAGACCCCGATGTCCGCCCTGCGCACCAGCCGCGGCGCGATGATGCTCCCCGGGTGAGTGTCGCCGAGGTCCCCCTTTCCCTGCCGCCGCAGTGGGAGAGGAGGAGGCGGATAGGGAGAGGGCCCCACCCAGCCCCTTCCCCTCAGCGCCCTCAGCCCCAGTCCCCTCCTCCCGGGCTCGGGGTCCCGGGATGAGCGAGGGTCGCGTTCCCGGGATGAGCTGTGCGGGCCTCCGCGGAGACCTCGGGGCGCTTGTCCGCGAGTCGCCCTCCTCTGTTTGGCGGCGAGTGGAGCTTCCCGGGACGGGACGGGACCAGATGGGACGGGACGGGGCAGCAGGTGCGGGATTCGCTGGCCGCTCCGGGTACAGCCGCTCTCCCTTTCCTCTCTACGGCTTCCACCTTCTGGGCCCGAGGCTGGGAGACCTTCCCCACCCCGGGCGTCCCCGGGACCCTCGGCCAGTAGTGACCCTGCCCCGCTGCTTCTTCTCTCCTCTCTGATCCCGAACGAGAAGTCGGGGCCCTCGCGCTCACTGTGGAGCTTTGGGGGTGGGGGTGGGGGGAGTCTGGTAGAACTCCATTGGGCAAACCCAACGGATAACTGCGAAGCCTTGTGAACCCCTATTTATCTTTCCTTGCCCGTTTCCTGGGTATGGAAGTGACCCAGTGTTTCCCTTCCCGGGCCACCCCGTTACCTGTCCAAGCTGGAGTTGGGTGGTGCCGGCAGCATCCCACTCCCTTGTCCCTCTTCTTCTTTTCTTTTCTTTCTCTTTCTTCTTTCCTTATCCGTTTTCTTTTTTCCATTCCTTCCTCCCTCCTTTTCCCCTTCCTTATATCCCTCTTCCTTCTTTCTCTTTTACTTCTTTTTTCCATTCTTCTTCCTCTCCTTCCTCCCTTCTTTCCTTTCCCCACTCCTTCCTACCTTCTTCCTTTCTTTTTCCTCTCTTCCTTTTCTCCGGTTCTTCCTTCTTTTAATCTTTCCTTCTTACTCCCCTTTTCCTTCCCTTTCCCCCCTCCTTACTTCACCCTTTCTCCTCCCCTGTCCCCTGTTTCTGTTTCTGAATCCGCCTTGGTGCCCTCCAAAATGCATTTCTATCCTTGTCTGGGGAACGATTTCTGGGGCGGTTTGGTGTGGAACGGAGAACCGTGTTCGTCCACCCACCCTTTTGCCTTTTAAGAATTGGAGAGATTCTTAGCGGGAGTGAGGGCTGGGGGAGGGAAAGAAGGGGGGCCTAGAGTTTCCTCGCTGGAAAAACGTGCGCGGCTCCCGCTGCCTACCCCGGAGAAGGAGGTGGTCGGGCACAGGAGAGCCCAACTTGCTTCGAAAATCATTATTGAAGAGTCATTTTGGTCGTGGTGAATTGAAATGTCACTTTGGTGTGCTCCCTACTCTACCCCATAACTAAAGGTTTTTGGGGCTGTATACTTTGGATTATTTAATATTTTCGGGGAAGATGGGAAGAGAAAAGCTAGTGACAAGCCTCCCCAAACTTTGTCTGGCATATCTCAGGAAGTAAGAACCTACCTCGTCTGAAAAATGTGCTGAAAGAGCAGATTTCTGAAATAACAGACATTTTTTTTTTCTTGAGGAAGACGTGGTGAGATGGAAATGCCCAGATGTTACTGTAAGATCGGGTTTTACAACTTCGGTTGAATAGTTCATTTGTTAAACAGGAAGTATTTTCATCCTAAAGTACCTGATTTTTTGAGGGAGGAATACTGGTGACCCAAGTTATAGCTAGAAAGGTGTAGGAAAAGCCATGGGTAAGATCTGAGCTGAAAGGGACTTGAGGTCATCCATTCAGTTTTACTGAGGTGGGGCAGGGAGAAGTTTAACTGATGTTCGAAAAGTCTTGTCCTACTTCTTAGTATCTGAATTGGGGTTTGCATCTTTGGCCCTGGAGTCTTTATTCTCTCCTTTGAACCACATTGCCTCGGGTGAAGTTAGTATTCTTATAGTGTAGGGTCCAGTACTGGATTGAGTGTCCCAGGGCCTAGGTTCAAGCCTTGGCTTTCCCTTAACTACTGCGTGTTTGAGTGACCTTCCTTAAGTCAGTCTCTTCTGGGCTGCCCTCCCCCTTAGTTTTTTCATATGGGAGAGTGAGTAGGCTGGGCTAAAGTCTCTTCTAGCTCAAAACCCTACACTCCCAGTTGTGTAACAAGGCACTTTTGTATCTGTAATATATATATTTGATATCTGCATTTAATCAATCAATAAACATTTAGGAAGCACTTAACTCTGTGTGCAGGTGCTTTGCTAAACTCCGGGGTTACCAAGAAAGGCTACTATATAACAGTCTCAGCCTTCTACCAGCATGCATTCTAATGAGGGAGACTGCATGTAAATAGATAACAGAGGTTTGATTTATTACTTAGTAGTCATATTTTAGTTAGCTATAAGGGCTAGGGGGTGAAAAGGCTTTTGTTCAAATTTGGGGAGAATTGCACAAATGTTTTTTACTTGGTTGTCTGTTTGCACAGTTCAAACTTCACCTGGGAGTGCTTTATTAACTCTCTGAAAGTACTGGTTACCATTTCTGTATTTTTTCTTCATAATCTACAAATACTTTGGCTTTGAGATGAAGTGATAGGAGAGTTAGCATAAAATTATGTACCAGTTTAATGTGGAAATATTTTTAAAATTGTAATTTCCTGGGGAAGCTAAATTTTCAGTTAAGAAACTACACTGGTGAATATTCATATAGGAAAATATATCAAGTTCCAAGTTTTCCAATTTCTATCTTAGTTTGCTATAAAGGCCAGGTGCCAGGAGAAAGCTGGATTGCATACCATATCTGACATTACTTACTTGATATGTCACCCTGGCCAGTGAGTCCTGTTTTGTGCTAGGCATTGTCCTAAGACCAGGGGATAGAAAGAGAAAAGTGAAATGGTCCTCAGGGTGATCCTATGCTAACGGGGGTGACAACCTATACATATATAAGTATTTGCAGGATATGGACAAAATGAATCCAAAGTAGTTTAGGGAAGGAGAGCACTACCATTGATGGCATCAGAAAAGACTTCACGTAGAAGGTGGCACTTCAGCAGAGCTTGGAAAGAAAGCACAGCTTCCAAGAGGTGGAGGTAAGGAGGGAGAATGTTTCATGCAGGGGGAACAGCCAGTGCAAAAGCACCAGAATTGGAGGGCTGTTTGAGCAGCTGTAAGAAGGCCAGCTTGGCTTGGGGTAGTTAGTACTCCTGAGCTTTAGGAAAATCACTTTGGTGGCTGTTTGGAAGATGGAGTGAGTGAGGAGAGACTTGAGTCAGGAAAAGCAAAGAGGTGAGAGGTGTTGAGAATTTGAGCTAGAGTAGTGAGAAGGGGAGGTTAGGCCATAGAGGTGTGACAGGAACAAGATTTCACAACTGATACATAGGGTGAAGGAAAGAGGATGAGGTCCAGTTCCCTTTTCAATTGGACTCTGTGTTGTATCTTCATCAGAGTGAGAAATAGCTTTCATGAGCATACGTCTCCCACTTTTAATCTTTGCCCAATGTTTATTGTCCAGGAGTCTTTCAATAGGGCTATTTTCTTTCAGGGAAGCTTGAACGACTTTGATGAAGGAATCAATGGTAAAACTTGATAAACTTTCTTGCTTGGAACTGTGCTAAATGCTGGAGATAAAAAAAATACAAACAAGGCAGGCAGTCCTGCACCCAAGGACTTTACATTTTATGGGGAAAGGCCAACCCATAAAGGAGATGAGAGTGGGGTTTGAGTGTTTCTAGTTTGGGAAAGAACAGCAAATGGCTGGGCTGATGTAGATAGAGCTCACTATCATTGCTCTAGAATCTAAGGCTCTGTGGGAGGAGAATGGCCAGTGATGTAATGGCATCAGGTAGTGATGACTGGAAAGATACTGTACACAAAGGAGAGTTTGCATAGAGATCCACTGTTATTAATGTACTCTTAATTGTATTTTTTGGATAGTCATAATGTTTGAGGAGTTTTATTGGCATGTTTTTGGTATCTTTTCTGAAACCTTGTATATATCAGTTCCTCAACACTCTTAGATTTGTGTTATTTCTAGCATAAATCTCTATCTACTTGATCTAACTCTGGTTCCTTTTCTCATCTTTGTTCTCTTTTGGGGCATTTTTATCTCTTGGATTAAAAAGTGATTTTGATGGAGAAAACAATTTTATTGATTTTTACCAAATTATGCAAATTAATGCCTCCATAAAATATAAACAAATTTAATCAAAGCAAAACTGCATATTTTCATATTTGAATATAGATTTAAAAATAAGGACTCTTCATTTTGGAAAAATGAAATCTAAAGGGAAGAATGTGACATGTTCATTATTTGAGCAATATTGGCTAAACTCATCATTTTAGGAAATATTAGATTTAAGGGCATTCCTGAGCTTGAAAAGGAAGGGGGTAAACTTTAAGATAACAAAGAAACATTTTAGTATGGGTAAGTTTACAGAACTTTCCACCCCAAGAAATTGTATAAGCTAATGATAAAAATGTTAGGGAGCAATTGGTTACACATGGATAGATGTTATAGAACTTATAGAAAAAAACAGGATTATTTTAAAGGTCAGCATTGAGGCTTGTGGTGATGCCATGAAGGACAACCATGCCTTCTCTCAAAATATTTCCTTATTCTCAGAAACAAAGTGCTGAGAAAATTATGCTTCCATGTATTTGTACCTAATAATTATCTTCTTTTCTCTTTAAGGATTTCCATTTTCTGTTACCAGAAGGACATTAACTGAAAGAATTTCAGAGGCACTGCAGCAACTGGGATGTTGCGGCAGAACCGGCAGAACAGTGGAAGCGACAGGCGAGGATTATTGTTTGGTCTGTTCTCTCTATGTAATTTTTTCTCTTTTCCTAATTTTGGAAACCGAAGAATGGGACACAGCGACTCTTTACACAGCATAGATTCCGGCCCATATTGCTGTAGCAGCCCCATTATTGATCCAGAGTACTTGAAGCAGTTGGTCAATGATGTCAGAAGGTTTGCAGAGTTGTTGCTGTGTTTGAAAGAAGCTATCCTCTCTGAAGGTGTGTACCAGCTGTTTTGTCTTAAAAGCAACTATTGTCTTAAAAGCAACTATTGAGGAATAGAAAACCAAATCTGTGTGACTAGTTATGTTTCTGTGTATCCAGCACTATTAGTAACAGAATTTCACTTCAATCATTGACTGTCTGGCTTATTATTATTATTTTTAACATAATTGGTATTTATGTGAAGTGATAGTTGTGACTTTTGGATACTTTCCTTCCTCACTCAATCACAGTGTAATCTGTTTCCAGAATGGACCTAATACAACACATAGCTGATAGCTGGTAAATCTAAGCAAGCTGGAAGAGAACAGTACTAAGCCTTTCAGACATGCCAGTTTGGGATAGAGAAAATTTGAGGGCTTTGTTTTTTAATCTTTTTAAGTTAACTTCACCTCAATTAATTGGTCTTTAGTAGAATTATATTTTTATAATTCAAAGCACATTATTGACATTTTAGCCTAGATTCAGTTTCCCATAGTGTTAAAAATTCTCCAAGATCATTAAATTTGAATTACTTTCTTCTTCCTAAATTGTTTATTTCAGTTAAACTCTCAAGTCATCCATTATATTGAAGAATAGTCATAAGTTTCAGTCTTTTACCCAGAAGGATAGAAATGACTCTTTAAGATTTAACCCAGGAAATTTGTCTTGGAGGAAAATTAAGACTTTCCTCTGTTAAAGATTTTGTAGGGAAAATATATTCCCATAAGCAATCAGCAAGCTTTTATCAGATCCCTAGAATGTGCTAGGCATTGCTAGGCAGTAGAAATACAAAGATAAAAACAAAACCATTGCAACTCTCAAAGGAGTTACTCTTTGTTGGCAAAGACACAAAACATTATTAAGTTTACAAATATAGATAACTTAATTGTGAAGAAATGGTACTGACAGCTGGGGAATCAGGGCAGCTTCAAGAGGAATGTGTTGTTTAGCAAGGCATTGAAAGAAACGGGTGAGGAGGGCACACATTCCAGGTGTGGGATAAACCAGTTGAAAGGCATGGGGGTGGAAAGTTGTATATGAGGAACAGCATGAAGGCCAGTTTGACTGTAATGTAGAGTGTAGTAATGGGGAGGCTGGAGCCAGGTTGTGCAAAGGACTTTCAAAGACAAACGGGCATTTTCATCTCCTCCTACAGGCAATAGGGAGCCACTGAAGTCAGAAAACAGAGTTAGGGGTGTGATCTGGTCAGACATGTGCTTTAAGAAAAGCACCTTAGCAGCTGTGTAGAGGAAGGATTAGAGTAAAAAAAAAGACTTGAGGAAGGAGGTCATTTAGAAGGTCATTAGGACAGATCAGGTGAGAGATGTTGAGGACCTAAATTAGGGAGGTGGGCATGAGAGGAGAGAGAAGGCTATGAGAGGTTGTGGAATGAGAATGGACAAGATTTGGCAAGTGATTGGATATGTGGGATGAGAAGAGTAAGGAGTCAGGGACAGTGGCGAGGTTGTGACTCTGAGAAGACTGGTTTCACAGAAAAAGGGGTGGTTTTATGAGAAAGCATACTGTGATATAGTGGATCGGATGGTGGACTTCCGCATATTTTTTACTAGCTATGTGACCCTGAACATGCCACTTACCTTCCATAGAGCTATTTCTTCATCCACAAAATGAGGCTAAAATATTTTACTTCTGCCTTCTTTTTAGCTTTAAATCTATGACCCTGTGTTTCTTTGAATTCTCTTTTGTGCCTTTTAAATTTGAAATGTCAATGGGACATCTGGTTCAGAATGTCCAGTGGGAAGTTGGAGATGGATCACTAGAACTCAGGAGATACTAGGGCAGGATATATTGATTTGCAAGTTACATTTATTTTTGTTGAATTTTTCAGTCATTTCTGACTATGACTGATCCTATTTGGGATTTTGTTGACCAAGATATGAACTGGTTTGCCATTTCTTTCTCTAGCTCATTTTATAGATGAGGAATGGGAGGTAAACAATGTTAAGTAACTTGCCAAGGGCCACACAGCTAGAAAGTACCTGTGGATGGATTTGAATTTAATTCTTCCTGAATCCAGACCTGGGGGAACTTTCTGTGGTATACTATCTAACTGCCCAGTTACCTACACAGATGGTAATTGAACTCTTTGGAACTAATGCAGTCAGCAAGTAAGAGATTGTAAAGAGAGAAGAATAGATTGTCTTTAACAGAACCATGGGGTCACAGCCACACTTAGCGGTCATCAGGTGAGTATTGAATCATTGTTGGTGAATGTGAAGGTACATTGAGAGAGTTAGGGGGATAGCCAGGGCATAGCAGTGTCATTAGAATCAGGAAGAGGAAAAGGGTGGTCAACAGCCTTTGATGCTACAGTCAGCAAGGAAGAAGATGGAGGAAGGGTGTGACACATCAGATCAGATGTGACAGATAAGGCTGGATCTCTAGCTGATAAATTAGCCTTAGATTCTTGATTGGGTGATCAATCTGGGGAGGATGAACCTCAGAGGAGGAAGCCTTGCTAAGTGATGGGGCAAAGGGAAAGCCTTGAAGGCACAAGAAGTGTTCCCTCCTCCAGAACCAATGTGCCAGGGAATTCGGACAAGGGTGACTATGGATGGCGTGTTTTATGAGGGAAGCAGAATCTTTGAGAGTGCTGGAAAGAGGGAGGAATGGATGGAGGAAGAAGGCCTTATGTCTGGTGTCTTATTTCATGTGTAGATAGTAAATTCTCCTGAAATGAGGTATCATTTCTGAAATGATCTCTGTCTCAATTATATGATTCGCTTATTATTGTTATCTTGCCAGATACCTCACCCTTGCACTTTTTAATTGTTCCTTTGCCCCTAGTTTAATGATGCTGAAAACTAAAACTAAATAACATAAGCTTGATAACTAAAAGCAAAAGCAGAGGGCTTGACCTTTAAGTAGTTTATTTCTTTACTTTGGATGGTATGGGAGTAGAGTGAACATCTCAGAAGGCCATAGATTTAGAGTTGGAAACAATCTTTAAAGGGCACGTCAAGCATATCTCTCATTTTATGTATTAGTAAGTGTTGGTTGTCCTTCATTCTAGAAGCAGACCATAACATCAGGGAGGTAGTGATATGGCACATATATTAGTAACTGAGACCCGGAGAGTCTTGAGTGAGTTGTCCAGAGTCACACAGTAAACAGTGGAGATGGAATTTGAGCCCAGGTTTTCTGACTCCAAATCCAGTGCCTCTTCTATTCGACTACACTTTTAGAATGCTTACCAAAAAGTGATAAAAACCAAACTACTTGAGGTGCCAAAATGTGCAAAAGTTCTTTATGGATGTGAGTTGTTGATATAGGCATTTATTCTTTAGCATAAACCACCTGCAGAGAAGTTTATCTTGTGTTGATGTTATTAGAAAAGGAGTAAAAGATTAGGTGTTAACTTTCCCATTTTTAATAGCTTAACTTGAAAGTATTACTGTGATTGGAAGGTGGCAATATTGTTCATCATGTAATTCAGGAAATGCCATAGATGGGTAGAATCTCAGAAGTTAAGTGTTTAAGAGGAACCTTGAAAAGGCTTGTTGGCTAAGTCTTTTGTTTGAAAACCAAATGACTTGAGGTACAAAGGGGTGCTACCAAGGGGCACTCTTGTGACTTCCAAGTTCAGGACTTTGTCCTGTATCAGTAGGATATTTTGTCAGATTGCAGTTCCTCTTTCTGTAGGAGAGAGAGCTTGGCACAAGAATTATTCTTAGCTGAATTCAGCTTCTTGGGGGTTTTAATATTTTATTAACTTCTATATAAAGTAAAACTTCTCTAAGGTCTTACATTTTATTTATTTTTTTCAATTGATTAGTGAATTTGTTTTTAGTTTTCAGTGTTCACTTTTATAAGATTTTGAGTTCTAAATTTTCCCCCCTCCCTTCCCTCTCCTTTCCTGAAGAAGGCATGTAATCTGATGAAGGCTATCCATGTGTAATCACATTAAACTTATTTCCACATTAGACATGTTGTAAAGATAAGGTATTTTAGACAATATCCAATGAGAGAGGGTACGTAAGTTGATTAATTTTATGTTTAGGACATATTCTATCCTTTGTTTCCTGCCTGCCTCCATTATCTTTAATTATTCCTTTTACAAATAGAAAATGCTAGTAATTTTACAACAGTTGGTACACTTCTAATCACTAAAAATGTTTTTGTTTTAATTCTTTGACAATTCAGAAACATAGGATGGGAGAGAATAGCTGGCTCTAATGGAAGTGGAGGTAAAAATGTAATAAATAGAAGCTAGCAAGAGGAGACCATCCCAGAAATAAAAGTATTAGAGTATAGAAATATGTTGAGTCACTGAAATTTCATTAAAATTCCCTTAAAGACAATGTAAAATATACAAGGAGGTCTTTTTTCTAAATCTTAAGTACTTGATTGAATCTCCAAGAAGTAGAACTCCCTGAGAAGTAGTCTGAAATTTTTACAGATAAATTTAGAAGAAATGAAAACTTGGAGTGTATTAACATAAAATCATTAACCATTCCTGTTATTTTTTACTATTAAGTGTCCGAATCATTTTTGTTTTGTTTTTTAATGTCTTTCCAACAAAAAAATTAAATGTGTATCTTTATTTTTTTTTCTCTTTTGGAGGGCAATTGGGGTTGTGACTTGCCCAAGGTCACAGGGCTAGTTTTTGTTTCAGGTGTCAGAGGCTGGATTTGAACTTGGGTCCTCCTGACTCCAGGGCTGGTGCTCTATTCATCATGCCACTTAGCCACCCAAAATGTGTACTTTTAAAGAATAATTCTCATGGCAAAAACCTATGAATTAGTTTCAGGGCCATGACATTCAAGATACCTGAATGATCAGAAAATTTTTTAAGATGTGAATTTGGCTTTAGGCTTGATAATAGTTTTCAATAGATAATGTCCTTCTCAACCCTTTCCTACCTCACACTATTGCTGTATCAAATGAGATGATGACTGAAGTGCTTTGACAGTTAAAAGTAATATATGAGTTTGGTTTCTAGTCCCATCAACCTAGCATATGTACCTTTTGATTTTGGGGAAATCATGTAGTAATCTGCAGTTTCAGCTTAGATCTAATAGTGAAGTGGCTATCTCTGAATTGGCATCAAGAAGTAATCTTGAAAAGAATACTTTAATGTTTTCTTCTTCCAAGGAGTAGAGAGCAGTGGAGTGTGCATCTCCTTATGTTTTATTCTTTCTCCACCCTTTACCGAAAAGATGCCCTCATTTTCCCAGTGTTACTTTTCCATTTTGTTTGAAATATTTTAATCATTTAGTCTAGAGATGAGCAGATAATTGTCAGTTTATGGTGCAGTCAAAATAGTCTCTTGAATGCATGCTTTAATGTATTTGCCTTTATTACTCATCATCAGAATTTTACTTAATTGACATTAATGTTGAATCATGTTAGTAAGGGTCTCTGGCTGGCTTAATAGACTTGATTTGCATTCAGATTTCCTTTGTAGTGAGCCAGGCTCCCAGAGATAACAGAGACTCTTGTATTCTGTTGAAAGCTTTGCTTATGGATTGTATTTCTCTGTAAACTGATTCCATATTTGATGGAAATCATCTTTTGCCCTTTGGAAAAATACATTGCTTTCCTTGAGAGGCCTGAGAGGAACCCAGGGGACCACACTTAACAATTGTATTTTTATATTATTAAAGGGAAAAGTTGGAAGGAGAAGTGAGCATGGAAGCAAATTCCAGAGAGCTGAACTTTGGAAATATGAATTTGCAGTTTAGGGGAGTCTTTCCTTTACATGCATGTATGTGTGTGTGTGTATATATATATATATATATATATATCTCTGCACATAACAACTATGTAGGTTGTGTCACATAATAAAGCATGATGGTGGAGTATAAAAAGTGCTAGTAGACTGGAGTGAGGCCTGTGTTCCAGTACTGAATTTTCATGAATAATAAACCATATGACCTTGGGCAACCCATACAACTGCTATTTGAGACCTTCATTTTCTCCTCTGTGAAACAAGGGGCCTGGACTATGTATAATTTATATTCTGTGAATATGCAGTTCACATTTTTTGCTCAGATTTTAAAACTAGACATTTTAGTGAATATTTCACATTCAGCAGGGAAAATTTTTGCTGTAGAAATAAAAATCTGTTTGCCAAATAGAATAAATATTGAATTTTTGATACAATTTAGGAAATTATTCTGTTTTTTTTGCTAGGACTTTTAAAAATGTGTATTTTTATGGTGGTGATTTTATCACATGTAGAGTCTTGACATCTAGAATAGGATCCTTAGGGTAAAAAGTGTTGGTGAATTGCCTTCTAAAGACTCATGTGGTCTTTTGTGCCGATTAAGGATAATATTGCACATGATATTCTAGAGCAGATGGTATTTTTGTTGATTCTCATTTTTAAAATTTGTAACTAAAGGTTGACAGATTGATGTGGAAGATTAGAGTAGAGATTCTCTGTTCTTTACTTGGAAATGGTTACATAGAAATTCTTCGTAAGTTACTTACTTTCAATAGAAGGTTGCTAATGTAGTCCTTATACTTATAGCAGGTGTGGAGTCTGCAGTTTTAGATCTCTATCCAGTATCATTAAGGTGCATTATGAATAATTACATGGGTAACTTTTACATCTCATATTAAAATGCTGAAGCACTCAATTATGTGTATGTCCTTAAAGTCTAATTACAACACAGTATATGAATATACTTGCAGTATAACTAACTACTAATTCATGTTTGTGGTTAGTGACTACCTTAGGTGTATATTATTGCATATTTCAGTGGGTCAGTCTAGTTAATTTTAATTAATTAAAAAGTTTTTAAGTAGTATCTGGTTTCCTAAATAAGTTTTATATTGTTTATAATTCTTTAGATACTGATGACTTTTGTTTCAAAATGTACTTGAACTTATTTCCTAATAAGAAAGTCCAGATTTTTCAGTATCTGTTCTTTAAGGAATTTATACTGCTTAAGGACTAATATGGAAACCATTGCTTTAGGAAATGAATTCTATATAATAGGAGTGTGAGTTTCAGCAAACATTGAATTTAAAGTGGGATGCTATAAGACAAAATAGAACTCTCAAAAACATTTCCAATATCTTCTCTCCAAATCTGTTCATTCTTCTGACTTTTTTCATTCAGTAAACTGACTTCATTATTTCAGGTGATGAAATCTTATTCAAAACCTTAATTTATTTTTTTCTTACCTCTATGATCTGTTCAGCTATTATCTCCCTCCTAAATCCTTTTGCTCCTCTCATTACCATCAACCTAAGGAATCTCATTTTTCTCTCTTTTCTATACTCCCAACTATTACAGTAATTCTCTGACTGGTCTTTTTAGTATCAGCCCTTTCTTTATCCTTCACATTGTTGCAGGCTTATTTCCCTGCTGAGTGGGTAAAGTGCTTTTGTGACTATCAAAATGTGCTATGAATGTGAGCTATTCCTTCTTGCCTTCATCTACTTCTCCCCTCTTAATTATTTGATCAGCACTTAAACAGTTAGGAACCCATATCAAGTAGGGCTGACTGCCAATGTATATTACTTATCCTTGTTGAGAACTAGTCTGTGGAGAGTCCTATAAACAAAAGATTTTCTAAGAGGTCATGAAGTCTTTGACCATGGCAATTGTGAAGCGAAAGAAAAATATGATATTCCGGAGATCAAGGGAGCTAAGAATAAAACCAAGAATCACCTACCCAGCAGAACTGAGTATAATGTTTTAGGGGAAAATATGGTCATTCAATGAGGTGGAGGACTTTCAAGGATTCTTGAGGAAAAAACCAGAACTGAATAGAAAATTTGACATTCAAACACAAGAAGCATGAGAAGGTAAACACGGAAAAGAAATCATAAGGAACTTACCAGAGTTGAGCTATTTACATGCCAACATGAAAAAATGATAATTGTGACTTATGAAACTTTTCTCAGCATAAGGATAGGTGAAGGGAATATAAATGTGTATATATACATATATATGTATACATATGCATATGTCTATATAAGAGGGCATATATGCATATGAATAGAAATGTGACCGTGTGTATATATGTGTACAGGTATACAAAGACAAGAGGGCACAGGACTAATTTAATAGGAAGGGATGATTTTTTTTCTTTTTCTTTTTTTTTTTTTGCCTTTTTGGAGGGTAATTGGGGTTAAGTGACTTGCCCAAAGTCACACAGCTAGTAAGTAGGTTAACTGTCTGAGGCTGGATTTGAACTCAGGTCCTCCAGACTCCAGGGCCAGTGCTCTATTCACTGCACCACCTAGCTGCCCCAAGAAGGGATGATATTTTAAGGGGTGAAGTTGAGAGGTGGGAGAGGAATAGAATGAGAGGAGACAGGGAGAGACAGAATGAGGTTAAGCATTTCATATAGAAGAGGCAGGGGATGACTGTTACAATGGAGGGGAAGAACAAGAAGGCAAAAGGGAATGGTCAACCTTGCTCTCATTGAATTTGACTTGGGGAGGGAATGGCATGCACTCTGAATTGGGTGTCTTGCCCTGCAGGAGAGGGGGGATGAGGGGGATGAGGGGAGGATGATGGAGGGGAGGGCAGGTTGGGGGGGAGGGTTGTTGGAAGCACACACTTTTGTGGAAGGACAGGGACAAAGTGGAGAGTGGGACAGGAGGGAGGAAATATAGTCATTCATTGTGGAGATGTTCTGCATAACTATATGCAGAATACAGATGTATTGTATGTGTTGTATGTAATGTATGGCCTGTAGTGAATTGCTTGCCTTTCCAGTGGGGAGTGGGTGACAAAGGAGGAAGGGAAAGAATCTAGAACTGAAAGTTCTAAAATCAAAGGTTTTATACACATACACACACACACACATATGTTTAAAAAAGAAAAACTAGCAACTAATCTATATCTTATCGTTGCAGACTTTCAGTAACAAGGGTGAACAATGAATTTTAGAATGATTTTTTTACCCCAATTTTGCTCTACCTCCTCTTTTTATCCAGTTGTTTAATTAATGCCCTCTACATGAAACATTGGTTTTGTCAACTTCAAATAAACTTAAGTGGTTTAATAACACCGAAGACTTCTGAGTAAAATAGCATCTAAAAGAACATTCTTTTTCTTTGTAAGATCATAATTCTTGTTGTGTGTAAGCATCATCTGCTGATTTGCTCCCAAGTCCCATTTTTGTTTGTTTGCTGGGGGAAAGACAGAACATTTGTAGTGAAGAATTGCACATTGACTTAATAGCAAAATCCTGAAACAGGTGTGGATCCTGAAATTAACTTTTTGATATTATTATATCATAGTAAATCCTTTCACAAATGGAGAAATCTATTTGAATTTTGCAGCATCTTATTTGGAATTTGCTATCAGCTAGTCATGATCTGTTTGTTCAGGAAATAGGTCTAATTCCACAAATCCACTTTTTTTAAAGAACAGAAACTGAATATCATATATAAAACTTTAAGTTTATTAGGTACAATTGGTTTGGTTTGGATTGTTTGTTTTTTAACATATATATTAACCAAGCTGTTGCTTTCAAAGCTATCCTGTTTGTGTTTCCTTCCCAGGTCCCTGGTGCTTTAACATAAATGCTTCCAAAATTACTCTTTTCTAGTGATACTGTTACTAACTTCATTCTCTTCCTCACTCCCCCTCTCATGAAATAAACAACAAAAAAAGGTCTTATAAAAATAAGTATATCCAAGTCAAACAAATTCATAGTCACCACGTCCAAAAGAAAACGAATGTTTTGTTTTGCACCTTGAGTCTATCACCTCTCAGGAAATGAGTACTGTGCTTTATTATCAGTCTTCTACTGCCATGGGGGATGATTGCATTCCTAAGAATTCTTAACATTTTTCAATAGTGTTTCATTACAGTACTTTGACTCTATAAATGTTTGCCTGGTTCTGCTCACTTTCCCCTTTCTCAGTTCATAAAAGTCTTCCCAGGTTTGTGTGCAGCCATCACTTCATTAATTTCTTATGTAACTATGATATTCCCTTCATATGTCATAATTTGTTCAACCCTCCCCCACAACGGTAGACATCTCCTTTGTTTCCTGCTTCCAGTTTTTTTTTAAGAACAAAAAGCTTTACGAATAATTTTGTATAAGTGAGTCTTTTCCTCTTTCTTTGATCTTTATATCTACATATCCAGAAGGTTAGTCACTTAGAAGGGTTAGGGTTCCAAATGACTTTCCAGAATTGACTGAACAGTTCAGAGGTTAGCCATATGTAGTGTTAATACAACTTTTGATGGGTCTTAATTCAATTTTTAGCTTCTTTCTATGTTCTTCAAGAGCCATTGAGGACCCACAGCATGTAAAATAGTAAGAAAACGATTTTGAACGTGCCTTTCTAATAGCTCAGCAGATGGACTTACTTGGGAACTTTTTTCTTCAAAGCTGCGTCTAAAATTGGCTGAGATACAAAGGGATGCTTTGTAACTAATTTAATGAAGGCATGTAAACTTAGAGTTTTAAAACCTTCTAAATCACATATTTATTCAGCTGAGCCACATACTTTAGCTCTTTGGATCAAGAAAGTTCTGGATAATAGATAAAAGCTGAGGAATCAGAAGATGTTAAATAGAGAACGTTAAACATTTAATGTTATAGGAATGCCTAAAGAATATCCCAGTAGTATTATTGTTTTAGATGGAAGGAGGTAGGTGTGCAGGGCAGAGTGCCAGGCCTGGCATTCAGGAGGACCTGAATTCAAAGCCAGCCTCAGATACCCACTAGCTACGTCACCCTGTATCAGTCACTTTACCACTGCCTGCCTCAGTTTCCTCAACTGTAAAAAGGGGTTAATAATAGCACCTATCTCCCAAAGGTCTTGTGAGAATCAAATGAGAGATTAATTATAAAACTTTTATAGCACAGTGTCTAGCATATACTAGGCATTATAATACATGTTAGTAGTAGTTGTGGTCGTGTCTATGGAAGTGAATTGACTTGGTCTAGGCCCTTCACTCAGGTCATTGGATGTGTAGTCTGATCTAGACCCCAGGTCACTCAGGTAATTTAGTCTTGAGCCTGGTTTGGAACTATGTTTGTTCATACCTAGTCTAGTAGAATTCTTTTACCACCTATATAATTAATATTCTGGTTAATTAAATTAATTCTCTGGTTTCAAAGTTCTTTCTCACTTCATGCTGCTATGTTGTGAAAATCATTAGCATTTTTGTGCATTCTGAAAATTACCGGGATCTTTCCATTTTAGGGTGTCTAAGCTGAATTGAGTTGGTATAATTGTCGTTTTAAAGTATTATCATTTTCAAAAGTCAAGGAAAGTACCATGGCTTTCTTATTTATTTAAACATTTCCATGAAATGTTTGCAATCTAAACACTGTGGCATTGTGTGTTAACTTCTGAGAACCAGAGAGTGGAACTGAGTAATCTGTTTTCAATTGATAAGCTGAATGAAACAAACATTGAATACTTTGAAATGTGAGTTTCTATCTTACAAGGAAATTAGATATACAAATAACAAGAAATTTTAAAAAAACAACTGAGATATTTTCATTTTTCTTGATTGAAGGCAAATTGAGGTTTAATTCAAATGGTGAATGACTTTTTAATAAAATTAAATCCTTTTGAATATTGTATTCTGTAGATTTTTGTATTAAGATTTGTGTATAGAAATGAAATTGAAATCCAATTTAATTTTGATATTTAAATGAGTTTAATTTATTCTACAGTAAGATTTGTCACTTCTAATTTGAGGATTCTAATCTATCATTTAAAAATATATAGGTGCATATAGTCTCTTATTTGAAACTCAAAATCTTGTGAAGTTTGTAGTACAAATGTTTTCCCCATCGTACAGATGAAGAAATAGCCTCCGAGAGGTTAAATGATTTTTTTCTATAGATATCATACAAAGGAGATTGATTACCAAAGAATCTCATGCCAGTGATATCACTTGTAAAGCAGTCCTATGACATGGACTCTGAGGATAGTTTTCATAGAATCTCTTAATTCTGTAGGTGCTTAATAAATACTTAATTGAATAAAGAATACTCATTAGTATTTTCCCAATGACTAATACTGTGTGATAATTATATATGGTAAAAGTTTTTTTTTAAGGAAAAGTGGCTTGTGCTAATAATACATTTTATGTAGACAATCACTCAGCTCTAAATAGCTTGTCAATTTATAAATTTCTTCAGTTTATTATTAGTAGGTTAGGATTATTGTCCCCTTTTACAAACATTTATTTATGGTTTGGGTTTTTTTTTTCTTTTTGGAGGGCAGTTGGGGTTAAGTGACTTGCATAAGGTCACATGGCTAGTTTTTGTGTTAAGTGTCTGAGGCTGGATTTGAACTCAGGTCCTCTTGACTCCAGGGCTGGTACTTTATTCACTGTGCCACCTAGCCACCCCCTGTTCATGTTTTCTAATGAGTTTTTAAAATATTTGGGAAAAGTTTACATTTTTAGATCTATTTTCAAATCTGTAAACTCTTAAATTTTCTATTAGTTAATATCACCAAAGCTCAGGAGTAGTATTTCATTTTTAAGAGTATACCTGAAACAAGCATTTATGAAGAACCTAACGTATGCCAGGCCCTTTGCTTTGTACTCTGCATACAGATAAAAACTAATTGTGTGTTGTGTTCTTCCCCCCAAAGAGGGTAATTGCATTCTCTTGGTGCTGTTGGTGGGGAGGGCTTAGGAGGAGATTAAAACAGGCCGAAGAATGGTGGGTGAATCAAGGCTTCTGAGGCTGGATAATGTTGGCTATTCATATGCATGGGCCCTTTGTGTATACATTCGTAAATGTAAGACCACCCACAGAAGAATTATATCTTTTTTGCTACAGAACTATCCTGAAATCAGTTCAACAAATATTACATGACAATGACATGTATATTACCACGCTAAGTGGTAATTATCCCTGTGGATAATGTATAGAGTAATGGGTAGGAGCCCTGGATTTGGAGTCAGAAGACCTGACTTTATATCCTGGTTCTTCTGCTTAGTAGGTCTGCATGAAATAAATAGAAAATAACATAAACAAAGCAAGGACTTTGGACTATCTGGCTTCCATGGTTACTCCTAGTTTTAAACCTGATTCTTTGAAGTTAAGTCTTCTGAGAAGCAGGGAAGAGGCACTAGACCATTTCAGACATAAAGAACATGGCTAGGTAGAAGGCTAGGTCGAAGAAGATGGTAGGGCCCGTTTCGGCTGGACCACCTGCTTGGAGAGTAATATGTTAATAAGACTGTAAAAGTATGTTGAATGACCTCAGTTTCCTGAGTAAAGTATGCCATGCCACAAAGTTCTCAACTGTGATGTTGGATATGCCAGTTTGTCAAAAGTGTTAAGTATCAAACAACAAAAGAGTTCATTTGGTCTTGGAGGCAACAGGAAGTTATTGGAGTTCATTGAGTAGGGTAGTGACATGCCTAGACCTTGTTGGTTTTGCATATATATAATACTAATGGGTATTCTTTATTCAATTAAATATTTATTAATATAGATCTATTCTAGGGTAACTTGGAGAAGGAAGAGATTTGAGGCAAAAAGATCAGAGGGCTTTTGTCATAATCCAGGCTAGACATAATGAGGCCTCTATGTAAGGACGTTGTCACAGGAGTAGAAATAGAGGGCAGATTTAAGGGTTGTTGGGTAGAAAGATCAAGATTTAGCAGTTTATTGGTTAGATTGGGGATGAATGAAAGTGAGGAGTCAGAAATGGCGCAAGATTGTGGTGCTGAATAGTTAAAATGATGGTGATTTTGACAGACTTAGGGATGTTCTGAAGAGGAGTGGTTTTGAGGGAACAGACAGTTCCTATTTGAGGGAACAGACAGATGGCTAAGAAAGCAAGAGAATGAGAAGAGGTCCCAAGAAAGATCCTTAAGGAAACCCATAGTTATGAGGCATAATATGGATGATGATCCAACAAAAGGGATTGAGAAGGAGCGGTCAACCAAGCAGAAGAGAACCAAAGAGGCTGTGTCTCCAAAACCCAAGAAGAGAAAGTATTTTAGGAGGAAATGGTGGTTAGCACTGTGCCATGCTGCAAAGAAGTCAAGAAGGAGGAGTTAGAAAAGGCCATTAGATTCGGCAATTTAAAGATAATTGGGATTCTCTAATTATTTCAATGTGATATCCCTGTCCTTGAGATGTACCTAATGTAGAATGAAAAAAGCTGCTCAACAAATTGAGTAGAAGCCTTTACTTGCTGGAAAAGAAAAATAAAGAAGAAAATGTACAAACATGATGTATTTCCTTCACATGTTAAATTTTCCCCATCACTTTGGGTAATAGTAAACTACTTTGAATGGTTTAATCATTGTCTTGAATTTAAACAGAAACAAAGAGCAGAGCATTCACAATATTTGTGGGTTATTCATGGCCCTCAGGCCACTAGTGGCATGCCAAAAAATTTCTGGCACCCCAAAAAATGTAGAGGAAAATATCCTTTTTATGTAGAAGAAATCCTTTGGCATGCCACAAGCACCTTAAGGGCCATAAGCAGCCTACAGGCTGCAAGTTAAACAGGCCTGTTCTAGAGAAAAATCAGAGTCTAATGAAGTAGTCTTTCTGGATGTCCAGCTTGTTTGGGTCAAGAAGATCATTAAATAACTTACCAGGACCATTAACAGTATGGATCAGTTCCAAAGAAACATACTATTCTTTTTTTTTTTTTTTTTTGGAGGGGGGAAGGCAGGGCAATTGGGGTTATGTGACTTGTGTTAAGTGACTAAGTGTTAAGTGTCTGAGGCTGGTTTTGAACTCAGGTCCTCCTGACTCCAGGGCCAGTGCTGATTCACTGTGCCACCTCGCCTCCCCTATTCATTTTTTCCTTACCTTATTCAATATTTGTATCTATGTATACGTTATAAAAATATATTCCAATTTAAAAAAAGATAGTTGATAACTTTAGAGAGTACAGTTTCATTTGAGTGATGAGATTGGCAGCCAGACTCAGTGCACTGAGAAGTGAATGGAAGGAAAGGAAATGGAGGTAGTGAGTGTAGAGAACTTTTTCTAAGACTTTGACAGTGGAAAAGAAGAAACAGTAAAGGATGACAGTATAAGGTGATGGGAGGACCCTGGGATTGGTTTATCATGCCAGAGAAGATGTTTATGTGTGTATGGGCCCCAAGGAAGGATCCAGTAGTGAGAGTGGGTCTGATTGTATGAACAACCTTCTGTGTACTATTGGGGAGTGGGAAGGGAGGGGAAAGGAGAAGGTGCATGGTGGCATGGGGCACAGAGTATGGAGTCAGAGGATTTAAACTGGAATCATGCCCTGTGTCCTGGGGACCAGTTCCTTAACCTCTGTGGGCCTTAGTTTCTTTATCTATAAAATGAGGGAGCTGAATGACCTTGAAGCCTCTTCCAGCTCTGGCACTGAGAGAATTGGAGAGGTTATTATTAAGTTTTATGATGTGTGTACCTAGAAAAGAGGGTGCCGGAAGATGTATGACCTATATTTTCTCAATGAAATGTGTGATCCTGCTACAAGGTTCTCAGCTGTGATATGGAGGGGGAGGATAGTAGTACTGGTATTCTCAGCTAGTGTTAGGGAAGTCACAATTTATCCTTTACAAGTTAGAGATATTTGTTATACAGTGCAGCTCAGAACTTAATCATATTTTTCTTTAAAGGCTCTACAGGTCAATATTAGTTTTAAGCTGATGCTAGAAAAAAATTAAAATATCTATAGTACATGGTTTAAATATTTCTGTTTTAATTTCACTGAAATGATGCTTGGAATTGATTGATAATGATGATTCTTAAAATTAATAAAGTTAACAGTCATGCCATATTGAATAAGATTTTTTATATTTTTATGTAAGGCACTCATCTTTCTCCTTTTTGCTTATATGCCTTTTGACAGTAGGGATGACTCCATGTTCCATACTGGTCTTCATTATTCCTGATCATCTTATTATCTGACCACCAATGTGTCAGCTATAAACAAAATTGCAGAAAGAAACCAATGCTTGATTCACAATTGACTTATACAGTGCCAAGTAAAAAAAAAAATCTTGTGCTTTGTTTCTTAGAAAAACTTGTGTAGTAGAATTTAGAAGCTCTAAAATATCTGTGAATACATTTTAAAAGTATGTTAAAAGATTAATGTATTCTAAAGATTTAAAATGCATAGCAGAGCATGTCTAGATTAGTTGAGTGAGGAATCTGAAGGCTAAGACAAAAGCAGAAAGAATGTGGCATACAACATATTGAAATTGATGAAAAGAAGCACTGTGGTGAACTTTTTCCATGTGGGAGTTAATCTGTGAATTTTAATCTAAAAATAATTGCAAAAGCAAGAAATGAATTACCTCAGTCATCATTCATTTGCTCACTGTAAATGTTTGCTACTGATTTTTAAAACTAAAAGAAGTTTTACCTTTCTGTGTTTAACAGTTTATCGACAAGGTCCTGAATTATTTCACAGAATTTAGGTTTGGAAGGGACTTGAGCAGCCATTTATTCTGAAGCCTGCTTAACTTTTGCATTTTTATAAAAACTACATTGATGACATCTCCAAATATGTCATTATTTAGTCATAGTGTTTAGCACTTGCTTATATCTTAGAATATACCATAACTTGTTTAGCCAGTCCGCAGTTGATGGGCATCCCTTCAGATTTGTGTTCTTTGCAAACTCAAAAAGAGCTCCATTTTTGTACATCCTTAGTTAGAGTTTGTTTTGCTTAGGAATAAGCCTTCTCTTAGTCAAACCTCTTTCTAATTTCCTTTTCTCCTTTCCCTCTCCTATTTCCTAGTTAAGTGAAATGTATTTCCCTACCCAGCTCTGTGTGTTTGTGTGTGTATATCTTTCCTTTCTTTTACCATTTTAGATGAGTTGGGTTCAAATGCCAATAACTTCCCTCACCCCCCTACCTTCTTGTCTGTATAGACTTCTACTTGCACCCTGTTTACAGGATAGAATTTTCCTTAGTCTTCCTTTTCCTCTCCCCTCATCCTGTCTAGTATCTTCCTCTTCCCCTCTCTCTCTCTCCATTCTTTTTTTAAAGCTCATTAAGACATAACAAAATCACTGCTAGGCCTTCTGTCTGATTAGACTCCCTCTGTGACCCTTAACAATGATAGGGTTTAGAGAAGACATTTAATGTAAGAAATTTATCCTTGTTTTAATTCTTCATGATTAATGGATTGTGTTTACTTTTTAATGTTTCTTTTAATCCCCGTATTTAAACTTAGTCTGTAGTCAGTAAACATTTATTAAGTGCTTAGTATATGCCAAGCATCAGGGATACAAATAAGAAAAAGCAAATCCCCATCCCCAAGGAGCTCACAATCCAGTGGGGGAAGACCATACACAAAAGGAAGCAGAAAAGGGGGAGAGGGGCCACCGGAGGGTGCTTGACTTAGGGGCATGATGTTCCTAGAGTTGACATTGAGCAGAGAAGCTGATAGTAAATGAAGTTGATTGGAAAAGTCTGAGCATTCTGTAAAAGGAAGCTTGGGAGGAGTTCATTGCTCTAGTCCTGTAGGTGAGAGGGGAAAGAGGCAAGTGAGGATGCTGAGGAGGTGCTGAGCACCAGAGCTGAAGTAGTCCCCTAGATGATGAGATTTCTGATGATAAGCTTATCCTGGGGGAAGGCATGAGGTTGCTGAACCAAGCAGAACAGCTGGCCCAAGTTCACGTAAGTTGAACCTCAGTGTTTCTGTGTTGCTCTGGTCTTTTCATCAGGAATGTTGGAGAGTCTTCTGTATCATGGAAAGAGAAAGTTCAAACTTAGGGGACAGCTAGTGAACATGCTTAGTGTTGGGGGATGGATTGTCAGGTGTGTCATTGGATTAGAAAGCAAGATGTAAGAAGACTGAGAAGGTAGGAAGAAGCCAGGTTATGAAGTCCTTGAAAAGGTGCTAGATGTATGATAGGGAGCCACTGGAATTTATTTTTAATGTGTGTAGATATGTGTATACATTTTTTTAAACATTTGATTTTAAAACTGTAAATTCTAAATTTCCCTTCCTCCCTTGTCACCCACCTCCCACTGGAAAGACAAGCAATTCAATACAGGCTGTGCATGTATAGTTATGCAGAACATTTCCATAATGGACATATTGTGAGAGACTGACTAGTTCCCTCCATCCCCACTTGTTTTATTCTCTACTTTGTCCCTGTCCCTTTACAAAACTGTATGTTTCTAACAAACCTTCCCCCTCCTCTCTGTGCCCCTCCACATCCCCCCTCTCATCCCCTTTCCCCCTATTCTCCTGTAGGCCAAGATACCAATTTAGAGTGTGTCATTCCCTCCCTAAGCCAAAATCAATGAGAGTAAGGTTGACCCATTCCCTTTTGCCTTCCTGTTCTTCCCTTCCATTGTAACAGTTATCCCTTGCCTCTTCTATATGAGATGATTAACCCCATTCTGTCTCTCTCTTTCTTCTCCTTATATTCCTCTCCCACTTCTCAATTTCATTTTTAAATATTATCCCTTCCTATTCAATTGATCCTGTGCCTTCTATGTATACCTGTACACATATGTACATAAACTCACATATGTATTTATATACATATATATGCTCCTATATAGACATATGTGTCTGTATACATACCTACATACATATATACACACACACACACATACACACACATTTATATTCCCTTCAGCTATCCTCATACTGAGAAAAGTTTCATAAGTTAAAATGATCATTTTTTCATGCTGGCATGTAAATAGTTCAACTTTGATAAGTTCCTTATGATTTCTTTTCCCTGTTTACCTTCTCATGCTTCTTGTATTTGAATGTCAAACTTTCTATTCAGTTCTGCTTTTTTCATCAAGAATGCTTGAAAGTCCTCCACCTCATTGAATGACTGTATTTTCCCCTGAAACATTATACTCAATTTTGGTGGGTAGGAGATTCTTGGTTTTAATCCTGGCTCCTTTGATCTCCAGAATATCATATCCCAGGCCCTTTGATCCCTTGATGTTGAAGCTGCTAGATCCTCTGTTATCCTGATTGTGTTTCCACAGTATTCAAATTGTTTCTTCTTGGCAGCTTGTAATATTTTTCCTTGACCTGGGGACTCTAGAACCTGGCTATAACATTCCTAGGAGTTTTCTTTTTGGGATCTTTTTCAAGAGGTGATTGGTGAATTATTTAAAGTTCTATTTTGCCCTCTGGTTCTAAAATATCAGGGCAATTTTCCTTGATAATTCCTTGAAGGTTGATTTCTAGGTTCTTTTTTTGATCATGGCTTTCAGGTAGTCCAATAATTTTTAAATTGTCTCTCCTGGATCTATTTTCCAGGTCATTGGTTTTTTCAGAGACATATTTCACATTGCCTTCTATTTTTTT
>CM053593.1:329687226-329722894 GCA_028646575.1 Pseudocheirus occidentalis | reverse complement strand
GAGAGAGAGAAAGAGAGAGAGAGAGGGAGAGAGAGAGAGAGAGAGAGAAAAAGAGAGAGAGAGAGAGAGAGAGAGAAACTTGGAAGAAATTACTGGCCCGAAGGTCAAAGATGATTAAGCATCTACTATTGCTGTGACTTCAGCCCTGTATTCAATTTGTTGCTTCAACTAAACAAATACTTTTGTTCACCTACTACGTGCAAAGCCTGTGCTAGGTACTATGATTACAAAGAACCCCTTCCCTTAGGGAGTCTATATTCTGCTAAGAAGAGTCAACACGTAGACAAATAAGTGAATTTAAAATAATATGAGGAGAGAAAGAGCATTAACAAATTAGGGGATTTGGGAATGTTTCATGAAATTGGTTCTTAGTCATTTTTGTATCATGGAGGCAGTTTGGGGAGGCTGATGACCCCAAGATACCTGAGCTGAACCTTGAAGGAAGATGAGGAATCTGAGAGGCAGAAGTCCTTAAAGGCCTGGAGAATGACGTGAAAAAACAAATACATGGAGATAAGAGATGGAATCCTGAGTTTGGGGACTTACTGTTGGTGGTCCAACTTATTTCAAGAGAATGCATGAATATAATATGAAATAAGGCTGGGAAAATTGGTTAGAGCCAGATTCTGGAAGGACTTGAATGCCAGACTAGGGAGTTTTTTCCCCTAAAAGCACTAGTCACCAAGGGTACTCCAACAGCAGTCACATAGTCAGATGTGTGCCTGAGGCAGTCTATTCGCTCTGTGGAGAATGGATTGGACTAAGGCAAACCTGGAAGCAGAGACACCAATTAGGAGACTATTGCATTAGTTCAAGTGAGAGATGTTGGCAGAATGAATGGAAAGAAGGGGATGAATGCCAAGGGAGAAATGATAGGCTTAGCAACTGAGTGGTTACAGAGATGTGGAAAAGGGAAGAATTGAGGATTCCAAGGTTGAGAGCCCACAGGTCATTTCATCCAGGTCTTCTGGTTCTAAATCCAGTGTTCTTTCCACTCCCCCGTGATATTAGAACCCTCTGTATTTTTTGATGGTTAGAAATGCTCCCTAAACACTCATTTCATCCTCAGTGTCAGAGTCTTGGCTAAGCATTAATAGGCTGAATCTTTTGGCCAGCCTCTTACCCTGGGGTGCCAGGAGTACTAGGCTATCTACCACAATAATAAGAGCGACTTCTTATTTTTTTTTTCTTCCCAGATTTATTCAGGCACCACAAGCCCAGCAGTGGACAGGCTGTGTGTTGGTGTTCGCCCTGGAGAGGTCTGTATATATCAGGCTTTGTGTAGAGGGAAAGAGTGAAAATTAGTTCAATCCCAGGAAGCCAGACCCATCAAAAGAGCCAGTCTGAGACCTTGAAATACTTTGCACTCTCTTCATTCAACAATGAGACCTTTGTATTGGAGAAAGGGGTGCCTGATCTGTACCTTGAAGAAAGAACGAATTCTAAAAGGCAGAGATGAGGAGTGGTGCATGCTGGTCATGGAATGACCAATCCAAAAACACAGAGAGAGGAAATGTAGTGCTGCATATGAGGAACAGAAGGAAGTCCAGTTCTGCTGTGGGATAGTGTGGGAAGGGAAGTACTATCTAATGAGGAAAGAAAGCTAGGTGGTGAAGGGCCTTAAAATCCAAGTGGAGGAATTCCTATTTTATCTAAGAGGCCATAGGAAGCCCCAAAGTTTATTAGCCTGGATTTGGAGCTTTGGGGAGTGAGTGACCTTTACCCTCTTTCAGTCAGCAAACACTGACTGAAAAAAATCTGTTATGGGTATCAGGAAGAGAAAATGGGGGGGGCAAGGAAAAGGGGCTAGAAACTTACTTGTAGCAATTGAAGTAAGCTGGAAAAATGTCTCTGGATCTGAGGATTATTATATTTTTGTTATTTTCCCTTATTTGCAAAACTGCTGGGCCCATAGTAGGCTGTAGATGCTTCCATACCAGAAACAGATTTGGCCTAGTTCCAAGGGACCCACAGTGCATAGAAGCCTGGCATGTGGGTCACCCTGACACAGCCCTCTGATTAGGGAGGGATTAGGGACAAAGCCAATCCTGCTTTTCTTTCTGCGTACCCCTGGCCTATCACAAAGCCTGGCGTTTAGTAAGCACTTAAATGGCTACTGATTGAATATCTTTGGGTAGATAATAATAATCATAGTACCTGAGACACACATACATGCATGCATCATACATACATGTGCACTTATACACACATATGTATATATATCAGAGTTTGCAAAGCACCATTTGTACTTTATTGGGACAGGCAGACATTTATGTTGTATGATTTGAGCAGCAAAGAAAAATCCCTCTGTCCTATATGTCATCTATAACAGGCCTGTCAGACTGTTTGAATCATTTATTTCATTCATTCATTCAACAAGCTATTATTAAGTGCATATTATTATATGTAGTCATTTTACTTTCAGTCATTTGAGTTAAGAGATGAAAAACTCCAGCAAAAAATGGAAATCTGTGAGCTATTATCAGTCATGAACACTTTAGCCAGAATTAGGTTATCAGTTAAGCTATCAGAGAACAGTACTCTGTGTGGATGGGACATAAAATAGGGGAAAGGGAATGGTTCTGAAATTGAATGCTGCCCTTTGGGGCTGAGGTGGGGAGTCCCAGTAAAGGGATAATGGCAGAAAAGGGGCATATTGAGGACTCTGGGGTCCTGAGATGGGCTGTAAGAAGGGAGGAAAAGAACCCACCCCAAGATGGAGAGTACTGGGAACCAAAGTCCTGTTTCACAGTTCTGTGGAGGGTCAACAGTGATCAGGGAGATTGTGAATGCTTGTATCATGTCATCAGCGTGGACCTGCCACTGGCAGAAGAAAGAAAATGAAGAAATGCGCCTTCGAGTCCAGCTGTTTATCTTCTTGTGTTTCAGTGTTTTGGTCTCCTGGGCGTGAATGGTGCTGGTAAGACAACCACATTCAAGATGCTCACTGGAGATATCACAGTGACCTCAGGAGATGCGACCGTGGCAGGGAAGAGGTGAGTGCCTCTGTCTGTGTGTTGGGACCCTGGGCCCTTTTGTGTGTTTAAAACACCGGTTTTGGCCACACCAAAGTACGCCAGCTTAGGGAAGCCATTATGAGTATCCTCTGCCAGGCAAGCTCCATGTCTACCATTATCAGGCCCAGAGAAAGTAAGCGAATAAGATCATGCAGGGACTAAATTAGTAGGCCCAGGATTTGAACCTGTCTCCTCTGACTCTAGAGTCCATACACTAGGCCCTAGGCCATAGCGGCCTCTCCTATACCAAGGCTACCTCTCTGCTAACGATGAAGAGTAAGAAAATCCATTTTCATCTGCAGTCATCTGGTTTCTCTACCTAGTTCTTGGATGTCTAGAATGTATGAGAGCTCCCAATTCATCATCTGAAGGATTTTCCTCCTTTATTAACTTAAATTAATATGTGTTTTTAGTCAGAATCTTGAAACCTCAGGTGGCTCTTTTAGGAGTAGGAACCTCAAGAGGGGAGTTATTGTACTTTCTCCCTTTGGAATGCTGATACGAGGGACCCCACTTCCTCGGCACCTTCTCCCCAGTCCAGGCTAGTACCTCCCCACAAAGGGACCTCGCACCAGCACAGCCTTCTCCCTGGATAAGGAAATGGTGGCCCCTGTACTCTGTCCTGGTCAATAAGACTGTATCTAGAGCCTCTTCTGGATACCACGTTTCAGGAAGAGCATTGAAAAGCTGGAGAGTGTCCAGAGGAAGCCATCCAAGGTGGTGAAGGACCCTGAGTCTGTGCGGCATGAGGACTGGTTGAGAGAGCAGGGTCTTTAGCAGGTGCAGGGTAGTGGTGGTGGTGAGAGCTGCCTTTAAGTATCTGAAGGACTCGGAAGCGTCTGAGGGTTTGATAACAGCTGAAAGTGACCAGCATTTATATAGCTCTTTATCTCATTTCACTCTCGTAACAATCCTGGGAAGTACAGGCTATCGTTATGTCCACTTCACTGATGAGGAAACTGAGGCAAACAGAGGTCAACTGACTTCCCCGGGGTCATGAATCTAGTGTCTGAGACTGAATTTGAACTCAGGTCTTCCTGATTCCAGGTCCAATGTTCTGTCCATTGTACCACCTACCTGCCTCAAGGCCTAGACTTAGTCCGTTTGACCCCTGAGTGTAGAACCAGGAGCAGTGGGTAAGAGGCAGATTTAGGCACAATGTCAGACAAGATATGCTAACTATCAGGGTGGTCCCAAATGTAGCCGTCTGCTACCCCTGGAGGAGAGGGGCTCCCCCTGCATAGAGGTCTCCAAGCCAAGGAGACCAAGGCTTCTGGGCTGCGTTTTAATGGGGATTGCTCTGGAGCATGGGCTTGACTAGATGGCCACTGAGGGGTTTTCCAGCTCTTGAATTCTGTGATTCTGTGCTATGTGTTGAGTTCAGAGTTCTGAATCTCTGCAGTTAATTTCATTTCTAGCCAGAGCTCCCCCTTCCTTCATTTCTCAAACTGGGCATACATTTCCAGCACTTGGGCAAAGTGAGGAAGGGAAGCAGTTTGTCTTTGCTCTTCAGAAACTTAAGGGCTCCCCCTGGCCCTCTAATCCACTTACTGTTTCTGCTGCTAAAGATTCCTCCTTTCTCTTGCAGTATTTTAACCCAGATTTCTGAAGTCCACCAAAATATGGGCTATTGCCCTCAGTTTGATGCTATTGACGACCTGCTCACAGGCCGAGAACATCTTTATCTCTACGCCCGTCTCCGAGGTGTTCCAACAGAGGATATCAAGAGGGTAAAATGTGACTCATTATTAATGCTCTAGGCCCTAGGGGAAATAAAGCCCAAATCCATGACTGTGGTTTTCTGTCCAGGGCAGGGCTGACCAAGGTGGGAACTGGGCTCTGACAGGCTTCTTCATTCATCAACTGTGTTAATGAGTTAACAAGTAAAGCCCTTCGAAAAGTTCAAAGCCATATATAGATGCTAGCTTAGTGCCCTTTCTGCTGCTGCTCATTCTCACCTTACCTCCTCAAGCCCAGAAGATGGATCCCATAGTCTCTGGTCACCAAGTACTCACCAATGGGACTAGAGGTCAGGTTGGGTTATTTTCAGGGCTTAAGCTCAACAGGATTGAGGTCTTTTATTTCTGTCATCAGACCAGACAGGAGTCTTGAGTCTAGAAGGATTTCTTGTCTTTATAAAACTGGAGGCCATTTCCCTGGATATAGTACCTAGCAACCCTCCCTCCCACCCCCACACCACCATCAACCCCCCAAGCAATCTGCAAGCCTCAGCCTAGAGACTCCATGCCCAGACTCCAGGCCTTTTCCCTCTTGTCCCCCATGCCTCCAATGCTCTCTCTACCCACCTCCATATCCTGGTTTCCTTCAAATCCCACCTCCTCCAGGAAGCCTCTGTTATTATTTCCAGTTCAGTCTGCATTTAGCTTGTTTGTCATCTCTCCTACTAGATTGTGAGCTCCTCAAGAGCAGGGGCTGTCTTTCGCCCTTTTTTGTATCCCCAATGCTTAGCACAGTGCCCAGCACATAGCAGGCACTTAATAAATCCTTGTTAACTTAATAAGTACTTGTTGATGAAGAAATGAAATAAGCCAAAGACCAGAGTGAAAGAAGGGAACCAATACAGGCACATTCTTTAAGTTCCTGGTCCCTAGGTTTCCCTTGTCACTCTGAGGGGTGTGAGGGCAAGTAAGAAAGGGCACAGCAAATTATTTCAAGTATCTTACAAAGTGGGGAAGAAGCGGAATACCTTTTTTATTTTGGGTTAGGGTCCTGTTTGGCTACTTCATCTTATTTAATTTTGTTTACTGGATCCCCCAATGCAGCTGGCAATAATTCCTGATTCTTTCTCCATTCCTATCCCACCCCCAATGCTTTGTAGTAACTTGTTATACAGGGTGTCCCAAAAGTCTTAGTGTACTTCTACACCCTTAAAGCTTAAAGATGCACTAAGACTTTTGGGACACCCTGCATACTTTGTATTTATTTTTCTCTGTACATACACATTGTATCTCATGAGTATTATGTAATATCATTTCCTTGAGGGCAGAGACTGGAGAGGTTGGGAGAGTGCTTGGGTTTTTTTTGTATTCGTATTCCTGGACTCGAATATAGCATATAGACAGCACTATGTAAATGCTTGTTGAATTGAATTTTACCAAAAGGGCTTTCTGTCCCAGTCCCCTTTAATGCTTGTGCTCTCCCTCCGAGAAAACCCTTTTTTATGCTGTGTGTATTCTTTGTGTTGTTTGTATATTGCTTCCTGCATTAGACTATGAGCTCCTTCAGGGCAGGGACTGTGTTTTTCCTTTCTTTGTATGCCCAGAACTTAGTACATAGAGTAAATGTTTAATAAATGCCTGTTGACTCGTTGATTTGTGTTTCTCCCCCAGGTAGCAAACTGGTGCATCCAGAGCCTGGGTCTGTCTCCCTATGCAGACCACGTGGCAGGCAGCTACAGTGGGGGGAATAAACGGAAGCTATCCACAGCCATTGCTCTGATTGGCTGCCCACCTCTGGTGTTGCTGGTAAGAGGTTCCAGTGAGTGGAGGGAGAGATGAGAGGGAGAGAGGCAGCATGGAGACCCAATAAGTCCACTCCCATCCAAGCATCATTCGGTTCAAAGAAGTTCTCAATGGCTTCAGGCAATACTTTCAGAAAACATAGTGGTTCAACTTATCTTTAATGGTTCTTTTAAAAGAAAAACACTTCCATTTATAGTTAATAGTTCAGGAATATTAATATTAATATTAAAGAGTCCAGGAATATAAATGATATATTGTATATAAATATAATTTTATCATATATTATATATATATATATATGTATATGAAGGCAGTGTGACTTAGGGGACACAGAGAGAGAGCTGGCCTTGGAACCAGGAAGACGCAGATTCAAGTCCCATCTCTAACGCATAATGGCCATGTGACCCTGGTTAAGTCACTTAACCTCTCATGCTTTAAGCAACTTTTTTTCTTTTTGGAGAGGGGAAGGCAGGGCAGTTGGGGTTAAGTGACTTGCCCAAGATCACATGGCTAGTAAGTGTTAAGTGTCTGAGGCTGGATTTGAACTCAGGTCCTCCTGACTCCAGGGCTGATGCTGTATTCACTGCACCACCTAGCTGCCCCCTAAACAACTTTTTAAGATGATAAATTGCAGAGAAAGTGTTGTTTAGAAGAAACTCCCTCGCCAGGGAATTCCCTAAACCTCTGAAATCGTGGGTCCAGCATGTGCACAAGCATGCATGTGCATACATACACACAAGTGGACAGACAGCTGGCCTTAGAATCCATAACACTGGATTCAAATCCTGCCTCTGACACCTACTGGCTGTGTAACCCTGGGCAAGTCACTTAACTTCTCAGCTGAGAAGACAAATCTCTAAGACTAGAAGTTATAGAGGAAGTATCAGCCTTCATTGATAGATAGAGTTGCCTCACTGGGAGTTAATTCTCTGGGCCAATGAAATCATTGTTCTAGCCCAGGGATGGAGAACCTGCAGCCTCAAAGCCCCCTTGAGGGCTACATGTGGCCTTGAAGCCATAGGTTCCCCACCCCTGGTCTATCCCTAAATAAACAAATAGATATGTGGATTCATTTATGTTTATTCATTTATGTAATATAGTATGTATAACATATTATATCTATATATGCATATAGAGGTACATACAAATTTTATGCAACATATACGTATATTTGGATTAATTGAATTTTAAAACTCAACAAAATAATCCAGTTTCCCAACTTCAGTTTGGTTCAGATTTTTGTATGAAAATGTAACCTTCCCCACTTGGGTACAACTGGGTACATCTCTTTGGTCATTTGAGAAAATGTCCCAGTAGGAGAGGGGATTATTTTTGTGAAAAGGCCAGTTAACCATCCATCGCACCCCCAAGTTGATCAGACACACAATACTATTGTGAGCTCACAGACTGCTACATAGTAGGGGGATGAAGCCTTCTTTCGCTGTGATCCAAGAGTACCACTAACCCTCATCTGTAACTGCAAGAAAGCAAGCTGGAATGCCTAACTCTCATCATGACCAGGCAAACAGGAGCTCATTGTAGCATAGAATCACAGCACTAGAGAAACTAGAGAATCCTTAGACCCTCCCTCTGCTCAGATTAAATATAATTCACTCTTGCTTTTAAAGGTAGTGCCTTAAACCTCACTCCTGTCCTTATGCACTACTGCCTCCCCACCAAACACTTTGCCTTAGTTTTTAGAGCTTTTGTATCCACTTCTGTGGTACATATTTGTTTCCGTGATAGAATGGAAGCTCCTGGGGTGACTAAGTGGCACAGTGAATAGAACACAAACCCTGGAGTCAGGAGCGGCTGACATTTTACACTTACTAGCTGTGTGACCTTGGGCAAGTTACTTAACCCCAATTTCCCTGCCTTCCCCCCTTAAAAAAGAGAGGAATTAATTAAGTAATTAATTAACTGATTAATTAATTAATGAAAAGAATGGAAGCTCCTTGAGGGCAGGGACCGTTTAATTTTGTCCTTTTGTATCTCTAGCACTTAACACAGTGCCTGGCACACCATAGGTAGTTAGATTGTTAATTGGTATCATACAATTAAGAACGGAGATAAGGACTGAACCTGTAATTTCAATGATATAAGGAATTAAATCTACTAATACATTTTAGCGTTCTTTCTATAATTTATGTTCCTAAATATTACCTAATTTATTGCTAATAAATAGGTTACGTGATTTACCCAGGGTCACATAGCCAGTATATTTCAGAAGTTAAATTTGAACCCAAGTTTTCCCAGCTTCAAGGTAGCTTTTTATCTACCAAATCATGCTGCATAACCATTATGTTAAAATTGTCATATTTATAATTTTATTGGCAGCTAGGTGGCAAAATGGGTAGAGTGCTAGACCTAGCTAGAGTCAGGAAGGCCTGAGTTCAAAGTTAGTTTCAGATGTTTACTAGCTGTGTGACCCTGGACAAGTCATTTAACTTCTGCCTTCCTCAGTTTCCTCATATGTAAAATAGGGATAATAATAGCTCCCTCCTCCCAGGGTGGTAATTGGATAACATTTCTAGAGTTTTGTAAGCCTTAATATAAATGCCAGCTATTAACCTCATCATCATTATTAGTATAATTTCCTTATCTATAAAATGAAGGGGTTGGACTACGAGATCTCTGCAGTCCCCTGTAGCTCTGTGTTGCTATATTAGAGACTTCTTGTCCTGTGTGCTTCCTCTTCTTTTCCTATATCTTTGTTCCTGAATTAAAGACTTCATGCCAGTTTAGTTCATTCTTTTCAAGAGACCTTCACTCTTTATAAGTTAAAACTGCCTTGTAGGTAGCTGTATTAGCCTCTAGCCAGGGGACACTTGGGAGCTGGAGGGGCAGGGTCAAGGACGTGACCAGGAAAAGACTGTCCAGCGCAACCCTTTCCTATCCCTCCCTCCTGTGCCTCCAGGATGAGCCCACCACAGGGATGGACCCGCAATCCAGGAGATTGCTATGGAACACCATTGTCGGCCTCATCAGGGGAGGGAGAGCAGTTGTCCTGACATCACACAGGTGAGAGCTTTGTGCCTGGGACCCAGGGAGATTCAGGGTTTGGAGCAAGGAGCATCCAGAGCCTCTTCCCCTCAATCTCTTCTTCTCCCTTCTCCCTCCCCATCAGCATGGAAGAATGTGAAGCCCTGTGTACTCGGCTGGCCATCATGGTGAAAGGAACCTTCCAGTGCCTAGGCACTATACAGCACCTCAAATACAAGTAAGGAAAAAGCCACTCTGTGGGTGGGCAGGGGGGCCCCTCTCTGAAGTTTGAGGGTCTTGTCTTCTCTATCCTCATCCCAAGATGGAGACAGGTGGAAGAGAGCAGAGACAGGACCCCGCTGATGTCAGACAGACAATGCTGTGTAGCCCCACGAGGAAGGGCCTTCCATCCAGTAATCAAAAGTGTGGTGAAGAGCCTAGTCTGTTTATCTAGGTGAGGGCAGGGCTTGCTATGGCGTATGGAAAGCTCCACTCTACAGGCAGTCAGGGATAGGGAATGGGCAAAAGTTTCACTTTGAACACGCGATCAGCCAATCAAATCACTTTGTATATGACTTGTATTTTTGTCTATATAAATATATTACATATGTTGTATAATAGATCTATATATAAATATATTAAATCTCCCCACTTGAAGGCAAACTCTTGAAAGTCATGGACTATTTTCTTTCTGTCTTTGCATCCCTAGCACCAAACACAGTGCCTGGCATACGGTAGGAATTTAATAAAGGCTTGTCAATTAATTGAATGACATAGTAGGACCTTAATATAAATACTTGCAGACTCGAATTGAATTTGTAATCCCGTGTTTGAGCTTGGAATATGTGGTGAAAAAAGATTATGATTTAGGAGTTAGCAGAAGAGTTTGGGAGGGGAGAAATGGCTTTCTTATTGTGTCCTACTTCCTGCTTTGGGAGAATGTCTCTGCCTAGAGGCTTCCTCTCTTCTTTTAAGTCCCACCAAAATCCCTTCTACAGAAAGCCTTTCCCAGCCCCTCTTAACACAGAACAGTAAGAAGTCAGGGGATCTGCATAAGGAGAATCGATGCTTGGCCTGTAGCTAAGGGTTGCTGGAGAGAACCAGAAAGTGCTAGTCATTTCTTACGACTTCGGTGTAACTCAACATCTATTAAGCACCTGCTGCATGCAGGGTGCCATATTATGTATTACAAGGTAGATACAGATATGAAGGACAGGTACCCCTGGCCTCAAGGAGCTCAGAGAAGCTGCTTGGGGGAATGGATTTAAGGTCAGAGAGTCAGGGCTCACATCCCAGATCTGCTACTTACTAGCTGTGTGACCCTGGGCAAATTGCTTAAACACTCTGTACCTCAGTTTCCTCATTGGTAAAACGAGAGGACTCAATGACCACTGAGGGCCCTTCTAGCTTAAAATCTACGATATGATGATGAATCGTCTGGTATACACACGTATCAGCAGTCTGGGATGTCAGCCTGTGCCAGTCAAATGGCCTCTGACCCTTTTCTCTGGACTCTCAACAAATCAGTTCACCAGTGATAGAAGGGGTAAGAGACAGCATAAGCTTATAGCTTTGGAGATCCTGTCCAGTGGTTCTCAACCTGTGGGTTGTGTTCAATTTAAATACATCCTGCATAGCAGATATTTACATTATGATTCATAACAGTAGCAAAATTCAGTTATGAAGTAGCAACGAAAATAATGTTATGGTTGGGTGTCACCACAACATGAGGAACTGTATTAACGGGTCGCGGCATTAGGAAGGTTGAGAACCACTGCTCTAGTCCTTCCCACTCATTTTGCAAATAAGGAAACTGAGGCCCAGAGAGGTTAAATGACCTTTCCATTGTCACACACATAGTAAATGGCAGAGCCAAGATTAAAACCCAGGTCATAGGTTCAAGGATCTCCAATTAGAAGAGACCTCAGAGGCTGTCTAATCCAACCCATTTATTTTATCAATGAGGAGACGGTCCCAGCAGGGTTAAGGTAGAGGGACTTGGCCAAGGTCATAGAGGTTGTAATTATTTTGTAATTGTTTGCAGCATCGATATACACTGAGGGTTGCCCAGTGACTAAATATCTCAGCTGGATTTGAATTCAGGTCTTTCTGTTGCTAGGTCCTGTGTTCTCCCCACCATACCATCTAGCTGCCAACTATTCAGCACTCCTCACCCCTACTCTGTTAGGCTTCCTGAGGATTTTTCCTGAGCTGAAAAATGAAAAGCCCTCTCCCTCATTCTTCTGGCTTCATCTCGTGCCCTTCTCTCCTACATCTCCATCCTAGGTTTGGCGATGGCTACATTGTCACGATGAAGATCAAGCCCCCCAAGGTGGGCTTGCTTCCAGACCTGAATCCAGCTGAGCAGTTCTTACAGGCAAACTTCCCGGACAGCGTACAGAGGGAGAGACATTATAACATGCTTCAGTACCGCATCTCATCCTCCTCACTGGCCAGGATCTTCCAGCTGCTTATCTCCAACAAGGACAGCCTGTATATTGAGGAATATTCGGTCACACAGACCACGCTGGACCAAGTAAGTCGGGGCCAGAAGCCCAAAGACAAGCCTTCATCAGACAGAAATGGAAAGTGGTACAGACATAGAATTTATGCAGAATCATATAGGACCTCAGAATTAGAGGGGGGCTCAGTGACCTTCCATTCTAGGTGTCAAACATTCAGCCATCCTGAGAACTCCCAAGGGCAATCCAAATCAAGTTAAAATGTAGTTGGGAAATAATTGACAGACAGTAGAGTTTGTTTCAATTAATATCCTCACAGTAACCCTCTAAGGGAGGTAAAAGCAAGGGTGCCTCCTCATTTACCCTACTCAGACTGCTTGTGCCCAGGTTCATACCTGTATTTTTATGTAAACTCCAGGGATCTGGAGACAACGGGGAAAAAGATGGGGATTTTGTTTTACTCCCAACTTGTTTACACTCGAATGAGATGAATGTCTCGAACTGGTCTTGTTTCTGTTAAGCTGTCTTACTCAGGATTCATAGTATCACAGACCTAGGGCTGAATGGACCACAAAGGCTAACTGCCTAATTTTAGAGATGAGGAAAAAGAGAACCGGGAAAGGTAAGTGAATCATCCAAGGTCACACAGAGTAGGATTTGAATCCAGGTCTGTGGTCAGTCTCCTTTCCACTAGACCAAACTGCATTGTAGAGCTGACCTCATCTACTTTTAGTCTTTTAGCTGCTAAAACCACCTCAGCTTCAGCTGAGAAATATAAGAAGCAGATATCAGTGGGATGTAGGTGTCTGGGGATTTTACAAGCCAATTACACAAGCCGCCTTCATGAGAACCAGTCCAGCCCCCAGTACCTATGTGACCTTGAGCAAGTCACTGAACCCATTTGCCTCAGGTTTTTTCATCTGCAAATTGGGGATAATAATAGCACTTATCTCCCAAGGGTTGTTCTGAGGTAGCTAAGTGTTGTAATGGGTAGACGACCGGCCTGGAGCAAGGAAGACCCGGGTTCAAATCCAGCCTTGGACATTTATTAACTGTGTGACCCTGGGTAGGTCACTTCATCTCTGTTTGCCTCAGCTTTCTGTAAAATGAGGGTGATAACAATAGCATCTCTCTCCTAGGACTGTGGTGAGGATCAAAGGAGCTGATCATGTTAAAGTCCTTGGCACGGTGCCTGGCATGTAGGAAGTACTAGATAAATATTAGCCATCGTTTTTATCTGGGATCACCGATTTAAAGCTGTCGGGGAACTCAGAGGTCATTGAGCCCAACACCCTCATTTAGAGATGAGAAAACTCAGGCCCAGAGAGTTAAGTGACTTGTGCAAGTTCATACTCCTACTAATGTCTGAGGCAGGATTTGAACACAGTTCTTTCTGAACCCAAATCCAGTACCCCATCAGTTATACTATTTATATATATGTGGCCTCCGCGGGGCTCAGTTTCATTTGTAAATGTGGGGGTGAGGGTGGAGACGTGCTTATTCTAAAGCTTCCAAGGTGGTACTATGACCTATGACCTGGATCTAATCCAGGCAGGTGCACCCCTACCATAGACAGAACTACACCTTTTAAACCAAAGACCCCACGGGCTGTGGGAGCCCAGTGGGTGGCCATTTCTCAAAATGCTTCCATGTACACTTATGTATTGCTTTCCTCCTCCTGTGTCCCACCCCTCACAGGTATTTGTGAATTTTGCTAAACAGCAGACAGAAGAGGATGACCTTCCCTTACACCCACGTGCGGCCGGAGCCATCCCAGATGCCAAGGTAGCCCCAGCTCCTCCCTCCCAGGATGGTGTGTAGAGCAAGGCCTCTGCTCAGACAGGCCAGCGCAGGCCCAATGCACAGGCCAGGTCAGCGTCTCCCAAGGGCTCTTCTATACTGAGACAGATCCAGGGGTGAGAGGGCCATCACCACCCAGACAAATTGCTTGAAACACTTCTGGGCGACAAGATATTTCATGTGTATGTCAAGACACAAATTCATACAATGCGTGTGAAATGAAAAAAACAGGGAGTAACTAATTTGTCCCTGGGTACGTATTTGCTTTAGCTGGAAATCACCCGTTAGATCGGGGGTTCTTCAATGTCTTCCTTTTTTTAAATCATGGACATCTTTTGCAGTTTGATGAAGCCTGCACACCCCTGCAGATGGTTCCTACATTCATAATTGAATGAATTTCAGTTAGAGGTTAGTGAAAATAAAGATGTCATTTTTTTCCCCCGTTCAAGTTCACAGACAGTCTGAAATCTATCCACAGACCCAGGTTAAGAATCCCCTACAAAGAAGAACAGAAATTGTGGGTGGCGCAGTGAATAGAGCACCAGCTCTGGAGTCAGAAGGACCTGAGTTCAAATCCAGCTTCAGACATGTAACACAAAACTAGCCATGTGACCTTGGGCAAGTTACTTAACCCCAACTGCTCTGCCTTCCTCCCACCAAAAAAAAATAAAGAAGGACAGAAACACATATATATGGGCCCTTTCCTTATCTAAGCTCTTTTCCATGTGAGATCTTGGGGCCACAGATTTAGAGTTAGAAGGGATGGTGACATCTAGACTGACACCTCATTTTTCTGAGGAGGAAATGGAGGCCTGGGAGGTTGCCCGAGGTCACCTACGTATATACTTCATATTTACCTGGTATCCAGTAAGCACTTAATAAATGCTTTTTCATTCACTAACATATTAACGTCAGAAACTTTAATCATAATAGTTTTTCCTCCTCTTGATAAATCCAGTCCAACCCAAAGAGCATTTATTAAGCACCAACTATATATAAAGCCCCATGCTGGATGCCAGGAGTACAAAGACAAAAAGAGAACTAGTGCCTGCCTTCAGGAAATAATGGTTATTTGGGGGAGCTGAGACACTACCCAAGGGCAGAGGAATGCCTCAACCCTGGAATGCTAAGCTTCAGGTCAAGTCTTGCCCTCCCTGGGTTTTTACACATCAATCACGCTGACTTAATTGATGATGATGGTGATATTAACTTACATTTATAGAGCTCTTTACCTTCACATAGCTCTTTAACCCTTTTAACAACAACCTTATGAGGTAAGTAGTACAAATATTTCCTCATTTTATGAAAATGACTCTTTGTACACAGCAAAAAATCTAGACTTTGGGGGAAACCAAATGTGACTTTGTGTATGCAAAAACTGAAGAAGCAAAAACCTTGTTTTCCATTTTACACTGTGCAAAGACTCATGAGATTTGATTGGCTTTCAGCCCAATGACTGTTATCTGGTGTTTTCATAGTGAGTTCAAAATTCAAAACATAGCTTTGACTTTATTATGTAGATCATCTTTACAAAGAGTTGCAAAAATCTTTCTGTACAGCACTTGTAGGGAAATAAATCTGTTGCAGAATAAATAGCAATCACATTTTCTAGTTTGTGTTACGAGATCCTAAAATATTTTTTTCCCTTTAAAATGTCCCACAAACTAGGATGGAATCATTTCTTGCACAGATTTATAGAAAACCTTCAAAACTTTCCCCTGAACAGATGGCAGAAGGTCAGCTCCTCAGGAGGTCTTGAAGCTGGCTGACTTCCCTCCTAGCTGTGGGTTATGAGCACTAGAGCTGAGCATAGCTGTCCATCCAGGAGTGAGAGATCGGTGCATCGGTTCACCAAGTACATTTGAAGACCTTGCTGAGAGCACGACCCTGGAAAATGTCCAGAAGGATGAAGATCCTTTGGTTTCATCACAGCTTGTTTTATGAAAACAGGTCGAAGGTCATATAGATGATCGAGTCAACCAGCAACGTTTTAAATGCATTAATTATTGCATGTTTATGACCTGAACCCTTCAGAATCATAAATTGCTCCAATCAGTGCCTGAGACCCTTTAAGTCAAAGTATCTACTTTGCCCATGAACAGACTCCTTTTAAATTGCTTTCTGAGATGGCTACAGCATTGCTTAATCCATGTGACTCTCCTCCTTGTCCTGGACTATGCCATTATGTTCTCACCCCCAAATACAGTACATGAAAAGCTTTCTTCTTAAGGTGACATGTGACTCAATTACATGATGGATGGGATAAACATGTTCCATCTAGATGGGTCCAGGCTCTGCACTATCCTTCCAACTCAGATAGCTAAGCACCAATTTACCAATTAAATCTCCCTACATCTCTGTTTTTATTTGCCCCTTCCATCCCCACCCATGGTACCTGTCCTATTGGCAGAGGCCATAATATTTCTTCATCAGCTGAAAAAATAACATTGTCTGCCACCTCTGCATGAGTGAGGCTTTGAGGACGTGGCACTGAATGTCACCTCCCAGACCTGAGCACCAGAGGACTAGGGGGCCCTGTCCCATTTATGAGCTGAACTCTTCCTTGTGGCTAAGCTTCTGTACTGCTCTTCCGACACAGGAAATGATCAAACATCATCCCCTGAAGATGTCCTAAATTATGGGAGAATCCCTAGACAGGAAGACTATGATAGATTGCCTGGGCTTAAAAACAAACAAAAAAGAAAACAATCACCCTACCCCTACTCCAAAAATACAACCAAAAAAACCTTACAAGTTGAAAATATCATAGGGATGTGTTACCTTTTAATATGCATGTATATATGCATAAAGGAAGGTGTGCATATTTATGAATGCACACATACATAGAATTATGGGATTTGGAAGCTGGAAGGGACCTTAGAACAAACATATTCCAGGCCTCCTTACTTGCCAGGTGGGGAAACAAGCATATTCTATTACTTTGGAGCACTGACAGATCCCACCTGGTGCCTTGGTATAGCTGTCTTTGAGAGAATTATTGCCAATTGAGTAACTTTAAAAATTGAAAAGTCACCACTTTTTTTTTGGAGAAAACCCAGAAGACCAGGGCTCCAATGTTGTCCTTTCTGCCCACAGGTCTGCTGAAGTGCCCACGTATCACTGCTGGCTTCCTACAGCAAGAAAGGAATGATTGGCATCCTGAGACTGGGGTAATCCTTAAACTCTCTTACATAAGTGCAGTGTTTGTCCTTTGCCCAGATTGTCATCTGAATGAAGCCAACCAGCGTGAATAATCCCACTGTAGCAACAACAAAAAAAAAGGAAAAGAAAGAAAGGAAGGAAGAAAAAGAAAGAGAAAAAAGGAAAAGAAAAAGAAAACAAAATCCATGTAATCTGATGTTAAGCTCCTTGGAGGAGTGCAGAGGGTCACAATAGGACCCCCTGTTGGAGAAGAAGCCAAGCAGACTCACCTGGGACACACTGAGTCATGATGGTGAAACTGATCCAGGCCCCCACCTGCAGCCAAACAGACACAGGAATGCTTTTCATCTAGACCAGAGGTCCAGACTTACACTACAGACAAACATTCCAGCTAACGTTAGGATAGGACACATTTGCTTTTCAAGTTGATCTGTGTTGTTCTGTTTATTTACCAAGAGAGAATAAAAGCAAATGTATCCACCACAAATAAAATGTCAGCATTTATTGACTTCCTTGGTGAGGAATGAGTCTGACTGTAGTTTCAAATGTTACAACTTGGTGGCACCACTCAGCCCTGCTATTAGCAGCACATCTCTGCTAGTCCTGGCAAGATCATGCATGAGGTGGGTGGTGAGGGACAGGAGAGAGTGTATGAACCAACCTGCATCCCCGCCTTTACTGAGTCTGCTCCCTAGTAGTAAATTCTCAAAGGATAATAAATCTGCTCAGAGGCCCCATCTGCATCCAGCAAGGCTGCCCCTTCCTTCCCTAATCTCTCCCTGCCCATTGGCTTACATACCTCATAGGTGTAGTTAGGGCAGGAGACAAAGAAAAATAGCCATGTAAATGGATTCTTGGTTGGATAGGGAATACGACGGGTCTTTGGTCCTGGGAACGTAAAAGAATGGTCATGTCAATCCTTCAGAACAGGCCTTCGTTATTAACATTTGCTTCATCACAATACGAAACAATGGATCACACCTCTATAAGTAGTGTTTGCTGATCTCTGAGGTGTAAATACTCATACTGAAAGTTTACCAGTGGACTCTGATGAGCTGTCTCCAGCACAGTCTTGAAGAGGAAAACCCTCGGAGAGCTTTTTCATCTAAGTCATCTCCAAAAGCGGCCACAAGGACTCCTGTGAAGCTTCTCAGTCACGTGGATCTCAGAGCCCCAGGGAAGGGGTGCCCCACAGGCAGGTGCCAAGGGAGGGTTAGCTTTGGGACAGTGAATGGGACAGCCTCTGGTGCTTCACCCCATATAGTGCAAATGTTTAATAAACGCTTGTTGACTTGACTCAATCATTGCATCAGAGTCAGGTCTGGAAGGGACCTTTTTCCAAGGTTATCAAATTCATTCAAAGGCAGTGAGAATAAGTGAGAATAAGTGATTTGCCCAGGTGGCACACAGCTAGTATGTGCCTGAGGTGGGAATCGAAGCCAGGTCTTCCTGATTCTCAGTCCGTCATTTTATGCTCTCTATCACATTCCTTCCCAAAGGGCCGATGAATTCCTTGTCTGACAGAAAAACACATTCAGACACTGATGGGCTGGGGAACCAAATAGTATCAGTGACAAACTCTTACTTACTGTCCTTCAATCCAGGTCCCAAATCCAGGGTATCTCAGTCGGTCAGTCAGCTAGTATAAAGCACCTACTGTGTGCTAAGAATAGCTAATAGTGAGTCAGTAGCTAATGTGAGCAGAATGGCTAATGGTGATGTAAGAGCCGGTACTGGCCTAGGTGTGCTTGCTGGGCTCTGTCTAAAGCATGCCCTTGGTTAGCCATCACCCAGATGTCTCCAGGCCCTGTGTACAGTCTAGGTCAGAGTCACTGGGACAACTTCAGGGCTTGGGGTTCTCAACATACTTGCCCCTGGGTGAAGAGCTAGAAGACACAATGAGTAATGGCCATGGAGCAGAGAAATGACCCCTCCCCCAGCCCTCACTCTCTTAGCCATCGGCCTGAGTAGCACAGACATCCATGAGTTAGAGGTGAGATTTTATAATTACCACGGGCTTTGTCATCAAATCTCAGGAAGAAAAAAAGTCTGTTTAGCTCTATGGTTGTTGGTCTCTTTTAATTATACAAATGTTAAACTATGACAGTAAAAATAGAGAAAATAAAGCAGCTCTCACCATTTCCTCTCAGGTTATTGAGTTCCACATGGATTGAAAAGTTTCCAGCTTCACATAACTACATTAAAAGACATAAAAAGGTAGTGACATATATTTGATTTGCGCTATAATTTTTTAACCTTATTATGTATATTTTTCTCCTCATTGAACCTATGATTTCATTGTCCCAGGAGACTTTTGCACCAAAGTGGTTCAGCATACAAACTGATGTGCAGTTTGATCTTTGAGAGTTGTCTGGGGCCCTGAGAAGTGACTTGTCCAGGGCCTCACAGCTAGAATGTGTCTGAGGCAATGTGAGGCTGGCTCTCTCACCTTTTGACACCAAGCTGCCTTTCCTGCCCCAATAACTTCGACACATTTTTAGAACTGCTCCAGAGAATAAAGGAAAAGCTCTTTGGTCTACTTCTAAAGATAATCCAGGAAACACCTAAGATCTACTTTCTCCTCCATCCCCTTCAACAGCAGGAACCTTCATCTGGTTTCCCAGGTGAGGAGAAAGGGTAAAAGAATTATTCAAAAGCCCTCTCTCCTGGAGTCCTGGCTAGCTTAAATGAGTGGTTTCAAAAGCTGGGTTCATGGAGCTTCAAGACACCAACAATCTTCAATTCTGATAATGGAGATCAAAGAACATGAGAGAAGGACATCATCATCTTAACAATAGCCAACATCTAGCACTTGCTTTGTGCCAGGCTCTATGTTAAGAACTTTACAATTAGTATCTGATAATAATTGATAACAGTATCCTAGGAAGTAGGTATTATTAACATCCCCAATTTGCAGATGAGGAAACTGAAGGAAACAGAGGTTAAGTGACTTGCCCAGGGTCCCACAGCTAGTAAATATGGGAGGATAGATTTGAACTCAGTTCTATCCTGACTCCCGGTCAGGTATTCTATTCACTGTATTACCTACCTGCCCCAAGAATATGGGGATGAATCTTGGAGGGGTTCTTAACCTAAGTCTGGTGAACCCATTAAAAAAATATTTTGACAACTGAATTTCAGTATAACTGGTTTTCTTTATACTTCTATATATTTTATTGTATGCATTAAAAACATTATCCTGACCTGAGAGGGGTTCCATAGGCCCCTCAAAGGGATATGTATTCCCCAAAAGGTTAAGAATTCCTGGTCTTCACATGCTATCTTTTATGACTAAGGGGCTAATAGCACTTGGTGCCCTACCCCCACAAACCAGTCCAGGAAAGATTCTCAAAGGGAAACTGGATAGCCAAGTCTATTGAACTCCTAACACAATAAAATAAATGTATGTGAGGAAGAGTATGATATAGCAGGAGTATAGAATTTGGATTCAGAGAATGGACTTTGAATGCCAGCCCATTCCCTATTTCCTGGGTGATCTCACACAAATTACTTCACTGGGCCACAGTTTCTACCTCTGTGAAATAAAGGGTTAAGATTAGATACTGTCTATGGTCCCTTCTGGCTCTAAACCTATGATCCCATCATCAGTCTGCAAGACAAGTGACCAAAGGCAAGATTTTACTTTCTAATTTTTGCTTTGTCTGTGGATGTCAGACAGAGAAATGGAGGAAAGAACCAATCAGCGAGGACCAAAAACTCATGGACTTTTCATTCAGCTAGTTGGAGAACTCTTTGGATTACCTTGACTTCTCGCCACTGAAAGCAGCCATTTATGAGACATGGAATTAACATCTTTTCTGGTATAGAAAAGTCAAGAATTAGGAGTACTCTCATCCAGCTCCTGACAGTTGGCCAACTGGTGACTACATCTTCTTTTAAACTATCTGTTTTATTATCTATTATGGCACAATAATGTTCCATGACATTCGTGACACTCCATGACATTCACATTTTGCTTAGCCATTCCCCAATAGAACATTTCCTCAGTTTTAAATGTTTGACTACCACAAAAGCACTTCGATGAATATCTTTGTACATGCAGCTCCTTTTTCTCGTTCTTTGATTTCTTTCTGGTATAACCCTAGCAGTGGTTAAAAGACATATATACATAGTCTGGTAACTTTCTGGGCATAATATAAATTACTTTCCAGAATGTCTTGACCAATTCACAGCTCTAACAACAGAACACTAATGTATCTTTGACAGCAGCCCTTCCAACATTCAATGTTTTCCTCTTTTACTATCAAGTTATCTTTGCCAATCTGATGGATGTCAGATGGAACTGAAAAATTACTTTAATTTGCATTTCTTTCATTATTAGGGATCTAGAGTATTGATTTCATGTTTTTAAAAATTTAATTTTACTTTATTTTCAGGTCTGAATTCTCTCTGTTCTCCCCTCTCTTTCCCATCCCCTTCCCCTTGAGAAAATAAGAAAAATAAAACCCCACTCTTCATCTGTGCCTTTTGCCCTAAGTCCCACCTTCACAAGAGGTAGCCCATGCTAGGTCAAATCTATTTGATATCAATTCTCATCAATTATTTTTATTTTTATTTTTTTGGAGGGGGAAGGCAAGGCAATAGGGGTTAAGTGACTTGCCCAAGGTCACACAGCTATGTAAGTGTCAAGTGTTTGAGGTCAAATCTGAATTCAGGTTCTCCTGACTCCAGGGCCAGTGCTCTATTCACTCTGCCATCTAGCTGCCCCAATTCCCATTAATTATTAAGATGATCAAGGTGATCACATTAATGATTTCTCACCTACAGGCTTTTAGAATCACAGGATTTAAAGATCATCAGGGCCTCTTCATTTTTCATTATTGTCCTTGACAAACTCTAAATTCCAGCCTCAGTTGGTCTATTTGTTGGCCCCTGAACAGTCTCTCTCTCACCTCCTTCCCCCAGAGGACACACAGGAAGTAGCAAGAGCTACAGATTGGAATCTATGTCACATGATCATAGAAGGGACCCCAAAAGCCAGCTGGTCCAACAGCCTCATTTTACAGGTGAGGAAGCCAAGGCCAGGGACATTAAGGGAGGCAGAGCCTCAGTATCTGAATCTTGGTCCTTTGACTCTAAATGCAGATAGTCGGACACCACACAGTCTAACCTTAATTTCTAATTAAAGTCCAATTTGAGGACTGTCTTTTACCTTTCTCTGAGATCCCTAACATTTAGCACAATGCTGAGCACATAGAAGGTAATTAATAAATGTTTAATAACTGGCCGACTGACCTTTTCAGAAATTTGTTGTTGTTCAGTCATTTCAGTGAACCCATCTGGAGTTTTCTTGGCAAAGATCCCGGCCATTTCCTTCACCAGCTCATTTATAGGTGAGCAAACAGAGGCAAGCGGGGCTAAGTGACTTGCCCAGGGTCATAGGCTAGTCAGTGTCTAAAGCTGGATTTGAACTCAGGAAGATGAGTCTTCCTGACTCCAGGTCTGGCGCTGTATCCACTGTACCACCCAGCCGTCATTATTTGTCCCAAGACAGCCCGACCAAACAGGAAGAGAAGCAATGTGCTGTAGTGGATAGAGTAATGGACTTGGAATTGTGAAGACCCCTCAAACACTAGCTCTGGGATCATACACAAGGTTGTTCACCTCTTGGAGCCTCATTTCCTCATCTATAAAATGGGGAGGGTAACAGTTGTACTAAGTAACTTATGGGGTAATTGTGATAAAAGTCACTCACTACATAAATGTGAGGTATTTGAAAGTTTATGAGTCGGGAAAATCCAACATAAAAGACCTACCAGGAAGGTGATCAGAGAAAAATTGATCTGCTTTTGTCCGTAGGCTACACAGCAATAGAACAGACAAAACAAAACAACGAGAAAAAGGAAACACAGGAAGGTTAATCGCAAGGCCGCAGGAGGGAAATGCAGAAATGATACGAACTGAGGGCCGCTTTGTTACTTACAAGGAGGCGTGTAAAGAGGATGGTTGACGTAATAAGCAAGCCAAGCGGCAAATCCCCAGTAAAAGAAGCAATTCTGCAAAATAAGTCAGTGTTCTTATTTCAGTTTTAGTTTTCAAGTGTCAAAGCCCAGCCGCCTTCCTCCAAGCAAAGAGGCTGGTCGCGCACAGTCAGCAAACTTCTCCCTGGGAACCCCAGCTCAGGCGGCTGCTTCACACTATGAGGCAGGGAGCACCCTAAAAACCACGGGTTCGGGTCCCTTACACTGGCTACTATCCACTCAGACAATGTCGATGTGGCCATTCTTGGAGATTCACCTTAGGGCTGACTGGTTGGAAGCAGGCCTCCAGGACACAAAGGCTCCCTGTTCTGTCTCTGAATCGGAGAGAGCCTTAACCAAACCAGTTAAAGGTGCTGGAGGCTGGTCCTGTGGTTAGGGAGTCTCACTCACTGACAGTCATCTAGTCCAGACTCCCCATTTTACAAAGGAATAGACTGAGACCCCAAGGGGTAAAAGAGAGTGGGTGGACCATTGAGGTCAGGACGCCTGAGTCTGAATCCTGCCTCTGACACTGAGGATGGGAGTGATCGTGAGCAAACCACTAAACCTCTGGGACACCCATCTTTAAATCGGTAATAATGGTATCTGTGCTACCTATCTCACAGAAATATCAAAAGGAAAGTATATTTTGTTTTTTATGTAAATGTAATTGCAAAGTGATTTATTATAAATTACAAAGTTGGAACCTGAAATCAAGACTTCAGGGACCAGAGTCAGCCTCCTGTCCCCTAAGACCACACTGTCTCTTCTCTCCAACCATGGCATATAATTATCTGTAGTGCTGTAAATTAATTTCAGAGATCTGGTATGACCTACTGGAGAATAGGGGCCATATGTCTTTGTTGTGGCTATTAATTACACATTACTATTAACATGAAACATCTATAAGGTGCAAAAAGAAAAAAGAGCACCTAGTCATCTTCTGGGGCGAGGAAGAACCAAGTTCAAATCCAGCCTCAAACACTCATTAGTCACGTTACTCTGGGTAAGTCATTTGACCTCTGTCTGCCTCCGTTTCCTCATCTTTATTTTTTTCTTTTTGGAGGGAGGAGGGCAGGGTAATTGGGGCCAAGTGACTTGCCCAAGGTCACATGGCTAGTTTTGTGTTTGGTGTCTGAGACTGGATTTGAACTCAGATCTTCCTGACTCCAGGGTTGGTGCTCTATCCATTGCACCAGCTAGTTTCCAGATAGATAGATAGATAGATAGATAGACAGACAGACAGACAGACAGACAGATAGATAGATAGACAGATAGACAGATAGACAGATATATGCGTGTGATCCATATATATACATATACATGTATATGCTGTGGTCAGTCCTTTGCTTTCAAAGAGGACCAGTGACGTCACAGGGTGATGTCTTTACTTCCGAGTGAATTGGATTTAAGTGGGGCAGAATTGCACAAAGTCATCAGCCTCACTTTCCCTCCCAGAGTCCTCAGATATATACACATATACAATAGAATGTCTGTTCCATAGCTATCTATATTATCTATTATATATCTATAATATGTAATAATATTACCTACCTCCCAGGCTTGTTGTGAACATAAAATGGAAAAATATCTGCAAAGAACTTTGCAAACTTTAAAGCATTCTATAAAAATTTGCCAGCTATTATTATAATATTATCATTGGCCGCAGTGCTTAGCAATGTACATACTGGGGGGGGGGGGGAAGGACTTGCAGCCTTCTAAGTCCTCGGATTGGCCTTTTGACTGAGTCCAAGTTTGGCAGGACAAATCCTTTCATTAAGGAGATTTGTTCTATGAAGTTTGGATTCAGTCAAAGGGCCTCACTTGAGGACCTAGAGGGCCACATGCGGCCTCGAGGCCACAGGTTCCCCAACCCTGTAGGATAATCAGTATTTATTGAATGAATAAATAAGTGAAAAACACAGCTTTCTTTCAGAGTCTATTCCAGGGTTTCATTCCATCTTATTAATCATCTCTAGAACTTGGCCAGCCCACTCACTAAATATTTCATCGACCTGATCTGGGATAGGAATGGGAAGGCTGGGATATATTAGTAGACGTCTCCTTTAACCAAAGCTGTTAATTCCAAAACCACAATCATGTCTCATTGGGTTTGTTTGCTCAGGCAGGTGAGTGAGTGGTTATGGGATAAATAGAACTTGGAGTCAGAGAGAAGATTTAATGAAGCCAGAGTGCCTGCCCAATAAAGCTTCAGCTTTGTAGTCAATCTTAACTCTTCCTTCTCTCTCCCTCTCCCCCCAGATCACATCCAATCAGTTGTCAAGCCTTATCGATTGACTCTGCTACCACCTCATCTCTCTACTCCTCTCCATTCAACTGCCTAAGACTTTTATTAAAGTCCTCATCACCTCTTATCTGGAGGTGGAATAACCCTCATGGTTCTCCTCCGTTCTAATCCATTCTCCACACAACTGCCAAAATAATCTTCCCTAAGCACAAATCTGTTTAGGTCACTCCCCTGCTCAAGAAACTTTAGTAACTCCCTATTATCTTGAGGATTAAAAAATGAACTGTCCTCAGGAAGTTTATTACATTTGCTATCTCAGCTGGATAATTTAAAACATCTCAGAGTTCGACTCAGCCCTGCCTTTCCTGATGTAATTCATGATTTCCTTTCATGTGCTCTATGTTCAGCCAAACTGGTCTAGTTACTGTAGTTCCTGAACTTGATGTTCTATGACCACCTCCATGAAGACACGTGAAGGCATATATAAAATGCATTTCCTCCTCCCCTTCTCTCAGAATCCTTAGTTCCTTCGTTCAGATTCTGGCTCCCATGGGAAACCTTCCAAATCCCCCTAATTACCATTGCTTTCTCCCTCTTCAAATTATCCTGAATTCACTTATCTATCTACTTGAAGAATGTAAGCTTCCTGAGAGCAAGGACTCTCTTTTTTTTTTATTCCTAGTGCCTAGCACAATACCTTACATATGGTGGGGGTTGAGTTGATGCTTGTTGGTTTGAACTGAATTTTGGGATCCTATGGTTTGTCATTTCAGTCATGTCCAACTCTTCATGACCTCCATTTGGGGTCTTTCTTGGCAAAGATCCTGGAGTGGCTCACTACTTCCTTCTCCAGCTCATTTTAACAGGGTTAAGTGACTTGCTCAGGATCACACAGCTAGAAAATGTCTGAGGCCAGATTTGAACTCAGGAACATGAGTCTTTCTGATTTCAGGTCCAGTACTTTATCCACCTTGCCACCAAGTTGCCCACATAGTCTGAAGTCACCCCCTTTTTCTACTTCATCTTAGACCCAAGAGATAAATGTGTGATAGAAGTATCCCATATTCCTCCCTTTCATGTACCCCAAACTACAGCCAATATTCAAACTATTCCCCATTCCCTGCACAAGTCATAATTTCTGTCTGTAGACCTGGAATGCCTTCCCCACCATCTCTACCTGTTGAAATCCTACCCATCTACTGGGCTTAGCCAGATCATCATACATCTTACAGTGAGAAAACTAAGGTTGGGTGAGTTGCCTTCCTACCCAGGTAAGTAAGAAGGCACATTTATTCAATTATAGGCTAGATTAAATGGTTTCTAGGATCACTTTCAATTCTGAATCTGTGATGCTACTAAAACCAATGTTAATGATTTTCTTAGACTGTAGAGATTTAAAATTGATAAGTATTTTTTAAAAATCAGCCCAACCATTCTTGAGTTTTGAACTGGCTCATGGTCAGTGAATACCCTACACAGAAGCCTTTTGTCCTCTCTCTCTTTTTAACTGTTTAAACTGAGGCAGCTCAAGCAGATGGCAGACTGAGGACACCATTAAACTAGCCCAGAGACCAACAGGTCTATGGGCCTATTGTGTAACTTGTACCTTTTGTATTTTGAGGAGGAAAGGTCTACAAGGCCTCCTACCAGAGATAGTGTCCACCATATTTTGTGCAAGTCTTCCAACCTTGATTCTGCAACAGCTTTTATTTGATTTAGTACTTGTAAATGTTTTCATTAAAAGATCAACTTTGAACATCTACTTATATAGCAATTTATGTTTAAAATAATTCATTTTTATTTTATAAAGTATTGTAGCAATTTTTCAGATCTTCTCCTAAGTCCTCAGTAGGATTTCTTATTTATCCACTTATTTTCATTCACTTTTCCTTTTATACAGTCATGATTTAATCAACAAGCATTTATCAGGCACCTACTGTATGTGTTAAGAGCTGGAGATACAAAGAAAGAGAACAAATTGTCCTTTCTCTCCTGGTGCTCATGGTCCGATGGAGGACGCAATATGCAACCAATTGTGTACAAACAAATCTATAGACAAGATCAATGGGAGGCAGTAAAAAGAAGGAAGGCACTATCATAAAGGGGGGACCAGGGAAGGATTTTTTAGAAGGTGGGATTTTAGCTGGGAATTAAGGAAGCCAGGAGGCAGAGATGAAGAGGAGGAGGAGGAGAGTTCTAGACACGGGGGGATAGCCAGTGAAAATTCCCAGAGTCGGGAGATGGAGCATCTTGTTCAAGAAACAGCAGCACGGAGGCCTACAGCACTGGATCGGAGAATGAAATGGAGGAGGTGGGGAAGGGTGGGAAGGCTTAAAAAGGCCAGGGAGGTGGAGAGAAGGGAGAAAGTTATGAAGAACTTTGAATACTAAACAAAAGATTTTAAATGTGATCCTGGAAGTGATAGTGAGCCATAGGAGTTAATTAAATGAGGCGGTGACCTGGGCAGACCTGTGTTTTCAGGTTATTTCAAGAACTGAGTGGAGAATGGACTGAGTGGGGTAGAACCTGAGGCAGAGACACCAACTAGGAGGTGTGAGGTGATTGAGGAGCCCCACCAGGGCCGTGACTGTGTCAAAGGAGAGAAAGGGGCATGTTTGAAAGATGTTACAAAGGTAAAAATGGACAGGGCTTGGCAACAGGTTGGATATGAAGGGCTGAGAGAGTGAAAAGTCCAAAATGGCCCCTAGGTGGGGAGCCTGGGTGACTGGGAATATGGTGGTGACCTCTACAGCAAAGGTGTCACACTTAGGCCCACTGGCCACCAACAAAACTCCCAGAGCCCAAACCAGATTAAAATGTTATTGAGAAATGTTTAACAAAATAAATAAAAATAAAGTACAATCCAAGTAATGTTCATTTGGGGCTATCCGTTACTATACAGAGCACAGAGTTCTGTTTCTATTTGAATATGACTTCACTGGTCTATAATAATAGGGAAGTTAGGAAAGGGGGAGGGTTTGGAGATCATGAGTTTAGTTTTGTACATAATTTTAAAATGTCTAAAGGACATCAGGTTGAGATGTCCAATTAGTGTGTGCTCCATTCTTCTCATTCTATTTCTTTTGTAGAGATCTTTCCAGAGTTCTCTTTCTTTATTTCTTATATCTCTTCTATTTTTTATCCATATCCTTGCTGACATTAATTGGATTATGGTATTTGAGTACATTAATGTGCCACAATTTATTTAGCCATTCCCATGTTGCTGGACCCTTAGAGTGGTCCCCTTCACACCTTCTTTTTTTGCAACTACACATACGTTTCAATGAAAATCTTTTTGTAGACTCTGGAATTATTTGGGTCAAGGGGCAGGACTTTTTTTTTTCAATCATTCTTTTTATGAACTTCCAGATGACTAAACAAAAAAAGATGTGTAATGAATTTTAGAAAGAGAATTGCAAAGTAAGTCACTCCTTGCCCAGCAGGAATTTAGAAGGCATTCCTAAAATCAACAGCCTCCAGTGATGAGAGACAGACAGAAAATGAGGGTGAAATTGGTGAGAGGAAGTACTTTAGATCCTTGGGACAAATCAAGTGTCATCATGGACCTAATGCATGTGCTCCCTCCAGCCCTTCCATTAGTCTTGCTTTCATAGTGATTTTCCTAACTTCTGAGTCCACAAATTAAGATAAATGGTTAAGTAAATGTCGATAAATTAACATTCTATGATAAATTAACGTTCTATTGAACACTACATATTAAGTGCCTACTTGGCCTGTGAGATACACAAAGGTGAAGGACAGCAACAAGCCTTTAGTAAAGCACCTACTCTTTGCCAGATATTTGTCCTCATCTAAAGTTCCCTGTGGGAATTCTCAGGATCTAGGTCAATTATAATCTATGTACAAGTAGATGTACTTGTACATTTTAAACACAAGAAGCGTTTAAAAAGCCTTCTATAGAGTTCTGATGCAAGCACTCCAAGTAACAATGCATATATTAAGTACAAGATAGCCTCTATTTCATCCCACACAAAATGCAAAAAATACATAATGAACCCAGTAGCCCATTATCAGCTGATAAAATTCTCCCTCTCCAGTAAGACTTCTCCCTTCCTCCTACCTTTTTCTGCCCTTTTCTTCCCTCCTTTCTCTTCCCCCTTCCCTCTCCCCTCCCTTCTCCTCTCTCCCTCTTTCCCCCTCCCTTTCTCTTCCCTCTTCTTTCCTCCCTTCTCCTCTCCCCACTCCTCTCCCCTCCCTTCCTTTCTCTTCTCCTCTCCTACCTTCACCTCCTCTCCTTTCTCCCCACTTCCTTCCCTTCCCTTTCTCTCTTCTCTTCTCCAGGGTCCTATACACTCCCCCGGTCTTTAATATTGCACCACCCTTTCATCTGAACTCCCTTCTAAATTGGAGGCCCTAGAATGGCAATCTACTGACATTCTGGTGAGACCCACTTCCAACCAATGCACCTATTCAGGTCTCCACCTTCTGGCACTGCCTTAAGTGTTCTCACTCGTTCCAGAAGGAGAATTCATGTGGGATTGCTGAGTACACTAATCCACAAGCCATTGGACTTGAATGCCCTCCAAATGACTCAGGCATTGCCCTGGCAGAGGGCAAAGTCCTGGGCTTTTACTCCCCCATAGCATGGCTTAAGCCCTAGCTATTCCTCCGGTCCAAACTTCTCCCCAAAAGGCGAATGTAATCACAGAATTGTCTGGCTCCTTGCCTCAAGAACCTGTCTGAACAGGCTCCTCCAATACTCCCTGTCTGGAGGGTCCCCAACATTGCCCAGATAATTATAATTACCTAATTATATAGATATACTAAGATGTTTTAATTTCTAATATGGTAAATATTAGCCTTCATAAACAAAAGCTTTTGGGGGTCCACAATAATTTTTAGGAGTGTAAAGGGCTTCTGAGACCAAAGATACTCTTGTGGGTCAGTCACCCACCCCCTTTGGGATGTGCCTATAAAAGGGGTCAGTTACAGAGTCAGGCCATCTCCCCTCCCTTTTCCCCCATTTTTTTTTACCATCTTTTTGAAGGGAACTTGAGATCAGCGAACCAGCAGGCCTGTAGGAGTGGAGAAAGCACATGAGTTTCTTCCCTCTCTGGGTTCCACCAGTGCCTGCTCCGGGGCAAACATACTTGGGAGCTGTTTCCCAAGCCCCAAGTCATGGAATCTAGCCCTCTCAAAGAAGGGGAGTCCCTGGGTAGTACAGACTTGAGGTTTGCCTGTCTCTGGTCCTGAGGCAGCCTTCCCATGTGCATAATTGTTCTAAGTTCACCAACTTTGCAGTCATAGGCTCACAAAATCATAGATTTTGAATTGCAAAGGACGTTAGAGGTAGAACAGAGAGCACTGGCCTTGAGAGTGAGAAAGACTTTCATTCAAAACCTTCCTCAGACAATAGCCAGCTGTGTGATCCTAGGTAAATCACAAGTCCTCTCTCCTTCAGTGTCTTCATCTGTAAAATGGGTGTAATAACAACACCTGCCTTATCAGGACATTATCAGGATTGAGAAGATTCAAACTGAACTCTACCATTTCCTTACTGATCCTATTCACAAGTAACTGATTTCGTCTTATAACTGCTCAGGTCATGGGCTTTATCTCTGAACTAAGATTCAGCTGGCCTGTGATGAACTGAAAGAAGTAGATATTGATTTGGTATTGTACATTCAATTCTGTTATCCTATTATAAAAATTGTCCTACTGTAATAGGACCAATACTTTTCTTTGTCTCTTAGCAAAGCAGCTGAGTTCAATCACTCAATCTCCCTCTCTGTGGCTGCATGTAAAGGCTACAGCTCTCTCATAAATCCTCCTAATTAAAGAGAAACTCTGAGCATGGCAATAATTATCTCAGTAGCACCTGAAAGTCAGGTCTGCCAAGTGAGGTTTGTCACGTCGGATAACTTCAGTCTCTGAGAAGCTGAATGGTAAACGTTCCATCCTGAGAATCTAACCAACTCAATTTTGTTCTGTCCCAAGCCACCATCCTCGTAAATTTCAGGTAGCCTTATCTGGGCCAGGTGCCTCTAAATCTGGTCCCCCTGTCCAGTGACTATGACCTCAAGATGCAGTTGGACCCCATAAATTCACAAAGGCATTCCTTAGATACGCAGAGGGTGGGCCTGATTCCTGATGTCCTATGCCCACCTTCCTTAATTAACCAATCATAATTTCCTAATTCCATGATGTTACCCATCTCAAAAGCAATGATGTGATTTTTGTTCTGTTCTTTGTCCTATGCTTATAAAAATGTATTGATACAGAGGACTTAGATGGGGGAGGAGGGTTGGTAGTTCTGGCAACCTATGTTTATCAGGAATGGGTTCAAGAGGGAACAATACATATATATTTAAAAGAATATAAAAGTCTTCTAAATTCAGAAGAAACAAAATGGTAGGGGCATAGGGAGGGGGAAGAGGACAAGGAAGGGATCTTTAGACTCAAGGAGGGTGAGGGAATAGGTAAACAGGGGTGTAGAAGGGTGTTTAGATTTAAGGAAATGGGAGGATAGGGGAGGGATCCTTGGAGGGGAGTAGGCAAGTCATAGGAGGGCAAGTGAGTGGGTAAAAATAAAGTTGAGGAGGCAGGATGGGTAGGAAACAAGAGATGTGCACATACATACAAAGAAAGATCAGGAGTAGAATAGATCTGGGAAAGTATATATCTATATATGTATGTATATGTATGTATATATGTCTATAGCTATGGAGAAAAACATCTAAACTTTATTGTAGCCTTCTGGGGGATATATATGTTTTTTTCTAGCTATAGAGAAACATATCTAAACTTTATTGTGGTCTCCTGAGGGGGGTTGGTGGAGGGAGAAAAAGAATAAAGTGAAAAAGTGCACAGCAGAGGACAAAAGAAAACTCATAAGGAAGCAAAGAAAAGATAGGCAATTCTCAACACAAGTATTATTTATCATACAGGCTTTCTTGAAATGAAAATTTGTTGTCACATATTTTGAATTTTCTCTTATGTTCTGCTATGCACACTACATGCTTCTTTTTCCTTCTAACTTTGTGTTCAAGTTCCGATATTTAAGTTTATAATGTGTTTTTGTTTCTTTTCTCTATGCTGTATTTGTGTTCTGGCATTTGAGTCTAAAATAAAATTGTGAGAAAAAAAATAAAAACGTATTACACCCCCAACTTAGGGTCTTTTGGCTACCGGAAGGGCCAAGAAATCTGCTTTTTGGTGGGTAGTGTCCCCATTAATAAAACATAACTTTGCTTGGAGAATCTTGTCTTGACTTACCATTTTGGTTATAAATTCTATTGTAACATGATTAACTGAGATTACACATAAAGTACTTTGCAAACTTTGAAGTGTTATAATAATGTTATCTATTTTATAGAGATCATTAAATTCAACCTCCTGTTTTAACAGATGAGGAAACTGAGTTCCAGAGAAATGAAATTACTTGCCCAAGATCACACAGATAGTATCTAAGGATTTGAACTCAGTTCTTCTTGACTCCAAGCCCAGTTCTATCTACTACATTAGCAGCTAGGTGACAGAGAGCAAGAAGCACTGAATTCAAATATGACCTCTGATACTTTACTGACCCTATGACCTCTACCTTGGTATACTCATTTGTGAAAACGAAAATTAAAAACAGCCACTACCTCCCAGAGTTCTCGTGCGAATCCAATGAAATAATGCTTGTGAAAAGTGCGTAATGGTGCCTCACACATCTGGATGCTACACAAATGCTGGCTGTCTTCATTATCACAGCCTGTTATCTGTGATTTTTAGAACTGGTGACTTGAGCTTGCTGAGGAACACTTGGTATATTTTCCTGCCTATACTTATCTGGTATTTCAAGATTTTCACAGAGAGGCAGGGAAAGAGGAAAATAGTTTAACTTTATCCGTTCCAGACCAAAAATGATAAGGCTGAAGAGTTTTAGGAATGAAGAAAACCCTCCCGAAAGGACTCCTGTAGGTGGTGGGGTCATTTTGGCATAAAAACTGCATACTGGTCGTTTAAGACCTCCCCTTTCTCTTATCTTATGTGTCTTACAAACCCTCTGAAACACAGGTAATGGCCCAGACATGAGGAGCTGGAGGTGATAACAACAGGAATTTTTATAGGCTTCTTTCCTTTCCAAAACTCAATTTGACGCAGCCAACGGCATTTCCTAAGCAAACACTTTTTTTTTTTAATGTTTGCGGTGATTGTTACCACTTCAAGAATTTCTAAAAAAAAAAAAATAGACTTGCTGGGACAGGAAGAAAACCCCCATGTAGTGTTGCCAGTGAGGGAGCCCTTCAGGAAATGAGCCTAAGTAGCTAATGGCCTGGGAAACCTGAGGCAGTTTGGCAGCCCAATGCAGACAGAAAAGGACAGGCAGGGCTAGCTGCGTTAGTAAAGCAGGTCTCTGCAAAGAGGCACCCTCTCAAGTCCTCACCACCTTGTGTCTCTTTAATGGACATCCTTCTAAGGAAGGACCTTTGGTGAAGAGTGTCTAGGGAAGGGCAGCCAAGATGGTGAAGGCCACATGAGGAGCCGCTGAAGGAATTGGGGGATGTCTAGCCTGAAGAAGAGAAAATCCAGGAGGACATGATAAGTCCCTTCAGGTCTTCTAAGGGCTGTCATTGGAAGAAGGACTAGATATGTTTTGTTTCTCCCCAGACTACAAGACATGGCACAGTGGGAAAAATACCAGATTTGGGTTGAATCTTGGCTCTACTATACTACCTGGGTAAGCTCTGGAAAGTCACTTCCTTTTAGGGTAACATTGCCTCACATACAAAATTAGAGGGTTGAACAAAATGATCTCTGAGGTCTTTTCCAGCTATAAATCTATCATACCATGAAGTTATAAAGAGCTATCTTTAGACTTAATGTGAAATGGGGTTTTCCTCATTGAAAGTCTTCAAGAGGCTGCTGGGTGGCCACTTGATCATTTTCAAGTATGAATTAGACTCAGGGGTGTGTTGGTAAGTGTTTAACAACCAGGTTCCCCCTACCCCCAAAGTATAAAGAACATACTTTTTTTTTGGAGGGGGAAAGACAAGGCAATTGGGGTTAAGCAACTAGCCCAAGGTCACACACCTAATAAGTGTGTCAAGTGTCTGAAGCTAGATTTAAACTCAGGTCCTTCTGATTCCAGGTCCAGTGCCCTATTCACTGTGCTGCCTAGGTACTCCAAGAACATATTTTTAAGCTTAATCTGTACTACTAACAATCAAGAGAACAATCAATCAAGCCCTGATTTCCAGCATTTGCCCAATTTCCAAGGTATAAATGCTCACACTGAAATTTACCAGCTGGCTGTCATGAGCCACTAAATACACCACTGTATGAACTGAGAAAATGGCTCCTGTGAAATTTGGTGATTCTGTTAATAACTGAATATTTTCTTTTGTTGATATTTGGGCTAATAGTCCCATAATCCTGAGTAACTTGCAAGCAGAGGTTCTTTTATTACTGTTTTGGGAGCTGTTGCTTCTTTTAAAGATGAAAAGCATACAAGATCCATCAATTATATAAATTGCATATTTCTTAGAGATAAAAGGGGTTTGGTGTAGTGGAGAGCCCCAAGATAGAACTCTTAGCTAGCCCAGCCTGAGGGAAAAGGCCAAAACAGGAATTGGGAGCAAGATCCTTTGTGCTCTTTAAGTAATGCCCTCTTGCCAAAACAAGCAAAGAAAGAGAAAAGAGAGAAAAAGAAAAAAGAGCAGAAAATTATTCACCTGATGGTGATAATAAGAATAAATTATATTTATACATCATGTTATAGTTTATGAAGTCTTCTGTGTACATTATCTGTGGATGATGGCTCTAGAGATAGAAGCGGCCTTCATCTAGTCACCCCATTCTACAGATGAGAACTGGAGCCCAGCAGAGCTAAGTGGTTTATCTACGGGTCACAGAGGTAGTAAGTGGCAAAGTGGATTTGGACCCTTCCAGGACCAGGGCTCTTTCCACTGGGCCATGTTTCCTCACCATAGATCATAGATTTAAAGCTGCTTTACAGACAGATGGGGTACGATCCCCTCATTTTACAGATGGGGAAACTGAGGCTTAGAGATGTTAATTGACTCGTCCAAGATCACAAGAGTGGTCATGACAGAATCAAGACTGGAAGCCTGGCACTGAGTCCAAAACTATCCCTTTTTCTTCTAGAATGTAAGGTCTTTGAACTAGAAATTATTTCGTTTATTGCCTTTGTTTCCCCTGGACCCAGCACAGTACTTGGCCCATAGTAGAGTCTCAGTAATAATAATTATATTATATATATATAATATTATTATAATATATTATACATAATAAATATATTATATAATAATAATGCTTATACAGCATTTATAAATGTGCTACCTCTTTGAAAGAGAAAGGACATGTCTGAGGTGGGCTCTGTGAACTTACACAAGGAATTTTCTCCAGGTGCAGAATGCATGGGAATACTTTCTGTTTGCTAAATATAGATAATAAAATATAATTATACTACATCATGATGTATAATACATTAATATGATGTATAACATAATTATATTCTATATTTTATATATTATTAATATATTATATAATATATACAATTATATAA
>CM053593.1:329671892-329686726 GCA_028646575.1 Pseudocheirus occidentalis | reverse complement strand
GGAGAGAAGGGAGTAAGGATCAGAGAGACATTATTGTCCTCACACTGGCTGAAGCAGAGACAAGATTGAGGGAACTGTGAGGAGGGTCAGGAGGCAGGACTGTTTATGGTCAAATCCCCAGGAGCTGGGGGCAGGCATACACCTGCAACTCTTCTATGATGCCATTAACCAGGAGGCTTGAGTGTTCATAACTACACTCCTCTTCAAATCACTTAGGGGCAGCAAGGAGAAGCTACCTCAAAGATGGGAATTTGAACTCAGATTCTCCATCTTGAGTCAAATCTCTTCCTACTAGAAGGAAACCAAATAAAAAACCAGCCCCTCCCTCTGCTCCCCAGTGATGCAGTGAGAAAATGTGTGAAACTCAAGCCTTAGATGAGCACCTGTCCCTCCCTTCATTGCTTACCATTGTCCATCCGATCTGTGGCCCCAAGTCTTTGAAATAGAGGGTAGCTGTTGTGCCAACTGGCAGTTTTTGCAGGATCTCCTCATTCCTCAAGGCTTTTCCCTCTGAGAAGGAAAGATGTTCATGTGGGTGAGTACAAGAGAAAGGAGACAATACCAGAGAAAAACCCACATCCCAAGCTCCGTAATGGGCTCTGGAAATGCGCTGGTGAACATCTTATTCACTGGGAACCTTTCAGACTCAAGTTATAGTGACTACAGTCACTTAGGCTGCTGTTTGGAGGGAAGCATTTTACAATATGTGTAGAGCACTTGTAATACTGGTAGAAATGCTACCCAGAGGGAGCTAGATAGAGCCCCGGACCTGAAATCAGGCAGACCTGGGATCAAATCCAGTTTCAGACACTTCCTAGTTATATAACCCTGGGCAATAATAATGGGAACAGCTAACATTGATATATTATATACTCTGTACCTACCTCTCAGGGTTGTGAGCATCTAACGAGATAATCATTGTAAAGTTTAGCACTTTATGGAAGAGGAGGAGGCAGAGGATGAGAACAAGGAAGAGTGGAATAAATACTTAGAAGTTCTAAGCACTTTACATTAACATCTCGTTAGATTCACACAACCCTGAGGGGTACATGCTATTATTGTCTCCATCTTCCAGATGAGGAAACTGAGGCAAACAGAGGCTCCATGACTTGTCCAGGGTCACAGAACTAGTCAATGCCTGAGGCTGGATTTGAATTCAGGGTCTCCTGGCTTCAGGCCAGGTGTTCTATCCACTGTGCCTGTAAGTCACTTACCCATCTGTATCATCTGTAAAAAACTTAGACCTGCCTCCCTGAGTTGTTGTGTGGATAAACTGAGACACTATTTGTAAAGTATTTTGCAAAACTTATCTCACTATAAAAATGCCAGCTATCGTCATCATTATTACTATGAAGAAGAGAGGAAGAGGAGGAGAAAAAGAAGGAGGAGAACAAGGAGAAGGAGGAGGAAGAGAAGGAAGGGAGGAGGAAGAGAACAAGAAGAAGGAAAAGGAAAGGAGAAGGTTTTTCATTTTCATTCAAAACTACAAGAGCACAGAATCCCTGGGTGCAAGAGACTTCGGGGGTCATTAATACCACCCTGAACTTGAACAAGAGCCCCCATCCAGGCTTTTATTTTTTTATTTTAGGGACTTCATTTCTCTATCTTGCTAGAAGCTCAGTGGCCGCTCATGAGCTTGTTCCCACTATTGACAGGCACAGGAGCTTTGGCCTGGTCCATTGTGGCAAGGTCGATTTCTGACCTAGGCCTGCTCCTGGGATGCTGGACTTGGAGAGGACACCCTATCAACTTTAGCTCAACTACAGTTTAGAATGCCTAAGTTCAAGCAGTCCATTAGTCTCAGACATGAGCCATCACTCCTGGCCCAGGCTTTTCTTAAAGACCTTCAGTGAAGAACTCACCCCCTCCAAAGGTAGGTAAGAAATCCCCTTTCTACTTTGGGATCCCTCTAATTGTTAGGTCTTTCCCAACCCTGAGCTGCAGTCTTTTCCCATCATCCTCCTGGTTCTCTGGGACCAAGCATAAAAAAACTAATCCCTCTTCCATATGAAAGCCTTCAAATCCTTGAAGATGACAATCATATCCTTCCTAAGTCTCCTCCAGGTTAACTGTTCCCTGGTCCCTTTAACTATTTCTCTATGGCATGAGCTTCAGACCTTTTATCATCCTGGTTGCCCTTCCTCTAGGTATTTACTAGCTTATCAATGTGTTTTCTGAACTGAGATGCCCAGAATTAGGTCTGGTCTAATGAGGGCAAATTACAGTGGGACTATCATCTCCCTAGTCCTAGATACTATGTCTGTCTTAATGGCTCCAGAGATTGCATTAGCTTTTTTGGGCTGCCCTAGTCCATGTTAACAAATATTGGGTTCAAAGTCCACTGGACTCCCCAGATCTTTTAACCTTTAACTTGTTACCTAGTCATGTTTCCTTTCTGAGAATGTGTCCTTCTTTCACTTACTGGTCTTTAATGAATCTGTCACTGGACCTTCCATCTCCAAACCTTTCCACGGGCTGTCCCCCCAAAGCTGGAATTCTCTCCCTCTGCCCCTCTGCCTCTTGGAACCCAGTTCCATTCAAGAAACAGCTCAAGTGATACCTCTAATAAGAGGCTTTTGCTGAATAGCTTAGTTGTTAGAGCTTTCTCCAACCCTTCAAATTACTTTGTATTTATTTTCCATAGCAATTGCCTTTACTTAATTCTGTATATGTTATTCTCTCCAATAATTAATAATAATAATAATATTAATACCTAACATTTGTATATCAATTTAGCAAATGCTACATGCTTTACAAATATTTCCTCATTTGATTCTCACAACCCTGCAAATTAACTGCTATTATCTCCATTTATTTTCTTCAGATGAATAAACAGAGATGTTCAGGGTCACACAGCAAATCAATGTCTGAGACAGGATTTTACTTCAAAAGAGGGAGAGAAAGGGAACAAGCATTTATAAAACATCTACTATAGGGGGACAGTTTGGGTGTTTCTATTGACTGTGAATACAAGTGATGCTGTCACCCTTTAAATATCAGCACCTTGGAACAAAGTTCCAGTTGACAAGCCCTAGTTAAGCCTTTCAGCAGCTAGGTGGCGCAGTGGATAGATAGAGTGTTAGGCATGGAGTCAGGAAGAAAAACTGGTCTCAGACATTTACTAGCTGTGTGACCCTGAGTGAGCCACTTAACCCTGTTTACCTCAGTTTCCCCATCTGTAAAATGAGCTGGAGAAGGAAATGGCAAACCACTTCAATATCTCTGCCACGGAAACCCCAAACAGAGTCATGATGAATGGGATGTGGCAGAAAAACAACAACAGACAAACACCTAATCTCTGCCAGGCAATGTTACAGATGCTATTTTACAAATATTATCTTATCTGATCCTCACAACAATCCTGTAAAGTATTATCCCCATCTTACAGTTAGGAAACTGAGGCAAGCAGAGACTACATAACTTGCCCAAGGTTATATAGCTAGTGTCTGAGGTAACTTCTGAACACAAGATTTCCTGACTTCAAGGCCAAACCTCTCTCCACTGCACAATCGAGCTGCCTCTGGGGCAGTATGCTCGCTGCCATACCTACTAGTTGCCTAGTAGACTATATGTTCATTCAGGACAGTAACTGTTTTATTTCTGTCTTTGCATCTTCAGCACCTAGAACAGGGCCTGGCACATAATAGGCATTTAATAAGAGCTTACTGAATTGAATTCTGTACCCAGATGCCTGCTTTCTCAGCCGATTGCACTCCCAATGCAACTATAAGTTGACCCTAGAAGATGCCATAGAGACCATTCCTTCCTTTCAGAATATAATAATAATTGCTATTATAATAATTATTATAGCTAACATTTATATCCCATTTACTATGTGCCAGGCGCTTTACAGTTATTATCTTATTTGATATTACATTTTTCCAATGACCAGAATGAGAGGCAGATCTTCAGTGAAATTGGAGACAAAACCAGCATTTGCCATTGGATTTATCAGCATCCATTGGAATCAAAACCCCTTGAGGGCAAAGACTGTTTTTGCCTTTCTTAGTCTCCCCAGTGCTGGCGCATAGTAGGTGTTGCATCTGTTCTTGTTGACTTGATTGATTTTAGAAATGAATAAATAGAAACTCAGAGAAGCAATGAGTGGCCTATTGTCATGTGACTAGTAAGTACTGAGGCAGGATTTAAACCCTAGAAGCTCCTGCCTCCCAAATCCAAGCTCATTCCATAACGTCACTGACACCTTGGAAAACTGGTAGTGGTTAAGACTACAGACTCATATTCATTCCTTTAAGCAACATTCTCCCATGACCACACACTGCAGCTATTGCCACCACATCCTTAGTGAGAACTTTGTTCCCTTGAAGAAATCTTCTAAAGCTTGTGGTGTTGGGCTTGTCCTCCCTCTCCCTAAATGCATCATTAGTTTGCTTGACTGGTACTTACTGGGATCTAGTCTCATTGACTGTCTTGCTGGATACCATTGAGGATCTAGAAGAGAACCAATAAAAACAAATGTCAATTTAGTACCTACTATGTGTTAGGCACTGAGGATTACAAAGATTAAAATGAAATGGGTCCTGCCCTCAGAAAAGTTACATTCTACTGAGAGAAAACAACACATATAAACAAATATATGCAAAATAAAGCAAGGTAATGGGGAGGGGGACAGGTGAGAGACATTAGCAAAATGGGGGCTAGGAAAGGCTTTGGAAAGAGGCATTTGATTTGAGTTTTGAAGGACACTAAGAATTCTAAGATGTGGATGTGAGGAAGGACAATATTTCAGGCATGAGGGACAGCCAGTATAAGGGCAGGGAGGCCAGAGATGGAGCATTCTGTGTTAGGTGCAGCAAGAAAAGCAGCTTAACTGCATTGTGAAGTGTGTGAAGGAAAATTCACAAGACCAAAAAGAAGGATGGGAACAATTTGTGTTGGGGCCAAGCAGAGTGGTTTGTATTAGATCCTGGAGGTAATAGGGAACAAGTACAACTGATTAAGGAGAAAATCAATATGGTCAGACCTGTCTGTTAGGAAAATTACTTTGGAGATCCTATAGAAGAAAAAATTGGAGAAAGGAGAGATTTGGGGCAAACAACCCGTTCAGGAGGCTCCTGCAAAAGGTGATTGAAAGGTGTAAAAGGTTAGGCAGAAGGTGCTGAAAGCCTGGACCAGGGCAGAGGCTTTGTGAGAGGTAAGAAGTGGATGAATGAGAGACATTATGGAGGAAGAATTGACAAGACTTTAGCAATTGATTGGACATGCAAACTGAGGAACAATGAGAAATTGAAGATGACACCAAGGTTGTGATCCTGGGTCACCAGAAGGACAATGGTACACTCTATGGAAATAGTGAGGTTCAGAAGGAGTACATGGGGAAGAAAATCAATGAGTTCTGTGGTAGACATTTTTAAGATGCCTATGGGACTTTAGTTCAAAATGTTCAATTGAAACCCCAAAAATGATGGGCTAGAAAAGATACCCAAATTTGGTCAGCTACAGGAAAACTAGAAAAAGGCACTGCAAGTACAAACTGACTTGTTCTATTAAGAGTATATTTTATACGAGAATTACACCAGTAGTGCTTGAAACTCACATTGGACTTAAATAAAATTAAAGTACCATCATAGTTGACTTAAGATAATTGCCTTTAGATGTATAAAGGAAAAAAATCATTCTGAGACACATTACTATTTAGAATTTTCTGTTTATGAAGTTCATTTCTAAGTTACACAGATCTTTCTCTAAACCAGTGATTCTCAACCTTCCTAATGCCATGACCCTTTAATACTTATATGTGGGCGTATCTGCATGTGGGCGAACCTGCCTGGAGACAGATAGAGGAGTGGTGTCCCAGTTCCTAAGACCATCGAAAATACATGTTTTCCAATGGTCTTAGGCAACCCCTGTGAAAGGGTCATTCTACCCCCAAAGGGATTGCGACCCACAGGTTGAGAACCACTGCTCTAAGCAAATCAATAAAATTAGTGTTAATTTTCATCAGTATATATGACAATTGCAATGCATAGGATGTCTATGTTTGGCATACTGTAGAAAATAAACATATACACTACTTACAGAATTTATGGAACATCAATCTGATGTCATTAATTGAGGCATGTGGTTCAACCTAGGTATCAGAAGTATATGCAATTAACAAATGAGCAAAGAGATGCATTTTAATTAAAATGTACATAGAGGACTAGTCAGTTTCCTGCAACATGACTCAAATCTGGAGTTGAATATTTCCCAAGATTGGTAATGGACAAGGATGATTTTCCTCTCTGGGGGATTCAAATGAATCACATGATTCAAATTCGCTAGCATATGAAGTTGGCCCATGTGAGGTACCCTCAGGATTTAATCTAGAGGCAAAGATGTGGCTGGACCAGGAAGCCTGAAAGACTTTTTTTTTGCATCTATTGCAATTGACTGCTGTATACCAGACGGGGAGTTCTTGGCTGGGACTGGGTACATAAACTAATGCTATGCCACCCATTCTGAACCTTAGAAAGGTGAGGTTTACACTAAATAAGGCTTTTAAAGAACTATAAAATACAGAACCATGACAAGAGTGGGATGAGTGGGACTTTGTTCCTCAGCACCAACAATCTGGAGAAATGCTCTTCTCCCTGAAGGAGTTTTCCTAGAGCCATGGGAATCCAGCTCCTCTCCTGTTGGTCTGCCAAACTTTCCCTTACTATTCACCCCTTCCCCAGTCTGTCCTAGGGGACTGACCTCTATGTATGCCCACCCCTAACCTGATTTTTCCTCAGAACCCAGAATTCTCAGTCACAGTTTTGAGGAAGTGACATTTTAGTGACTTTTTCATGGATTTGTTGAATTTACCTTATCCAGAAAGCATAGTTGCTTCTTTGTCTTGTAGTCAAGGATTTCCACCTGTGGGGGAAGGAGAAAACAGAAAGAGCCCTACTTACTGTCATTATTGCTGATTATCTCACCCTCTCAACCTGTCAAATATATGGGAACTTGTCTTAGGAACTCTCCATATGTGCTTTCAGGTAGAGTGGTCATAAATAAAAAATCATGTAATATGATATGGAGTGCCACCTGGCAGGACAAAAGTCCTCATTTGGTTCTACATAACCTGGGTGCAACAGCACACAGTTCCTTTATAGGAAACAATAGTTTCCTTTATAGTCTTCCATATTGCCTATGGACTCCAGTTTGGTTTTTAACAATGTCTAATGAGTCCCTAGGAAGTTATTCAAATCTCATGCATATCAATCCACTCCCTATCCACAGACTACCAATGTAGGGTTTACATATTTACTTTTGGAATTCCCTGTAGCTCAAAGCCTTGGAAAGCCTTCTATCTTCCACTTACCCACACCTTGGTCATTTTTCAAGTTCTACTTTCTCCTGGTAATGAAGGACGTTGCAAAGGAGAGTTACTCTTCCTTTGGGCATTGAAAGTCTTCACAATTCAGAAAGAACACATTAAATGCCTGGTATGTGTCAAGCACTGTCCTAGGTGCTGAAGATTATGCGGAGACAATAGTAAAACAGGTTTTACCCCAGTTTATCTTTCCCGTCTTCTTGTACGTGACTTCCCCTTCTGCACTCAGTTTAGTCAAACTAGCCTTCTTCCTATTCCTCATATAAGACATGTGGCAATTTGTTTCCTATCTCCTGTATCTTTACATTGGCTCTCTCCTGTGCCTGAAATTCGTTCCCTCCTCCATTTCTACTTCTTAGACTCTCAAGTCTCCTTTAATGCTCAGCTCAAACATTACATCTACATGAGAACTTTTCTGATTCTTCCAGCCATCAGTGCTTTCTGTAGTGCCCTGCTATGAACTTTTGTCCCTTTTGTCTTTCCTCAGTGCCTGGTACAGAGTAGGCTCTTAATAAATGCTTGTGGATCCATTGGCTGTATTTCTACAGGCACTAAGATTTACAAAGCACATCACAATTCTAGAAGGTAGGCAGAACAAATCATCCCCATTTTTGTAAATGAGGAAAATGAGAATTAGAGAAGTGAAATGACTTATGTAGAACCAGACAACTCCTAGATGTCAAGACTGAAATTGGACCCTAGATCTTCTGATTCTGAGGCCAGGACTCTTCCTCCTGCATTGCCATTCCTTGAGGATGGAAACTGTGTTATTTCATAATGTCATAGATTTAGGGATTAAATAAAGCTCAAAGGCCATCAGTTCTAACCCCTTAATTTTTCAGATGAGGAATCAAGGCCAGAAGAAGTTCGTGTCTTGCTCAGGTCACACAAGGGAAGAAGCAGCAGTGCTAGGATTTGACTTCAAACAGAAACAGAGGCCAGGAGAGGATAAACGTCCTTCCTAGGTCACACAGGCAAGGAAGGACAAGGGCCAGAAGTTTAATTGAGGTCCGTGACTCCAAGTTCATCATTCTTTTTCTCTGTGGCATGCTGACTCCTCTGTTTTTACATGGCAGGAGCTCGAATCCTGACTGTACCTTGTATTCTTAATCCCTACACAGTGTCTTACACAGAAGATCCTATTTAATAGACATTCAATGAACTGAAATTCATTGAACTGGGTTGGACTGAACTGAATTCAATCGTATATTCCAAGGCAACATGAACCCTGCTAAGAACAAATAGTCCTAGACCACCCTCTTCACATGCCTCCAGATTCTGGGATTCTCTCCAGTGACATAAGGCACATTCTCTGTCACCCTGGCAAAGCCAAACTGCTAGAGATCTATTTACAGGCAGCAGCTGAAGCTGTTCACCTATGCACTCACCTGAAGGGCAATACAGAGGGTGTTCTGTGGCCCCAGCTAGCTTCTCACCATCGGCACACTTCAGGCCTGTCTCACAGCTGCTGCCTCTGCCTCCTCTGTATTTGCTAGTTTCTCAGACACGTTTCAGTTCATTAACCCCAACCCTGCCAGTAAAATGGCATAGTCTTGTTGGGAGCCACAGAGCTGGACTTCCCATTTTCAGGGGACCTGCCAAAGCACCACCATCCCTATGACTTTTAATTGGCAGCCTGAAGGAAAATCCAAGAATGAGGGCAGTCAATGTGCCAGCTTCTGGGACTGATGTTACAAGTCATGGAAGAAAGGTGGTAGCTGTCTATTTCAGAGGTGTCAAACTCAGGCCACAAAACTCCCAGGGTGCAGACCTAATTAAAATGTCATTGGAAAATGTTTAACAAAATAAATAGATACGACATATCTCACAGAATGTTAATTTGTAGTTTTACGTCAATATGTGATCCACAGGGATTTGTTTCTATTTGTGTGTGACAGTACTGGCCTTCATGATGTGATTTCTGAGAGGTGATTTATGCCTGAAATCCCACAATTAAAATTTCATTCCTTCTGCTTAAACCAAGGAGAGCTTAGTTATTTCTATTCTACTGTGATGCTGTAGAAGCAAGAACAACAGAACAAGGTTCAGGAAGTCCAGGTTCTATCACCCACTCTGCCATTATTGTCCTATATGACCTCAAGCAGATTGTCCAACCTCTATGTACCTCAGTTTCCTCATCTGTAAAACAAGTGGATAGTACAAATCATCTTTAATGATAATAATAATAACTAGTATCTATAAGGCACTTTAAGGTTTATAAAGCACTTTACTTATGTCATGTGATCCTCACAACAACTCTACAAAGTAGATACTACTACTATCCCCATTTTGCAGGTAAGGAAACCGAGACTGAGAGAGTTTAAGGCACTTGTCCAGGGTAACAATAAGTGTGTGAGGCAGGATTTCACTTGGGTCATCCAACACTCTATGCCATACCATCTAGCTATCTTTAAGTTCCCTTAGAATCTCAGTATTTAAAATGACCTCAAAGGTGATCTAACCCATTATACACCTAAATACGAACACCTTCTATATGGAGAGATGTGAGTGCCCAGCTTCTGCCTAATGATCCCAAATATGAGAGGACCCAGAGCAGTATAGTGGAGAGAGCAACATCTCTGGAGTCACAGAACCTGTATTCAAATCCTCCCATTAATACTTAACATCTGTTATTAAACATTCAGCAGCATCCTCCTGTGCCTACCAAAGTCAATATTATTGGACCTGGCCCATGGATCCAACTTGTCAAGGTCTTTGGGAATTATGACTGTTGTTATTTGTCCTTTGTTCTCAGAGAGGACCAATGACATCACAAGCATGATGTCTTGACTTGCATATGAGTCGGATTTGAATGAGGAAGATCAATGCAAAGTAGACAACCTTGCTCTCTCCTCCATTATGATGTGATATTTTAAGTGATCCCTTTCAGCTGCATCACCTGAAAATGTGACCAATTTAGCTTTCACAGAACTAACATAAAAATGTTGAACAGAACAGAGTAAAAGACAGATCCCTGGGGTTCTACACCTAGAGGTTCCCTCCAGTTTGACACCGATTATATGAATCACTATTGTTGATGTCCAGGAATTTAATCATTTCTGAACCCAACTAACTACATCTCTACAGCTAGTCCACATGGTTATCATGAGAGACTAGAACAAATGCCTTACCAAAATCCACACATGCTATCTGCAGCAATACCCTGATCTACCCATCTAATAACAGTTCAAAAACAAAATGGGGTCAGTTTGGCGTGACGTGTTCTTGACAAAGCCATGCCTGGTCCTTGGTGATCACTATTGCCTTTGTAATTGTTCATATTATAATACTCTTTATTCTTAGATTTTTGCAAGAAACCAAAGTCAAACTCATTGGTCCACAAGGCAAAGATCCCAGCCCTGTTCCATGTTTTAAAAGTCAGGACACTATTTAAAAGTCAGGACTGTTCTGCAGTACTTCCTTCATTCTTCAGAAATTTTTAAAGGGCACTGACAAAAACTCAGTAGGTTTTTCAGGCCTTTGGAATGCAGTTCATCTTGGCCTAGTGACTTAAATTCATTGTTGAAATAACAATAATTACTATTAATATTATGATTACTTCCTGGGTCTAGTGACTTTAAAACATTGTTGAAATGGATACTCGCTATCTACTCAGTCACCTTGGGTTTTAATTTGCTGTCACCCATTTTTGTTCTATCCTTCCCAGTCTTGAGATCATTCTTCGTAGACGAAATAAAAGTATATGAGTTAAATATTTTAGTATTCTCTTAATTAACCAGTCTACTACAAGAAGTGGTCTTGTTCACTTCTCTCTTGCTTTAAAGCATATTTTGTTGTGACTGTCTATTAGTCCCGGTGGCTTCAACGCCATTTTTCTAAAGACTGCCCCCCTTTTGTTTCTGTCTACCATTATCTGCCCCCCTTTTCTCTCTTCTATATGCTTTCTAAAAATTTAAGTTGGCCAATGAGTTCCCTGTGTAGTCACATTGATCTCTTTGGACAAGTCCCCCTTTCTTCGTCAGAATAATTGCTGTGAACAAAATTTCCCCTTTGAGAAGTTGCCATCCTTTGGAGGCCAATTTCCCTTTTATTGTTTTATTATTATTATTATTATTATTATTATTGCTATTTTGGAGGGGGGAAGGCAGGGCAATTGGGGTTAAGTGACTTGCCTAAGGTCACAAGGCTAGCAAGTGTTAAGTGTCTGAGACCTCATTTAAACTCAGGTCCTCTCGACTCCAGAGCCAGTGCTTCATTCACTGCGCCACCTAGCCACCCCCCTTTTTAAATTTTAAGCATTGTGATTCTAACTCTAGAGTTTCTCTGAATTTTTGAAATCCATTCTTCCTAAAGCTAACATGTGTTTTAAAGTATGTCTTGCTTTTCTCTTCTCATCTGTCCTGAGTTCTAGGATGGAATCATCACTTCCTTTCTAGGTTCCAGTTGTTTCTATTTCAGCAACCATTTCCTCTTTGTTGGTCAGAATCAGGTCCAGAACTCTAACCTTTTGAAGAATAAAAAAGTGTCCCTTGTAGTTCTAACTCTGTATGGGGTTATCAGACCCCTTCCTGAAAGTCTTTGAGAGGCATCAGGGTGGGATCAAGAGCCAGCCTCAGAACCAGGAAAACCTAGGTTCAAGGACTACCTCTGACACATCCTAGCTATTTGACCCTGGGACTGTCTCTCCACCTCTCACTACTGTCACTACTGTAAGCAACACTGTAAACTGAAGAGAAAGAGCTGACTTCCCTCTAGTAGCAGGCATTTCCTCACTGGGGCGGTCCCTATCCCAGGGAAATCGGAGCACCAGTCTCTAACCCCTACCTGACAATAGATCTTAATTGCAGGAAATTAGGAGATATTTCCCCTTAGATCCCTTATAGCTATAAAGATTTATAAGATACTACAGGATCTATGATCCTATAAAATCAAGCACCCTGGATGAAGGAGGTAAACATACTAGCTAATAGCTAACATTTCTATAGCATTTTAAGATCTGCAAAGAGCTTTACATATGTTATCTCATTTGTATCATCTCTAGGAAAAGCTATCCCCAAGGTCATAGGAAGGAGAACTTTGGGGGACACCAAAGTATATTCCTTTTCACAGCTTTGCTCAGGCCTAGCAGCATTATCTCTCAGTTACCATCTTACTTCCAGAAGACCCACTATTAGCCATGCAACCTAATTGCTGGTGTCCCACCAGAGTGAACTGGACTCAGGATACAGTGGAAAGGGGGATAGGGGCTACTCATTACCTGTGTGACCTTGGGTAAATCATTAAACCTCTTTGGTCTTCATCATTAAAATGATGAGGTTGGAGTAGATCCCTTCTAAGGGTACTCTCCACTCTCAATCCATGATCCCAACATTCATCCTGGAATAAGGTCCTTTTAATAAGAAAATGAGGTACATCATGGAGTGGGGATTTAGCATTTGATTTGTAAAACAGCGTCTCTTGGGAAACATAAAGGATTGTTTATTAGTTCTAAGGGGCAGTCGGCAGCACAGCTCCCATGGGTGGGAGGAAAAGAGGAATGAGCTCATTCCTGGTCCTCCTCATTTGTCCTCATTGTCCTACTGTTACATGAAGTACCCCTCTGGCATCACTAATAGGATGTTTGTCCTCAACTTGTCTGTTAGGTTACATGACAGTGACTGCATCATTACCCCAGATTGTTTTCATCTGTCATATTAATTGTGGTTCATACAACCTGACTCTGACTTAATGTTGGTTTTATCCTTCATAATGTGGTGTCAACTAACTAAAAATAGCAGACAACACAATGTGAGAAGAGTAGACTTTAATTTACAGGATGGTGCTTCCTTCCCTCCTATGTCCTAAATGGCCCTTTTTCTCACATATTCTATTTTGCAGTAACCTGGGACCTTGAATTCAAGCCAGAACGAGATAAAGTGGTTCTCTTCCCATCTGATACCACTCAAGTGATATAGTCTCCTCTTGTCAGATGGCCATTCAAATTTGCCTCATCTTTCCCTCCCCCTAGACCTCTAATCATCATTTAAGAAGTGAGTAAGGGGTGGAACATGTGGGTGGTACAGTGGCTAGAGTGCCAGCCCTGGAGTCAGGAGGACCTGAATTCAAATCCAGCCTCTTACTAGCTTCATGACCCTGGCAAGTCACTTAACCCCAATTAGTTACACACACACACACACACACACACACACACACACACACACACAGAAAGAAACTAGTAAGGGGGTAAGGAGGGGTAATTCAAGAAAAACTGCTTGCGTACTTTTGTGGTAGCAAAGAATTGGAAACAAAGTTGATGAGCATGGATTGTAAGAATGGTACAACTGGTACATGAATGCAATGAAATATTACTGTGTTGAAAGAATGGTGAATATGAAGAATTCGGAGAATCATGAGTAAGGCATATAGGAATTGATGCACAGGGAAGTAAGCAGAACCAGAAAAATGACATACACAATGTAAATAATGTAAAATACAGCAATGTAAATGAAAAGAACAACATAAACAACAAAAAATGCTGTGCATTGAGCATGGCTGGGTTTGACCCTGAAGAGGAGATATGAGAATGCACCTCCCCCACATCTGTGTAGGAGCAGGAGGTTACAGGGAGGGGGAGGGGATGAAGACCCCATGAATGACTTGCCCACACAACCATCATGGGTGTCAGAAGAGGGACAAGAGCTGAGGTTTTTCTTGGTCAACATATTTCTTAGTTTTATTGAACTGACTTTTTAATCTTTGTTATAAGCAAAGGCTTATAACAAACAAGAGAGAGGGAAAAGAGAGGAAGGTGAGGTAAAAACAAAAGATACCAATTAAAATTTTGTAAAGAAAAGACAAGCTGCTTAGTCTTGCTGTTGACTCTTCCTGTGTTTAACTAGGCTTTAACCTCCTCAAAATTCAGTCTCAGCCCCTCATAAAAGTATAGCACCAAAGGCACCAAGACAACTAGGACATTAACTGAGAAATTCAATTTTCAAAATTCTCATCTCCAGGGGCAGCTAGGTTGTGCGGTGAATAGAGCACTGGCCCTAAAGTCAGGAGGACCTGAGTTCAAATTCAGCCTCAGACACTTAATACTTACTAGCTGTGTGACCTTGGGTAAGTCATTTAACACCAATTGCCCTTCCTTCCCCCCTCTAAAAAGCAAAAAACAAAAACAAAATTCTCCTCTCTTCACTGCTTTTAAAAACCTCTGTTCCTGTATGGTAGATCAAAATCCAAAGTCATTCCCTCCAGGACCACAGAACCTGGACTTCCTCTGGCAAGAACAGGATGCTCTCTGAGCATGCACAAGGTTTGGGAATCATCCCTCAGCTGGACACAGGACATTAGCCACACACTCAGCCAAGAACACCATGATCTGTATTTTCAGCAAAGATTCCTGATAGCAAATTATCTTCTTTGAGCAGGAACGTCAAAGAACCAACTGATTTGTCATTCTTTCTACCATTCCTTTTTCTTTTTCTTTTTCTTTTTTTTTTTTTTTTTGGCACTGGCCTTGTGAGGACTGCAGGTTCTCCTTGTCTCAGCCAAATTAGGAATCATAAAGGAT
>CM053593.1:329612651-329671792 GCA_028646575.1 Pseudocheirus occidentalis | reverse complement strand
TGCACAAGGTTTGGGAATCATCCCTCAGCTGGACACAGGACATTAGCCACACACTCAGCCAAGAACACCATGATCTGTATTTTCAGCAAAGATTCCTGATAGCAAATTATCTTCTTTGAGCAGGAACGTCAAAGAACCAACTGATTTGTCATTCTTTCTACCATTCCTTTTTCTTTTTCTTTTTCTTTTTTTTTTTTTTGGCACTGGCCTTGTGAGGACTGCAGGTTCTCCTTGTCTCAGCCAAATTAGGAATCATAAAGGACGCTCTCTCTCCAGTATGTTGCTGGTGAACAAAATGGGAAGTGGAATGGCACAGTGGAAAGAACACTGGCAGAGGTCCTGGGTTCAAATCCCCCCTCTCATGCTTACTACCTGTATGTCCTTGAATAAGTCACTTAACTCCTGTAGACTCTTGGTTTGCCCATCTACAAAATGAAATGAGGACAATTAGCTCTCAAAGTACAAACCTATGAAACTGTGATTGTGCACAAATCAGCTAGGGAAGTGGGAAACCTACTCCACAAGCTGGATTCCACTCAACTGATCTTTCTCTGGTTTCAGCTGTGGCTGGAATCAAACAAGCATTTATTGAGTACCTATAATATGTCAGACACTGAACTAAGCATGAGAGGAGCAAAGATGAAGCAAAACAAGCTTGCCCTCAAGTGGCATATGTTTCATGGAGGGAGATACCATGTCAATTAGTACCTGCAAAATCAATACAAAGCAGAAGGAAAGCAGCCTTAGAGGGGATGGCATTTGGTTGGTTGGTGTCCTTTGCTCTCAGAGGGAACCAAAATGTGACCACCATGTTGGAGTCAATGTATAGTGTGTCCACCTATGGCTGATCAGGTCAATGCAAGCTGGGAAGGCTCTACCACAGGCCAGGCACAAATGGTTCATATGAACATGTGGAGTGGGGATGTCTAAATGTGCACATCTCATGCTTCTTTTGAGCTAACACAGTTCTGTTTTGTCCATAGATCATAGTATCTCCTTTGAAGAAGGCATGCCACATTGGGCCCATCTGTGCCAATGTCTCCCATATCTCACAAAAGATTCCAAAGCTCTTCAGAAGGACCTTGAGAGTGGCCTTGTATCATTTCTTCTGACCTTCATGTGAGTGCTTGCCTTGCCTGTTTTCTCCCTAAAATAGTCTTTTAGGCCAATATATGTTTGGCATTTGAACAATGTGGCCGGTCCATTGGAGTTGTGCTCTCTGAAGTAGAGTTTGAATGCTTGGCACTTTAGTTCAAGTAAGGAGGACCTCAATATCCGGTTCCTTATGCTGCCAGGTGATCATCAGAATCTTCCTAAGACAGTTCAAATGAAAGTGATTCAGGTTCCTGGCATGGCTCTGGTATGCAGTCCAGGTTTCACAGGCATACAACAATGAGTTCAGCACAACTCTGTAGACCTTCAGTTTGATGGACATTCTAATACCTCTTCTTTTTCACACATTCCTTCAGAGCCTCCCAAACATTGAGCTAAGTGTGGCAATGTACATATATGTGTATATGTATATGTGTATGTGTATGTGCACATGTGCACATATACATACATGGGGACAGGAGGGAAGTGGAGGGGAGAGGAAGGAAGGAAAGGGGAGAGGAGAGGAGGAGAGGAGAGGATGAAGAGACGAGGGCAGGGAAGTAAGGGAGAGGAGTGAAGGGGAGGAGGGGAGAGGAGGGGAGGGGAGAAGAGTAATTAAGGCAGCTGCTCTTGAATCTGTTGTCTTGTATCTGGCACCTTTTTGCTTAATCAGGAGGAAAATCTTCAACAAGTGAATCTTTAACCTCCCAGAAGTCTGCTTTTGTTTGCTTCCTTGGCGGTGATCAGGACCTGGACAGCTCTTTTCATCCCCAGCAGGGGTTATGCCCAAAGGGAGCTGAGTGATTTTCCAGCTGGCTCCCAGCTCTTTACCTTTTCATGTTTTCATTGACTGCTGTCCTCCATACTGACATAAAATCAAGGAGGAAAAGTGAAGAGGGGACATCACCAACAAGAACTTTTCAGTGCAATTAGTGATACCAGATGGAATTTTGCTGCCTAGGCTTCCAAGTCTTCATGGACTTGATAAATTAATAAGCTCTTAATTAATGAACTTAAGCAGTTCTCTAATTCTTGGGAGCTTTACCATTACCAAGTCAAAATAAGTCAGTGAAATCCCCTTCTGCCTTTTGTCTGTCTTTTCCTTTTGTATCAGGGCATGTGATGAGTCATCAGACCATCTTCAGTCTCAGACTGTTATCACTATTAATACTAAAAAGAATACAAATAATAATGGGAGAAGTATGGCCTAATAGCTGGCCTCTAAGCCAAGAAGATTGAGGTTCAATATTGCCTCTCACACATACTGGCTGTGGGACCCAGGAGGAGTCACTTGATCTGTCAGTGTTCTAAGAAGCTTTCTAAAGAGCACTGAAGCTAATGATGGGCTATCTGCATCGGTGGAAGGTATTTCCTTATTTGGGAGTTCCCCATACTTATGAAATTGCCAGTTTTATCCCTATACCAATAATAATAGGTAGCATTTATGTAGTGTTTTAACTTTGACAATGGTTTTTCAAGAATCATCCCATCTGCTCGTTGCCACAACTCTAATCTCCAATTTACAGATAAGAAAAATGAGCCTAATCCAAGTTAAGTAGTTGGCCAATGATCACATTTGTCAGACAGGGGATGGAGGGGACATAAGTATGTCTGTAGGAATCAGAAGGAGCCAGTGGGTGGAGGCCAAAGTGGAGACAGAAGATGAGAGAGTAGGCAGAGGAGTAGGGGCGATTTTCTGAAGAAGTGAAGAGCAGATGTAATCAAGATTGCATGTAGAGGAGTTGCCCTTGGAAAGGAAAAGGCCCAACTCTTCACAAACATTCACTGGGGTGGAGGAGATAGTGGAAGAAGGTATTTGAGTGATGTGAGATGACAAGGAAGGAAGAAGGAGGAGGGAAGAATGGCCTTGACTTGTTTTCACTGAAGTGAAATGATACTCACTTCTATTTCACTGCATGAGAATTTTCATGAAGCCCTTTCTACCTTTGCCCTGAGGGAGTAAATAAAATAGCTATAACAATGATGATGATAGCTAGCAGTTATATAATGTCTTTAAGTTTGTAAAGTGCTTTACAAATATTCACCTTTTTGCCTCATTACAACCCTGGGAGACAAGTGGTATTGTTATCACCATCTTGTGAATGAAGAAACTGAGGCAGACAGAAACTAAGTGACTTGCTCAGACTCGTACTTGTCTGAGGATGGATCTGAAGCTGGATTTGAACTCAGATCTCCCTAACTCAAGGTCCAGCATTCTAGCAATTATACCAGCTTGCTTCTTTCAGGCCCTCTGTTGGCTGGAGACAGTTCAGGATCCCAAGCACTGGCAATTCAGTCAAGTGATTTCTACCAGGAGATCTTCAAGGTCAAATCTAGGTATGTCAAATGGGGGAAAGGGGAGAGGGTGGGGAATATTAGAAAGGTTACTTCTATTAGTAGACTAAATTTTCAGCAATTTTCAAGTGGAATTGTTAGCATGAAAGGTTGTCATTTCTTGATTTTTCTTCCTAACTAGACTTTAGAGATAACAAGATTTCCCATACCATAAGTCTATATTAGAAATGAGGGAGTAACCATACTGGCAAGATAGGTTTAAAAAAAAAGCCCCAACACTAGTTGCCTTCAGTGAGTTCAAGGCAACAGGACCAGTTGACCTTCAGTTCTAGGATAATATAAAAATTTCCCCTGTGACTGGTGAGTCCATTGTTAGTAAGCTCTGAAAAATTATGGGGAATGAGAAAGATGTGACAAAATCAGAGACAAAGAAATATTCTGATTTTCAAAAATGAGAAGGTGAACTCTATCAATTCTTCTGGATCAGGGAGCTTGTCAGTAATTCCTGGGAAAATTCCTGGGAAAATTATTAAATGTGTCACATAAGTCCCTAAAGAAAGAAATAGTCATCATTATGAGATAACATGAATTTGTTGAGAATCAGAATGGTGGAGTGGATGGAGCTAGCTTTAGAGTTAGGAGGACCTGGGTTCCAGTCCTATCTCTGATACATATTGGCTGCCACTGGGCAAGGAATTTAACATCTCAGTAGCCACGGGCAGCTCTCTAAATCTCAAATTGTAGAGCTGGCACCAATCTGTAATGGGGGAGAAATTTTCCATACTGGAAGTCCTAGTGACTTGCCTAAGTTCTAACAGGTAGTAAGTGGCAGAGCTGGGATTTGAACCCATATCCTTTGATAAAACATTCCTTCCACTACAATACAATTGACTAGTCCTGTATATCTGCATTCAGCAGGGAGGGAAAGAGAAAAGCATTCCTAGGGTTGGAATCTGTGCTGTTTTATTTGTTCACTGGTTGTAGAATTAAGACAAAGTGTGAAAATAGCCTTCTAGGATCAAAGAAGGAACCACATGGTCAGATGAAATGGACCTGTGCTCTGCTAATTAGCACACGACTGGCTAGGATCTAACTTGTTTTTATCCCCAAAAAGCTCTGGTTGAATTGGGAAGGTTGTTTATGACATAAAGAAAGGAGAGATGAGCAAAGTCTGAATGGAATAAGGAATGTCAAGCCTCAAGAGTAACTAAAATCTCACCCATATTCTTTCACCCAGTATACACTGAAGGAGGCCATTGACAGAAAGAAAGTCCTCACATGCACCAAAGTATTATAGTATCACTTTTTGTGGTGGTAAACCTGGAAACAAAGCTGAAACCCATCTATTAGGGAATGGCTGATCAACGTGTAGTTCATGAATGCAATAAAATATCATTATTTTGTAAGAAACTGTGAATATAGAAAACACCAAGAAGCTTGAGGAAAATCTTTATGAACTGATACAAAGTGATCTAAGCAGAAGCAGAAAAACTACATACATAATCATTTAAATTCAAAGAACAACAAAATAATGAAAATTTATTGTTGCAAAATTATAATGTGCAAGTTTAACCCTAAATAAGAGGCCTGAGAAGACACTTCCCCCAGCGTCTTTGTAGAGGTGGGGTACAATGGGTGTGGAACACCATATATAGAATCAGCCTTTTTTCAAGAAGTTGATTAGTTTTGCTGAATTTTATCTTTCTCTTTTTATTCTTTATTATAAGAGATGGCTATCAAGGAGGCATGAAGGTAATGGAGGTAAGAACAAAAAAAAATCAATAAAATTTTTCTTTAAAAAAAAACATAAGCCAGGTTTCAGCTGATCCTGAGGGAAAGTCTGGCATTAGATGAGAGTGTATTCTGGACAAGGAAAGCAGGAGCAGAACTATGGAGGCAATAATGAGGACAGCATGTTCAGAGCTCTAACTAGCAATTTTCACACCCAGGGCCAGCAACATAAATGCATGCACAGCAAATGAGATGAAGATCACCTTCAAATCATATTGTGAAGATAAATTCTAATAAGCTAAGGGAAAGCTTAGCCCTATAGGCAGAGATCCCAGAACACTACAAGGATCACTGCAGGAAAACTCCCATAAAGGCCAGGACTCTGCAGGTGAGGTGTGGGTCAAATGGGTACAAGGAGTATTGAGACAGATAATGTGTGGCTGAAATGCTGTGCCACCCTCCCTCCCTGAATATAGACTCCAGTTAGTATTCTCTTCCCTTGAGCTGCCTAATACCCTCAAAATCTGTCCTCTATTTATCTTTCTTTGTTTAAAATATTTACCTTGTATTTATAAATAATTATAACCACAAGGATTATTAGTCTGGGTGTAGTTAATGGGTTTGCATTTGGGAAGAACGGAATTGAGGGGGAAATACTGAACAACGAGGGGAGATAGATTTAAAAACTAAAGCATTCGCCAGAGTGTTATCTCTAGCTGGGGGCTTGGTGCAACAATTAAAGATTATGTTTGTTTCAACTTTGCATGGCAGAAAGACTATGTATATACCAGGAAAATCATGTAGGCAATGATTCAGTAGTAGGGGGGAAGAGTGAATAAGACAAAGTAAACAACCCTCCTCACCACACTTTCATCACTGCTACACTTAAATATATACAGTTGCCCCAAAGAAACTTAGTTTTGAGTGCAAGAATTGTTTCATCTTGCATTTGTATTCTCAGCACCTAACATAATATCTGATTCATAGCTTGTTGACTGAATAACGTATTTGGGATGGGGAATGGTCTAGTCAACAAGCCCTGATTTCACCAGTGCAGGGGACTTCTGGTATAGAAATTCCAAACCCCCATTCAGACCAGCAATTCCTCTGTGGTCTATAGCCCTCAGAGAGTTTTCCAGGGGCACCAAGAGATTAAATGATTTGCCTAGATGTGCACACAGCTAGATGTGCCAGAGAAAAGACTTGAACCAAGTCTCTCTGACGCTCAAACCAGCCGTCTATCCACTATGCTACCCTGCCTCATGAGGGACAGGTAGTACAAACACTATTATCCCGATTTTGCAGATTTTCTAGATGGCACGGCATAGTAAACACAGGAATGGCGTAGCAACCAAAGCGTATGCTTCTGTTGTCCGGATTCAAAGGTCTTCCACTAGCATCCTTCTGGCATTGATAGGTACCAGAGGAAATATAATCCTCATTTTTCAGAGTAGGCAAACAAGAGTCAGGGACAATTAGTAGCTTGTGTGAGTCACAAAAAAGGAGAGCAAACTGTCTTGTTTCTTAGTCATCTCTTGAGCAGACCCCACTGCTCTTATGTGATGAAATATTAAGCAGTTCAGTCTCCTTCTGTACCATGAAGAGAGCAGCAATTTTATTGTCTGTTTACATTAAACATCATATTGTCAGTTTGTTGTCTGAATCTGTTGTCCTCTCTTATTCTGGGCCTTTATTGGTCATCATCACTGCTACTATAAACATCTGGCCTAAGGGAAAGCCCTCTAGTTCTGGTTTCTCCTGTTCCTCTTGCCTTGACCTCCAAAGCTGTTTAGAATTTTCTTCCAGGGAGCTAGGAAATTAACACTCAAACAATCAGATCAAGGTTTGGGGCACCTTGTCCTTAAGATAAAGGAGGCTACAATCTTATAATGAGTCACCAAGAGAGGAAAGAGAGAAAAATGAGATGGGGGAAAACATCAGTCAATAAAATCACCATTTTCTTCATTCGTAGTTGGAAGTTTCAGAGGAAAAAAAAAAACAGTCCCTGAGTAAATCAATATTAGATAATTAGTAAATAACCAATATCAGAAAATTAGTGTTAGATAACCAGCATTAGATAATTAGCAAATTTATAGCTGGCTCTTTAGCTCTTGAATCATCCACTATACAAATAGTACGAGATTTGGATTCTATGAGGTCACAGAGAAGGGTTTTTAAATTAATTATTCTTCTGCAATTATGTCAATAGCATTAACACATTGTGCCCTTAGTCCCTTCTATGTAGAGGTGTGTGACTATGGCTAAGGGTCATTATATATATATATATATATATATATATATATATATATATATACACACATATATGTATATACACACACACACATATATATAAACCAAAAGATATCAATAAAAAATTTGAATGGTATACTCATGCTCTTTCATAGAAACAATCAACAGAAGAATCTCAAAATTAAGGTTAGAGAAAATACTCCTTGAGAGAATCCTAGTCTTGTGATTTATTATTTTTATTATTTATCAAAATCTCCTAGTGTTCAGCTCCTCTATATCAAAGTCAGTCCACACACAGAGCAAGATTTTGGGGTCACATCCCTCAATCCAATGTATCCTGGTGCTTTTTGATTGTTATTAAAAGGACTTACTCCCACTGACTAAATCTAGAGGGCAAGGACAAAGAGGAAGAGGAGGAGGAAGAGGAAGAGGAGGAAGAGAAGGAATCACAAGATTTAGAACTTGAACAGAACCAGGAAAAACTTGTACACAATCACAGACACATCATATGTGTGATGACCAGCTTTGATAAACTGGACTCTTCTCAGCAACGCACAGTTGTAAGACAATTCTACAAGTCTCGGGGTGGAAGGAAATACCTACATTCAGAGAAAGATCTAGAAAGAACAGAGTTTAAATGGAGTCTGAAGCAATCTACATGCTATTGCTTTTTTCCGTGTTTGGTTTTGTTTCTTCTTTCCCATTGTTCACTCCATTGGTTACCACTTTTCTATACAACCAGACTAATGTCCAATGTGAAAGTATCTGCAGATCCTGTACTTGATTGCATGCTGCCATGAAGGGTGGGGAGGGGGGGAAGGGGGGGTAGAAGGAAGGGAGAAAATTTGAAACTCAAGGGATTGTAGAGCTGAATCTTGTAAACTAAAAGTAAATAAACAAATCAATTTAATTTTAAAAAAAGATTTAGAGTTTGGAGGGATTGTAACAGCTATCAAGGTCAACCTCCTCATTCTACAGATGAAAAAAATAAGGCCTAGAGAGATTAAGTGACTATAAGAGAAACAATGTGGATGAAGAGCTAACCTCAGAGTAAGAAAGACACAGAGTTCCTCAGACACATACTGCATGACCCTCAACTCATCATTTAAATTTCAGTATCCTCAAACCTCTCTCTCACTGTAAGTTGAAGAGAAAATGTCAATCGGCTTTGATAGTGGGAGTTTCCCAATATGGGAATTGTTTATTCCAAGAAAGTCACAGGTTCTTATCCTAATAATCATAATAGCAGTAACAATAACAATAAATATTGAATAATAATAGTGATACGGAAAAATGCAGGAGAATAAATGTTTGGAAGAGTATGGAAACAAACAGAATATTTTTGTTAGCTTTCTTGTGAAAGCCAATCTAAACTTTTAAGATGTAAATAACATAAGATTATGGTTTCAGGACCATTTTATTTTTATTCTTGCTTACATATGTGAATATTTTTTTAGGTTGATAGGAGAGATGTCCTGGAACCAGCGCTAATCAGCTCTAAATTTTTAATGTGAGGGAGGTAGGGTCAAAATGGTGGAGTAGGTAGGAACCAGCATGGAGGAGCTCCTCCCCACAAATTCCTCTACACAGATCTAGAAAATGCACCAAATCAAATCCTGATGGGGAGATCCAGAAAAAGTCACAAGTCATTTGACCAGTCCAGTTCAGTTTAAGGAGCCAAATAGGAAGGTCTGAGGACATTTGGGGTAGAGTCATAAGAGTGGAGCACTGGGTGGAGCACTAGGAGAGGCTGTGCACTAAGGCAAGTGGAGGTCCTCGGCCGTTTTGGGGCACTGCAAGGGGGAGAGGCACAAACTGTCTCAAATACCTAGTTTCAGGTCACAGGGTCCAGGTCAGACTAAGAAGAGGTGTCATTGAAAGGTAGGGAGGCCCTAGGGCAGGTATGAAAAAGAAAATTCAAGTCAGCAGCAGCAGGGTCATTCAAACCTCAGGAGCAGAGCCTGGTCTTATTTCTAACATCTAGTGCAGCCTGCAGAAGAATAACCAGGACAGAAATGCTAGACCAAAGGGAAATCTACAGTCCTGCTACTCTGAAAACAGAGCTTTCTAGCTGACTGATAAGGGTGGAACCCAGCAGCAGCATCTATTCTTGCTCAAACCCAAATCCAGGTAAGGAATTCAGGAGGCTCAGACCAGAGGACAGGCCATCAAATATTGCTTTGGATCAGACTGCCTTGGGAGCACTGAAAGCAGGTCCTGAGATAGAGGTGTCCCTGAGATCCTGGAATTACATGAATGCCCCCCAAAAGAAACAACAGTATCAACCCATACCTTCCCTCCAGAAGTGCTGCAAAGCCCAACCCTAACATCAAGCATGACATCAGGAAGCAGGCTAGAAGAAGGAGCAAACAAACAAACAAAAGGCCATAATAAAGAGATATTGTGGCATCAGGAAAGCTCAAGACACAAACCTAGAAGAAGAGAACAATGCCAAAACATGTAGAACAAAAAACAGATTGAGCAAAAAATCAACTATAATGCCTGGAAAAGATGAAGCAAGAGTTGTGTTGGGTTTGGTTGTTTTTTTTTTTAAGAGCTTAACATGTTTTTATGAATGAAATGAGAGCATTTGAAGGAAAAATTGGAAAAGAACTGAGAATTATAAAAGAAAAAGATTTAATGGCTTAGTATAAAAGGTACAAAAGCTTGTGCAAGCCACAATCTCCCTAAAAATTAGAAAGGACAAAACAGAAGTCAATGAGTCTATGTTACAACAAGAAATATTAAATTCAAAGGACTGAAAATAGAAGAAAGTATATGACATCTTACAGCTAATATAACTGACCTCAAAAACAGACTGAGGAGAAAAAAATGAAGAATCATTAGACTATCTGAATTTCAAGGCCAAAAAAAGAGCTTATACGCCCTATATCAAGAAACCTGAAAATAAAACTGCCCAGATCTCTTCAAACCAGAGGGCAAAGTGGATATAGAAAGAATCCCCTCCTGAAGAAGAAAAAATACCTTCAAAATGAAAACTCCCAGGAACATCATAACTAAAATTCAGTTTCCAGGTCAAAGAAAAAATACTGCTAACAGCCAGAAATAAAAAATTCAAGTATTGAAAAACCATGGTCAGGATGATGCATGATTTAGAAGCCACCGCTATAAAGGAGCAGAGAACTTGGAATAACAATATCCCAGAAGGCAAAGAGTATGGGCTCACAGTCAAGAATAACTTGCCCAGAAAAAACAAATACAATACTAGAGAGGAAAAATAGACCTTTGATGAAATAAAGATCTAACAACACTCCTGATTAAAAAAAAAATCAGAGCTGTGTAGAAACTTTTAAGTTCAAGCACAGAGGTGAAGACAAACATAAAAAGATAAACATGAATGCACAATGATAAAGAACTAAAACACAATAAGTAATTTATATTCAAATATGGAGAGATAATAAATGTATCTCCTCTGAACCCTGTCATCACCAGGGGTCATAAAGGGAGTCCAATCAGACAAGGCTTGGGAATGGTTCTGTTATAGCTTGATGATCTTAAGGGAAAAAAATGGAAAGGGAAGAAGAATACACTGCAGAGAGGGAAGGGAAAGGAGAATTGGGGGAATTATCTCACATAATCGAGGTATGAAAGCAGACATCTATACAAATAAGAAAGAGAGGAGGTGGAGCAGCTATCACTTGAACCTCACTCTCATCTGAACCGATCAACAGAAAGAAGAAACACACACACACACACACACACACACACAAACTTGGGTACAGAAATACATTTCATTAAATAGGGAAATAGGAGGGAATGGGGAGAAGGGAGAAGGGGGGATTTAGAGGGAGGATAGATTAAGGGAGGGATTAGTCCTAAGCAATATAAACTCTAAAGATGAACAAAAATTCATAACTCTCTGAGGTGACAAAGAATGGGAATCTGAGGGGACGCCCACAAATTAGGCAATAGATGAACAAGTTATGGTCTATAAATGTGATGGAATTACTGTGTTGATCTTTTAGTATAATTGCAAACCATGATCCCAGAGGATTATTGATGACACGTGCTACCCATTTCAGGTCAGAAAAGTAAAAAATGCAGAATGAAATAAAATTCCTTTTTTTGGAGGGCAATTGGGGTTAAGAGACTTGCCCAAGGTCACATGGCTAGTAAGTGTGTCAATTGTCTGAGGTCATATTTGAACTCAGGTCCTCCTGACTCCAGGGCAGGTACTCTATTCACTGTGCCACCTAGCTACCTCTGAAATAAAATTCTTTTGGACATAGCCAATAGGGAAATTTGTTTTGATTGACTATATATGGATAACAGGTTGTTTTTATTGTTTTCTGGGGGGCAAGGAGAAGAGGAGGGAGAGTGCTTTAAAAAAAATTTTTTTTAATTTCAGTGTGAAATGGAAATCTTGGAAATTAGCCTTTGGAAAAGGCCCCCATGTGAATTCATACTGAGATCCTACTCAGCACATGAGTAAGTATAAATTTGCTTTCTCAGAATCATCAAAAATGGACAGTTGGAAAGTCTCTTCTGTGCAGCCCGAGGGAATGTAAGCTCTTGATTCACATTAATTAACTGCCTCTCTCTTAGTCTTTACTGTTCTTTTCAATCACAAAGATTATGAAATGTAAACTATTATCCATCAAAGTCACAAATGCCTCAGTTACACATGATATATAGTTGGGGCTATGTGAGAGAATTTTACCCCAAAGGAATGCCAAAGAGAGTTTGCAGGCTTTTGAGGCAGTCAGGTGACACAATGGATACAGCATAGGACTTGGGGTCAGGGGAAACTTGAGTTCCAATCTTGCCTCAGACACTTAGTAGCTCTGTGACCCCATGCATCTCATGTAAGCTCCCTCAGTCTCTGTTTCCTCATCTGTAAAATGAGGATAATCCTACCTCACAGGATTATTGTGAAAATCAAATGAATTGAGATGTATAAAGTGCTTTGCAAACCTTAAAATCCTATGTAAATGCTAAAAAAAATTTTTTTGTAATTTTTAGATGGAAAGATATAGGGTTCAACCCCCTCATTTTGTGAATGAGGGAACTAAAGCTTGGACATTTTAAGCAACTCACCCAAGATCTCACAGGTGGCAGAGCTGGGGTTCCAACCCAAGTCCTATGATTGCAAAGCTATTACATTTGCAATGTAAAATGTACCCATTTATATGTCATCGGTAAGTCTTGCTATTGAAAGGGCTTGATTTTGAAGAATAGGTAACCTGGAAAAGAAGAGATTTGGGGCAAGAGGTAGGACATGATTTCCATCTTCAGGTATTGGAAGGATTGTCAGGTGCAATAGTAATAATCTTATGCTCCTTGACCCCAGGAACAATGGAAAGTTGTAGAGAAACCAGTTTAGGTTCAAAGAAAAACTTCCATACAATTAGATCCGTCTAAATGTAAAATGGGGGGAAAGGAGTCCCTCTAATTTGGGGTTTTTAAGTAGAATACATGGAATCAGTGTTGGAGACACTGCTATTATTCTTGTTCAGTTCCTTCAGTTCTTTCTGACTCTTTGTGACCCTCATTTGGGGTTTTCTTGGCAAAGATGTTGGACTGGTTTGCCATTTCCTTCTCCAAATTACTTTACCAATATAGAAATTGAGGCAAACAGGGTTAAGTGACCTGCCTAGGATCACACAGCTAGTACATGTCTGAGGCTATATAGGAACTTAGGTCTTCCTGACTTCAGGTCCAGCGTTCTATCCACTATACCACTTAGCTACCCCACTGAGGACATTATAGAAGGATATGTACCAGCTGGCCTCTGAGGTCCCTTCCAGATCTGAGATTCTTCAATTCTATGTGAGAGGAATAAAGAGGAAATTGGACATGTAGGCCTCATTCCATTCTTTTTCCAACCAACCAACCAAGCAAGCCCCATGTCTAATACCACCTATTAAGGAATCAGACCTTTGCTCCATATTTACCGCTCATTGACCCATCTTTACAACAAAAACACCACTAATAACTCACAAAGGAAAAAGACAGATTTGGGAAGGTGTGAAGGGAATGATTTTGTTATTAGCGATGATTTAGCAATGGGGTTAGTTCGTTAAAGTAGGAGAATAGCCAGCTTTTATTAGTTTACATAGAATGGAAGCTTAATGTTTTCAAAGTGCTTTATGATTTAGGTGTTTTGTTTTTCACTATATAGGAAAGGAATCTTAAGTTTTTATATGCTTTCCTCTACTGCGTCTGCATGTTCTTTATCTAGTAACATTTAACCCACATGAGGATCAAGTTGAAAGAGTTAAAATCTGGCCTCAGATCCTTACTAGGTATGTGCCCTTAGGCAAGTCACTTAATTTTTGTCTGCTCAGTTTCTCCAACTATAAAATGGAAATCATAATCATATCTACCTCCTGGGGTTGTTGTGAGGATATTTATAAAACACTTAACACAGTACTTGGCACATAGTAGGCACCATATAAAGCTTATTCCCTTCCCTTCCTCCCTGCCCCCCAAAAGAGGTAAGATGATGCTAAATTGAAGGCCTTGAATGTCACACTATAAAGTTTACTGAGAAGGAGACAGGAAATATTTTAAGGAAATGAATTACATGACTATACCTATGTGTAATGGAGACTTGTACATGCACAGATCCCCCTGAAAGTGTCTTCCCACATGGAGAAGAGCCTAGGAAATGGAGGGCCTGACACAAGGACACTTCCATTCAGTAATCGATCACCAAAGTAACCAATGGAAATAAGTTCCTTAGACTCTCCATGTGGGCGGATGCTGTTAGAGACTAGCTGTGCAGGTACCAGGTTCCCATTATACACAAGGATGCAGCAGCAGCATTGTAACACATAGAGTACTCAAGGGTTTACAAAGTAATTCTATCATTACAATCTTAGTTCTACTAATATTTTTTACTTTTTAAACAAACTATTAATTTATTTATATTTAGTTTACAACATTCACTTCCATAAGTTTTACATTTTTTCTTCTTCCCTTCCCTCTCCCTCCCCAAGATGGCATGCAATCTGATATAGGCTCTGCACATACATTTATGTTAAACACATTTCCACGTTAGTCATGTTGCATAGAAGAATCATAACAAATGGGAGAGACCATGAGAAAGAAAAAATAAAACAAAAAAGAAAATAGTCTGCTTCACTCTGCATTTGGACTCCACAGCTCTTCTCTGAATGTGGATGGCCTTTACCATCATGAGTTCTTTAGAATTATTTTAGGTCCTTGCATTTCTGAGAAAGTCTATAAAAATCAATCATTGCATCCTGTGGCTGTTTCTGTGAACAATGTTCTCCTGGTTCTGATCACTTTATTCAGCATCAATTCATCTTGAAGTCTGCCTGTTCATTGTTTCTTATTGCACTATAGTATTCTATGATATCCATATACCACTACTTGTTCAGCCATTCCCCAATTGATGGGCATCCCCTCCATTTCCAGTTCTTGGCCACCACAAAAAGAGCTGCTATAAATATTTTATACACATGATCCTTTTCCCATTTGTACGATCTCTTTGAGATACAGTCCTGGAAGTAGTATTGCTGGATCAAAGGGTGTGCACATTTTTATAGCCCTTTGGACATAGTTCCAAATTGCTCTCCAGAATGGTTGTATCAGTTCACAGCTCTACCAACAATGATTCAGTGTTCCAACTTTCCCACATCTTCGCCAATATTTATCATCTTCCTATTTTGTCATGTTAGCCAATCTGATAAGTGTGATGTGATATCTCAGAGTTGTTTTGATTTGCATGTCTCTAATCAATAGTCATTCAGAGCATTTTTATATTATTATAGATAGTTTCAATTTCTTCCTCTGAAAACTGCCTGTTCATATCCTTTGACCATTTATCAATTGGGGAATGACTTGTATTTTTGTAAACTTGACTCAGTTCTCTCTATATTTTAGAAGTGAGATCTTTATAATAGTGCAAGTAAAATTATCTCTATGTATGCAAAGGGAAATCAAGACAAAGGGAAGGTAAGTGATTTTACCAACATCCCATAGCTAGTATGTATCAGAGCCCAAATTCAAACCCAGATCTCCTGACTCTTTCTAATGTGTCATGCTGCCTTCCAAGGAAACAAAATGTAGCAGGACATGAATGATGGTTTGGAAGGGATAGAGTGGGCAGACTAGAAGGCTAGTTATTGGAGGGGCTATTGTAAATCTATGGAAATTCAATTAATTCATTAAGCACTTATTAAACACTTCTTATCTGAAGGATGGGCAAGTAGGTGGCACAGTGACTACTCCTGTAGTCAGGAGAACATGAATTCTAATCTGACTTCAGATGCTTATTACTGTATGACCCTGGGCAAGTCACTCAACTCTGTTTGCCTCACTTTCCTCATCTGTAAAATGAGGCAGAGAATAAAATAACAAACCACTCCAGTATCTCTGCCAAGAAGACCCACAGAAAGAGGTCATGAAGAGTCAGGCATGATTGAAATGACTAAACAAGAACAATATGGAAGGCACTGGGGATTCAAAGACAATCCCTGCCCTAATGGAGTGTGCATTCCACTGGGCCTGCAATGGAGATAAGGGCTGTGGGAAGGGAAGCAGAGGAACAGATAACAAAGCAATATTGTGGAGGGTCATCGTGGGCATTTGTTATAATTATGTCTTCATTAGCCTATTCCCTAAAGAATATTGAAGCATAGGTTAGGTCCCATGGTTGTATTTCCCAATGAATCATTTCCCTTTGTCTTTCAAACCATGTTGCTTTGTGCTAGCAGAAGCAGTCTTTTTTTTTAAAAAACAATATCATAATTACATGTTGTTGCTTTAAAAAAAACAATCTTGATCTCTATTAAAGGATATAATTTGTTTTCAAAGCAATATAAAACATTGTGGCTCAGCAATGCTGTCACTTGTAAAATTATTATTTCTCTGCCAAGTTTAATAACCCACTAATCACTATGTAAAGAAAAGGAGGCAGAATTCAGTTAAATATACACACTGACATTCCACATGTTAGAAAAAATAAATATAAGATCAGTATCTGCTTTGTTTACAGAAGGAAAACAAGAATTCTTTTCCTTCGCAAATACTTTTCCCTAATACATGTCACTGAATAATTTCACAGAATTTTTCTCCCTTTTATTATGCTGGACTACACACTCAGAAAGAAGATTCTCACATTTGCTCCTCTTTGCGCTCTGGTGTTTCTTCGTGTAACCTCACAAAAAATGATTTTACTGCTGCTCATTTGGTATCATTTGTTTGTATCTGTTTTATTAGTACAAATCTTCTGGGGGAAATACTCAATAAGATGGTTTTGCTCCTTTTAACATTTATTTTGGGAAATTTACTATAGACTAATGGAGCCTGAGAAGTCCTCCAATGCCCTGAAAGATTTATTTGTGCTTCACAAAAATATCACCACCTCCTTACAGGTGCCCCATTTAAATCATGCTTTATTTAAAGCTATAGACCTATTTTGCCCTGGATAAACCATAAATGGTCATAGCTCATATATCATAAGATTGAGAACAGGAAAGGATTCTAAGGTCATCTAGTCTAACCTTCTCATTCCGTGGGTGAGAAATGGAGGCCTTAAGACTTTTCCAAGGTCACACATGATAAAGTAGAAGTCAAGATTTGAACCCAGGTCTTTAGATTCTATATCTAACCCTCTTTTCACCACTGCAAAGCAGTCATTGGCTCATCAGATCATAGAACTATCCTTGTATTAATCTCTGATTAACTCTCTCAGGGGACTTTACCAAACCTCCTCTCTCCTCAAGCACCCAACCTCTATCATCACCTTCCTTCCCAGCAGATGACCTTGCCTCCTTACAGTACTAAAAAAGACTCAAGGGGTCCATCATGAGCTTGTCTTACACCTCTCTCTCTCTCTCTCTCTCTCTCTGTCTTCACCTATCCTATCCTCCTTTGAACTAGTCTCAGAGAATGAGATGGCTTTCCTGCATGCCAAGGATAATCCCTGATCCCATCTCCTCTGGGAGCTCATTCCATCTATCACTCCCCAGTCTCTCATCTTCAATTTCTCCATGCCCTGGTTATGGTTACCTTCTCTTTCAGCTCTGAAACATGTGCCCTGAAACCCTCTGTCCTGAGTATTGAGTCTCACATGGTCCACTATATTTAGACCATGGTTCACCTTACACCCTGGCCTACTTCTTTTGTACTCCACCCCTACCCCTATCTCTGGAACCATAATCAAATCAATACTGCTTTTGCTACTGTAAGAGGTATATAATCTACTGACTCTACTCACCACCTCTGTGATTTTCCAAACTAAAATACTCCTCCCTACCCACCTCTCCCATATGTATGGAGTATACCCCACTATCAGAATGTAAGCTCCTTATGGGTAAGGTATGTCTCAGTTTTGTATTTGTGTCCCCAGAGGCTATCATAAACAGGGCTTCACACATAATAAGCACTTAGTAGTCTTTCATTCATTCATTCATTATCCCTTTCTACCAGCTTCTTTCCCATTACCTATCAACAAGCTCCTTTATCCTAAAATTGCCATCCCTGTCAACTCAGAGGAAATAATCCTAGTCAGTTATGGGACATACTATATTAATAGTCTCCTTTATCAGTAATTTTTTCCCCTAGAGGTTATGATGAAGGGAAGGGGAGTTCCCAATGCTACCTACACAGATACTATAGATTCAGTTATAACTGCTTTGAGCCATCAATACCTAACTTAGAAAAGGATGGTTTTGAACTTGTAGTGGAATGGAGAAGTAATTTAACATAATGGGTGATGGGTAGATGTTATGTTAGAGACAAGCCCAGTGATTTGGCAAGCAAAGAGATAGTCAGTGACCTTGGAGAAGGCAGTTTCAAAGGAGTGGTGGGGAAGGAAATCAGATTGTGAAGAGTTGAGGAATAAATGATTATCAAGGAAGTGGAAGGATGGAGGCATTCAACTCATTCTTCTGTCATCTGACTGGTTAGTCACACACCCATTGCAAGCAAACCAAAGATCCCCAGTCCCCCTCCCACCCCCCAGTATAAGCTTTTCCTAAAGTAGGAGTCAAAATAATAAGTTATCTCATGAATAAAGTTCATCTAAAATTCATTTCCCCACCACCACCACCACCACCTTCTATAGGAAAAAAAAGAGGCCAGTCAGAGAAATAATGTCACCTCAGGATCATAGAATCATACAGATCTCTGAGACTAGTTCAAAGGAGGAGAGGATAGGTGGAGACAGAGATGTGCAAGATAGGAGATAAGGAAGCTCATGTTGAGTCTTTTTTAGTACTGTAAGGAGGCAAGGTCATTTTCTGGGAAAGAAGGTGATGATAGAGGTTGGGTGCTTGAAGAGAGAGGAGGTTTGGTAAAGTCCCCTGAGGGAATTAATCAGAGATGAATAAAAAGATAGCCCCAGATCTGATGAGCCAATGATTGCTTTGCAGTGGTAGAGCTGGAAGAGAATTTTGTCACCAACACCAGCTCCATCATTTGACAAATGAGGAGACGGGAACTCAGAGAGATTAAGTAGTTTGTCTAATGTCACATAAGTAGTAAGTGACATAGACAAAATTTGAACCCTGGTCTACCAACTCTCTAGACTCTTTCTACTGTACCTTAAAAGTTTGGTTTCTAAGTGAGCAACAAGGAGTCCAGTCATCTGGATTCTTTGGTCAGAGGTCACTGAAGCCTGGAAAGGGAGGGCATAGACACTGAGCCAGTGACCTAAAAGCCCAGTACAGCTTGGAGCCTAAAAAAAAACAAAAAACCCACAACCCTCTGTTTGGAGAAGAGCCCAAGGTCCCATGCAGCTGTCCAGTAACAGATAAGAATTCCAGCCTTCCCTCCCCTTGCAAACTGTAAGTGTCCTTGTTGACAACTTACACTAACCCTCTATAGCCTGAAAGTAGAAACCATCAGCAAAACCTAGGGAAATGGTGTCCATCCAAACTCTGGTGTCAGCATCGCATCTTAGGATATCAATAGCTTGCAGCTGCTGGATAGGGTGGAGTCAATAACTGCAGCCTTTCAAAAGCTTCAGTTCGGATTCAATTCACATAAAGCCTAGAGGGTAAATTGGAGCCAACTTCTCTGGACGTTTGCCCCAAGGAATGGCCCATTGACAGTGAACTTGACCTACCCTAGAGTGACCTTCTTTGAAGGAACAGAAGGGAGGTCATTCGATCCTTTTCTAGTTTGGGGGGGGTTCTATTTCCCTCCAAATTAACCCCATTGTTGTTGCTCAGTCATTTTCAGTCATTTCTGACTCTATGACTCCATTTGCCAGGAAAACTGGCAAAGATACTGGAGTGGTTTGCCATTTCCTTCTCCAGTTCATTTTACAGATGAGGAAACTGAGGCAAAGGGAGTTAAGTCTTCCTGACTCCAGGCCCAGAGCTCCATACACTGTCCTTAACCCCATCAGTAAGGCATTTTTTAGGTGTCACATTTCATAAAACCAGGAATACTCACTGCGAAAAGCTACCTACACAGGATTGGCAATTAGCTGGCATCTTGTCATAGAAATTGGAATGAAAGTTCTGTTTTGGCTGTGGGACTTTTTACTTTGTTTTGTTTGTTTTCAGTTTACTAACACTATTCTCAGACTATCCCATTCCCCAGAGATCTAAAAACAAGTGAGCATCTCCATGTTATCTGTCCCTCTCCATCTCTGACATCATCAAGGATTCGTAACTGCTACCATTCCATCAGCTCCGTAGGCTTGCAAAGTGCTTACCCATCTCCTCCCAGCTCATCCTCCCAACACTATAAAGTATATGCCCTTGTTACCCTTACTATCCAAAAACGAAACCGACTCTGAGCACCCTTGCCCAGAGGCACACGTGTAAAAAGTATTGAAGGGAAGATCTGAACCCAAGTAATAATCATAAGCTAGTTTTTAGACAGTGCTTTAAAATTTGCAAACACTTTCCATATATCATTTGATCCTCACAACAACCCTGGGAGGGAGGGGCTATTATGACCCCCATTTTACAGATAAGGAAACTGAGGCTGAGAGCTTCAGTGATGTGCCTAGTGTTACACAGCTAGTGTCTGAGGTTGGATTTGAACTTGGGTGTTTCTGATTCCAAGTCCCATGATCTCTCTATCCACTACTCTGCCTACTGCTAAGGCCTTGCTGATTCAAGATCCATTCTTAAAGGATGAACTTAAACAAGGTTAAGACCTAGTAATACAGATAAGTAAGCATCAGTGGTAGGATTTGAACCCAAATCCTCTGACTCCAGAATAACTCTTCTTTCCACCATACATACCACTCAGTCGCCTGTTCTTCTCTAACATGGGCATTGAAGATTAAGGACACACAAGAATAAAGAGAAAGGTCACATTAGAATAAGAATTCCTTTGGGTCCTAGAAGGGGAAACAATCAGTTTATCCTCAACCTTGAAGACAAGATGGGGACATTTCAAAAGTCAATGAGAGTTTTCTAATTTCAATTTTAAAAATAAGCATTTATTAGGTGCTTACTATATACAAGGCACTCACAGTAAGCCCTGGGGGTGAAGATGGAAGATACAGCTCTATTGGTGAGGAGAGGTATCAGAATGGGTAGGGAAGGAAGAGACCTTGAAACCAACCCTGTGTGACATAGAAGGGGGCCCTACTCTAACTGAAGGAGCTAGTGGTCAGGGAAGGAGTGTGATCAGGGAGAAAGAAAGAGGCTGACAGCTGTATACCCCCTTGTTATTCAGTGGACTGGATTCATGGCATAAGGACAAATCAGAGGGAACCATCGTCCTCCAATTCACAAAGTTTTGCATCCCCAGTTGTGTCTGTCTTCACACAGAGGGACGTACATATGTATATGTACATGTACAATACCATATATGCAAACATACACACACAGGCAAATACGCACAATACAAACACATATGCACATTGTGTACAATACACATGCCTACACATACACACATGCACATAAATACACATGTGCACAATATACAGTCACAGTGCATTGTGTGCATGGATATGTGTGCCTACAATACATATGCATGCACACTATGCACACCACACCACACATATGCGTATACACATTCACACCTTTACATACACATATACACACATCCATCAGTCCCAAAGACCTGTCAGTTTTTACCTCTATAGTATCTTTTGTATCCATCTTCTTTTTATTCCCATGACCATTCCCGTGGTTCACTAATCTCTTACCTAGACCATTATCATATCTTCCCAAATGGTTTCCTTCCTTAGGGTTGCTCCCATTTGTTAATCCACACTTCTTCTATTTTTTATTTTCTGCTTTTTGGAGGGCAATTGTGGTTAAGTGACTTGCCGTAAGTCACACAGCTAGTAAGTGTGTCAAGTGTCTGAGGCCAGGTTTGAACTCAGGTTCTCCTTACTCCAGGGCTGGTGCTCTATTACTGTGCCACCTAACTTCCCCCATCCACATTTCTTATAGCCACCAAAGTAACCTTCCCAAGGCACAAGTCAGGCATTTTCACTCTCTAGCTCAAAAAACCTTCAATGGATCCCTATTGCCTCTAGGATAAAATACAAATGCCTTGATCTGGAATTGCTGAGGTTAAGAGAGGACTTATATCTTTCTTCTGGCATGAGGGAGTACATCTTCAGAGTAGTGTTCATTTCATTGCACAACAAGCAGTCACATCCCCCTAACCCATGTTTCTACTCATTGTCCTTATGCTGTTCCCTTGATACATTAACCACACAGCAAAACAAAATTGCCTTGCTCTGCTCTCTTCCAAGGTCAACAACAGATAAGCAAGCCTCTGCCTCACTTTCAAGGTCAGTTGAAGACCCACAATGACTGCCCTCCATTTTTTTTATTCCTGCACACAAGATATTGGTTGAAAATGATTTGCATTCTAAATTCACTTGACTGAAAGTGGGATGCTGCCAGTCAATTGCCTTGGCTTTTAATAATAATATAAATAATAATAGTAAAAAATAGTAAAATTTTTCCATGTGGTCTATACCTCAAATTATGTGCTGTTGTTGTTGTTCAGTCATTCCAGTCAGTTTTCAGTCATTTCTGATTCTTCCTGACCCCATCTGGGGTTTTCTTGGCAAAGATAGCATTATAATTTGCCACTTCCTTCTCCTGATCATTTTATAGATAAGGAAACTGAGGCAAAGTTAGATCATGTGTCCAGGATCTCACAGCTAGTAAGTGTCTGAGGCCAGATATGAACTCAGAAAGAGGAATGTTCTTCATTCCAAGCTTAGAGCTGTATCCTAGTTGCCCTTTGGTCCCTCTACCACGACAGCCTTTAAGGCTCCCTGCAATCTGGCTTCAACCTGAAGGGAAAGAATGTTCATTTAAAGAGAGGCTTGGATTTGGAGCCTGAGCACCTTGGGAAGGATGGTAAAACATTCCCAGTCCAACTCATCTCTGATCAAGAATTAACTCTATAGCATCCCCTATCCATCTATCCCCTCTTTGAAGTGTCCCAGGTGAAGGTTGTAGCTCCCAGTGTGTTGTAAGGAATAGCTTCAACACACACAGAACTCCTACCCAGTGATAACCAAAGACCCTGCAGTTAAAGAAAAGGATGTCTAACAGGGGCTACACAGAACAAGCCCTCCATGTTTATCTCCAACTGACCACATCGGGTTATGGTTCTTTGGGGGAGTTGGCATTCTGGGGATGACCTGCCTTTCCTCCCAACAACAGACCTTGGGCATGGTATCATGTCCCCACCCCCACCCCAACCCACCAGTTCTGCTTCAAGTCCAGCCCTCATGACCATCAATCATCCAGGGAAGTGACTCCTGTGAAGAAGACAACCAGCCTCACCAAACAACGCCAGGCAGCTGCAACATACGGGGCACACCAACTTCAGAGCTACTAGGTTTAAATCTTTGATCTGCTGCATGTTACCTGGCTGACTCGGCAACCTCTCAGATTCCTCATATGAAAATTAAGAGTTTAGACTAGATGGTCTCCAGGGATCCTTCCAGCTCTATGCCCCTATGATTTCCATGGCCACTAGCAAAAGACTATATAAGAATTGTTTGGACAAAGCAGAAGCGTGTGTGTGTGTGTGTGTGTGTGAGTGTGTGTGTGTGTGTGTGTGTATGGGGGGGTCAAGGGATGTGACCCATTTAGCAGTCCTGCAAATTGCTTCTCTCCTGGATGTTTATGACTCCACCTCCCAACCCTAGTTATAAGTTACTTATTACTTAAGTCTTATCAGTGTGCTCTGGGAATCTTATATATGAAAATATTTATAGCTGCTGAAGCAGAAAGCAGAAGCCATTGAAGCAAAGAACTGGAAACAAAGAGAATTCCTGTCAAATGGAGAATGGATGCACAAATTATGGTATTAGCAATGTAATGGAATATGAATGTGCCATAAGAAACAAAAACAGCTAGTTTCTGAAGGACCCAGGGAGACTTATATGAACTGATGAAGAGTTAAGTGAGCAGATCCAAGATCACAATTGAGACAATAAAAACACTGTAGAGGAGAACAGCTTTAAAATACTGAAGAACTCTGATGATGCCCTGAGCAAGCACACCTCCAGAGGACCAGCGATGAAAGCTGCAACCTACTTCCTAGGTGACAGATTCAAGATGCAGAGCCACTGTGTGGGTTATCTTTGTTACAAGGCTTAAGACTCTCCTCTCCATGGAAGGGGGAGGAGAGGGAGAAAAGAGTTAGTGACAGTATTTCAAGAAAGGAAGAAAAGAGAGTCAGGGAAGTATTTTATGAAATACACAGAAGAGAACAGAACATTCAGAAGGAATCATAGATGAGCAGAATACTTTTGAAGATAACATTTTGAATTTGATATATTTTTTTAAAAAGCAAGCTACATATTACAAACAGTATCAGTTTCATATGTTAACAGAGATTCGTGGTTTCACATATTATTCTTTTTTTCCATTTTACTTTGTACATGGAAATCTTTGTTAAATTCAGAATTAAGGGAAAGAGTCAAGATGGCAAGGTAGAAGCAGGAAAACTCCATGCACTCCCCCCATAACTACCTCAAATACCTATAAAATATGACTGTAAGTTCAGAATTTAAAAATAATTAGATATTTTTAAAAGAAAGGGAAGCTTAGTCCTTCCCTTGTTAGAAGCCAGGTTCACCCAGGATCAAACCCAATGCCCAAACAGTGGCGCTACTGTCCCTTGGACGTAGAAGTGGTTATTTTTGTTAGAGATGTTTATCTTTCTTTGGTCTGTTAAGAGGCTATCATGTTACCTTAACTTCCTCAGCAGTGATACTTTATTCAATACCAATGCAGTGGACTCCACTAAACTTGGTGTTTGGTTGGATTTTAGAGCATTTGACACATGTTCTAAAGTGTGTTCATTTAAAAAGAAACTAAATTCTAGTTTTTATTAGTACAAATAGATTTGGAATTTTTAAAAAACCTTCTTATTACTGAAAACCTTTTTTGGGCACCAGTTTTCTAGAACCAATCTACAAATCTACAAGCACGTATATTAAATGTGTATTGTGTGCTAAGCACTGTGCTGGGTGCTAGGGATACGAATGCCAAGAATGAAATGAACCCTCCTTTTCAAGAGATAGCAGGCAAATAAACCTTGAGGCAATGGAAAGAGCACTGGACATGGGTTAGAGGATCTGAGTTTGAATCCTGGCTGCGACTGTGACCTTGGGCAAGTTATGTCACTTCTCTGGACTTCATCTGTAAAATGAAAAGGTTGAACTAGATCTCCAAGATCTCTGATTCTGCTTTGTATATATTTGTTTGCACACTGCCTCCTCCATTAGATTGTAAGCTCCTTGAGGTTAGGCACTGTCTTTTTTCTCCTTCTGTATTTTCAGCTTTTAGCCCAGTGCCTAGCACATAGTAGGTGCTTAATAAATGTTTGATTGATTTATTGATTGAGTGAATGAGTGAGTGAGTGAATGAACAAATTAACTTTTAAGTAGAAGATGGATGGGAGTGCAGCAGAAAAAATCACACAGAGAGAGGTCATATCATATCTCTGGGACTCAGTTTCCTCAACAGTAAAAGAATGAATTGTTTTCAGTCATGCCCAGCTCTTTGTCACCCCATTTGGTGTGTTCTTGGCAAAGATCCTGGAGTGGTTTGCCATTTCCTTCTCCAGCTCATTTTATAGATGAAGAAGTAGGGCAAACAGGGTAAAATGACTTGCCCAGGGTCACACAGCTAGTGAGCGTCTGAGACCAGATCTGAACTCAAGAAGAAGAGTCTTCCTGACCCCAGCTCCATCCACTTTACCACCTATCTGCCCTCAACAAAATGAGGGATTTGGAATAAATGGCCTCTGAAGTCCCTTCCAACTCAGAATCCACCAAGTACTAGCCATCAGGAGAGGGATGCTCCAAAAGTAAATTAGCACAGTGTCAGCACACTTCCCTCTCTTATGTAGGAACCCATGCCCAACTGTATTTCTAAGATCTGCAGTTTCAACAATTGAATTTTGTCTCCTCCAATCCAGCTGCACAGTTTGGGCCCCTACTTAGGCTGGGGACATTTCCAAAGTAACTTCTGTTCAGTTTCAAAGGGATTTCTCTGAAGGAATCAAATTTCACAGTCTCCCCCTTTCTCACCTTCTTACTCTTTGTGGGAAAATGACAGTCTATTCTTAAGGAGCTTTATATCTGCTGAAGGGAGCAGGGAAGATATGACATGTTCACAGATAAATATAATACAAGGTTGGATGTGATATGTGCAAAGGAGAGATCCAGAAATCTGAACAGAGAATGAGGACATCAGACTGGGTGGAATCAAAGAAGGTTTTGCTATTCATCCTTCCTTCTTGAATGGGACCAATGGCAACAGAAGGGTGATGTCTTGACTTGCTAGTGAATAGGATTTAAGTGAGGAAGCGCTGTGCAAAGTCATCAGCCTCACTTTCTCCTCCAGAGTCATCAGAGTCAAGCAGCAAGATATAAGTCAAGATGACTGTTGAGTTGATGGCCCAGCAGCTGGAATGTAGAACATCTACAAGAGCTCAAGTGAGAGGCCTATTACACAGCAATTACAGTCAGACTCTGAGCAATGAGCATCACACATTCCTGTACAAAGTGGGTTGAATAGGGATCATCAACCAATTTTTTTATTATCCTACTTCATTTCTAAAATAATAAAGACAAAATACTATAAAGATGTAAGAGAAAGTATCCCACATTCCTCAACTCCAATTAATTAAATTAACCAGACACTCTATGGCCTAGTACTGTTACCAAGTGAAAGCCACAGTGAGTTATAAAATTAGTCAAAGATATAAACTAAACATGAATGATTCCTAGATATCTCTATTAAACAAATCAATCAATCAAAGGTGTAAACTAAATTAAATGAAAGTAAATAGTCACATGGCACTAGATAGAGTGGTGGGCCTGGAGTCAACAAGACTTCTCTTCCTGAGTTCAAATCTGGCCTCAGACACTTACTGGTTGTGTGACCTGGGCAAGTTACTTAACCTGTTTGCCTTAGTTTCCTCATCTGTAAAATGAATTGGAGAAGGAAATGGCAAACTACTCCAGTAGCTTTGCCAAGAAAACCCCAAATGGGATCAGGGAGAGTTGTGTATGACTAAAACCGAATGAACAACAACAAATGGTCACACAGAAAATGCCTTGTGGTTGGTTGAAGAGAAGTCATGCTTTGTGGGGCTTAGGTAAATAAGTAAGTCAGTTCTGAATCTAGCAGGCCATTAAATGTCCAGTCTAGTGTTAGACAGCTCTAGTTAAGACCCTGAGAGGAGACTACTTGAAGGGATAGGAGGGTAATCTCTGTCTCCTGCCTTTCCCCCTTAACCAGAGACTGACTTGATGAACTTCAAAATGTCAGAAGATTTGAATTTCTCACTAACTTCAATGCCTTGTTCCCAGAAGAGTAGTGGCCGATGACATTGGTATCTTGTAGCAGGAGCCAAGAACAAACAATAACTCACTGAGGAAAAAGAGCGTCAGGATTCTTTAAGAGCATGGATCCCTCGAGCCTAGCAGAGAACTTACACACAGCAAAGGACAACTTTAGGAGGACTCCACAGAGAGAAGACTTCCAGATGCCAAGAGCTGAGAGTTACTCTTTTAATCGTATTGGGATAAGACTGAGCCCACTCTCCCCAGGGACCTTGCATGTGCAGAGGATATGTCCCAGAATTTACTAGGGAATTGTTTCCATAGTGTTCTTTACAACTGTGTAGTAAATACCCTTTTTCTAAAAAACTTAACTATGGGAGGTTAATTGATAATCATTAGGAAGCACATAGGAGCAAAATGGTAACTCCTGAAGGAGCAGCTTAGATCCCAACATTCCTCAGGGTTACCCTCAGGGATCTATAGTCCCTGTTGCCTAAATGATCACAGACACCTTTGAGTAGTTCACACAGGGTAATAGTCTAGAAACAAATGACAATTAAAAGTAGGAGATGGGAAACAATCTGGTGCAATGGAAAAGGATCAGGAGAAACCTGAGTCAAGTCCTACCTCCTGCATTGCTGTCAGAAGAAGTATAATGAGCAGAGGGTGGGCAGGATTTTGTCTTAGAGTGCTGACTTGGTGGATTGAGGAAGAATCATTCATGTATTTCTTCATTGTGACAATTTTCATTTCTTTTCCAGAGATGTGTCTTCCAAAGATGTGACCCTTGACCCCCACTTGCAGGGTGTCTTGATACCCCTTGACCAGGATCTGCTTTCTCCCCTAGCCACTACATCACCAAAGCCCCAAGCTCTCTGAGGGACAAGCCTCCCCCTCCTAGTGTGGCTGTATCCCTCAAAGGACTATACTCTTTTTTTTTTTTTTTGCTTTTTGGAGGGGGAGGGCAGGGCAATTGGGGTTAAGTGATTTGCCCAAGGTCACACCACTAGTTTTTGTGTTAAGTGCCTGAGACTGGATTTGAACTCAGGTCCTCCTGACTCCAAGGCCAGTGCTCTATTCACTGTACCATCTAGCTGCCCCAGAGGGCTATAGTCTTAACTGCCATGCTCTGCCCCATCCTAAATTTCCCGTAGGCAACAATTTTATCTAGTTACAGTTGTGCTAGCTACGTGACCACTGACAAGTCACATCCCTTCCTGAAGTCTCAGTTTCCACATCTATAAAATGTGAATAATGATAACCTATAGTGATTACCTTCTGGGGCTCTTGTGGAGTTCAGATGAGATAATTATGGAAAGTAATATGCGAACTTTAGAGAGTTATATAAAGGTCAGTTGATAAGACTAGTATTTTGAGTCATTAAAAAAAACCCTAGTCCCAGGAAAATGTGAAAAATCAAAATTACGATTAACTGGCATCTCTCTCTGAGTCTCAGTTTGACCATCTACAAAATTGAGGAGCTAGACTATTGGGGGTAAAGAACCTATGACCTCAAGGTCACATGGGGCCCTCTAAGTCCTTAAGAGCAGCCCTTTGATTTGGATTCAGACAAATACAAAAAAAAAAGGTGATCTCTAAGGTCTGTAAGTTAGAGCTCTGCTTTGTTCTGATGTGGTTCTTGCTTGTCTAAAACAGTATTTCCATAGCACCTATTAATGACATAAAATGGCAAGGGTGTACATGTGCCCATCCCTGTGCACATACTTAAAGTACAAGTGTTCTTCCTTCACTCCCAGATGAATATTTATGGCAAGCAGGAATACTATGTGAGCCCTGTAGCTACAGTGGTTAAAATAAATGTGTGTCGCCAATGCTGAACGCTTATTCCTGAGGCTAGAACAGACACTTGTGGTCAGTTTGAATTCTCTGTAACCTGGGTCCCATCTCATCCCATTTCTGATACACTGCAATTAGGAGTCAATGATAAATGGTCCATAACCACCCGCAGCCCCGACAGCGTTGCCCTATTCTAACAACCCACTGTAGCTTCTATCCATCCCTCAAGGAAAAGGACTTGGACACACCTAAGATAGGGCCATCTGTGCAACAGGTATCTGGACAAACACCTTGGCAGCCATTGCATTGAGATCAGTGCCATTTATAACACAAAGAACCTCCCTTTAACAGCCATTTCAGGGGAAAAGATGAGACCAGCTTTTAAGTGGCAATACTCCTGGGGCTAATGCCACAAACACTTTATAGTAAGTTGGTAATAGAGAATACAGATCTCATTTTGTGACTACTCAAATTCTCTGTGTCAAACCTAGTATGCCACATCCCACCTCTCTACTTCACACAGGTCTAGCATATACTTCCTCCTGATCACTGCCACCTCCTCCTAGTTTCCCTCTTCTCAAATAAGCTTATATTTATTTAACTGTGTCCCTGTCGTCATGCCACCAGGATGATGTAAGTTTCTGATAGACAGGGAAGTGTCTTTATGTCTCCAGTGCCTAGTGTTCTGCTTTACTGTATGTAGGTAAGTCAAAAAAACATTTATTGGTTACCTACTATGTGCCAAGCACTGAATGGCTTACACATAGTAGGTGCTTAATAAAGTATGTGTTGAGTTGGCTCAAAGGAAATCTGTTAAGGCTTTGGCTCCCATTCTAATGCCTCAACACCATACTATGAACTTCTTTCTATCCCCTCTTCTGATACTTTGACACAGGATGTCTCCTGCACTTGGAATGCACTGCTTTCTATCTCTTAGAATCCTCTGGCACACTCTCTCTCTCTCTTTCTCTCTCTCTCTGTCTCTCTCTCTCTCTCTCTCTCTCTCTCTCTCTCTCTTTCTCTCTCTCTCTCTCTCTCTGTCTCTCTCTCTGTCTCTCTGTCTCTCTTTCTCTTTCTCTCTCTCTCTCTCTCTCTGTCTCTCTCTCTTTCTCTGTCTCTCTCTCTCTCTTTCTCTGTCTGTCTGTCTCTCTCTCTGTCTCTCTCTTGTCTTTTGGAGGGGGGAAAGCAGGGCAACTAGGGTTAAGTGACTTGCCCACATGGCTACTAAGTGTTAAGTGTCTGAGGTCGATTTGAACTCAGGTCCTCCTGAGTCCAGAGCAGTGTTCTATTCACTTCCCACCTAGCTGCTCTCTTAGAACTTCATCTGGGTGCCTGCTTTCTACACAAGACTTCTCCTAATTTATCCTAGATGCTAATGCTCCCTCCCACCAAAAACAACCTAGCATTTATTTACTTGGTATATACTTTTATGTGGTACATGTCATTCCCCTTTATATTATGTCAACTCTCTGAGGATAAAGATTATTTTGGTTTTCGCTTTGTGTTCCTCAGATTTACTATAATTCCTGGCACATAGTCATTGGTTAATAAATGCTTGCTGGTGGATTGACCAGGAACATATAACAGAACAAAAAAAAAAATGACTCACAGGAAGTAAATGCCCAAGACAAGAAAAGAGATTCTAATAGGGATCTTTAGCTGCCCTTGATGGATTCAAATCACCTGGCCCCATCAGCTCTATCGTTGTATATTGAAAGAAGTAGAAAATGTAATTGCTGCGCTATGGTCAGTGATATGTGAAAGACTATGGAGAATAGGAGAAATATTAAAAGACTAGAAAAGGTCAAATGTCTCAACTTTTGAAGGATACAATAGAATAGAATCAAATAGGATAGGATAGAATAGAAGACACTGCAAATTCTAGGTCAGTGAGCTTGACTTCAAATGCTAGGAAAACTCTATAGCAGGTCTTTAAAAAGATGCATAGTGAATATTTAGAAAAAGAAGCAGGGATCCCAAAGAGCCAGCATGACTTCAGGAACCAATCACACCAAACGAAATTTAATCCCTTTATTGACAAGGCTACTAAACTGATAGATCAAGGAACAGCACCAGTCAATGATGTCAAACTCGAATAGAAATGGGGACCACTAAAACATAGGTAAGGAGCTCTGTAGGTACTTATTAACTTAAACCATATATCAACATTATCTACATTTCATTGTATTTTTGTTTCTTGTATTAAATATTTTCCAATTACAGTTTAATCTAGATCAGGCTATACTCGGGAGTGTTGTAGGCCATGTTTAATACCTCTGGCATAAGTAGCTGACCTAGAGTTTAGCAAAGCGTTTGATAAAGTATCTCATATTATTCTTGTGGAAATTATGGAGATATGGACTCAATATTAATATAATTAGATGGATCCAGGAAAAGTTGAATGGCTAAACTCAAAGAGCTGTCATTAATGGTTCAATGTCTATGTGGCAGAAAATTTCCAGTAGAATGTCCTAAGGATCTTGTGCTTGGCCTTGAGCTACTTAATAATTTTATCAATGATTTGGATAGATGTTAGGTTCATCAAATTGGCAGATGACGCAGTGTTAGGAAGGTTGGCTAATGCACTGGATGACAGAGTCAAGATCTAAAAGGACTTTGACCGGCTATAACATTGGCACATACTCTAATCTAATAAGATAAAAATCATCAGGAATAAATGTAAAGTCTTGCACAGGTTCAAAAGGTCAATTTCACAAGTACAAGATGAGGAAGGCATGGTTAGAATACAGTTTGCCTGAAAAAGATCTGGATGTTTTAATGGACTGCAAGCTCAATATGAGTCAGCATTATAACATGGCAGCCAAAAAAGCTCATCTTGGGCTGCATGAATAGAAGGATGGCTTCCAGGAATAAGAAGGTGAAAGTCCCTGATCAGATGGAAGGTAGAGTTACCTCAACAAATATTTTTTAAGCCCTTACTATGTTTAGGTATACAAATACTTACAGAAAGAAAGATAGTCCCTGCCCTTAAGAAGCTTACATTCCAAATGGGAAAGACAGTACATAAAAGGAAGTTGAAAAGAGATTAGAGAAAAGAGATGAAGAACATTGTAGAGAAAGTCTGGGAGTATCGTGGTTAGTCTGGGGTACCAAAGTATAGAAATAAAATTGAGGACAGCCAAGAAGGGAGAATGACCCTGTCATGTGAAGACTACGGGAAGGAATTGCAGAATGTTTGACTTAGAGAAAATTCAGAAGATATGACAACAGTGTTTAAATATTTGAAGGACTATCAAGAGGAAGAACAATTAGCCTTTTAATGTTTGGTCCCATAGGGCAGAAGCAGGGTCAATGAGTAGAAGCAACAAAGAAACAAATTAAAGTTTGATGACTTAGCCATTAAAGCTGTGGGGGAAAAAAAAAGAGGCTTCCTCCAGAGGTAATAGGTTGCCCCTCTCTGGAGGCACAGGCTAGGTGATCATTTGTCAAGTCTTTTTGTAGTGGGGATTCTGGCTTGAGCAGTATGTGATTTCTGTAACTCATACTGATTTCTGGGTAAAGCTTCTTACAATGTATGTCCCACAAGCTGAAGTTATGGTTCTTCCTTCTTTTTTTTGTTTTGTTTTGTTTTCTTGCTCCCAAGCCCAAAGCAATCTAAGCTGATTTTAAAAAGTAACTGGATATTATTAAAGGCCAACAAACCTAACCACTATTTAGACTGCTGGATCTGCCCACTAGTGACTGCTAGTTTTAGCAATTGCAGCTGCTCTAATGTCACATCCACTGAATTGGTTGTGATGACTAGGGAGTGAATGGTTGCTTTTGTCTCCTGAATTATTGACTTGAAATATGCTTTTAATGACATAAAATTGCAGTTCAGCCCCCAGAATAAGCACATGTACAATTCAAGTACAATACAGTTCATAAGAAACACACTGTCTCTGGTAATTAGTACATTTGCCAAGACTAACACATTGTGAATTGTCCATAAAAATGTAGCAGTCTGATATTATTGTCCTTTAAAATAAAGTGCTGAGTACCCAATTCTTTGGCTTTGAGGTATAACGTTCATCTGGGCTATGGAGAGAGTTGCAATTAGCAGAGGGATGCCATTATTCACCATGCTGTCCCTCCTACCCCATCCCTGAGTCTATAAACATACAGAGAGGTAACTAGAGGTCTTGGAAGGTACATAAAGGGGTTACTTCCTTAAATGGTGGCCCAGCCCCATTGGATCTCCAGTCATTTATTTTCTCAGCTATTATACAGGTTTTCCCTTCTTTCCATCTTCATTCTCTTTTGTTCACATGTGAGAAAATCTGGCAATGACCAAAATGAAAATAATTCTAAGGCAGTTAGAAAGGTACCTGGTCCTATTCTCCATCTTTTTTCAGAAACACTCCCCCAGCCACCTTTCCCCATGAACCCACCAAATGAAATCACAGCTAAATTAAGCCTTAAGAGAAATGGATGCAAAAGGAAATGAACCAAGTAAAAATTAAGTAATCTCATTTGTAAGAAAATCGGCTGACATTTGCAAAGCTGAATGAGTTTACCTATATCCATTATCTCATTTGAACCTCATTATAATAACTTTGAGGCTTTATCACCCCTTTACAAATGAGGAAACTGAGTCTTAGATTAAATGACTTACAGTTTTCAGTGGAATTTAAATTATCGAGCCAAGGCTACAACTGAAGTCTTTAAGCCTTCTGCATTATCCTGCTTCTCTAGAGGGAGTGAATTGTTCTTGCTTCCCATAACTAGTTAATATTAACACAAAGACTTATCTCATGATAAAAAAAATCATAATAAAATTTGTGGGCAAAGATGACTTCTTGTCTCTTTTACCATGTAGCATTCAGCATAATGCCAGATCCAGAGAATTTAGGAGGGAAGATGGGGACCAACCTATGATTTCATCAGTGTAAGGAACTCCCATTATGGAAAATCTCTTCACTGATACAGATTGGCATCTTCTTTGCATTTTATTGTCTTAAAGAGTTGCCTGAGGGCACTGAGATGTTTAGTGAGTCACTCCGGGTCATGTAGCTAGTACTGGTCAGAAAAAACACTTGAAGCCCCATCCTTTCCTTAATTCAAGTCCTGTCTTCAATCTAGGACCCTATGCTGTCTTTCAGACACTCAGCATACACTTAATAAAAATTTACTGAGAATGGAGAAATTCTCATGATTTTATGTACAAAGAGAGAGTTTTCCTTCCATAATACGGAACTGATATCTTTCCAAATTCTTTGCAGGATCTCATGATGTTGAAAAGCTAGATTATATCAGAAAAACGAGCTCACAGTTTTCTTCTGGATTCCTCCAGAAGTGTGCCCCTGTTAAAAACTCCAGATGGTTTCCATTCCAAAATGTTTGGATATTTCCTCCTATGTAACTTCACCTTCCCCCCCCCCCCAATTTGGAATGGTTTTCAGTCACTGATGTTTGTAAGGAACTGTGTTTTTCAGGATAGATGATACATGACAATTTATATATAAACAATTCTGTCGCTAGATGAAAGAAATCTTTGGCAGCTGGTAAAGTGAGGAGGGGAAATGTCATCACCGTGAAGAAATAGCTCTGGAGATGAACACTACCTAAGCTTTGAAGGGGTTGTAAACCCTTTAGGGGTGCAGTTTGTGCATGGCGATGACATTTCAAAATTCCCTTTTATATGTAAGGCAAAGCACGCTACATTTAGCGCGAACCTTATTCCATGCCCTCTTTCAAGAATTCCAAGAGTTGTTTTGGTGATACACTCGATTGCTGATGACGTCCGCGTCTCCCCTCCTTTCCCTTTGTCTGATCTCTGACAGTCAGGTAAAGGGCAAGAAGGGAGTTAAGAGCTCAGTATACCAGGAATGCTAGTTATTCATTTGGAGAGCCGGGGGAGATGGGCACTGTCCTCCTCTCGGTGTTATCTGGCTCCCCCAAACTTGATCCCAAGTGAAACCCACCATGTCAGAAGGCAGATACACTTTAGAGGGTAGCATTAGTTAGCAGCCAGCTCGGCAGCGGGGCAGCGGTGGGAAACCCCGCTGAGTTCAACTTCACCTTTCTTTTCTGGGCCACTATAACCTCAACGTGAGTGCCCCTCAAGGAGAGGGCGTTTGCTGTTGTCGGGTTTCTCTACATCCCCGCCATCCTCTTTGGGGCTTTTCCCATATGGGACTGAGAATGACTGCAAGTGTACTGTTCTTTGGGAGATATGGTAGTTAAGTTAAAAGTCACCAGTCTCCCTCTGGCCCTGGTTCCAATGCAGAGGAGCAGAGGAGGGCTGCCGTCACCTCCGCGGATGCTCTCAGCCGAAACCTCGGCATGGAGAGGGCATCTGAGACCCTAGGACAGCGAGCTATGGGTTGGCGTAAACCCCCAAGTCTCAGTGGCACGGTCACGGGCTGTGCTGCAGCCGAATCCCCCTCCCCGATGACGTCCACGTACACCGTCCTTCCCCTGACAGTTCTCAACTTTGCTCCCCTGTCCCTCAGGGAGACTCTCACGGTGCTTCCCTCCGGCTCTGACGCCTCTGGCTAGTGGATGTCCCGGTGTGGGCGGGATGGGGATTCACTGCCCGCCGGAGAGCCTAGACGAAAGCACTGTCAGAACCCCCGGATGCCCTGCTCAAAACTTGAAAAAGAGAAGTATCATACATGCACCCACCTCGAAGAAAGTCACTCGGCTGCTCATCTTGAATGCCTGCGGCCGCTCTGTTCACTAACTGGGGCTGTGCCCGGTTCAGGCTACCCAGGCAAGAGCCTAGACGCCACGGCTTCCTTTCTCTCCCTCCTCCCTCCCCCTTCTCCGCCCCCTCCCCCAGCAGAGAGGCGCCGCACTTAGTTTGGAGCCCCTTACCCCCCCCCTCTTGTCACCTCTCCAGCCTGTGCTCTGGGGCGCTCTGCAACCAATCAGGAGACAAACCCCTTCCCCTTTCTCCCTCCCTCCTCCTTCCCCCCCCCCCCCCCGCCACAACCTCCTCCATCCCCAACGGCAAAGCTAAGCCGGGGGTGGATAGCGGCGCCTGCATCCCTGCTCCCAGCCCAGGCCAGCAGGCGGGGAGAACTGCCCAGCCCCTATCCATCACCAGCACGCCCGCCCGGGTTGCAGCTCCAGGCTAGATCAGGATGTACTGGGGGAGGGAGGCAGGGAGGCGGGGTAGTGGGGATCCAGCCCCAGGCTGGGGGGGGGAGGGGTGGTGCGTCCCCTTACATTTGCATCCAGGGGTTGCTGCTCCCTCCTCGGGTGACCAGCGCAGTCCTGGAAAGCAGTTGGTGAGACTTTGTCACCAGCCGTGAAGCGCTGGGAAAGAAGAGTCACGGAGCAGCGCGCCCCCCACCCCCCTTCTCCCAGGCAAACCTCAGTAACGTCAGTAAGGAGCCAAGAGCTGACTGCGCTCCTGCTCCAGCTGGCTGCTGACGACATAGATATCTATCAGTGGCAACAGGGGCCCTGTCCTCGGATGCTTCTCGCATCTCTTCAAAGCGTTCCCCAGATTGCTTCTATTGCCCCGTGGTGGAAATACTGGCTCCTTTTCTCTGCCCGATTAGGATATAACTCATAGCCCTTGGGTAGAAGCATGTGCCAGCCAGAAGGCTGTCTCCCACTTAAGGGATAGAGTGATGAAGGAAGGGTGAGTGAGGAAGAGAGGGAGCTTTATTTCTTCTTCCCAACTTGGAAATCCTGAAGGTGAAGAAGCTAGAATAGAAACCCTGTGACTTCTCCCAAGGGCAGGCACTTTTGTGCCTGGGCCTCACAATGCCTTCTGCCCAGACCAGAGGACCTGGACCAGAGAAACCTCAGCCAAATTAACGTAGCAAGAAAAGTGGAAGGCTAAGGGGGCGAGGGAGAAAAGTAAAGCTGCTTCCGTAGCCAAAGCCCTGTCTCTGTCTTGCGGTTCTGTTTGCCTCCCCTGAAGGTCCTTGTAGGGCAGGAAGTAAGTTGGTTTGAACTTTGTATAACCCCATAGCAGGGGACCACCCACAACCCTGTTCATTATTGCTTGGTGATAGGATGAAGATTAAATGACTTTGTCTTCCAAATATGAAGAAATGAACATGAAAACAGCTTTCACAATCTGCAGGTACTACATGGGTGAAATAGCTTACAGCTTTAAGATAATCTACTGCACAAAGGAGTGGGTGGGCTTCCTGGGGAGTTTCATGTATGAGGCTGAGATTCGCAACCTTTTGCTCATGAACCCCCTTTGGCAGTGTGGTGAAGCTTCTGATCGTTTTTTGGAATAATGCGGTTTTTAAAAATCATAACAGAATAAAATGTTAAATTCAGTTTAGAGGTGAGTGAACACATAAAGATGTATTTTATTTTTTCCATATACAAGTTCACAGACCCTCTGAAATCTGAAGACCTCCATGGTAACAACTCCTGATGTGGGATAATATTTATGTTGCTGGCTGCTGTTGCTACTAATGCTAGTCACATGTACACCTGTAATTTAGAAGGACCTATGAGGTCAGGAGGCCCTTCCACACTGCATACCTATGAAAAACATTCTTTGGTTTGTACCCATATCCTATTGTTTACATTGGTCACCTGAACATCCAGGATGTCCCTGACTGGAGAAAAAAGAGCCTGAGATGCAGCAGGTGTTGAAGCACAGACAACTGCTGAGACAAAGGTGGGGAGGGGGGAAGAGATAGACAGAGACAGAGAAAGGTGGCATATTATAAAGAGGGTATTATAATTATTACCATCATTATAATTGTTATCTATATAATTTGGATAAAAGGGGGAACTAGAATAAGATGCAAACCTCTGGAGAATATATTATATTGTTTGCTTATATGAGTATATATTGTCTCCCACTTTAGAATATAAACTCCTTGAAGGCAGGGATCATTTCATTTTTGTCTTTGTATCTCCAGTGACTAGTAGAGTACCTGATATACAGTGGTCATTTAATAAATGCTTGTTGATTGAATGTGGGGGTGTAGTGTGATGTGTAGGGAATGCCATGCAATAGTTGGCCACAAAAGAAACATTCTAGAATGCTTTGGGACATCTTAAGAATAAAGGTAGTGGTGAGGGAAAAGGTAGAAAGAAATATGATAACAGTGCTCTCTCCATAAAACGAGGCTTTGATAGTTCTCAGATACACCAGAACAGTTCCCTTCCTCTCTTCCATATGCAGTAGAACAATGTTTTCTTGTTGTTAAGTCATTTTCAATTGTATCCAACTCTTTGGAACTTCATTGGGATTTTCTTGGCAAATATATTGGAGTGGTTTGCCATTTCCGTCTCCAGCTCATCTTGCGGACGAGGAAACTGAGGCAAATAGGGTTACGTGTCTTGCTCAAGGTCACCCAGCTAGTAAGTGTCTGAGATAAAAATTGAACTCAAGAAAATACGGAGTTTTCCTGACTCTGCTCTGCAGTCTGTCCACTGAGCCACCTAGTACCCAACACATCATTTCCCTTTTTTAAAAAAAGTTGTATCGATTTTTCTGCTTTCACATCACATCCATTTTCAAAAAGTTTTGGGATTATTTTGAAAGCAGTTCAGCTGAACAACAGTGCCACATAGTCAACATTCTGCATTCAAAGTCTCCACTTCTCCAAAGAAAGAAAGGAATATATTTTTCTTATCTTTTCTCTGGGGACAAACTTGGTCACTATAATCACACAGAATTCAATTTCCTTTTATTGTTCTGTCCACTTGCACCAACCTGTCATTTTTGGAGGATCTGAGTCATTCCCCATTCCTCATAGCCTTGATTAGGTGAGTGGTGAGTAAAGGAAGTTGGTTCTACATATTTGCCTTGTGGGATTACAGATTGCCTTTGTTCAAAGGCTTTCTCATTGCAGATGGCTACGCTCCAGGCTGGCCTAGTGACTACTGCTGTCTATTTAAGATTACATAGTTATGCCAGTCTTGAACTTGAATTTCACTATGACTCTGCAGAATGTGTCCTCCTTCTCTAGAAGCTTAATGTTGAGCAATCAGGAGATGGTATGAATGTGACTTTGCAAAGCAATGGCAAAGAGGTTGGTGTGTTCAACTTTCAGGGTCACATATAGAAATTCATACTTTAGGTCCAACCTTAACTAGCAGTAGAATCAAAATAAAGCTTCAGGGTTAGGGCTTGAGTATATCCACCATCTCTTTATTTTGTTGAGTAGGTCGAAGCTGTTGATGATTATGAATTAGTCCTTGACACACTCACTAAGCAAGAATCTAGCACTTTGTAATATCCCATGGCCCATGGATAGTGTGCTAGAGCTGGAGTCAAGAAGACTGAAGTTCAAACCCAGCCCCAGATACTTACTAGCTGCAAACCTCTGTCTGCCTCAGTTTCCTTAACTGGAAAATATTAACACCTATTTTCCTTCCTTCCTTCCTTCTCTCCCTCCCTCCTTCCTTCCTTCCCTCCTTCATTCATTCTTTCCTTCCTTCCTTCCTTCTTTCCTTCCTTCCTTCCTTTCTTCCTTTCTTCTTTCCTTCCTTCCTTCTTTCCTTCCTTCCTTCCTTCTTTCCTTCCTTCCTTCTTTCCTTCCTTCCTTCCTTCCTTCCTTCCTTCCGTCCTTCCTCCCTACTTTCCTTCCTTGACCTAAAGGAAGTTGACCCAAGAAGGATGGGAATGAAATTGTGATGACACAAAGATAAATAATTCACATGGGAAAGAAAAAAATGGAGTCTATCTAAAAAGCTGATGGAGTGCATGGAGAACTCAACATGGAATTCAAACTTTGAAAAGTTTGAATAGAAAATAGAAGCAAGGGCTGATAACAGAGGACCAACATCAAAGAGTGGCACAGTTCTTATAAGAACAGTGTCAGGTACACCAAAGGTCAGAATGAGCTGAGCCTGGTGCTTGTTGTAGGCTAAGTACAAAAAAAGAACCCTTTTAACCCAGGGGTTCTTAACCTTTTTTGTGGACCCCTTTGGCAGGTTGATGAAGTCTACGGATTCCTGGAAATACTGTTTAAAATTTACAATTGAAGGAAAATGCTAAATTTAACTTGGAGGTTAGTGAAAATAAAAGTGTAATTCCCCCCCCCCCATCCAAGTAAACAGTTCTGAAATCTATCCGTAGACCCCTAGTATAAAGAGTAAAGAGCTCTTGTGTTTAACCTATGTTGGGAAATAGACTAGTCACAGAAAGGATGGAAACATTACTCAGAGTGAATGGGATGAGATGACTGACAACAAAGGGAAGGCCAAAATGCTTCGTTCTTGTACCTTTGTTTTCTCTGCAAAGAATAATCTGTAGGTTCAGCAGGACAGAACCTGTTGTTTAATGGTTACCAAGAGATTTGAGATAAGTAAGAATTTGGGAAGCATGAATCTAGCTGACTTTTTGAGTTTATGTCAACCCCCCCCCAATCATGTAGTGTATTTAAAAAAAAAAGAAACTAACCATTGTGCTTGTTCAGTGACTGAAAGTTATCCTTGCTTTTCCTTTTTAAAAGTATTTTTAATTGATCTGTGCCCTCCATGATTCCTTCCCTCTACTGGGAAAATTGAAAAAACAACTAAAATGCAAGCCCAAAAGGCAAATGCCTCAATATATATCTATTGTCTGGCAAAAATAAATCCCCACATTAGCCACGTTCAAAGTTGTATGTCTCTTTTTGCATCTTAAGTTCATTGTCTTGGCATGCTTCATCTTCATTCTTTCATGTGGTCAGTGTTCTAAAGTCTTTCAAAGTTGTTGAAAGATATCTTTGAAAAACTGCAGAAAATGGGAAAGGTGACACAGGGCTGGAGACTGGCAAACAATGGAAACAGGCAGAGTTGGCATGCTATACTCTACTGGCTTTGATTTAGATTCCTTGCAAATTTCTAGAATGTATCCAGTACAGAGTAATGCAAAGAATGTTTGGTTTGGATTTCAGATTCCAGCTTTGCCATTTACTTCCTCTGTGAACTTGGACAGTCACCTCTGTCACGTCTCTCTGAGTTCCCACATCTGTAAAGTGAGGGGGTTAGACTTCATGACCTCTAAGGTCCCTTCCAGCTCTGAGTCTAGGGCTAGAGGTAAGTTAGTATTGTGGATAGAGAGCTGTCCTTGGAACAAGGAAGACCTGGCTTGAAGTCCCTCTTCTGACACATACTGGCTATATGAGCAAGTGACTTAACCTCTTCATGTTTGAAACAATTCTCTAAGCTGACCTACACTGGTTAAGGGAATTTCCTCATCCAAGGAGTTCCCTAAGCCAACAAAATCACAAATCCATTCTCTCTCCCCTTTTATTCATTCTTTTTTTTTTTGGTTGGGGGGAAGGCAAGGCAATTGGGATTAAGTGAGTTGCCCAAGGTCACATAGTTAGTAAGTATATCAAGTGTCTGAGGCCAGATTTGAAATCAGGTCCTCTCGACTCCAGGGCCAGTGCTCTATTTACTGTGTCACCTAGCTGCCCCCTTTTTATTCTTTTTTTCTCTCCTCTTTTATTAAAGAAATAATAACAATATATAAAATTCAGTAGCAATCACTAAGAGATGGCTTACTCAAACCATACTCTCTCTTTTTTAAATGTTATGAGATCAGAAATATTCTGTAGACAAAGCTTATCCATATTTTAACAAAACATTTGATAAAATTTCTCAGGTTGACAGATTCCACCAGAGGTACAGCTCACCCAGCTCACTCCTGAGTGAGGTTTGAACCACATTAAAGTGCAAATGGGAAATATTTAACAAATTATATACAAATATAATAAAAACATAATATTACATTTTTCAACTAAATCAATATGTGGCCCAGTGAGATCCTTGCATACGGACGAGTCCCTTTCCCTTTCTATTTACGTTGGACACCGCTGCTGTAGATAGAGCTCATTCATATTTTAACCAAACGTTTATGGCCAGATATGTATTAAACAATAATATAATTAGGCTGATCTAGGTCTAGTTGAATGACTGGATCTAAAGAGTAGTGAGTTATTAAAGAATCAATACCAATCAAGGGGGAGGTTCCTCTTCTAAGAGTCTGGGGATCAGTCTTTGCCCTTTTGCTGTCCAACATTTTTTATCAATGATGTGAATGGAGGCATAAATGGTGTGACTCTCAGATTTGCAGATAACACAAAATTGGGGGCTACCAGTCAACATGTCATCTGCTTTCAACTGGTTTGAAAGGCTGTCATGAGATGAGGGATTAACCTTGCTCTCTACCTGGCCCTAGAGGGCAGAGCAACAGATGGAAAGAGCAGAGAAGAGTCAGGAATTTAACCTTACATGCTACTAGCTCTGTGACCCTGAATAAGTCACTTGACCTTTGTCTCAGTTGTTTCAATGGTAAAATGAGAATAACATTAACACCTAAACCCCAGGGTTGTCATGAGGACTAAGTGAGATAATCTTGTAAAAATACCTATCACAGTGCCTGACACATAGTCAGAACTTAATAAATGCCCTAATAATTAGAACTGCTTTGAAATGAGCTATACTGCTTCAGTTAGGCTGTGTGGTAGATTGAATATGGGACTTGGCATTAAGAAAATGTGAGTTTGAATCCTGCCCCAGACACTACCCATGTGCAACTTTGGGCAAGTCACTACGTGCCTTGGTTTCCTCATCTGTAAAATTTGGATAATAATAGCACCTACTTAATAGGCTTACTATGAAGATCAAATGCAGTAATATTTGTGAAGTATATTTGAACGTTAGCTCTTACTGGTAACAGGCTCTCCATTACTAGAAAGAAGTCATCAACAAGGGGCTGAATGACCACTTGCAATGTCATCACCATTTTCCCCCTTGCTCATAGAGAGATAGCTATTTCACTGTGCAGTAGAGAGTCTTACATTATCTATTAGTCGTGTTAGGTGGCAGTTTTCCCTTAATAACAAGAGGATTATGCAAAAGTCCACTTTGTAGAATGGATCCCTGTTCATTAAAGGGATTAGGTAACCTTTGAGTTCTCTTCCAACCCTGTGATTAAATGATCCCTAACAAACCCCTACTATGATACCCACATACAAGTCTTCCTGCCTCCATTCTTTCCGATCCATGTATCATACTACTTCTAGAATGACCAGTCTTGAAAATATGTTAGCAGGACAGAAACTTTATAACTGTGAGGGAAATAGAATAAAAATGGCCAATTCTATTCTTCTCTATTTCAGTCTTGATGGAAGAAGGGGTGGGGGTGAGAGGCAGGGTGGAAGGATGATTTTCTTGGACCACTACTGGCATGATGGGAGTGGAAAAGCATTGAAATTAATCAGTAGCTTGGGCAGAAATAAAGTTGTTCAAAAGACAGACTTACCTAAAGTCATAAAGGGAGAATTATAGCTAGGATTGATAGGATCATGGACTCATAGGATCATAGATTTAGATTTGGAAGAAACCTTAGAGGTCATCTAATTCATCTTCTGGAGAGATGTTTTTATAGACTCAATTTACAATTCAAATTCAAGCTCTTGAATGATGAAGCAGATTCTTTTCCCGCTACACCCCACTTGTCTGATATTCATTAAGATGTGACGTTCTCATAAGGATCATCAGACTCATTCTAGCACTACTAATATAGACTTTACTCAACTTACTTAATTTCTCTAGGACTAAGCTATATAGAGAACAAATAGAAATTTATCGCCACAAGTTATTCTCTGATAGATAAATGGTCAAAGCATATTAACAATTAGTTCTCAAAAGAACTACAAACCATTAGCAACCATATTAAAAACGTTCTAAATCAATAAGGAAGAAAATGCAAATCAAAACAGTCCTGAGGTTTCACTTCATACCTAGCAAATGGACAAAGAACAGAAGACAGATATGGTGAAGTTGGAGGATTTGTGGATTATTGGTGGAGTTGCAGAGTGGTCCAACCATTCCAGAAAGCGATTTGAAATTCTATAAACAAAGTTACTAAAATTTCCGTGCCCTTTGATCCAGAAATTTCATTCCTAGATATATGCCTAAAGAAAAATCCCCCAATATATATAGTAACACTTTTTGTGGTAACAAAGAACTTGAAACAAAGTAGATATCCATTAATTAGGGAATGGCTAAATAAGTTGTGGTTTATGGATGTAATGAGACAGCACACTCTATGAGAAGCAATGAAAGTGATGAATACAGAAAAGCACTGGAGACATATGGATTAATAAAAAATGGAGCAAGAAAAACCAAGAAAATAACACACACTGCGACTATGATCATGTAAAATGAACAGAACAACAATAACAACACATCATGATCTGAAGGCTACAAAATTACAGCAGTTAGGTGGCTCAGTAGATACAGTGTCAGGCCTGCAGTCACGAAGATCTGAGTTCAAATTTAACCTCAGACACTTATTATCTATGTCAGGGATGAGGAACTTGCAGCCTAGAGGTCACATGTGGACTTCTAGGTCCTTGGGTGTAGCCTTTTGACTGAGTCTAAGTTTTACAGAACAAATCCTTTTATTAAGGGGGTTTGCTCTGTGAAGTTTAGATTCGTCAGAGGGTTGCAATTGAGGATCTAGAGGGCCACATGTGGCCTTGAGGCTGCAGGTTTCCCATCCCAGATCTATATAATCCTGGGAAAGTCACTTAACCTGTTTTGCCTCAGTTTCCTCATCTGTAAAAATGAGCTGGAGAAAGAAATGGCAAACCACTTTAGTACGAGAAAACCCCAAATGGGGTCACAGAGTAGGACGTGACCGAAAGGCTTAAGCAACCATGATAAGTGTAGGCTCTGTGGGAAGGATTGGGGGGAGGTGTACAGTAGAATATGTAACTGATGTAAAGACAAAATTCATCAATACAAATTTATCTGTGGAAAAAAAATTCTCTGGGATTCAATTGACTCAGCTGAAAAATTAGGATTGGATTAAATGGTCTTTTATGGTTCTTAATCCTATCTGAAAACTTTAGGTGATTCATCCAGCAGACAAACATTTATTAAGAGGATTTTGCTAGATATTGGGAGAAATAAGAGTTGAGATAAGACATGGTCCTGCCTGCACAGAACAGTTTGGTAGCTTGTATGACACAGATAACTATAATCATTGATGGAGAACGCTATTCATCAGGATAGAGGCACTGCCAAAAAAGGCATAAAATCACCACCACAGCTTTTAGGCTGGGCAAGAGTTTGGGGGCAGTCTCTAGGATATGAGTTAAAGAGATACCATGTTGCAGATATGAATGAGTAAACGGGTCCCCATACTAATGGAGGCATAGAACCACACCCAAAGGTTCTTAATACTTGATAATAATAATTAGCATTTATGGAGCATTTTGTAGCATTCATATAACATTTCAAGTTTGGCAAGGTGCTTTACAAGTATTATCTCATTTTATACTTACAACAATTTGTAAAGTTCCATTTTATAAATGAGGAAACTGAAACAAGGTCACACAGTTAGTGAGCGTCTGAGGCAAAATCAGAACTCGGGTCTTCCTGACTCCAAGTCTAGTAGTCTATGAGCTATACCACCTAGTCAGATCATTCTCCTATTCAATAATCTTACCAGTCTTGCCAGCTCTAAGGTCACCTTTACCATCAACATGACATGCTGCCTCCTCACATCTTTAAAAGGGCATTTTAAAAAAAAATGTATTAAATAGTTGCCCTTGTGATGAAAATAATTTCCAAGTTACATGAACTGTGAAAAATAAGGAAAATATCAATCATTATCCAGGCATCTGTATATTCAGTGAGAATTATAAGAGATCCCAACATCAAAACCTCATTCCATTGTAATTTAGTGCCCATACAATTTTTTTTTCTGTTTATGTGGCACAATGCAGTCTTAATATATTCTCATAAGCTATGCCATTTGTTTTAACATCATACTAATTTCCAAATGTCTCCTCTCTCTCCTACCCAGGGAGTCTTCCTTTGGGGTGAAAAAAGAAATTCCACAAAAATTCAGTAACACTCAATTGGGTATGATAGCGTATATAACTTCCCACACCCCTATTCTTCTACCTCTTCAGTGGAGAGAGGGAGGTACATTTTCTCATCTTTTTACCATGTCCAATGTTGGTCATCACTTGCAGCATTTAATTTGTCTTTCTTGATCTTTCCTTTTACGTTATTGCAATCCTTGGGTATATAATTTTCCTTACTTCACCCTATAACAATTCACATAACTTCCCATGCTTCCCTGGATTCTTCATACTCATCATTTCTTATTTCATGGACCCCCATTCATTTAGACATTTCCCAGTCAATAGACAAACTCTTTGATTCCAATTTTTTTTGCTACCAAATAGAAATTATGAATATTTTTGTATATATGGTACCTTTCTTTTTGTCTTTGACCTTCTCTCTTCTTTTCTTCCCCTTGAGATATAAACCTAAAAGTGAAATATCTGGGTCAAATAGTATGGATGTTTTAGTCACTTTACTAGCATATTTTCAGATTGTTTTCCAAAGTAGCTAGACTAATTCACAGCTGTATGAGAATTGTAATAATACGCTTGTCTTCCTGTAGTGCCTCCATCATTGACTATTTCTGCAATGTCGTCTTTGTACTCTGTCCCACTGGTTTTCAGCCAATGTAGCAATTGGATAGATAGCCTTCCAGTTCTGCCAAGTATGGCTTGTGTCTCTAATAATCTCCATTTGGAATTTGAGGGGGACCGGACCTCAAGGGAGTTAAAACCTGGCTTTGATTAATACTTTTATCTGTGCTTAAGCCAACCCCTTTGAAGGACAGTTTGCCCAGTCACTGCCTCCAGAGGTTGTACTGCCAACAGGATATGTGACAGCTGCCTAGTACTTGTAAGATAACTCGAGTTAAAACCAAAAAGTATGATGAAAGTTGATTAGGCATGCATATGTGGAAAGAGAAATTGAAAAAGTATTCATCTTACAGATCAGGCGGAGATGAGCTGATTTGTCCAAGGACACATAGGTAATAAACATCAGAATCAGAATTCGAACCCAGGTCTGCTGACTCCCAAGTTAATTCTCTGTCTACTATTACCTATTTGTGTACATTACTTACAAAACAATAGGTATTTAGCAACTAATTCCCCTGCACTGGGCACTGTGCTAAACGACTGTGGGCTAGGCAAAAGAAGTTCAAGACAGGACCTTCACTTTCAAGATGCATATGACTTCACCAAAACAAAATTAAGCCCCCTTAAGCAGCTTTTAAGAATCAACTATTACAAAATGCAAGACAAAAGCTATTAGGTGCTACGTGGTGGACAAGTAGAGGTGGCAAATTTGGTACTACCTTGTGATCTTTGGAATGGAAATGGCAAACATGCCAGTATCTTTGCCAAGAAAATCCCTAAAGGGGTCACAAAGAGCTGGCATGGCCAAAAAATGACTGAGCAGCAAAAAGGGAGTATGCATCCCTCCTTCTTTTAATAAATGGAACACTACTGAAGTGTAAAATCTCACATGTATGTGTGTGTAAGGAATATGTATAATATGTCAGTCACAATAACTTATGTTTTTTTTTCATTTAGGTTTCAGGAACTGTATAGGGGCAAGTTCCATTGGAAATACATTGGGATTTGTATGCTATATAGAAACAAAATGTACTAATAATAAAGTTTTAAAAATTAAAAAATACATCTAATCTATTATATTCAAAAATCTTAAAAGTCAGAGTTAGAACAATACATTTGTAGTAACACAAAGTATTCCCTATGCTTTAAAAAAAACATAACCATATTTGACAAAAGGAAGATTTTAATATGTGTACAATTAATCATATCATAATTATAAAATAAGCACATTTTCCCTAGGTACTTGGTTAATTATAATTTTTTAGAAAAACTGTCATTTCATATTAGAACCCTAAACAGCCCCACATAAAACAACTTTTTAAAAAATGTACAAGAAAGAAATATGTAGATTTGTAGAAAATATAAGACAAATAGAACTTGTACACGCACAAGTACATATGATATGGGTTTTGGCGTATATTTTATTACACACATAATTATTACAACAAAATATATGGTGAAATGGTTTTTATCATGGATCTCAGTGGTTCCATTTAGTAGTCTGCAAACTCCTTAGAGCAGTTGTTCTCAACCTTCCTAATGCCACCACCCTTTAATACTTGTATGTGGGTGTATCTGTATGTGGATGATTCCTTAGACCATTGGAAATATGTGTCTTAGGCAACCCCTGTGACCCCTGTGAAAGGGTAGTTTTACCCCAAAGGGGTCATGACCCACAGGTTGAGAACCGCTGCCTTAGAGGTTCATGATGATTGTCAAACAGATTTTGCTTGAAAAAATCTTTAGTGTCACTTGAAGTCATAAATAATTGCAGAATATTATAATATATTCAGCTACTGTGAGAATGGTTATCTGAGGAACAAAAAATATTGAAAGCCGTTGGTGTATCCAAAGGCACTAAGAAACATCATTTTGTGAAATATCTGGACACTTCATATTGCATGTGCTCCTGATAAGTATAATATGTAATATATTCCCAATAATAGAATATATTCCCCAAAACACTTATGAAAATCATCATGGTCTACGCACAATATCTGTTACAATAGAAAATTTTTCAAGAAACTCCAGAAGACATTAAATCAACATATACTTTAATGGTTGGTGACTTCATCCCAAACATAGGCAATGGAGAGATGGTGAAAAATACGTCAGAAACACTTATCAGGAATAAAGATTGAAGACTAAAAATTTAGTGACTACAGAGAAACCTTCTGTCATATATTTTTAGGTACTTTCTTCAAGAAAAGAAGCAGGAGATTTTAGACATGTTGAGCACCAAGTAACATCACAAAAAAATAAAGTGAATTCTTTTCAGCAGGTAAGAAATAACTCATTACTAATGAGAGAATTGTTCTTGAGTGTCCAGTCAGACTGCCCAACCTATTAGAGTGAAATTCAAAATTAATACAAAGTCAGAAGAAAGAATAAAAATGAAGAAAAGGTATGCCATTTAATTAAAACTACAACCTGACCTACTCGAACAAATTATTGAAAATGAGTTTTAGATGGAAGAAAGGACATAGTCAACAACTACATTAATTTCATAGAGAAGTTATAAATGGTTGTAAATTAACTGTTCAAACAAGACCAAAAGAACCTAAAAAGTGCCTCCTTCAGCAAAAACTTGCCCTTTTTGCATGCAGAGAGAATAAGAAGCCTATGGCAATAATAGTTTATAATACAAACTTGTTTTTAGAGTCTCGGAAAGAATGGCAACGGAAAAGAATCAATAGTATCACTTTATAGAACCAAGAAACAGTAAAAGGACAAATCAGTTTAAAGAAAGTTTGGCAAAAGACTCAACTAGCAAAAACATCCTAAAAGCATTTGAGGATGAAACTAAAAGACAAGAAAGAGATGAGAAAGGGAAATAATTTGCAAAGATTTTCATTACAAAATGTTTTCACCATCAAGGCAAGTGGAACCATTCTAAACATCATAATCCTAGATGTGCTACTAGAGGTTGAAATACAATTAAAGAATTCTAGGGAGGACACAGATAAGAATTTTACTATTTCTCATGAAAGGGGTACAGAAGAAAAAGAACATACAAACACAGAAGTGTTGGGGAGAATTGAGCATCCCGTGAACCTCAATATTATCTGAACCAATCAGAGGATTGAGCACAAGCACATAAAGAGAATCACATTAAACTCCACAGGAAAACAGAGAGGGATAGTAAAAGGGTAGAGGGCTGTATAAGAAAGAGAATGGTCTTGGAAGGAATAGTCAGAAGCAAGACACACTTCAGCTTTGGAGGGCTGCACATAAATTGTGTGAGAATACTTCACGGCAATGGTCAAAGAAGGATCGAACGATTTTATGAAAATGGTTCTTTAAGGGGGAGCTGAAAGTTAAATGATTAATGTTCTGTTTTATGAAGCGAGGTGTTAACTGAACTTTCACTTGAGTTCTGTAATTATGTTGTATCTCACCATGGAATTTTATCCATTTGGGAATACTATGAATAATTTGAAAATGGTTTGTACAAGAAAGATTTTCAGGGGGCAGCTAGATGCAGAATACTGCACCGGCCCTAGAGTCAGGAGGACGTGAGTTCAAATTCAACCTCAGACACTTGACACCCTTAGTGTGTGACCTTGGGCAAATCACTTAACCCCAATTATCTTGCCTTCCCCCCTCAAAAAAATGTTTTTTAATTTTTAAAAGAGAACTTTTCAGAGGCGTGGGTTTGTTCTGCTAGTGTTTAGATCTCGCTAGGCAGGAATATTTCAAATTTGTTAAATCTAAAAGAAAAAAAATTGTTTTTTAAATGTTTGTGCCCAAAATGCAGAATTTTCTTCCAGTCTCAGAACTGCTATTCCATCACTGGTGATCAAGGAAAGAAACACAAAGCAGAGGAGGCAATTGGTGACTTCTAATCTGAGAATCAAGTCACAAAGGTAGTTGTCTTCTTGTTCCCTTGTGCCCATAGCTACCAATGCTCCCAATAGGAAGGGAAAAGAGATTCCATGATGGAAGTCTAAGGAAGGTCCAGCGGAATCTCAAATGACATTCTTAAAAGAAGGAAAGGGAAAGGTCTTTTCTCCTTTTAAAGCCTACTGCGTGAATGGTCCCTTCCTTCCTTTCCAGTTTTCTTACCCTTACTCCTCTCCATACAATCCAGTGGCCTCCTTTTTCCACACAAAACACTCCATTTCTTCAACTCCTGTGCATTTTTCACTGACTGTCCCCCATGCTTGGAATACTTTCTCTCCTTAACCCTGTATTCCTCACTTCCTTCAAGTCTCAGAAAAATCTCAGCTTTTGCACGAAACTTTTCCTGATCCTCAATAATCTTAATGGCTTCTCTCTGAGATTATCTGTATATATCTGGTTTGTACATCATTTTTTGCAATGCTCTATCCCCTCAATCAGCTCCTCGAGGACAGAGACTGTTTTTCCTTTCTTTGTATCACTAATGCTTAGCACTGTGCGGTGCAATGGGGGTTTAATTCAGACTTGTTGACTTGGCTATTTCTGGCTCAGTCAACAAACATCTTTGACTCTCCTTCCCTGCCTTTCATGGGGACCAAGAAACTAATTAAGAGTCTCTGATTACACTTTAGCCCCTTTAGTAAGGGCCTAGTTCCACTGGAAATGTTCCAATCCACCACTAGCCCTCCTTTTCCCCCCAATACATGTTTTTCTAATTCTCCCCCATGAGGACTGCCTTCTGTACACTTGCATAGTCCTATACCAACACAAAGTAGCAGACATTTGCAGAGAAAGATAACACATATAATGACCTCATCTTCATACCTTTGTTCTTTAGGGAGAGTCCACTTAGTGGTGCTGTGCTTTATCCCTCATGTCTCACTCTCTGCTTTGGACTCTCCAGTATTTTAATTGGTGATGAGAAAAGGTTCTATTTTAAGAGTACCCCTACTTCTAAATCTGTGCTGAGAATTTTAGATATTTTTATTGGTTGAGGAGGCAAAAGGCCTGGCCTGGCTTGTCATTAGTCTTGCAAGTTTATCATCCATGCGATATATGGAGGTGATGCTGTGGAATAAATGGTAGGGAAGGGGGGGCACTTACATGGCTTTATCTCGTAGGCATACATAACTTTATAAAATATGAGAGAGAGTGGAGGAAGGATCACAGAAGAAAACAAAAAAGTAAAAATGTTGCTGTGTGCTAAGTGCTCACATGTACTATGAAATACAAACATCTCTTTTTACTTGATATCTTCCTATCTAGGGGAATTATTTTTGCAGGTATATCATACATGCATGATAAACACTCAAAAATGACTTAACAGTCACTCATTGGAACTATAGTTCCCCATATACCCCTCCACCCCATAGAACCCAGCATTTGAAATGTTCCTCACCAGCTAAGTAAGTAGAAACCATTCAATTCTAGTTTCTCCCTTCTTACTAAGGAAAAAATATATAATAGCTAAGACCACTGGTTTCTGTATCAACCCATCCACAAACATTTGTTAAGTGCTTAGGATGTGGCAGGTATTGTACTAACACCTTTGTACTAACTTTTGTCCAAAGACAAAAGTGAAACCGTCCCTATCCTCAAGGGGCTTATGATCTAGGATGGTAGCTCTTTATTTTCTTCCTCATTTTTATGCCTACGACCGGAAAGCTGTTACCACAATGGAGTGGTCCCGCTCAGCCCCTCCTCTTTCATGGACCATCTTCCCTGTCTTCTTTTGGCTCTTGGGTTAGATCCCACCATCCTCCCAAATTGTGAAGTGTCCGAGATATATAGTAGGATTTGGTGAGCACTGAGAAGTCAAGGGAAGAGGGAGAATAATTTCAAGTCACTTTCCTTCCCTACTTCAAGCTCTGTTGGAACCATCTGTTCTGGAAGACTATCAGTAACAGTGGGGTAGGTCGTGAGTACATGCTACCCACAGAGGCAGCCTCACTAACCAGCTGTACGCTCTGATCCCAGCTCATTATCAACTGTGATCAAGCAGTAGCATCCTGTTTATCCTGACTACCAACCACCAGAATACGATGTACAAACAAATGACACCCCTTTGTGCTCATTTCCTGCAGTCATCATCCCCAATAAGTGAGTGAAGATGGGGCTTAACAGACGAAAAAGAGCAAATGTTAAGAAATAACTGTGAGAAATTACAAATATGAAAAATTCAGGGGAACTTGGAAAGGCCTGTATGAAATGACACAGAATGAAGTGAGTAAAGCCAGGAAAAGAATTTACACCAGGAAGGGGAAGGGAATGAACATTTATTAAGCTCCTACTGTGTGCTAGGGACTTAACAAATATATCTCAATTGATCCTCACAAAAATCCTGGGAGGTAAGTGCTGTTATTAATCTCAATTTACAGCTGAGGAAATTGAGGCTGACAGAGGCTGAGTGACTGTCTGAGGCTGGATCTGAACTCACATCTTCCTGACACTAGGTCCAGTATTCTATCCACTGAGTCACACATCTATCACAACCACAAAAAGGTTTTGGAACTTGTATCAATGCAATGACTAATTGGGACTCCACTGGAGCATACCACTCTCCTCTCAGCAAAGAAGGGGTGGACTACAGGGGTGAGATGGGGCATGCATTGTCGGACATTGCTTGTCAAGTTGTTTCATTTAGTTGAAGATTGTTTCAAGGGAGGTGAGGGTGGGGGTAGGGGGTTGAGGATGGAGTCATTGGAAAGTGACTCCCTGTTGAAAATTGTACATTTTAGTATTTCCATTGATGAAGCTGCAATATTATTAATTTGGGTACTCTATCATAAATATTATAAGTTTATAACATAATATTTAATATATTAAATATAGAAATAGAATACATTTATATTACATAAATATATTAAATATACATTTATAAGATTATAAAACATCTGTCTGTTCTTCCCTGTTTGATTCTTGCCCATATCCTGTAAATCTAAAGAAAGAGGTAAAAAAATTAAAATATGTTTTGTGATTAAACTTTTCTTTTTTGGCATTGGCGATGGCAATGTAGATGAATTTGTTAGTTTTTCATTATTCTTTCCTGTTGGGGATGATAGTATTCATTATTTGGGCAATTTATAGCATATATGTGTGTATATATAACATATGTACATGTGTGTATATATACATATATCTGCGTACAGATACACACATATATATGCATACATACATATATACACACACATGCACATTCTTAGAAAGGGATATTCAAAAGCAACAAGTGCCTAGTTTTGTTGTTTTTTTAAAAATGATATATAGAGTCTGAAAACTGGGTTTGGGGCTTGTTTATTGTCTGATTATAACATTGATTGTCTGAATGTTAGTTTTATCTAATAAATAATTTATTTCAAAACAAAAAAAAGAGGAAAATGACTAATTTTTTTTAAAAATCTGATCAATAAAATGGAATTTTTAAAACACCAACTGCTTGTACACATCTTAAGTCAACTACGTATAACTAAACCTTGACTGGGTAAATGAGGGGCAGAGCCCTGGTAAGATTTCATAGCACTGTTTGGTTAGGGATTTTTTTTCCTTCTTCAGGCCTTGTCACTATGGAAACAGAACAGGAGAGCAAAAATACGAAGAAGTAATTATCCTGTTTGTCTCTCCTTGACTTCTTGCTCTGCCCTATTTTCGCTTTTATCTGCAGCTAAGAGAATCTTATCAGGAAGGAGAGCCTGATTTCCCATCCTTCTGTCTCTTGTGTAAATGCTATATAACAATGTCACCAGCGTCTATGCTCAAATTGGAACACAATGAATGAAGCTGTGTTTTGGCTCCATGTCTCTTTTCCATTTCCATAGTCACAACATGGAAGTGGGAGGGAGCAGGGCATGATGGAAAACATTACTGTTTGTTGTTGATGTTGAGGCTGGAATGAGGGTATACCAGAAACTGGTGTGGAGAGAGACTTTTGGATTTGATACTAAATGACCATATCTGTTCTGTGCCTCAATTTCTGCTGATGTTTTCTTTTCTTTCTTTTTTTTTTTTTGGAGGGGAGAGGGCAGGACAATTAGGGTTAAGTGACTTGCCCAAGGTCACATGGCTAGTAAGTGTGTCAAGTATCTGAGCCGAATTTGAACTCAGATCTTCCTGACCCCAGGGCCAGTGCTCTATTCACTGCTGCAGCCTAGCTGCCCAGGCACAATGATTTCTACAGTATCTGCCTCACAGGATTGTAGTGATGATCAAAGGAGATCAGGTATTTAAAGCAATTTCCAAATGACTAATGACAGTTCCAGAGGCTATATGATGAAGTCGATGGCATGCCTCCTGACAGAGAGGTAAGAGATTTGAGGTGAAGAATAAGAAGCAAATTTTTTTTGAAATGGCCAATAAAAGCATTTGTTTGCTTGATCGTGCACAATGTTTGTTTTGTTTTGGTTTTGTTTTTTTACAAGTATTTTAATATTATTTTCAATTGGAGAGAGAGGAGGTGGGAAAGATAAAGAGAACAATAATTTAGTAAGCACCTACTACAATCCAGGCACTGTGCTAAGTGATTTACAAATATTATTTCATTTAATCCTCACTACAATACTTGGAGGAAGGTGTCATTATGATCCTCACTTTACAATTGAGGAAACTGAGGCAAAAAGAGGGTGACTTGCCCAAGATCATGCAATTAGTATCTGAGGCTGGACTTGAACTCAAGTCCTCTGATACCATGACCAGTGCTCTTTCCATGAGCCACCTAGCTGCCAGGTTAGGAGGAAGGGAAAATGGATTTTGTTGCTCATTGAAAAAATTAAATTTAAATTTAAAATTCAAAAATAAGGCATTTTGGAAACCTTAGGGTGATATAAAAATGTCAGTTGTAACTCTGATGGGGGCCCTGATTAATTCATGCTTGAGTTACTGCCATAGACATAGGCAACTTAGTGCCTCATTGGATAGAAGGCTGGACCTAGAGTCAGTAAGACCTAAGTTTAAATGCAGCTCAGACACTTACTAGCTGTGCGATGCCACACAAGTCACTTAACCTTTGTCTGCTTCAGTTTCTTCAGCTATTAAACAGGGATGATAATAGCATCTTACCTCTCAGGTCAAAACCTGTTTTCTTCCTATTGTAGCTTGTTTCATGAATTCATTTACGATCTTACTGCCCTTATCCTTGGCATCTTTACAGATATCCTGGGGAATTATGCAAAGTGGTACAGGCTAGAACAGGACTTCTTGGACAGATTTCAGGGGATCAATGAACTTTGATGGGAAGAAAAAAAGGTACACATTTGTTTTCACTAATTTTAATTGAAATTTAGTTTCTCCTTCAACTATTCAGAAACATCATTCTGAGAAAGGCTCCCTAGACTCTGCCAGACTGCCCAAAGGGCCCAAGATGCGCAAAAAGATTAAGAACCCCTGAGCTAGAGGGAGCTGATATGATAGAGTGGGAGAAAGGTTGGGCCAGGTGTCAGAAGACTCAAGTTCTAGTTATGACTGTCACTTTTTATTTATTTGACCTTAGACAAGGCATTTTATTCCCAAGCTCCCATTTGCTCTACTATGATACTTACATAACAGTGATGAGATGGGGTGGTGAGCAAGATCTAAACTGAAAGCTGAGTAATTATGATAATAAAGTGGGTCCCCTCCAAAAAGGAGAAAATACATTCCCTCCCTCCCTTGAACAGCAGGGCTGTTCAGCCACTCCTATTTGCCCCCCATCCTGCTACCTACATTGCAAGATGTTCCTAATATAAACATCCCTTTTCTACTCTGGGAAGTTGTATCAAAGGATATGTAATTCTCTCTATTTCCAAGTCCCTACACAGCAGAGGTGAGCTGGCAAAACACCTCAGCATTATATCTTTCTCTTCTCTGACAATGCTTCCTCCCCTCAATTGCCTCCTCCCAACTACATTTCCAATAAGGACATCCAAACTTAAAAAGGGTCTGTGTCTAATGCTGTTTAAAAGATAAAGTCGGAGTAGCTAGGTGGCATACTGAATATGGTACTGGCCCTGGAATGAGGAGAACCTAAGTTCAAATTTGGCCTCAGACCCTTGACATACTTACTAGCTGTGTGATCTTGGGCAAGTCACAACCCCAATTGCCTTCCTTCCCTCCTACCCCCCAAAATACAACAACAACAAAAAGACATAGCCAACTGCTAAAACAATGAAAAGTAAACCTACTTTCCCTAAGCCCAGAGGAAAAGGTTCTAGGCTTCCATAAGAGTGCTCATTCAGGAAAGGAGATACAGGATTGCTTCCTAGTGGTCTGTAGTCAGCACAGGGTGTGGTTCCAGCAATATAGCATCTTTTCCAATTGGAGATCATCTCCAGTCACCCTGATCTGTATCTTGCCACTAGATCCAGATGGCTCCAGAAGAGAAAGTGAGGACGGTGACCTTACACATCCCTCTCTCACTTAATTCAAATTCAGTTACAAGTCCTGGCATCACCTTCCTGATGTCATTGTCCTCTTCAGAATGAAGGACAGACAACATCTTTTTTAATCGGCCCAAATAGGTTTGACACTAGAACCTTAGCCTCTTTCATTGTAGCAATAGTTGCCTCAATATCAATTCAGTTTCCTATGGACTCCTTTCCAGCTCTGGGATTCTACCAAAATCTCTGGTCAAGAGGGTAGCTTTTCAAATGTAATTTCTATCAAAACAACCCTTTTAAATGTCACCTGAGATATGTGACCTAACATTGTCCAATCATTGCTACTCTTCCTAATTCACCCAAGAAACTTGTTTTCACACCCCACAAATACATGATAAAGCATTTATTAAGGATTTAAGTGCCAGGTAGGGCACTGAAGATACAAAAATAAGAAAGCTAGAAAGTCCCTGCCCTCCCAGAGCTTATTTTCTAATGAGAGAAGACTACAAACAAAGGGGAGCAAGAAAGGGGATGGGGTAGGGGGACAAGGCAGCATGGTTTGAAAATGATTGCTGGGAAATGGAAGGTAAAATAGAAGGTAAAATAAAAACAAAAAGAATCCATGGACCACTTCCTGAGAGAGATCCTAAAATGAAAACTCCCAAGAATATTATAACCAAATTCCAGAGCTCCCAGATCAAGGAGGAAATATTGCAAGCAGCCAGGCAGAAATAACAGGATAATATAACATAATATAACAGGATAAGATAAAATAACAGCCAGACAGGATAACACAAGATTTAGAGTTTCTACATTAAAGGATCAGAGGGCTTGGAACATGATATTCTGGAGGACAAAAGAGCTAAGATTACAACCAAGAATCACCTACCCAACAAAACTGAGTATAATCCTTCAGGGAGGAAAAAAAGGATATTCAATGAAATAGAGGACTTTCTTTTTTTTAAATTTTTATTTATTTATTTATTTATTTGGAGGGCAGTTGGGGTTAAGTGACTTGCCCAAGGTCACATGGCTAGTTTTTTGTGTGTGTGTGTTAAGTGTCTAAGGCCAGATTTGAACTCAGGTACTCCTGACTCCAGGGCCAGTGCTCTATCCACTGCGCCACCTAGCCGCCCCAAAATAGAGGACTTTCAAGTATTTTGACAAAAAGACCGGAGATTAATAGAAAATTTTACTTTCAAATACAAGACTCAAAAGAGGCATAAAAAGGCAAACAGGAAAGAGAAATTGTAAGAGACTTAATAAGGTTAAACTATTTACATTCCTATATGGGAAGATGAGACTTGTAACTCACAAGAACTTTCTCATTATTAGGGCAGTTAGAAGGAGTATATATAACCAGAGGACATACGTGCGAGTTGAATATGAAGGGATGATATCTAAAAAAATAAAATTAAGGGGCCGCTAGGTGGCACAATGAACAGAGCACCAGTCGTGGAGTCAGGAGGACCTGAGTTCAAATCTGAATAAATCTGAATTCAGACACTTAATACTCATTAGCTGTGTGACCTTGGGCAAATCACCAAACCCCAATTGCCCTTCCTTCCCCCCTCCAAAAAGCAAAATGAAATAAAATTAAATTAAATTAAGGTGAGAGGGAGAAAAGGAAAGGGAAAGGTAGAATGGGGCAACTTATTTCTCATAAAAGAGGGAAAATGGGGAAGATGAGAAGGAATGAGTGAATCTCACTCTCATCAAAATTGGCTCAAAGTGGTGTAATGGTAATGGGATTTAAGATCTTCCCCACCCAGTAATAGGCCTCATGTGGAACCCATTAAGGGAAGCTTGCTTAGGGGAGGGTTGCTTGTAGGAAGGTTTTCACACCTTTTGCTAATTTCTAATTAGGCACTGAGTCAGGAGAGTTGTGATGCCTTTTGGCTCTGAGAAGTATCTACACACACACACACACACACACACACACACACACACACATATATATTCTGTTCATATTCTTGGTATTTTGCTTTAGGGGCTTGCTTATGAGAAGGAATGTGTGATTCCCTGGTCAAGATTCTGAGTGGCTGTGTGTTCAGAGCTCCCCAACTGCTCAGATGTAAACACTCTCTTGATCCAACAGGTCTCTTGGTCTTTATTTCTCTGCTTGTATTTTCTCTGAAGCTCAGGGTGCTGACTTTTCTCCTGAACTAGTGAATGTAATTTTAAAAAGATTGTTGACCCTATGCCCAAAGGGCTATAAATAATTGCATACCTTTTGACTCAATAATACCACTTTTGGGGTTGTATCCCAAAGAGATCATAGAAGTGGGGAAAAGACCCATATGTACAAAAATATTTATTGCAGCAGCTCTCTTTGTGGTGGCAAAAAACTGGAAACTTAGGGGATGTCCATCAATTGGGGAATGGCTGAACAAGTTATGGTATATGAATGTAATGGAATACTACTGTGCTATAAGAAATGGGGAGGAGATGGACTTCATAATTACCTGGAGAGGCTTATAGGAATTGATGCTAAGTGAGAAGAGCAGAACCAAGAAAAATTTGTACACAGTCACAGATACATCATATGTGTGACGACCAACCTTGATAAACTGGACTCTTCTCAGCAATGCAAGTTAAAAGACA